>JAWHQI010000389.1:1200000-1800000 GCA_033032865.1 Dactylorhiza incarnata
GGCGAGTGGGAGGGCTCCTCCCACTCACCCAAAGGGTCCGGGCGAGTGGGAGGGTTCCTCCCACTCGCCCAAACCCTTTGGGCGAGTGGGAGGGCTCCTCCCACTCGCCTAAAGGGTCCGGGCGAGTGGGAGGGCTCCTCCCACTCGCCCAAGGGGGACGGGCGAGTGGGTGCTCCCTCCACTCGCCCAAAGGGTCCGGGCGAGTGGGAGGGTTCCTCTCCTCCCACTCACCCAAAGGGGGTCGGGCGAGTGGGAGGGCTCCTCCCACTCGCCCAAAGGGTCCGGGCGAGTGGGAGGGTTCCTCCACTCGCCCAAAGGGGGCCGGGCGAGTGGGTGCTCCCTCCACTTGCCCCGTCGCCTCTTTTTGCCTTGACTCGTTTTGATCCCCTTTGAGCGGTCGCTCTACTTGCCTCGGCCACCTTTACTATCTCGACCTCATTCACGTCGGGTCACACCGACTCGGAAAATATGAGGGTTGTACAGACATATTCCTTAGATATTCACTTTCTAGTAAAACATATAGAGTTTACAACAAATCTACTCTTAAGATAGAAGAGTCCATGCGTGTATCTTTTGATGAGACTAACATGTTAATTGAGGAGAGGAATACCACCTCTACCAAAAACAATTTGCAGGTACCAGCTATATGTGAAGAGCTCAATGGATTAGATCTACAGAAAGAAGAATTACTACTTCCATCAACACAAAATCTTGAAGACAGTTAAGAAGAAGATCATCCAGATCTTGCTGACAAATTAAATCAAGTGACAGCTGAACAAATTCCCCAAGTGGATATCATTGCTGAACCAACTCCAACTGTTGATCACGTCACAGTTAGAGATCATCCAATATCCCTAATCATTGGTGATATTTTAGCAGGTGTTCAAACAAGGCATCAACTACACCAAAATCAGATGCACATTTGTTTCCTATCCCAGATTGAACCTCAATCCATAAAAGATGCAAAACAAGATCCAAATTGGATTCTTGCAATGCAAGAGGAGCTAAATCAATTTGAAAGGAACAAGGTTTGTGATTTGGTTCCAAGACCAAAGGGACATCCAATTATTGGCACCAAATGGGTCTTCAGGAACAAGCTTGATGATCAAGACAACATAGTGAGAAACAAAGCAAGATTGGTAGCCCAAGGATATTCACAGGAAGAAGGAATTGACTATGATCAGACCTTTGCTCCTGTTGCAAGACTTGAAGCTATCAAGAATTTCCTTGCCTTTGCTGCATTCAAGAAATTCAAGGTATACCAGATGGATGTGAAGAGTGCATTTCTAAATGGAGATATCAAAGAAGAAGTCTATGTGGAACAACCACCAGGTTTTATCTCTCCAACTCACTCCTCTTATGTATTTAAGCTTAATAAAGCTCTCTATGGTCTCAAACAAGCTCCCAGAGCATGGTATGAGACCTTAGCTAATTTTCTTTTGTAGAACAATTTCTGTAGAGACATAGTTGATAAAACTCTATTTTTCAGGATACATAAAAATCAAACATTACTAGTTCAAATATATGTAGATGATATTATTTTTGGCTCTACTAATTCAAATTTATGCAAAAGATTTTCTAACCTGATGCAATCTAAATTTGAAATGAGTAGTATGAGTGAATTATCATACTTCCTTGGTCTTCAAGTGAAGCAAACTCCCAATGACATATTCATATCACAATCCAAGTATGCTAAGGAATTAGTGAAAAGGTTTGGTATGTCTGATGCTTTCACCATGAAAACACCCATGCCCTCAAATGTTGTTGTTGATACCGATGAATCAGGGAAACCTGTTGATCAGAAAGTATATAGAGCAATTGTTGGCTCATTACTTTATTTAATAGCAAGTAGGCATGATATAATATTTGCTACCTGTATTTATGCTAGGTTCCAAGTTAACCCCAAAGAATCTCACCTAATTTTATTAAAAAGAATTTTGAGATATATAAAGGGTTGTCCAAATCTAGGACTTTGGTATCCAACAACATCAGAATTTGAATTAACTGGATTCTTAGATTCTGATTATGCTGGATGCAGAGTAGACAGGAAAAGCACATCAGGAACTTGCCAGTTCCTTGGTGATAGGCTTGTGTCTTGGTTTTGTAAGAAACAAACATCTGTGTCTACATCAACAGCTGAAGCTGAATACATAGCTGCAGGCAGTTGCTGCTCACAGATATTGTGGATATAAAATCAGCTCCTAGACTATGATGTCATTCTAAATAATTCAATTATATTTTGTGACAATACTAGTGCAATATCTATAGCACAAAATCCAGTTCTCCATAGTAGGACTAAACACAGAAATTAGGCACCACTTTATCAGAGGTAATGTGGATAAAAAATAAAATTTACCTACAATTCATTTCTACTGATTTGCAAAGAGCTGACATTTTCACCAAGCCCTTGGATGAAAAGAAATACATTTTCTTTATAAAATCAGCTAGGTATGATAGATGGAGATTGAATCTGATAAAAATTAAGTTTTCTACTTATCCCATTCTTCATCAAACTGAGATCGACGAAATCTAGTTTTTCGTCGAACGGAGATCGGCGAAGTCATCAAGATCGTCGAACCGAGATCGACGAAAACTCATTTTTCGTCGAACCCAGTAATGATGAAGCTTTTATTTCTGACCTGTCATCATAATCAAATCTTTTATTTTTTATCTGAATGCCTACAGAAACTGCTTCTCTTTCCAGTTCCTTTGCACTTGATCTCTATTTTATTTTGTAGGAACAGTAACAATATAAACATTGCATCCTTCCCTACCTCCTCAAAAGTCCCTTCTTCTAGGGGCCTAGCTCCAGGTCTTCCTGAAACTAGGCAGGGGGAGATGTATTGAAGAAGCTCCTTTTTGTCAAAGGGAGATACTTTCCTTTTTGACAGGGGGAGTTGTTTTCTGAAGATGCTCAAGCTTCAAGAGGAAATGCTGATGAAGAAGCATGTTTTCAGTTCTATGAAGAAGCTCCATTTGATCCAATTTTTGCTCAGGGGGAGATGTTCTATGAACTAGGCAGAGGGAAAAGCTGAAGAAGCTCCAGTCTCAGGGGGAGATGCTTTATGAAAGGGAGAGATGCTTTATGAAGAAGCTACATATGTTGCAAATTTCAGATGCAATGTTTGATCCATCTTAATGCAAATTCAGATAAAGTTTTGATATAGCAGGAACAACTTAAACAGGGGGAGATACAGCTTTTGATATAGAAGAAGCAGCAGATTAAAAGCAGATTAAAATTCTGATTGGTAGCAAAGCAGATTAAGAAATAATTCCTGTTAGAGCAGATATCAAATTCAGATTATAAAGCTATAGTTTAGATCAACAAATTCAGAAAGCTGAAATATAGCAGATACAGCTCAGCTAATCAGAATTCAGAATTCAGAAAGCAGAATTCAGAAAGTCAAAGGTTCTATTTATTTCTTTTTATTAGTTTTATTTTCAATGTAATGTTTCAAAACTAAGAGTATCATAATTTTATATCTGCTGAAATATTTACAAAAATATGTCAGATATATATATGCTCTGTTGTTTTGTTGTTTTTGTTTTATTATTCAAATTTTGTCAAATAGTGTCCTAACCAAAATATGGGGAGATTGTTGGAACAACCCTATTACTGATTTGGGCTAGGATCAATATCTGCTGACTAGGATCAAGTTGACCCCAATGTATAGTCCAAATGGTCAAGGTTTTAGGATGATAGAACTTAAGAAAAGGCAAGTTTTTTGCGTTCAACGAATTCAATACTGCGTTCGACGAACTGCTCTTTGCGTTCGACGAACGGTTTACATTCTGCGTTCGACGAACGACTTGCTTCTATCTCAGCGGGTCAGTCTCAGCGGTCGACGAACAGTCTCAGCGGCTCAGCGGTCGACGATTTTATCCCGTCTCAGCGGTCGACGAAATTATCCAGGCTCAGCGGTCGACTAAACTACTCAGTTCAGCGGTCGACGAATTTGCTCAGTTCAGCAGTCGACGGATCCTTCAGATCGACGAAAGTTCTCCTCAGCTCAACTAATTCAATTCTTCCAGCCATATTCAGTTGAGGTCGACGAACTCAACATTGTGTTCGACGAAAATTCTTGAGATCGACGAAAATTTCTCTACAACAGATTTATTTCAGAAGATCAGATATTATTCTCTTCAGTTCGACGAACCTTATTCTGAGTTCGACGAACTCAGCTCTGCGCTCGACGAATTCTTATTTCAGTTCAGAATTTCAGAAGGATTATTTTTATTTCATTCTCTGAACTCAGATCCTTCAGCAACGACTCTATTCTTCCAGATAAGTAAGGATAATACATTTCCTTTTATTATTTCGAGATTATAGCCGTTGACATTTGTTGGAAAAGGACATGTTTATGGAAAAGAAAAATGGTAAACGACGCATCAGATTTACATTTCCCAGAATATCTTTCAGAATATTGTATTCCTTAATTTAAGGGATTTGCATTTAAAATCTGTCAGAAATTTCAAAAAGAATAAGGAAGAAGATATACAGTATTATTATGACTTACAGTTTACACACAGAACATATTACAGATTATCAGTTCAAGAAAAAAAAGAATAATACAGTCGAGAGGAACAAGAAAAAAGATATACAGAAAAAGCTAACAGATCTTCTTTTTCTTCCTCGAGCAGCACCTCATTCACTGAGAACATCATCAACTCTATTCTCTCAGTATTTCTGCTGCTAGATCAGATCTTCAAAAGAGCAACAATAATATGAAGAACTTATTCTCTCAGATTCATCAGCTGCAGGAAGATCAATTTATTCAAGAGAAAGCTCGAGCCATGTACTGTCAAACATTTTATATCAGACAAAGGAGTTTTACATCATCAACAATCCATTAGTGTCTTCTCTCAGAATATTGGCAGAGAAGAACTTCATAACCCTTCTTACCTCCTCTTGTACAGGGTTATAACTCCCTTCAAAAGTTAACCCATTGGTGGCAGGGCACATGAACAAAAACCTGTGGTTTGGTTAGAGCACCAGATCAAAAGCTCCTTGTTGTGTGGACACCTGATCAAAAACCCCTTGGTGATATGACACTTGATCAAAAACCTAGTGGATCCTACCAAGTGTGGTAGAAGAGTAGACGTACCCAAGTTTATTGGGGAACTACTATAAAAATCCTTGTGTCCTCCGTGTTGTGATTTTCTGTGTGCTGTGCTGTGTGCCTTCTTTGTGTTTGTTTTTATTACTCACTCAATACACATATAAGTAACACTATTTTAATTCCGCTATAAAATTAAGTGAAAAGTTTTTAATATTCTATTCACCCCCCTCTAGAGTAAATCTAAGATCTAACCTCACTTTCAACTGGTATCAAAGCGTGGTTGATTATATCAATCACTTTCAACTGATATCCATTTGACTTTCAAAGCGCTACCGCCGGCGCTAGCTCCTTAGCTTCAGAACATTTCCACTTTACTTGTACACGAATGTTGGGGTCTTACATGGGGTCGGTAAATGATTGGGAAAGTAGAGAATATAGCTGCGTTCGCGGCGCGCGCGGGATGCCTCCGCATTCGTGGCGCGCGCGGGACGCCTCCGCGTTCGCGGCGCGCCCGGAACGCCTCCGCGTTCGCTGCGCGCCCGGAATGCCTCCCCGTTCGCGGCGCGCCAGGAACGCCTCCGCGTTCGCGGCGCGCCCGGAACGCCTCTGCGTTCGCATAAACTCAGAGCAAACACAGCGAAAATATTTTAAATGACACAGAAATTGTCCACATCTACATATGAGTATCCTGGCCTTAAGGCCTTACAAAATCAAAGTTCCAAACCATCATTCCAACAACATCAAAAATTCCAAAAGCTAAAGCATCCATATGCTACCTTGACATGCAAGCCAGAACAAAGTAATGAAACATAAACAAGGTAGAAAATAGGAAGAGATACACTTCATGAGGCTTGGGCCTTTTTGACCAGCTAGCTAGCTTCAGCTTGCGATTCTTTCCTTGCATCCATTAAACAAAAGCGATATAACGAGGGTCAGCTTTGGCTGACCAACAACTGTGTAACAACACCCCTCCCCCGACCATCCTAGCGGACCCCGGGGAACTACATTACCCTGCAAGTCAGCACTTCGTATGCAAATATGAATAAACAACCGTACATAAAAACAATAGGTATGAGTGTCACAAGTATCATCCACATTTTTATGTTGAGCAAATAAAATAAGGGGCTTAACAATGCAACATGTATGCAAACCCGGGTTTCACTCAAGGCACCCTACGACATGTATGCTTCTAACATAACATCACACATCATCAATTCACCAAAACACAGGGGTACTCATCATTTCCCCCAAGGGCATGCAAGCTCAATGCCATCGGGCTTGTCCATCAGTTCAATCGTTCTTGCCAGAATCACCAAACCAAGCACAACCGGTGCTAGGAGCTCTTACCTAGACCCCACCCACATATGGCTCACAGTGCCATCGAGTTTGTCCTTCAGCACAGACGTTCTCGTCAGCTTCAACACAATAAAAAATAAAAGGGGATATGCCTTGCAAGGAAACCCTCCCCATATGAATTGTAACGTCACGGGCTGGCCGACCGACCACAAAGACAAATCCTCGCCTTCACACACATACGAGCATTACAAGCCCTTCATCACGCGCACATCTTTTCCGCCCAAAATCAACGTTCGTTCTCACACGAAACATAAAAGGGCATAACAAAGACATTTTTGTCGTAATCGGATTTCTAGCAAAATCCCTAAAATGCACGTTAAACAACATCACTGAATCAGTCAACTGATCGCGATTTCGGCTTCGCCCACAATGCCTAATCCGCTAACGTAGCAGATCTCTAATGCAAAATCATGTCGGGGACGGACTCAATCAACCCGATGGTCCCTCTTGAACCAAGGCGACCAAACCCCTCTCATGTGAGAGATCCGGTGCACAAAATTTTAGAAAAGAGAAAGGTAAAACAAGAGATGTCATGCACGCATCCTAAAACCGGGAGGAGAGATGTCGTTACCCTTTGCACTCTCTTACTCGCCCTGGATCGGTTGAAAAATACGGATAGAAATGAGTGCCTTCGAGCCCTCTCCGCGGATCTGGTTTTGGATCGACGAACGGAGCTTCGATGCTCCAACAATGACGGATCTTGCTCACCTTCTCCCTCCAATCTCTCCCTCTCCCTTGGCCTCCAAAACACAAAATACTTGAGAGAGCTCTTTCGAGGATCTTTCAGAATTCTCATTCGGCATTCGAAGAATCCTTCAAAAATCTCTTTCAGCCTTCAAAAATCTCCTTCCTCTCAAAGATATCTTTCGAAGGCGACTTGAAAATTTCACTTTGGCCATTGAATATCTCATTTTGGCCTTTGAAGATCTCCCTTCCCTTTGTGAATTCCCTTTTTCTCATTCTTTTCTGCACCCTCTGCAACGAGCGGTGATTTGTCACGCTACTACTTGTAATCTTCAGTGATATAGTGGAATTTGGTCGACACCGATCCGACACCGCATTTTTTCACCATTTCCAAAATTTTCACGATAAAAGTCTTCTTGCCAGCAGTTGTACCATACTTTAACTATTTGAGCGCTCAACTCACTTTTGAGCTGAGATGATTCAAATCCACAGATCTATAAGACCCGCAACAATAATTACCAATAATTATCATGTGATGTTTAAGCTATATACGTAAAGGCACGTATTTTTAAGGTCAAATGTCTTTCCCGGGTTTGGCATCGGCGGCGGCCCGTTTTAGACCGCGCATTTTATTAACAAACACGCGCATGAGATGCCTGTAAAGTCTGCCCCATCAAACGGCGAGATGCGCCGGTCCTCCATGCACTGCAATTTTTCGACGACCTTGCTCTCATCCGTTAGCGAGAGTTCATTGCCTCAGAAGCCCTAACCCGCGACACTCCAGCGATAGCGACGACGAAGCAGAATCCCGATCTCCCCTTCCTCCTCTAGGTATCCTTCTTCTTCTTCCTCCTCCTCTTCTTCATCTCGCATTCGACGGCCGACGCCTTCTCTTACAGCCTTCCGACAACGTTTGACATAGCCTTCTTCCGGAACGAAGCTTCTTCAGGAACGGGAGTGCTCTAGCTCAGGTTTATCACACCATAGAGTTTCTAGACTCGGACATAAGGAGATGATCTTTTCTAGACTCGGACATTCCCTCTTGCGATCCTCCGAGCGCGCCAGATCCGGAACTGTAAGAACTTCTGTATTTTGATTGCTTCCCCCACTTTTCCATCTGGTATATCTGCGTTTCTTACTCTAACATGTGCTGTTGTTTGATCTATCCAGTGCTTTGATCTTTTGCGATGGTATGGAGGGAAATTTGTGTCTTATGACAGTGGAGCGCTTCTTCGCCCGTCGGGGTTTCAGCAGGATATGGACGGGTTGGGATTGCTGAGGGCTTATTCGACTTCGCTTGGAGGTGGTGGTAAGGCTCTTCAGAGAGGAATGTTAGTTGGAGATTGGAGATTCCTTGCTGGGCACCATAATTTTAGGAGATTGTTTTCCAGTGAGTCTGGTGGCAAAAAGAGTAAGAAATAGTTCTCACCTAGAAATAAAAAAAATCTGATGTGCTCAATTCACAACCTTTCTTTGCTACTAATCTTTATTTATAATTGGACGTGGCTTTTTGTAGACTATGAGAACTACTACCCTAAAGGAAACAAGGGAATTCCCAAAGCAGAGAATGAGAAATCAGAATCCAAAGGTATGTGCATCTTTTTTTGGTTAAAATGTATCCTTAGATATGATAGCGTTTAGGGTAGGAGAATTTGGGTCTGTTTGGAATAGTTGTGGAGTTTGAGCGGCAGTGGGTAGTAGACGTAGTGGTGGCGATTTACTTGCATTTGGAGTCCAAACTTTCTGTGTAGAATTTCTAGCCCAAACTTCATTTTTGGGGGTTGAGGTGTTCACAACTGCTAATGTTTCTTGCCACATCAGGACAACTATGGTGGTGTTTTTGCCCAAAATGTCATTTTTGTGAAAATAGCAATTTTGGCCGCCACTATCCGAACGCCACATGGATTTTTTACTTTTGTGTTTACAATTACCACAACTCTTCCACTGCTCTTTCAAACAAAGTCAAACTCCTCTAAAAATATGATTTTGATGCGCACATTATAATTTTATAGCATGACACCATGTATTTAGCCTAAATTTGATCATGGCACGGTGGATTTAACTTCAGTTTGATCTCTGTCTACTCTATTAATGCAGGGAGCATATTGTTGCTGTGAATTAGTTTTAAATTTGATTATCACATCTTGTTATGTTATTGAATGACAAGTAAAAGCAAATAGTAGTCGAATTGCACTGTCAAGCTGTGATAGAATTTCTCCCAATTTTCACACTTTCAGCCTCTACACTATGCATGTAACATGTTTATATTTTTATAATTATTATCCATATTATGTATGAGTCTATTTTAATGAAATAAACCCCCCTTATTGTGTAAACGTCTATGCCTCTTTTATGCTCTGCTGTGGGTCTTGAACATGTCTTGAAATACCTCTGCGGTGATCAAATTGTCTTTCAATGTGCTATCAAGACATCATTTCAAAATAACTGCTTACAGGAGATATAATTTAGCAATGTGCCATATTTTGGACAAGAATAAATAGTTCTATTGAACATTATGTTTCTTGTATACTTCCAACAACATGATTGTTTGAATGTCACTGGTAAGTGGGTGCCACAATATTGCCCAAATGTGTCAAAAAGCGTGTACATGTTTACTAGATTTTAACTTATGAGTTTGTTATAAGAAATATGAGGTCCCTTAGTATTAGGACAATATAATAAATGAATAATGAAAATGAAAGAAATCCCCAAGGCGTTGAGGAAGGTTAATAGCTATAATAGTGATGCAATGGAGCTATAAAATCGATGTTGGATATTAGAGAAAAATGGGTTGGAAGATAAAGATGTTTATTTTTTGTAATTGCGTTAAGCTAATTATCATTGAGAACATTATAAAATCTCCGGATGTTATTATTTTCAAATGAGAAGATAATATAAGTTGTAATCAAATTTAGGAAAAGATAGAGCGGCAACATACGAAGAAAATGCTGATTGGTGTTATATTAATCGGCAGAGCTTCTGTAAGGTGGGTTATACAGAGGGCTCATAGTGGATATAAAATATAAAGTATACACGAGAATGTATAAATTATTTTTGATTTTATAGTACCATTTGATTTTGATCTCAGTAGAGAACACATACTTTAATAGATGTAAAGAACATTTATTTACCTTTTGGAATACCAAATGAAAAATATCCATCTTAAGAATAAAAAAGATCAATCAACAAAAAATGATAGGTGATTTTAGTTGGGTTTGGATGCAGAATATACAATAGTAATCAATGATATATATCTTGAGAACATTAAAATAATAATCTAGTGACATAATTAACTCCCTTATGGAGACATAATGGAACTTGAAAAGTGATCAAAATCAAGTGTTCAAGATGGATATTTAAGTGAGAAAAAACTGAAGTTCTTTAGTTAAAGCTGATGCGTGATGAGATGACTAGTTCCATTTAAAGTTTTCATTAGAGGTTTTGTGAAGTAAAAAAATTATATAGAAGGAGATTTTTGATGGAAGGGAGGAGGCATACGATGTTATTAAAGAAAATAAATATGCTTATATGGAGTTAAAAAATTATAGTAAAGCTATATTATAATTACAAGAGATCTTAAGATTTTATAAAGAGCTGAGTAAGCAAAACAAAAGCTATAACTTTTGAAGGTTGATATGATAAGTTATACATTAATTAGGAGAAAATGTGGTATATTAATTAGTTAGAAAATGTGGTACAAAATGTTATTAATTAAAAGAAATGTTCTCATAAAGTGTTATATATTATTATAAAACTTATTATAATAATAAGAAATATAAAAATATTATAGATAGTTAAGTATGCAAAACAAAAGCTATAAACTTTGATGGTTCATTTGATATGTTATACTTTAAGAAGGGAAAATGTGGTATATTGAATCCGTAAGAAAAGAAATAAGAGGCCTAAAACTTTAGTCTGGTTACCCAATAAAAGCATAAATTACAATATTTTGGTTATAGATGAAAACATCAATGAAAGATGGAAACTTACTTTGAGTAATTGCTAAATGTCAGTTTATATGAGGAATCTATTTGAAAGAGCATATTTAGCTGAATAATGAAATATATTAGAGATCATTGTGAAAGAGGGAAGTGAAGTTAGAGTTGGAGATGCATAAAAACAACATTTTGTGTCCCAAAGGGATATACTTTGAGCTTCGTAAGCTGATGAGTGCTAATTCAATAATTTGTTTTGAGGTATCCCAATTACTAATGTGGTATATCGACTCTGTACCCTTCACTACCTCCTTCAATCAACTCTCATAGTCTTGAGGTATCCCAATTTTGCAAACCCGCCCAGTTACTGATAGGCTTTCTAGCCCGTCACCATTATATCAACCACTCACCTTGATCCACACACGTCTTAGCACACTCACTTCACTCTTCCATCGCCAATGCTCTTTTGTTGCCACCACACCCATCATCACCAGATCCATCTACAATCTTTTGCATGTCAATGCACTCCACTCATGCTATGACAGATTGAATAGAATCGATGACCTGGTAAGCGCAATATGCTCTTCTTCTCTCATACGGAGGACTTTGAAACCTCTCTCGTGGAGATCATCACACTTTCACACTACGATCACTCGCAAACCCCGTCATCACTTCTATTTGACTTAATCACCATCAATCACATTAGCGTAGGCGCGTAACAAGTGCACCTCACCCCTTAACACCACCACCACCACAACGATCGATAACATCCCTCGACTTTCATTCCCCTCCGCTTAAATATTGTTATTTTAGGGCACAAACTCTCCTGGTTGGGTTGCATGCGTAGAGCAATTTTTCGAGTTGCAATCCACACTGGAAGGCTATACAGTTCCTTTTTCTATGATTTATATTCTGGTGTCAACTCTGCATTGGTTGCATTGGCTCCGACAAACCACCTTGACTATGATTTTTCTAATATTGAAGGAAGAACTCATCCTCCTTACAACACCCACCAATCCAGGAATGCTTTGGAATGTTTATGTGCCATCCACCAGGCCGAATCGGTCGACACCTGCATTGACGATTTTGTGGATTTGATAATCTTGTTCCCCGCCTAGCGATGACCCACTACTTGGGCCACTTTATGCATGATCTCAACCCCCATATTTATGCATGTCTACATATTCATAGCCCCATTACCTTGTTTGTAGCAATGAAAAAAACCCGCTTCGTAGAAGAAGAATTTGCTGTGTCAGTTGACACATCTTCTTGCTGTTCCACCTCAACACCATATTGCCACCATCTCTTCCACACCATCCTCAACCATCCATCTTTTAGCTTCCCAAACAGCTCACATTATCCTTTTTTAGGAATGGAAGATCTCTTCTGATCCTTCTTCCCCATACTTCTCCTCCGATTTAGTTTTGGGAAATTTTTACGATGAAGGAGGAACAAGAAAAAGAAAAAAAGATGGGGAAGACGTGGAGATTGGTATTCCCGTGGTCCCTAAGGCAATGCGTGGTGTTCATCACATTCAATTGAGTTAACTTAGGTTTACCGCGGCTCATATTTCACCAATTGGGCTAACTAGACAAAGTTGGTGGTCTATGTGTTAATTGGGACCCACTTCTTGCACCGAGGGACCCAATTAACATACGGGAAATTTGGGAGTGCGTGGGGGATGCTACAATATGTTTATGTGGGTATGTGTTCATGTGTTTGTGGCGTGTGTAGAAGATGGAGAGATCGGTATTCCCGTGCCCACTAAGGAAATGCGTGGTGTTCATCACATTCAATTGAGTCAACTTAGTTTAGTGTGGCTCATATTTCATCAATTGGGCTAACTAGACAAAGTTGGTGGTCTATGTGTTAATTGGGACCTACTTCTTGCACCGAGGGACCCAATAACATACAGGAGATTTGGGAGTGCGTGGGGGTTGTTACAATATGTTTATGTGGGTTTGTGTTCATGTGTTTGTGGTGTGTGTGCAGTTCATTATGTGCTTATGTGTTCATATGTTTGTGGGTTCTGCATTAAAGGTGCATAAGGTGAACTATTCGGTCCACAATTTAGAGTTGGCGGCTGTGGTATTCACTCTTAAATATTAAATTGTGGCGACACTACGTGTATAACGTGAAGATTGTGTTACGCCCCCGCTACGCTTTACGGGGCGTCATTATGTACGGAGGAGCAAGGGCGCGATAAACAACGGGGCTGAACCTTCCGGTTCAGCCCCCACGCAGTAAACCGGCCGGCTGAGGGCTGAACCAGGCGGGTTCAACCCTCCTTGGAGGGGCCGGCCGGCCCCTCCTTGCCCGGGTATTTATATACCCGGGCAGCCCCCCTTTTGGGGTTATGATGAGTATTACAAGGTTAGTCTTCTTCCTCTTTCTCAACCCTAACCCTAGTTTTCCCCCTCTCTTTCTCTAGATCTTCCTCTCTTTTAGCCTCTCGTAGTCTTGCCCTAACATTTGGTATCAAAGCCGTTCCTTCTCTCGGACATGGTGACCACTCGCACTCAAGAAGAGTCCTCACGGATTGAATCCCTAGAGGAGAACATGGTTGGCCTCACCGACTCTATGGCAGCCATGGAAGGACGGATCGAAGCTCGTATGGAGGAGTTTAAGGCCTTGTTGAAAGGGAAAGCCACAACGGGTGAGGATTCGACCGAATCGGGGGCTGATTTGGCGGCAAATGGCACGCAAGGCGTCGGCGGCGTGCGTCTGTCGGACGACGATCGCGTGCGGGCGAGCGCAGTTCCGCTTGGCACGGGCTGGATTCCGCCTGGAGGGGGCTGGCAGGGCACTGGAGGGCCTAGCAGTGCGGCGTACGGGGCAGCAGGAGGCTCGACAGTGGCATACGGGGCAGCAGGGGGCTCGGCAGCCGCATACGGGGCAGCAGCGGGCTCGGCAGCCGCATACGGGGCTTCGGCGGGGCCGATTGCGCCAGGACCTGCAGCAGGAGGGTTCTCCGACCTCGGTGCGGGCCAGGGAATGCGCCGGCAGGGCTGGCAGGAGCCGGGGGGGTTTCGTCGAGGCTGGGAGGAGCCGGCTGGGGTTCGTCGAGGCTGGGAGGCTGGGCTCAGGCGACCTCCAGATCCTGCGGGATACCAAGGGGGAGGGCTTCTCCCTCCTCCCCGTGGGTTTGGGCCGCCGGGCATGGGTGGATTTGGCCAAGCGTGGGGCGGACAACAACAACCCCCTCCTTGGGGAAACGGTCAGCATCAAGGCTACGGATTCGAGCAAGGTGAGCCCGCAAGACGGGAAGGAGGTCATGGGGCACAACGCTTGACCCCCGGATTAACTCGCATGTACTTTCCGGAGTTCGAGGGCGGCGACGCCTTGGAATGGATCCAGAAGACAGAACTCTTTTATCAGTATCATGAGGTGCCTGAAGGGCAGTGGGTGCAGTTGGCGTTCTTTCACTTGAAGGACGACGCTTACCAGTGGACGCAGGGGGTCTTGCGGGGACGGGAGTACGTACCATGGGGAGAGTTTGTGGATGACTTTACGGCCAAATTTGGGCAACTAGAGTACGAGAACTTTGAGGCCCTTCTTCAAAAGCTCCGTCAGAAGGGGTCAGTGATGGAGTACCGCACCGAGTTCGAGAAGTTGGCAAACCGGGTTCAGTGGTCGGAGAGGACTCTCTACAGCTGCTTCATATCAGGGCTCAAGGAATACATTCGTGACGAGGTGCAGGCTCTCATGCCTCGTTCGTTGAACCACGCCATTACCTTGGCACGCATTCAGGAGGAGCGGTTCAACAGACAGTGAGCCCGCACCACGAGTAGGCCGTCTGCGGCCCCCGCCACAGCAGCACGACGGGAGCCACCCGCGGGTATCAAACCGACCGTGACTCGGTTATCGTGGAGTGAGTCGGCGGCTCGGAAGGAGAAAGGCCTGTGCTTTAATTGTGACGAGAAGTTTGTGCCGGGCCATAAGTGCCAGAAGATACAGGTTTTCATGTTGCAGCAGGACGCAGACGAGGAGCCGGCTCCAGATGAGGAGTTGGAGGTGGACGTGGAGGAGTCGGAGGAGTTCGGCGTCTTCCTACATGCTCTTGAGGGTTGTGCACCCCCGCTTGCTTTACGGCTGGCGGGCCGGATCGCCCAAGAGAAGGTTACGATTTTGGTGGACAGTGGGAGCACCCACAACTTCATACATCCCAACGTGGCACGACGGGCGGGGCATGAGGTGGACAGGGAGGCTGCCTTTCACGTGATGGTGGCGGACGGCAGCAAGCTGCAGTGCGAAGGGGTACTGAAGGGCGTAGAGCTGCGGATACATGGCTATGTGGGCCGTACTGACGTCTACTTGTTGCCAATCCGGGGCTCAGACATGGTGCTGAGGGTCCAGTGGTTGCGCCAGTTACAGCGGGTGACCTTCGACTGGAAGCATATGACCATGGAGTTCGTGCACGGGGAGAAGCAGTTTTACTTGAAGGGCATCACGCCGTCTCCTGTGAAGGAGGTTTCTCTCCGCAGCATGCAGCAGTTGGACGGAGAAGGACAACTGATGGCTATTCTTCGGGAGGTCCAGACTGGTGATTCCACGCCTGCGGAGGTACCAGTCCAGTTACAGTTACTACTGACTGATTATGCTGATGTTTTTCAGGAGCCGCGCACTTTACCTCCGGCGAGGTTCCGCGATCATCGTATTACGCTCAAGGTGGGTGCTGAGCCGACGAATGTCCGTCCTTACCGTTACCCGCATATCCAGAAGGCGGAAATTGAGCGCGGTGTCCGCGAGATGCTGGAGGCCGGCATCATTCGGCCTAGTACGAGTTCTTTCTCGGCTCCCATTATTCTGGTCAAAAAGAAGGACGGGTCTTGGCGATTCTGTGTGGACTACCGTGCCTTGAACGGTGCTACGGTCAAGGATAACTTCCCGATTCCCCATATCGAAGAGTTGCTGGATGAGTTGCATGGGGCCCAGCGGTTCACCAAGCTGGATCTTCGCTCCGGCTATTATCAGATCTTGATGGCACAGGAGGACATACACAAGACGACTTTCCGCACTCACGATGGCCATTACGAGTTCTTGGTTATGGCCAATGGACTGACCGGAGAGACATTCCAGGCCAACATGAACGAGATATTCAGAGATTTCTTGCGGGCATTTGTGTTGGTCTTCTTCGATGATATACTCATCTACAGCGCGAATTGGGAGGACCACGTGGTCCACGTGGAACAGGTCCTTGCCAGACTACGTCAACACAAACTTTATGCCAACCGTTCCAAGTGCTCCTTCGGTCAGAAGGAGGTGGAGTATTTGGGTCACTTGGTTTCCGGTCAGGGTGTCAGGGCCGATCCACGGAAGATTCAGAGTATGCAGACTTGGCCGCGGCCGGTTACTGTCCGCGCCTTGCGGGGTTTTTTGGGGCTCACTGGGTATTACCAGCGGTTTGTGCAGGACTATGACAAGATAGCTCGGCCCCTGACCCAGCTGCTGCAGAAGGACTCCTTTTCCTGGAGTGAGGAGGCGGAGGAGGCATTTCAGTCCCTCAAGCGGGCCATGATCACCACGCCAGTCCTGGCATTACCGGATTTCACACAGGAGTTCGTTCTGGAGACGGATGCCTCAGGTGTCGGCATTGGGGCCGTGATGATGCAGGCAGGGCGGCCGATAGCCTTTTACAGCAAGGCTTTAGCCCCTCGTACTTTAGGCTTCTCGGCCTACGAGAAGGAGATGTTGGCGATTATTCATGCGGTGGCTGTTTGGCGACCATATCTATTGGGCCGCCACTTTAAGATCCGGACGGATCACCAGAGCTTGAAGCATTTCCTGGACCAACGGGTCTCCTCGCCGCTACAACAGAAGTGGGTGACTAAGCTTCTCGGTTACGACTACGAGATTGTGTATCGCCGCGACAAAGAGAATGTGGTCGCTGATGCCCTCTCTCGTCTCCCAGAGGCTACTCTCGCTCATATTTCGGGGCCCTTGGTCGATTCAGTGGAGGATATTCAGGAGGAGGTCCGGCGATCGGACACGCTGCGTCCGTTGGTGGAGGCTTTACATCAGGGAGAGACCGTCGCAGCTGGCTATCACTTGTGCAATGGCCGGCTTTACTATCGGGGCCGGGTGGTTGTGCCCGCCGATTCAGCCTGGAAGACGGTGTTGATGCACGAGTTCCACTCTTCGCCCACAGGAGGGCATGCGGGGGTGCTCCGGACCCTTCAGCGGGCGCGAGCAAACGTTTTTTTGGGCAGGCATGCGACGGGACATTCAACAGTTCGTTCGTCACTGTGAGATCTGCTAGCGGCAGAAATATGAGACCTCTTCTCCGGCGGGGCTGCTTGTACCGTTGGAGATTCCGCAGCAGATTTGGGACACGGTGTCCATGGACTTCATTGATGGACTGCCGAAGTCTAAAGGGAAGTCGGTCATTCTAGTGGTGGTGGACAAGCTGTCCAAGTATGGTCATTTTCTGGGGCTCAGCCATCCGTACACCGGGGAGTCTGTGGCCGCCCTCTTTGCTCGAGAGATCGTTCGCCTGCATGGCCTCCCTCGCGCCATTATTTCTGATCGGGACCCTACCTTCGTCAGTGGGTTCTGGAAGGAGCTGTTCCGGCTGCAGGGCACTCGCTTACACTTCAGCACGGCCAACCACCCGCAGTCGGATGGTCAGACGGAGGTGCTTAATCGTGGGGTCGAGACCTATCTGCGTTGCTTTGTGATGGATGAGCCGCGCAGCTGGCCGGACTGGTTGCATTGGGCTGAATATTGTTACAACACGACATACCATTCCGCCAGCAGGATGACACCATTTGAGGCGGTCTACGGGCGGCCCCCTCCGACCTTGGGCAACTATGAGCCCGGGAGCACCGCTCTTCCAACGGTCGATCACGCTCTGCTGGACCGGGATCGCATGTTGGTCACACTTTGGGAGAACCTCCGACTAGCCCAGGATCGCATGAAGGCCCAGGCGGACAAGCACCGCACTGAGCGGGAGTTCGCTGTTGGTGACGAGGTGTTCCTCAAGCTCCAGCCGTACCAGCAGTTGTCGGTTGCTCGTCGCGGCAACCAGAAACTGTCCCCGCGCTACTACGGTCCCTTTCAGATTATCAGCAGGGTGGGACCGGTGGCTTACACACTGGCATTACCGGAGGGTTCGCGCATCCATCCTACATTCCATGTCTCTTTACTCAAGCGGAAGGTAGGGCCGCATGTCCAACCGAGTACTTTGTTACCTGAGGTCACTTCGGCAGGTGAACTGCGGCCGCTTCCTGAAGATATTTTGATGCTCAAGTGGAAGACGCGGGGCACGGAATACCGGCCCGAGCTCTTGGTCAAATGGAAGAACATGTCGCCGGCACACAATTCATGGGTGGACTTCTTCGACTTCAAGGAGCTCTACCCCGACTACCACCTTGGGGACAAGTTGGTTCTTGATGGGGAGGGGAATGTTACGCCCCCGCTACGCTTTACGGGGCGTCATTATGTACGGAGGAGCAAGGGCGCGATAAACAACGGGGCTGAACCTTCCGGTTCAGCCCCCACGCAGTAAACCGGCCGGCTGAGGGCTGAACCAGACGGGTTCAGCCCTCCTTGGAGGGGCCGGCCGGCCCCTCCTTGCCCGGGTATTTATATACCCGGGCAGCCCCCCTTTTGGGGTTATGATGAGTATTACGGTAGTCTTCTTCCTCTTTCTCAACCTTAACCCTAGTTTTCCCCCTCTCTTTCTCTAGATCTTCCTCTCTTTTAGCCTCTCGTAGTCTTGCCCTAACAGATTGATATTTTTACAGACCACAAAAGTTTGAAATACTTCCTGACGCAGAAAGAGCTGAACATGCGCTAGCGCAGATGGATGAAATTCTTGGGAGACTATAGCTTTGACATCCATTACACTCTAGCGGGGGCGAACGTTGTCACTGATGTGTTTTCAAATCTCTCTATTGTATTCACCCTGTCTCCCACTCTCTCCTTCCATACTTTCACCAAACCAAACCTATAAGCACAATGATTATTTGGTACCCTGTAGGGTTCGGCGGTATGGAGAAGGGGAAATCGACAAGATATAAAACTCCAAGGAAGGTTTACTTGACCAACCCTAGGCTCCAAATTTCATTCCAAGTGCAAAGTTCCAAGATAAAACAAAATACAATAATGTGGGGTTGATATACCCCCACACATAATGGCAAACATGTAAATAACAAAAAGTGCAATAATAAGATAACCAAGCATAGCTTGTCACACCTCTTTCCCGCCGCTCGGGATACACGCGGTCTCGACATCAAACTTCTTCCTTCTAGAATATACTCTCCATGATGTCGAGGCCCCCTCCTGTTCCTCTCCGTCCTCCTCCGTAACACTATTTCATCAAGAGTACCTCGAGCTCCGCTGCCATGGTCTCTGCAGGAAACCATACTTTCTTATCCACCAATATCCTAATAAGAGTTGCCCGTGCTCCTCATCTTCGCAGATGATGATATTTCCATGGTTGATTTTAACACAATTGAGATGGATGATAACTCACATTTCTACACTGCTCATTGATACAGAAGTACACACTCATTGTTCCTCTGCTGACCTTTGATACAAGGTGGTAAGAAAGTATCTTCATCTGCGACACCGAAGTCATACACCTTAATGCTCCCCCAAAGCCTAATTCCATCTCTTTTGGTGACAATTACTTGTATTCCTTGCTTCTCTTCCATTATAGACTGGAGCTCAAAATCTTATTTATGATGTGTTTTTTTGTGTTTTCTTCTTTCTCTTATCAAAATTTTTGAGGCAATATTTTACCACTTTTTCTCCTTCTTTTACTTATATGAACATATTTTTGATATGAACATATTTTTGATATGAACATATTTTTGATGCCCTCTGTGGATCCTCTCATCCATAACCAATATCTTTGATCTCCCCAAGCCTCGTCACTAAGCAACACAACCTCAATGATCCATAGTGTTTTCTGAGCTTAACTCCTATGAGAGACCTTTGAAGCACATTTATTGCACACTAATAGTTCCTTTGGTATAGAAAGTGCACTTGCCACTTTGCGATGGTATGACTTGGCACTATGAAGCTTCTATAACACATAATGTCCGATCTCCAATGGTCTCCCCTTTCACTCGAGCTTTCCTTAATTGTGTAACTTGTACCATTAGCTGCAAGATTAATCTTTTTTTCTCTCCTCAAGTCTCGATGCTCCTATACATTTGTTGATGAAATTATAGCGACTGCGCTTTAAGTTGGTCTTGTGAACACATGCTTAGCACGCTTTCTTTACCTTTATGATAGTAAGCACACCTAGTGTATCCTATGTTCTTTACCATCTATTAAAACCTTGTATTTTACTTCAACGAGAGCAGTCAAAGTTATCTATTTTTTCCGGCATTTTGATTTCGATATACCTCGTAGTCACACATCAGGACTATGCATCTTCAACTTCGTTATTCCAAAACCAACTGCCTTATAAAACGTATTGTTTCCACGCGAGCCTAGCCACCAAAGCATTACCAATAAGCATAATATAATTCATTGCGAGGAGTAATATGTTGACCAAATTGAATCAAGAATATCAAATCAAGAACCCACTAGCCATTGCAAAGATCATCAAAGAGACAAGCATAATGAATTATTTTCGATATAAAATGAGCCAATAAAACATACCTCATTTTGCATAGTGTATTGTTTTCCATATAAAAATAGTCACTCAGGCATGCCTTATAAGTGGGAAACAAGTTATTATAAGGACCATTGTGCTGAGCAAGCATAACAGAATCCATTGATTGGTTCATTTAATTCCAAGAGTATCACTTGGATAGGCCCAATTTGCAACAAGACTATCGACTATTGACTTAGCCTTTTCGTGGTAATCATTAACATGCTGCTCCTTCAATATTTGACAATCTTTATTCATTTGCCTTTTTTCAATAGAAGCACATAACATCATGTACCCACCATTAGACCTTCATTTGACATGATTATATGTAGACACTTTACCAACAACCCCGCATATATATTTTTATCTCCTAACCCCTCAATCTTTGAAACCATATATTCAAATTTCAAAATGAATTAAATTTCAATATTTTGTAAGTTGATATTTCTACCCGACGAGCAATTGTAATACTTATATGATGCACTCATAGTTGAACAAATTGACGCCACACAAGATTAACAATATATTTTTTAGCGCAACATATAAAAGATTGGAAATTTATTTCAATTGTAGCATGCAATTCATTTGATGATTGACAACCTTACCATCATTAATGATTAGCAGAGTATTCTGTTGAACATTCCATCAAGCAGAGAAAGTATGATATCAAAGTAAAATTTCCTTAGTAGGAACTTGGCTAAGTACCTTACGCTAGATATAGGTAATAATAGAAAAATATCTCACTGGGAGGATATGATATGCAGGAGATTAGTAGAAAGCTCAAAGGGAAAGATGAAAGATTCCTCGCACAAATATAGTATTAACAACGACAAAGAACAATGAAATTCAAAACAATAGGAAGATAAGAAAGGAGGCGACGTCTTAACCATGGAGAGAAGTAGGAAGAATACCCAAGATGGTGAATGAAGATCTTAAACTCATAATTCCCCGTACTTGTCATTATCTCATGAATACCATTCTCTTGCGTAGTCCCCCCATTACCCTAACTCCTAAACCCTAAATCTAAACTATCATCAATCATATAAATAATTAAAATTTTGAACGTTCATTTTTATAGTAATGTTGCTTTTGTAGTTTAGAGGGGGATTTCTACTTATTATTTCATGAATTCTCACTTTCACAAGAGCTTATTTAATATACTATTGAAGAGAATTTTGATATTAAAGCTAAGAATATGGATGTGATTTTTTGTCTTTTTATGAAAAGTTTGAGCTTTTGTGCCATCCTATATATTTTCTGTTGTTCACCTCATTTGAGCTTATTACCGTGTGTTTTTTGACACCTCATAATTTGTATTCACCAAAATCATATTTTTCTTACCTATTATCACAATTCTATGCGCTTATCATTTATTGAGCTCTAAATTGCTATGGAAAGAAAAAGGCAAAGTGGAATGAAAAAATGAGTCACTTTTGAAGTGGCCGAAGATATCAAAATGGGTGGTTTGACTCCACCAAATTTGACGATTGCCTCTGACTAGAGTTAAGCACAACCTTGAGTTACATGATAAGGAATACACCACTATTACAGCAAAATAAAATGCAAGAAAATAAATACGTGAAACTAATGTTTGAAATAAAATGCCGGAAAATAAATGTGTGAAATATAATGCATAAAAATAAATACATGAAATATAATGCACGAAACAAACAACAACAAAACATCAACACTCAACCCTTTATCCCACCATAGTGAGGTCCGCTATATGGATTCTTGTCGCCATTGCGCCCTATTTTAATCATAATCTCACTAATGCCTAAGTACATCATATCTTTCCCTATAGTTTCATTCCAAGTCTTTTTTAGTTTCATTCCTCATCATCAACCATGACATTTATATTGATCATAATACAACAACAACAACAACAACAACAAAACCCATATAGTCCCCAATCATTGGGGGTATGGGCGGGGGAAGATTGGAAACAGACCTAACCTTTGGCACTATGCACAAAGTGGCTTCTCTCAGAGGAGAAAGACCTAACCTTTGACAATAAATGCACAAAGTGGCTGCTCACAGAGTACCACTGAAATAGTGGCCCCCTATGCAGTTGCGTTTGCTGCGGAATCATGCCCTCAAATCAAAGCCAAAGACATCAGAGAGGGCAGACCCAAGAATCCATTTTGATTTATGTGCACATACCCATGCTTCCTTCATTCATTAAGATCATAATATTGATCATAATAATGGAATTAAATTCATTAAGATGAATTTGGTGGGTGTACCTTCTTGCTTCTTGTTGAAATAGCCCATAGGTTTGGCCCGTTTAGTGGCCCATTTACTTCTCTTATATTTAGTCCCACATTGTGTATAGTTTTTCCCTCTCTCTTCTCTCTCCTATAAATATGTACTCTCCTTTGTATACAAACGTTGAAATACAATATACGCGTTTGCGTTTCTCTACATGGTATCATAGTGGAACGATTTCTCCCATATTCGAACCGCCCGCCTCATTTCTTTTCCACAGACTGTGCGATCTCTATTTTCCAAGATCGCAGCCCGCTCCCCTGCGTGGATCCCCCTCCGCTACTCTGCTCTTCATCGCCCTTTATAGACTTCGCAGCCGGTGGACCCCTCCGCTGCTGAGCTCGCAGCCCGCCCCGTCCAAGATCGCAGCCCGTCTCCCCGATCTGCAGAGCTCTCCCGTGCGCTCTTCCTCTGCGAGCTTCCTCTGCTCGCCAGCGCCCTTTCTGCTCGCAGCTCGCCAGTGATCGCACCGGCCTCATTTCCAGACGACGCGGTCTCCTCTCTGCTCCCTCCGGCCTCATCTCGCAGCGCTCTCTCCCGCAACGATCTCGCAGCGCTCTCGCTCTCGCTCTCGCCAGCGATCGCTCCCGCAGCAATCAAGCCTCTCGTGCGACTTCCAGCGAGCCCTCACACCGCCAGCGCCATCTGAAGTCGCTGCGATCTCCAGCGCCATCTCCGGCCGCTGCTCCTCCCAAGTCGCAACAACGAGCTCTCCAACCGAGCTCTCGTGCGATCTGAAGCCGCTGCTCTTCCAAGTCGCTGCGATCTCTGCGCCTCTCGTGCAATCTCCAGCGAGCTCTCCAACCGCCAGCGCAATCTAAAGTCGCTGCTTCTTCTGTCGCCTCTCAAGTCGCTGCTTCTACTGCCTCTCAAGTCCAGCGATCTCCTGCGGCCTCTCTCAACAGGGAGCGCTCTCCTAGCCGCAGATCGCTAGCTCAAGTCGCAGACCATCTCAGAGCAGCAATCTCCAGCAGCACGTTCTCTCAGCAACGATCTTCTCCCTGCCGCAGCTTCTATCTGTCGGTCTCCTCCCAGCAGCCCGCCGTCCTAATTCCTTCATTAATGGGATCCTCCGTTGACTCAACCACGGTGCCTGTCTCGCCTCAGCCTGCCAACCTGGGTCAGCCCCCAGAACTCCGTGATGAGCTGCGAATTACTACTCTCTCCCTCTCCGGGAAGAAAAACTTCATTCCTTGGGGTCACTCAATCCGTCGGGTCCTCCAGGCCAAGGGTCTTCTCGCTCATCTTACCGATGATCCCCCAGCCCCTACTCCTCCTGAGTGGCTCAAGACTGATGGTCGGGTCCAGACCTGGATCCTTAACTCTTTGGAGGGCGAACCATATGAAATGGTCATGTACCTGCCCACGGCCAAAGGGATGTGGGACGAGCTCCACTCCTTATACTCCGGCAAGGACAGCCTTCAGAGTCTCTTCGACATTATCTCTGATCTTCAGGCTCTGGACACCAGTGGACCAAACATTACCTCTGTTGTCGCTCGGGTCAAGTCTCTCTCCGAAGCATGGCTTCAACACCAGCCACCCACCTCTGATCTTGCCACTCAGCGCGCGCAAAGGGAGGCCGTCTGCATTGCTCTGCTAATGGCCCGTGTTCCTCCACATCTTCTGAGTATTCGGGCACAAGTCTTGGCCTCGACTCCCACTCCCTCCTTATCGGCCGTCTGCTCCATGCTACTCAAAGTATCACAACCTCCGGAGGCTCCTGCTCCTCCCTCACCGGCTCTTCTCCAAAATATCCCTGCTCCTTCATTTCCTCCTCCTTCTAGCCGAGGAGGTCGGTCGGCCTACCGTGGAAGGGGCCGCGGTGGACGAGGACGGCCGAAGTGCTCGTTCTGTGGTCGTGATGGCCATTATGAGTCCACTTGCTATCGGAAGACTGGCAATCCTCCTCCTCCTCCACGACCGACTGCTGCAGTCGTTGAAGATAGCTCCTCGGCTTCTCGCGCCGATCTTGAGGCTCTCCGCCTACAGTTTCAGCAACTCCAAGGGATGATGACTCCACCTGCCTCGGTCGCCTCCGTCTCCAGCCCAGGTATCATTTGTCTCTCCACTAGTCCTCGCTGGATAGTGGATTCGGGTGCCACTCATCACATCACCTCTCTTCAACCACCAACATATTCGGGTGCTCCTCATCCGAAGTGTATCACTGTGGCCAATGGAGCGACGGTCTCTGTGTCCGGCTCAGCTGACCTATCTCTCAGCCCATCAATTTCTCTCCGCTCGGCACTCCATGTTCCGGGCTCCCCGTTTAACTTACTCTCTGTTAGCCGTCTAACTACTGATTTGGATTGCTCTGTCACTTTTTCACGTTCTTTTTTGATACAGGATCGACGGACGGGGACTACCATTGGTAAAGGGCAGCTGCGCAACGGGCTCTACCTTCTCGACGATTCTCCCACCATCCTCGCCTCTGTCTCTTCTGCTGACTGGCATCAGCGTCTCGGCCATGCTCCCCTCCCCATCCTCAAGAAGGCACTGCCCGATGTATCTTTTCCTGCATTTCAATGTGAATCATGTATTTTCGGCAAACAGCCACGTTCATCTTTTCCTGCAAATTGTACTCGGAGCTCCGCTCCTTTTGATCTTATCCATTCAGATATCTGGGGACCCTATAAAATTTGTAGTATCTCTGGATTCCGTTATTTCATTACTTTTATTGATGATTACTCCCGCACAACATGGCTATACTTACTTCGCGAACGCTCGGAATTACCTCGTGTGTTTAAAGCATTTATCCGTGAAACCCGCACTCACTTTTCCACCACCGTCAAAACGCTACGCACCGATAATGCTCGCGAATACACCAGCAATGAGTTTTCGAGCCTATGCTCTGAATTCGGGATTATTCATCAAACCTCATGTGCCTACACCCCTCAACAAAACGGTGTGGCCGAACGAAAGAACCGACATCTCCTTGATATGGCCCACTCGATCATGATTCACATGAACGTTCCGAAGATCTATTGGAACTTTGCGATCTCTACCGCCTGCTTCATTATCAACCGCCTTCCCTCCTCCGTACTCAACAATGCCAGTCCGTTCAGTCTTCTCTTTCCCTCTACTCCTGCCTTCCCGCTCACACCTCGAATCTTCGGGTGTACATGTTACGTTCACTCCATGGGACCATCTACGGACAAACTCGATCCCAGAGCGACTAAGCAAATGTTTGTTGGCTACTCTCATACTCAGAAAGGCTACGTCTGTTATTCCCCTCTCACTCGGAAAATTTCGGTGTCCGCTGACGTCACCTTCCGGGAAGACCTGCCATTCTTTCCCGCTCCAACAACACCTTCTACATCACCTAATCTACCACAACCTGTCATGCGACCCATCCTCCCGGTTAACACACCTCCTCCAACACCTCTCCCTGAACCTCTGCCACCTCCGCCTACCGGCCGGCCACCCTTTATCCAAGTCTATTCCCGTCGCAACTCCCGCCACGTTGCCCCTGCAGCCGCCCGGGTTTGAGACCACGGGGGAGTCTCGGACCCCGAAAGTCTGTCATCTTTTGCGGTCTCTCTATGGTCTCAAACAGTCTCCTCGAGCATGGTTCGACAAGCTCAGCAAGGTCCTTCGTGAAGCAGGATTTACTCGGAGCTCGGCTGACTTCTCCCTGTTTACTCGCCACCAGGCAACAGGCACTGTTCTCCTTCTAGTCTATGTTGATGATATCATTATCACAGACAACGACTCAAAAGGAATTCATGCAATCAAGCAACAACTCAGCTCCGTGTTCCAAACAAAAGATCTGGGGAATCTTCATTACTTCCTGGGCCTGGAGGTAGCCAGGCGACCAGATGGCCTTGTTCTATCTCAGAGAAAGTATTGCCTCGATCTTCTTCATGATGCAGGCTACTCTGGCTGCAAACCCATCAACACTCCAATGGACGCAAATCACAAGATTTGTGCTCAGTCCTCTGACTCTGATCTCTTGCTCCAGAACCCGGAGTACTATCGCCGTCTGGTAGGAAAATTGATCTATCTGACTGTTACAAGACCAGATATCTCCTTCGCTGTCGGTATTGTCAGCCGTTACATGCACGCCCCTCGTTCTTCTCATCTTCAGGCTGTGGAACGGATTCTCCGATATCTGAAAGCTGCTCCTGGTCAAGGCTTGGTATACAAGACCTCATCCTCAACTCCAACACTGGTGACATAATTTGATGCTGACTATGTCGGATCTCTGGATGATCGTCGGTCAACCAGTGGCTTCTGTACGTACTTCGGAGGACATTTGATCACCTGGCGTAGCAAGAAACAAGCAGTGGTTGCGCGCTCCTCAGCAGAAGCAGAATACAGGGCAATGGCATCTGTGGTCTCTGAACTTACTTGGCTTGAAAGTCTTCTCACGGATCTTGGAGTAAAACTTCCTGCTCCTGCTCTTCTACTCTGTGACAGTCAGGCTGCTATACATATTGCCAAGAACCCGGTCTTCCACGAAAGAACCAAGCATATCGAGGTCGACTGCCACTTTATCCGGGAGAAAGTACAAATGAAGAAGATCGAGCTAAAACATGTCCCTGGTACTGAACAAGTTGCGGATGTCCTCACAAATGCACTGTCCAGTACCCTCTTCTATCAATGCTTATCCAAGCTTGGTGCATACGATTTGTACGCTCCAGCTTGCGGGGGAGTGTTGAAATAGCCCATAGGTTTGGCCCGTTTAGTGGCCCATTTACTTCTCTTATATTTAGTCCCACATTGTGTATAGTTTTTCCCTCTCTCTTCTCTCTCCTATAAATATGTACTCTCCTTTGTATACAAACGTTGAAATACAATATACGCGTTTGCGTTTCTCTACACTTCTATAAAAAACCCATTCTGATTATGATGAAATTTGGTAGAGATGCTTTTGCTCATGTATAAAGACTAGCTTGAGGTACCATCTTTCGACAATTATTTTCAGCAAGACCTTGTTAGAATTCATTTGTTAAATATAAGTGGATGCTTGAGAGTTATTTTTCATCTAACTCTTCTTCTTCGGTCACTCCTACATATTTTAAAACTAGGTGAGTATTTTCACAAGTCCCTTGGGATTAACATACCTATCATCTTGCTCTCTAAAACCCAAAACTATTTGAGCTATGAAACTGCTTGATCCCGTATCTCTTCATCTTCATATTCCTCATCATATTGAGTACCCCTTGTTAAAGGAAACATATTTCTTTATGTTGAAGCACCGTGGGTGCTTTCACAAGTTCCTCTTAGATTAGTAAAACCTACATCTTCACCAATGACCAAAACTCTTGGGGCCATCAAACTTCTTAATGCATACTTGAATGCCACTATATTCTTGATTAAATCAAATATTGGTCAGGAGGGACTTGTTTTTTCGAAATGTCCACCAGAAGCGAATACGTTGAATGTCTTACGTAAAAAAAAAAAGATCAAGCAACCAACTAAAATAATAGCGCTTCCATGGAAGATGTTGTGTCTTAGTACTGGATCGAGTCACCGGTCGAGAGAGAGGTCGAGCAAGAGAGAGAGAGAGAGAGAGAGAGAGAGAGAGAGAGAGAGAGAGAGAGGTCGTGAGAGGGAGAGAGAGGACGATAGAGGAAGAGGAAGAGAGGGAGAACTGAGAAGCAAACTTCTTTCCACCATTACCCCGATGGCTGCCAATGTTGGCTAGCAAGAATGGATGCTAAAGGAAGATGAAGAGAGGAGCTCTTCCCCTTGGGGAGTCTCAACCTTAATCTTAGGAGAGGAGGAGAAATTAAGAGCAAAAGAGCATGAGTGGGGTAAAAATTTCCACCGCCTACTCATTACATTTATTTGTAGTTTACAACTCATTACATTTATTTGTAGTTTACAACTCATTTTCACTTTTACATAGAAATTTCCGAAATTAAAATGCCTAAATAACAATTGCCAAACTATAAAATGACAATGAAGCTCGAAATTAAAAGTGCACTTAAAATTCAGAAGCTAGATTATTTTCGTGGGAGTCGTCAAGCAGCCTTGTCGTTTCTGCGATTATATGTGAGTGTGTTTGCAACATCACCTCTCTTTTAATGCGAGCTTGTCCACTATGACCAATAATAGTCTTGCTGGAATGCCTCCTAACTCTCTCACGTTACTTGTTTCGGAGTTTGCAGTGCCCATAGTACCAACACTTAACACTCACAATGACTTGTGTGCGAAGGAGACAAATTGGTTTGATGTGTACTTGTCCCTCAGTTTTAGGAGGGAGAGGGGTCATAGTGGAAGACAGTGTACCCTTGAACACCTTATGTGTTGATACATGAAAAACATTATGGATCTTTGTGCTCTGAGGAAGCTAAAGTCCGCACCTCAGTACTAGTTTGGTGTTGGTCCTGTGAACAATAGGATTCTGCTGATGGGACACAATGTAACCATACCCATCCCATCCTGCGAGAGGATCTCCGATGGGACACACATACCCATCCCCTCATGTGCGATGGGTACCCAATGTGGTCGGACACAATGTAACCATACCCCTCCCACCTTATGAGTAACCAACCCACTTTTGGAGAGGCACTGAGAGGGAGCAGCTGCGGGAACCCATGTTTTCGGTAATAGGTAGCTTCAGTATGATTTGCCCGACCACATTGGGTACACAAGCGAGTGCTCTGTGCCCTAGAACGTGTGCGTTCATCATGCCCACCACCACGAGGCCCATTTTGACATCCACGAGACTCAATAAAGGGAAGTTGAGCTTCAACTTCAACAGAGTGGTGAAGCAAAGCAGGAAAGGGAGTCAAAGAGACCTCAATGGGTCGCGTCACCTTCAGAATCATGGAGCAAACATTAGAGTGTGTGAGAATAGTGGAGAGGATAAGGCGTTGGCCCGAAGGCTGTATAGGTGTGGTGGTAACCTTGCCATCATTAGCGCAATGCCCACTATTTCCTTCTGAGCCCGTTGGATAGCAAAATCCAAAGTTGGAGGTTGATGTTGAATCCAAGCCTCGACGAGAGTCTTGTTTTGTGCCACGAACGAGGTCAGGTCACCGTCCGGACCTGGTTCAACCATCTGAAGGTCTTTAAAGAGATCGAACAAGTGCTGGAGGCTATCTTGTCCATAGTAAAGAGACTTCAGTTCATTCCACATGACTTTGACAGTCTCGTGGTGCATAGCCATTCAATATGGCTCACTCTCCATGTTGTTTAATCCATGATTGGACGCGACCATCATCCCATCGCCATTGCTCGGTAGGCTCAACAGTTGTGTCTTGAGTTAGATGATTAAGAAGACCTTTGGTCTGGAGGACTCAGCCGGGTGGACCCACTTAACAATTTTTTTTCTTAGTAAGGGAGATGGTTTGAATGCGGCGTCTTGGCAAAGACCGCTGCACCTCCAAGAGGACTTGAGTATAGTGTTAAATATGCAAGAGTCCTCACATATTAGGCATCCACATGTTAGGCGTCCTAGAAAAATAGATCGCAGGATTTGTGATCGACTTAGGTTTGGAAGTTGGAATATAGGTACGCTAACGGGAAAAACGATGGAAGTAGTGGATACAATGATTAAAAGTAGGATAAATATTTTATGTCGGCAAGAGACTAAATTGGTGGGTGAGAAAACTAAATTTCTAGATAATTCAGGTTTTAAATTATTGTACACAAGAAAAATAAAACAAGCAATGAAGTAAATATTATTGTAGATACTACTTGGAGGGATGAAGTTGTTGGGGTAAGCAGAAAATGTGATAGAATCTTAACTCTTAAATTAATCGTAGGAAAAGAAACTATTAATGTAATTAGTGCTTATGCGCCACAAGTAGGATTAAGTGAAGTTATTAAAATACAATTTTGGGAAGACTTAGATGATTTGGTAAGAGAAATCCCACAAAGCGAGAAAATTTTCATTGGAAGAGACTTAAATGGACATGTATGGAAGAAAAATACGGATTATACAGATGTTCATGGAGGATTTGTGTATGAATAAAGAAATAAAGAAGGAAGGACCATTCTAGACTTGACTATAACACATGAGCTAATTGTGACAAATACGTTCTACATGAAGATGGAAGAACATTTAATTACGTTCAAGAGCGGACAAAATAAGTCACAAATTGACTATTTTATGACTCGCAAAATGGATAAAAAGATTTGTAACGACTGCAAAGTCATACCAGAAGAAAGTTTGACAACACAACATAGGCTACTGGTGTTGGATGTGCAAATTAAATATAGTAACTTTAAGTGAAAGACAAAAGTGTTGCCAAAAATTCGGTGGTGGAATTTGAAGAAGGAAAAACAGGTTGCTTTCAAGACAGCTGTTTTAGAACAACTAGTTGATGATCCTTATGTTGATCCTAGTGTCACATAGGAAATTATGCCATCTCATTTAAGGATAAGTGAGAAGAACGTACTTGGAGAGTCAAAAGGTCGTGCGCCCCCACAAAAAGAATCTTGGTGGTGGAAAAAAGAAGTGCAAGACAAAGTGAGGGCAAAGATGGTCAGCTACAAAACATTATATGCTTGTAGGAATGATGTCAACTTGACAAAGTATAAAGTCGCCAAAAAAGAAGCTAAAATGCATTAAGTAAAACAAGAAGCCGGGCTTATGAAGAATTTTACAAACGACTAGATACCAAAGATGGAGAGCGTGATATATATAAAATTGCTCGAGCTAGAGAGATGAAGAAAAGAGATTTAAGCCAAATTAAATGCATAAAAAATGAATCAGATACAATTTTGACGGATGATATGACTATTAAGGAGCGATGAAAAAGATATTTTTATCAACTATACAATGAAGGAAAAGACAATAAACTGAACTTGGAAGAGTTAAGTAAATCGGAGGAGTATAGAAACATAATTTTTTATCGTAAAATTCAAGCATCAGAGATAGATGACGCTCTAAAAAAGATGAAAAATGGAAAGACGGTTGGGCTAGATGATATACCCATTGAAGTATGAAATTGCTTAGGGAGAGAAGGAATTATATGGCGTACACGTTTCTTCAATAGGATACTGAAGACAAAGAGGATAACATACCAATGAAAAAAAAGTATTTTGGTACCTTTGTATAAGAACAAAGGAGATATACAAAATTGTGTCAATTACATGAGAATTAAATTAATGAGTCATACTATGGAACTATGAGAACGAGTAATAGAGTTAGACGAGAGACTAACATCTTAGAGAATCAATTTGAATTCATGCCAGGGAGGTCAACCATGGAAGCTATACATCTCCTGAGGAGACTCATTGACAACTATCGAGAAAGATAAAAAGATTTGAATTTGTTGTTTATCGATATGGAGAAGGCTTTAGAGGTATTGTGGAGAGTCTTAGAAAAGAAAGGTATAAATGTATCATACATTGACGTAATGAAATATATGTATACAAATTTAGTGACCAGGGTAAGGACATCTGGAGGATTAACACAGGAATTCCCTATCGCTGTTGGCTTACATCAAGGGTCAGCTTCAAGCCCTTATCTCTTTACCCTTATCTTAGATGAGCTCACCGGACATATCTAACACGCAATACCTTGGTGTTTATTATTTGCAGATGATATTGTTTTGGTCGATGAGACGCGCGAGGGTGTGAACGTGAAACTTGAGTCTTGGCGAGACACTTTAGAAAAGAAGGGTTTTAGGTTGAGCAGGACAAAGACGGAGTATATAAAACTTAAATTGAGTAGTGCAAGAAGGTCGGATGACTCCGTCATTAAATTGGGTGACCAAGATATTTCCCGCAGGCCGCAGTGAGTGCTTTAAATATCTGGGATCGATAATTCAAAAAGATGGAGGTGTAGATAAAAATGTGATACATAGAATCCAAGCAGGTTGGTTGAAGTGGAGATGCGCGTCTGGGATCTTATGTGATCGTAAAGTACCATTAAAACTTAAAGGCAAGTTTTACCGTACCGCAATTAGGCCAGCAATGCTCTACGGTTCTGAATGTTGGGCAATGAATGGTGTACATGAGCAAAAAATGGGAGTTGCGAAGATGAGATTGCTTAGGTGGATGTGTGGTCACACGAGACTGGACAAAATTAGGAATGAATATATCAGGGATAAGACAAGAGTGACGCCAATTATAGAGAAGATGCGAGAAACTCGTTTAAGATGGTTCTGACATGTACATAGGAGACCATTAGAGGCACCTGTTAGGCGTTCTGAGAGTTTAGTCACTAGACATGTTAAACAGGGGAGAGGTAGACCAAAAAAGACTTGGAATGAAACTATAAGGAAAGATATGATGTACTTAGGCATTAGTGAGGCTATGATTAAAGATAGGGCGCAATGACGACAAAGGATCCATATAGCCGATCCCACTATGGTGGGATAAAGGCTTGAGTGTTGTTGTTGTTGTAGTGAGGGAGATGGTGGTAATTCACAGTTCGTCGCAAACACCAGAGGGAGGAGCCGAAGCAAGTACCAGAAGAGTGGAGGTAGACGCTGCATTCGTCCCCATGTTATCAGCGAGATCAAGTCGTGGGCAAGCGCAAGCCACGCGTCCGACGAGGATTGAAAATAGGGAGAGCTCATGCAGTACCTACGAGCCCTAGGAAAATAAGGTGAGTGGCGAGTTCTGCTAATCGGGCATGTGCGATGTCAAGTTGTCAGAGAGTAGCGAGTTTGTCGTCTGAGGGTCCTGAGAGAGCACGAATAACTCATATGAACTCAAGCCCCGTATCGGGCGAGTGCTGAAAGCAGTGAGATCAGAACTCAAGCGACTCCCGCGAGCGCCCGTATCAGGAATCAACGAAAATTCAAGATTGGCAATTCTGGAAGCAGGGGACTCACAGAAATCGAATCAAGGCAAGACTGGTGATGACAAGCCGTGGAAGCTGAGTTCTGGATCGAGCGAGCTCTTGAAATGAGGAGAAGCGGTGAGTCCAACGACGACCGAGCGTGGCGAGCTCGAGATGCAGCGAGTTCAGGCACGGATGCGGCTGGTCCTGCTGTAGAAGGTAACGTCAATTACGCGCTAAGAGAAGCGGTGAGTCCTGCGACGGCTGAGCGTGGCGAGTTCAAGATGTAGTGAGTTCAGGCGTGGATGCTGCGGGTCCTGCAGCAGAAGGTAGCGACGATTACACGCTAAGAGGCAACGAGACTAGTAGCAGACGGTGGGCCTATAAAAGGCGGGGCATGGGTGCCTAGTCCGACAGCAGTTGAAGAGGAGAATCGTGGTGAGCTCGGACCGCAGCCTGCAAGTACCTGGAAAAAAAGGTTCCAACAAAAATAAAAGACTCAATTGATGAGAGCAGGAGTTTAATCATCGAGAGTTTTACATTAGGAATCGAGCGACGTTGATATCATATAGAAAACAAAATACGGATCTCAAAGTTTATTACTTCATATATCAACTTACAATACAAGTATAAAGTACGTGTACACATATTTATAAGATGGAGTGAAATCTCAACTCCAAACCAAGATGTGGGATGTTATCCTCACACATTCACCTAAGCTGGCCTTTCTCGTTGGAACCATCAGAACGCGCATATCGAAGCCTTCCTGATAATTTCATTTTGTATTTAATTAATACCGAGTAATTATTATTAGTTAAATAATTGTATTAATTAAAATATTTTGTAATTGTGTGTGCCCTCCCACATTTATATAAGGGGGAGGGGTATGTGTGTTTGAGCATCTTTTGCAAGTAGTAGTATTAGGACTTAGGAGGCTCTCCAATGCAGCAAACCGCAACCCTATGCTGGATCCACGTCCAGAGGCGCAAGAGCAAAGGAGTTCTCCCTGGAATCCACCAGGATAAAGAAGAAGAACAAGCAAAACTCACCTCTTCAGGAGAGAGCCGCTAGCTCCAAATAGGGTTTCTTAAATTGATTAGTCCAAAAAAGATCCAAGACCACACAACTCCAGCCCTTATATACTCGGGCGGTCATTCATAAGTGCGCACACCAAAATAACGAGCAAACTAACGACACGAGATAATACGAACAGGGAAACAAGTTACGACACAAAATAAAACAGGCGCAACCACGAGCTTCTTACTGTCCAGCGACAGGTTTACCCCTCTGCCGATCACGACGCTCCAAGTAGTCCGCGGAGATTCTCCGGGATCGTATCATTCGCTCTACATCAATCTCCTCCACTTCAAAAGGACTCATCTTCGAGGCTTGATCATGATAGAGCTGTTCCTCCGGGGACGAATACATAGTAAGGTCAGCCACATTGAAGGTGTTCGATATGTTGAAGTGGGCGGGAAAGTCGACGACATATGCGTTGTCATTTAGTTTCTTCAATATGCAGAAAGGACCATATTTATGGCGCTGCAACTTGTGATAAGTACCCGTTGGGTAGCGCTCTTTGCGGAGAAAAACCATAACCCTATCATCCACGTTGAAAACTTTATGGCGACGATGTAAATTAGCCGCATCCTTGTACTCTGCATTGGAGCGAGACAACCGGTCATGAACTTCAGCTTGAAGAGATTGGATATGTTCTGCGAGGTGTTCAGCAGCTACATTACGATTAGCACTTATTGGCAGGCGCACCAAGTCCACATCTTGGCGAGGAGGCTGGGCATAAACAATGACAAAGGGTGCCTTTCCAGTTGAACGGTTGACTACACTGTTGAAAGCAAATTTTGCTTGCGCGAGGGCGTTGTCCCATTGCCGCAGCTTATCCCCGCAAATGCAGCGACTAAAATTACCCAATGAGCGATTGACAACCTCAGTTTGGCCGTCCGATTGAGGGTGAGCTGTGCTGCTAAAATTTAGTGAGGTATCAAACACTTGCCATAATGTTTTCCAAAAGTGGGATAGAAATTTGCTGTCATGATCGAAAGTGATGGACCGAGAAACACCGTGAAGACGGACAATCTCACAAAAAAACAACTTGGCGATGTGAGAAGCGTCTGATGTTTTGCGGCGAGCAATAAATAGTGACATTTTGGAGAATCTGTCAACCACCACGAGGACGGAGTCCATGCCACGCTGTGTTCGTGGGAGACCAAGAATAAAATCCATGGATAAATCTTCCCAAATGGCGGTTGGAATCGGAAGAGGCATGTACAACCCAGTGTTGTGAGATTGACCCTTTGCGGCTTGGCAAGTGGCGCACCGGGCTACAAATTTGGCTACATCGCGCTTCAATTGCGGACAGAAATAGCGCTCTTCCAGGAGAGCGATTGTCTTGTCACGACCCAAATGGCCCGCTAGACCTCCGCTATGCAAATCTCAGATGAGCTTTTCCCGAAGTGATGTCCGGGGAATGCACAATCGGTTGCCGCAAAAGAGATATCCGTCGTGCAAATGAAAGTCCCCTGCTGGTTTTCCCTCGAGACAGGCATCCCAAGAAGCATGAAAATCTTCATCATCCACATATAAATCCTTAAGACTTTCAAATCCAATGACCTTATGAGTAAGCGTAACAAGGAGTGCAACCTGACGACTTAATGCGTCGGCCACACGGTTCTGTAGCCCGAATTTATGCCGAATGACAAACAAATTTTTGAAGATAAGCGGTCCAACGCGCGTGCATCTTATCCAGTTTCTTCTGGCTATTGATATATTGGAGTGCTTGATGATCAAAATATAAAATAAACTCGCGCTGAATTAAATACGGCTCCCAAACCTTCAACGCGCAACAAATAGCATAAAATTCTTGATCATATGTCGACCATTTTTGGCGGGCCTCGTTCAGCTTTTCACTCATAAAGGCCACCGGCCGGCCCTCCTGCATTAACACGGCACCGATGCCCACACCGCAAGCATCGCGCTCAACGACGGATAGTTTGTTGAAGTCGGGAAGGGCTAGTACAGGGGCGGCGGACAACAATTGTTTTATTAATTGAAAACTCCGCTCAGCGGCTTCATCCCATATAAATTCCCCCTTCTTAAGGCAAGTGGTGATGGGTGCCATTATACTGCTAAAATTACGCACAAAACGGCGGCAAAAAGTTGCAAGACCATGGAAACTACATACCTCTGTCACCGAAGTTGGAGTGGCTATGCTACAAGAGCTTTTACCTTGTCCTGGTCTACTTGAAGGCCCTCCGCTGAAATGACGAAGCCTAAGAAGACTAGCCGCTGCTGTAGAAAGTGACATTTCTTTAGGTTGATATATAGTTGAGCCTCCTGTAGTGTAGATAGAACCATGCGAAGGCGGGTCAAATGCGATTGTTCGTCAGGACTATAGATTAAGATGTCGTCGAAATAGAGTCGAAATAGACGACAACAAAATGTTCAATGAAATGCTTCAACACATGTGTCATCAATCGCATAAATGTACTTGGTGCATTTGACATTCCGAATGGCATGACAAGCCATTCATACAAACCGAACGACGTCTTGAATGCTGTTTTCCACTTGTCCCCGTCTCGCACACGAACTTGATGGTAGCCACTTCGTAAGTCCAATTTGGTAAAGACACGTGCGCCACTTAAGTGATCTAGCATGTCATCAAGCCATGGAATAGGAAACCTGTACTTTACGGTCAGCTTGTTAATTGCACGGCTGTCCACACACATCCTCCAGCTTCCATCTTTCAATAATGTCCATAAGTGCTTCCCGCTCCCTTGGGCCCATACAGTAGTGTGACAAATTCGGAAGAGGTGTTCCGGGAACTAAGTCGATCTGATGTTGGACATCTCTGAGCGGCGGTAATGCCATAGGCAATTCGTCGGGCATAACATCCTGAAATTCTTCCAACAAGGCCTGAATGGTGTGCATCAAGTCAACGGTTGTGCTCTGGCTGCTTTCACTCACCGGCCCCTTAATCACGAACATAAAACGTCTTGAGCAACGGAGTCCGTGACATCCGCACAAAAGTCACGACCATTAACCACAAGAGCGGCTGAGTGTCCTTAACAACTTTTGTTGTTGGTTTCTCTGATCCGAGCAACAAATGACTACAATCCATATCTACGATGTCACACTGGATGTCGTCGCGATAGAAACGGCCCAAGGATAAGGGCACCCGACAAATTTTAGTAACTTGCACCTCACCACCTTTTCGGATCCAAGCAATTGAATAGGGTGACAGGTGTGGTTCAACCAGTAATTTTAGGTGATTCACGAGAGCCAAGGAAACGAAGTTCTCGGCACTACCATTGTCAATAATCAGTCCGCACACCTTGTTGTTGACAGTACATTTGGTGCGGAAGATGCTATGGCATTGCGAAGCTTCCTTCTTGGGTGCATAAAGAAGTCGTTGGATAACGCAACATATTTCTTCTCCCGTGTCTTGGCCCATATACTCATCAATTTCGTCATCTGTGTCATCTGCTAACAGTTCCACCTCTTGAGAGTCTTGTTCCACCAAATGAATAGGTTTTTGTGCTGGGCACACATTGGAGCGATGACCGAGTTCATGGCACCGGTAACATTTTACTCCGGCGGGCTTTGAATAAGGATTTTTGGCAGTGTCCTGATATTGCTTTGCTTTACCAGATGTTTCCGTAGTAGTATGATGAGTTGGGTTTGGCGTGGTGGTTGAGTGATCGTCCCGACTGTCTTTACGAGTAAAGGTCTGCCGAGCAGAGGATCTCCCCAGCTAGAATTCCACTTTGAGTGCCATGTTATGCGCCTCATGGATGGATGGGATGGTGTGGAGTAGTATACGACCTTGTATGGCGTAATCCAAGCCATTGACGCATCAGGCAACTTGTTGGGCATCCGTTTTCGTCAAATTATTGCGGGCGGAAAGACAGAAGAAATCAACGGTGTATTCGGCCACAGAGCGCCGGTTTTGCTTGCAATTTTGTAAATTTTGAAACAAAAATTGCTCGTACTCAGGTGGGAGAAACCTGCCCCGAAGGAGCTGCATCATCCGCCCCCATGTACGCACGGGGGCGAGGCCCTGTTGTTTGGCGATTAAGTTGTAACTGATCCCACCATGCTGATGCTCCTCCCTTCAAGCTATAGGCCACAAGTTTAACTCGTTGGTTATCATCAGGAATGTCGAACACGCTAAAGAATCGGTCCACCTCAGATAAGCAATCAAGAAATTGTTCAATATTCATGTTTCCGGAGAAGGGTGGAATGTCAGCCTTGATTCAAAAGTCTTGTCGCTGTGCATCATACTGTCTGCGCGGTGGGGGCTCAACTACTATCTCGCCGAAGCCGTTGTCCTCGTCATCGCCAACTCCCACAGGGACCGGCCCGCGCGGCGGCGCGCCACCCATAGCCGGGTCTGGTGCACGAGTCTGCACCTGGAACCCCAAAGTAGTAATCAACTGCCAAATCTCGGTGAGTTTCCATCCGACCAAGCTGACGCTCCACGCGTTGATCTATGGCCGCCAGTTCGTTTTGCCACGGTGCGGCGTCCCCTTGTCGCTGATTTCCGTCGTTAGCCATCACCCTGTACACCACAGCCGATCGAGGGCTCTGATACCACTTATGCAGCAAACCGCAACCCTCCGTTGGATCCACGTCCAAAGGCGCAAGTGCTCTGGAGTTCTCCCTGGAATCCACCTGGATAAAGAAGAAGAACAAACAAAACTCACCTCTTCGGGAGAGCGCCGCTAGCTCCAAATAGGGTTTCTTAAATTGATTAGTCCAAAAAAGATCCAAGACCACACAACTCCAGCCCTTATATACTCGGGCGGTCATACATAAGTTCACACACCAAAATAACGAGCAAACTAACGACATGAGATAATACGAACATGGAAACAAGTTACGACACAAAATAAAACAGGCGCAACCACGAGCTTCTTACTGTCCAGCGACAGGTTTACCCCTCCTCTGACGATCACGACGCTCCAAGTAGTCCACAGAGATTCGTTCTACATCGCTCTCACCAGAGAGAAGCTCTTTAGATGACCCAACCTCCAAGAGTAGCGAGAGTTTGTCTTCCTATTGTATCTCACTCGCATTCAATGCGTAATGCAATGCCGTTATTAAGCAATTTCTCTTCATTCCTCTCTCAAACCCTTGAAATTTCTCAATAACGCCATTGCATTACACATTTAATATGAGCAAGATACAATTGGAAGACAAACTTCCGCCAACTCTTAGGTCCTCCAAAGAACTCTCTAATGAGAGCCTCCTAATACTACTACTTGCAAAAGATGCTCAAAGACACATACTCCTCCCCCTTATTTAGTTGAGGGAGGGAACACACAATTACCAAATATTTCAATTAATATAATTCTTTAGTTAATATCAATTAATAATGATTAATCAATACTAATTAATACTAATTAATCACAAAATGAAATTATCACAGTGGCTTCCATATGCGCGCTCCGATGGTTCCAACGAGGAAGACCCTTTTAGGTGAATGTGCGAGCGTAACATGAGACGAATCTATACATGAGAAAAATCACCTAATGCGCCAAGAAAGAGGGCCTTTACGTGGGCTTATTTATAGTTCTTCTACAAAACTAAAATGGTCAGTATGTATCTTGAATCTATGCCCCTGCAGATAAGGACACCAGGATTGGGAACAACAATAGTCAATCGACCCTTACCGAGGGTTGTTGGGTCCGATCGAAGGTCGTCAACCACCATGGGATGTGTCCACCCCCATCGAACGTCCTTAGGTTTCCACAACTGCCATCCTACGAGCATAAGGATGGGTCGCCCGTAACCCGATCTTCTGGGGCAAATCCCTTTGCAGCGCTTATGGGAATTTCATATCGGGTATCCTCGTGGAGATATGGACTATCCTTACGGAGGGTACTGCGAGGACTTGTGGAGGCGCCGCATTATCGAAACGAAGGGACGAGGATCCCTAAATTGGTGCGAATGGACTTCCCTCTTGTGTGAGGTAGGGATGAGAAAGTGAATGCTAAACAATGCAAAATTTAGGGTATTGTTAGGGCATGGGAATTTGAGAGGGGAGAGAGAGAGAGAGGAGAGAAAACTAAGAGGAAAAGATGAGAGAGAATTCAGAAATTTCCAAATGCTTCAAAACATAACAAAATACAAGAGTCCTCTGGCTTATATACTTGTCGGGTTACACATAGCGAAACCGAAATATAACGATACTCAAATTAAACGGATACAACAACCCCACTCGATAGCTAGGTTGGCACGTTGCGCGCGTCGTGCTCTCGTTGTCGATACACTCGCTACACCGGCGGTCACCCTTCGCCCTCTTCGACCCCGTCGGCGTCCGTAACAATTCCGCCCTCTGGGAAATTCGCCTTGTCCTCAAGGCAGAAGTCTGGGAACTGATGGCGCATATCCGCTTGATCCACCCATGTCGCCTCTGAAAGTGGGCGATCCTGCCAAATCACTAAAACCTGCTCCACCGGCTGCTCTGTGCGGAGAATCGTGCGTGTGTCCGTAATGTGTTGGGGAAGGAAAACCGATGGGATGGCGCCGGAGGCTGACGGTGGAAGTGCCTCCTCGACTGGGTGATCACCAATCACCCGCTTGAGCTGTGAGACATGAAACACTGAATGGATGCGGCTCTCTGGTGGTAGGCAAAGGCGGTATGCCTGAGTGCCCACCCGAGCTAGGATCTCAAAAGGGCTGTAGAACTTGGCCGCCAACTTGGAGTGAATCCGCGGGGTCACTGTCACCTGGAGGTGTGGCCGGAGTCTGAGAAATACTGAATCACCCTTGGTAAACTAGACGTCGCGCCAATGGTGGTTTGCTGTGTCCACCATCCTATCTTGGGCACGCTGGAGGTGCTGGTGCAACTGACGAAGCATAACATCACGGTTGCGGAGGAGGCCTTCCACGACGGCCACCACGCTTTCGCCCGGAACGGTCGGTGTGAGGACGGGAGGAGGTCTTCCATAAACTGCCTCGAACGGTGTGGTGCCGACGCTGGAGTGGAAAGACGTGTTGAAGGAGTACTCGGCCCAGGAGAGCCACTCGGCCCACGCATGCGGGTGATCACAAACAAAACATCGCAGATAGGTCTCGAGGCATCGATTCATGACCTCAGACTGTCTGTCCGTCTGTCGGTGGTATGCTGTGCTCATGCGAAGTTGCAGTGCCCTGCATCTTGAACAGCGCCTGCCAGAAGGGACTCAGGAAAAGGGGGTCGCGGTCACTCACAATGGAGCGTGGGAACTCCTTGAGGCGGACCACCCTGTCAATGAAAGCAGCGGCCACGCCGGGCGCCGCGAACGAGTGTCAGAGCGGAATGAAATGAGTATACTTGGACAGACGGTCCACGACCACCAATATGCAGTCGTATGTCTTAGAGCGGGGAAGCTGGGAGATAAAGTCCATAGAAATGTCTTCCCAGATCTGAGTTGGAACAAGAAGCGACTGGAGAAGGCCCCAGGAAAAGTAGCCTCGTACTTGACGTGCTGACACAGTAGGCAGGCCGCGACGAAGGTCTTGACCTGCCGGAACATTCCTGGCCAATACAACGAAGCGGCGAGGCGGCGATACATTCTGAAGGAGCTCGCGTGACCTCCTTCCGGAGTCGCATGGAACTCGATTAGTAGGCTGTGAATCAGCTGAGAGGAAGTGGAAAGCACTAGCCGATCATGATAGTAAAGACGGTCCCCTACCAGACGGTACGGTGGCCGGCCCGTGGCGTCCGCCCACAGGGCCTCCACAATCGACTGTAGCGCGTGGTCAACTGCCACTTCGCGCTGAAGAATGGTGGCGTCCTCCCCAAATGATCGGGAAATGGCAGTCGAAAGAGTCGTCTGCGGTTGGCGGGAGAGAGCGTCGGCCGCCCGGTTGCACGAACCCGCTCGAAACTCAATGTCGAAGCAGTATCCCAAGAGCTTGGCCACCCAAATCTGTTGTGCAGGGGTCGCAATCTTCTGATGGAGAAGATAACGCAGGCTATGGTGATCTGTCCGAACTGTGAAGTGGCGGCCAAGCAGGTAGGGCCGCCAATGCTGTACTGCTAGAACCAGGGCCATCAACTCGGACTTATATGCGGAGCGGGGGCGTACGATGGCGACAAACATACAGCTGAAATAGGCAATGAGCTGTCCCGCTTGCATCAAAACCGCACCGACACCCGAGCCCGATGCATCACACTCAACCACGAATGGTTGTGAAAAATCTGGCATAACTAACACGGGGGGGTGGGGGGTGGGGGGTGGTGTGCTCAGGGTCTGCTGAAGAGTCCGGAATGTTGCGGCCGCTACCGGTGTCCACTGAAAATTGTCGGTTTCTGACTTTTTCAATAAGCTGGAGAGAGGTTTGACAATCTTGCCATAGTCCCAGATGAATTGACGAGAATACCCCATAAGACCTAAGAATCCCCGGACGTCGCGGAGTGATCGAGGTGTGGGCCACTGAAGGACGGCCCGAACTTTGTCTGAATCCATAGCTACGCCATTTGCGGAGATGGCGTGCCCCAAGTAACTAATCTCTGTCTGACCAAAGACTCATTTTTGGGGTTCACACAAAAGTAGTGCTCCAGGAGGGTGGTGAGAGTTGCCCGAATATGGTCCAGGTGATCCTGCCAAGATGAGTTGTAAACGAGAATATCATCGAAAAAAACCAATGTGTCTGCGCAGGACGGGGCAGAACAAATCATTCATGGTGGCCTGAAGGTGGCGTGAGCGTTCGTCAAGCCAAAATGTATGACCATGAACTCATAATGACCATCATGTGTGCGGAATGCTGTTTTGGGAACATCCTCCTTTCGGACCAGTATCTGATGGTAGCCGACATGTAGGTCCAACTTAGAGAATTAGAACGCCCCCTGTAACTCGTCCAAGAGCCCCTGAATGACCAGAATATGATACTTATCCGAAATGGTGACTTTATTTAGTTCCCGGTAGTCCACGCAAAAACACCAGCTACCGTCCTTCTTGCGGACCAGGAGGACAGGGGTCGAGAAGGGACTAGCGCTGGGGCGAATGATTCGGGCCGCGAGCATGTCACCCACCAGAGTCTCGATCTCGCCCTTCTGAGCGTGGCCGTAGCGGTACAGTTGGACGGAGATGGAGGAAACACCCCCTTGCAGGGGAATGCAGTGATCCTTCGGCTTGGCTGGGGAAAATTGGTCTGGTCGGCGAAGACGTCCGGAAAGAGGTCCAAAATAGCATGTAGCGTCGGGGCGGTCGGAGAGCGTCGTGCAGGCCGATCCTCTACGTGCCACAGGGAGGCCGCCCAACCAACGTCGGTGGATTTCTGAAGGGACCGTAAGGAGATAGACTGACGAAGTATGGTCGAGTCGCCCTCCATCAAGCAGGGCGTTCCCCCACGGGAGAAGCGCATAGTCACGCGGTCCCAGTTGACGCTGACGTCTCCCAGGGTGCGGAGCCAAGCTACCCTTAGAATCACATCCACTCCGCCTAGAGAAAAGGCGTAGAAGTCTGCATGAAAGGGGTTGTGGCCGAGGGTGAGAGTGAGGGCTGCGCACAGCGGCACAGGCCGCCCGCCGCCAATCATCTCCTAAGCAGACCGAGAAACGATCGGCGGCCTGCACTGGCAGCGCCATACAATCCACCAGGTGCAGCAAAATAAAGTTGTGGCTCGCTCCGCTATCAATCATCACCACCACCGAGGTCCCGAGAAGCGTCCCTCAGAGCTTCATCGTTTGTGGGCCCGAGAAGCCGCCGCCGGTAAACAGTGGAAGGTCCAAACGATGAAAAGTGGTAGCTGGGGGGTCCTTGGTCGCATTATCCAACTCAAGGGCCTCAAAGTTGGCGAGTGTCACCTTGGGTTCCTCCTCGCCAATGAGGACTCAAAGAGCTTTCAACGGGCACTCGTGCGTAGGGTAGTAGGGTTGCTTGCAGTGGAAGCACAATCCTTTGGTACGCAGATCATGGTACTCCTGATTGGAGAGCCAGGGGTGGGCCTAGGCCTAAGAGGACAGGGTGGTGGTGCCCCGACCAGGGGGGTGTCTCCAACTGGGGTGGACGGAAGGCCGTTGCTGGCCGGTTGACCGACCGCGCCATTTGCAAGGGGGCGGTTTGCCCGTGTCCAGAGGACGAGTCTGGAATTCCGCTTCAACCAAGCGGGCGAGATCCATGACTTCCGCAATCGACGACGGATGGTGGGTGCGGATACGGGCACATATGTGTGGGAGGAGTCCATGCATGAAGAAGCTGAGGTAGTGGTCCGACGGAAGTCCCGACACATGCGTCGCGATGGCGATAAATTCATCGATGTACTCGTCAAAGGGAGCCGGTCTGGCGGACGCCGCAGAGGCGCTCCAACGCGGAGCCCGAGTAACAGGTGTTGTAATGGCGGATGAGCTCCTGCTGGAGGCCCGACCAAGACATGGTCGGGTTGGATTGCCGGAGCCAGTGCACCCAGTGGAGGGCGGACTCCTCCATGCCGATCAATGCTGTGCTAACCTTCCGTGGCTCCGTGATCTGCTGAATCTCAAAGAACTGCTCGGCCCGGGCAATCCACCCCATGGGATCGATGTCGTTGAAGGAGGGAACATCAAAGGTGCGGGAGCCCAGTGAGAAAACCCTGGGTAAGGGGGCTGGTGGCTGGATGGTTTCCGGGGGGGGGGACTCCGAGGAGGGACGACGAATCTGCCGGGGATGTCACGGAGGGGGTATGGAGGCCGACCAAGAGGGAGTCGATCTTAGCGTCCATGCGGAGCATGAGGGCCTGCAACGACGCGATCGAGCCGTCGTGGTCCCCCAAACGACGAAGGACGACGAGATCCGTAGGTGGGGGCGGCAATGTGACGTCCGGGTTGACCATTGATCGCAGCCTATGGGGCATGTACCCGACCGATAGAGGGAAGGGGAACCGGGAGACGACTGCATGTTCGGGGCGGAGAGGCGAGGCCGGATCTGCCGGCATGGGCGAGTCTGCGTGACGAGCAAGCGGGCAGTGGACGAGCTCTGCGGGACGGAATGTGGACGCCGGAGGCGTATTCGGTCTCGGACGAGCGCGGCGTGATGGTGAGCTGCGACGTAGGCGCTGGAGCTTCGGGCGGAGGAGACTGCGGTCGGAAGAGGGCAGGTCTGACCAAGTTGTTAGGGCACGGAAATTTGAGAGAGGAGAGAGAGAGAGGAGAGAAAACCTAGGAAAAGAGGAGATAATTCAGAAATTTCCAAATGCTTCAAAACATAACCAAATACAAGAGTCCTCCGGCTTATATACTTGCCCGGCTACACATAGCGAAACCGAAATATAACAATACTCAAATTAAACTGATACAACAACCCCACTCGATAGCTAGGTCGGCACGTTGCGCGCGTCGTGCTCTCGTCGTCTATACACTCGCCACACCGGCGGTCGCCCTTCGCCCTCGTCGACCCCGTCGGCGTCCGTAACCGGTACATTGTCAGGAAAATGAATCATATCTAACCCTATGATGATATGCATATGCAAAAGAGCGATCGGACAATATTTGCAAGTAATAATTAACAAATAAAAATTATGCACATAATACACAATATTTAGATAATTGAGACAACCAAGCCAAGCTTTCCTTTGATTGGAGGGTTGTTAGTTAATAAATGCAAGCAAATGAGCCCTGCAAACTACAATCAGTTACAAGAACAAATCCACTAACATAGACATGCATCCATAATCATATAAATATCTGATCCATATAATAATCCAGAAAACAATGAAACCAAACAACAATAACTCAAGAGTAAAGGGTTCGTACTCTCGTAGGCGATGGAGGATGGAGATTCGGTGTCCATGTGGTAATAGTGAATGTCGGGGAAGCACTTAGAGGCTGTAGAGGCGTTTTATGGAGGTGCGGTAGGTGAAAAACAGACTGAATGGATGCTGCAGGGGGTCGAAAGGCTGATGGGCGAGTGCTGAGTGGTCCAGCAGTGGCATCGGGGCTGGGGAAGGAGGCCGATGACAGCGGGTTGTCGGGTCAGTGAAGGACAGGGGCTGTAGGGGTTGGGGAGGGCTGGTTGGTGGCTGTTAAGGAGCTAGAGGGTGGGCTACTGCAGGGAAGTGGACTAGATATGTTGGTTTTTTATGGGGAAGTGTTGGATGGAAAGCTGGTTGCAGCTTTTGATGTGAAGGGAGGGCTGAACTACTTCGGATGGGGTCCGTACATGGTTGTTTTTGCAAGGGGGTGGCTGGAAGTTTCAAACAGGGGTGGAAAGGGAGGATTCTGGGAGGGATTAGGCAGTTGGAGGTTTGTATAGGAGGGGGCTGTAGCTGTAGTGCGAATAGGGGTGGTCGACTACAACTTTAGGGCTAGTGGAAGGAGGTGGATGCACTAGAAGAGCAAGGGAAAAAAGAAGGATATTACCTAGAAGTCGGCACCTAAGGTTCGCGGAGTTAGCATCGTAAGATGATCAGAAGACCTTGGAAGTACATCCAAAATTTGCGATGGCCTCTAAAACCAACCCCTCCTTATTTATAATAAAACAAGCTTAGGGCAACCATCTTGAATGTCTACGATCCGTTCACAATGGTTTAAACGGTTGCCTGATTTCGCTAACACTAAAAAAGTAAAGAAATTACATAAGAAATATTGAAACGTCGTTCCAATCTCTACTGCAGAATTGGTTCGTCCATCGGATGATGCTAAATATGACAGGTGGTAAAACAACCTCAAACGGGTCAGAAACTCGTGCCCCAAACGTCTTGATGGTCCCATCACCTTCTTTGACGACAAGGAGATTCATTGAGTTGGGCCACAAGGTGTGAGTTAATCTTCGTATACCAAAGAACACCATGACAAAGAGTGGATTGGAGTCACCTCATATCACCTGATAGGATCCGCTCAATTTCGGTTCGTGCAGTTAGAAAGAGAACACCCGCAAATGACGTGGGAGGCTTTAAAACAATTCTACAACATGAGATTTGAACACTATCTCCGCCGGAATCCATTAAGAGATTTGATTACTGTGCAACATACAAGATCCATCGACTTACAGCTGGACTTAAAGCTGCATTCTTGTGCTGGGAGAGAGTTTTGAACTATCATATGTCACATACTATAAAGAAGTACTTTACTGTAAATTTTTTATATCATGTCACATACTATTGATATTGGACTTAAAGCTGCATTCTTGTTTTAGTGATAGCCTTATGGTCTTAGTCACACTTCTTTATTTTACAATATTGCTTCTTTCCATCATTTTCTTAACTAGTACATACCTATTAAGTCTCTGTATTCTTCATTGATATTCCTATGTGCTGCATTATTTCATAAAAGTAAAGCTCTTTTTTTCTCCATTGAAGAGGAATCAAATACTGATGAACAAGGAGGTTTTCACGAAACCTTTATCAAGCAATTGCAGAATTATGCAACTCCACTGATATTTATTGGGTTATTGCTGTCATCAATGTCTTTTGGCTCACATGATCAGAAAGAGGTCAGAACCCAATTTTCTATTTCAATGAGCATGAATTGGAAACCTTGGTTGGTTATTAGGACTTGAGCTTTTTATTGAAGCTATTTCATTTGTGAATAGCATCTGCTTAAGTTGTAATATAGATTTCTAGTTAAGCTGTGAATCAATTTTGTTAAACTATGATTCTTACATTAATGTCGACTTTACTGTTTTTATTATATATAGAATGCATGTTAATGATTGTTCGCTCAGAGAAATCGCCAAGGGCCTAGGAACTTGCGAGTATTCTCAGACACTCCATGGGTTCTCGCGGGATCACTTGGCTCACAACAAGTGTTTGCGTCGTGCTCGTAGACGCTCGACTGTGCTCGCAAGCCCTTTTCGGTGTTCGCGGGCTCTATATTGCGACGCTCCAATAGCCTTTATTTCAATGTAATTGCTCGTCGGATAGTGGTGAACAGTACTTTTGTCACTTGATGAGTCACCCGATTCGGATTCGGAAATAGCCTAGCACTCGCACCTCTCACAACAATGCTCACGAGCTCCACTCTTGTACTCTTAGGAGGACCTCAACTGAATGTAATCTGGTGTAACTCAAATTTTAATCAATATAATCACGCACGACTAAAAGATAGTGTTGTGCGTAGTCTGCCTCACTGTTCTCAGCTTTTCTCTACTCGCCTCACTACTCACGACTTGAAGTATTCTTGCGCCAGCTCTCAACAATACACCCCATATCCTTTTTTAACCCTTGTGAGTAGGGCCTGGGTACTTTTTGCTCACAGAACGAACACCCGACCTTCAGATTCTGGTGGTTGGCGAATGTGTCATGATGGTTGGGATGGACATAGCTAGCAAATCTCCAGAATGTGCTAACGAAAACAATTGCGCAGTTATCAGCAGGAGTGAGTTCAATGCTCTGCTTGCCGCGGTCACTCGACTTTCTGATCAAGTCGAGTCTCTCTTCTGGGGTGCAACAACTACTCCCGGGGTGCGCTTGTATAGACCGCGCCTAGGCTTATGCGCAGAGAAGATATGGCGCTCTCCAGGATGAGATGCAAGTTCTATAGGGTGGTCGCGACTCCTGGGACTTCACAAGCACTGAGTTTCTAGGAAGTTGTCTATCCTGTTGAGGAGGAGGATGATGCCTCTCCTTTTTCAGATGTGATCCGCTGGGAACTTGTCCCAGTCGGTTTCAAAGAACTACACCTCTCCCAGATCACAGGGAGAGAATATCCCGCCCATCACCCTTAGGCTTTCGAGTCTGCCATCTCATTCATAACCTCTCAGAGTGTATCCACTGCAAGCTGCTTTTTGGGTCCCTTGACGACAAGACTAGAGACTTATTCTACAAGTTGACCTCAAAATTCATCTACTTTTTTAGAGGACTTCAGAGACCCTTGGGTTTTATATTGACCGATTTCAAAAAGAGATCCTTGGAATCAATTATGTTGATCCGGCGATGCATCAAATCATCCATATTTGTGGTCTTCAAGAGGTGAGCCGGAGACCTCTAACTCTTATGGGGAGCTGATCAATATGGCTAATCATTTGATCGAAGGGTAGGCGAGTAATCATGGGTTGATCTCTTCCTTAACTCAACTTGTGCAGAGGCATCACGAGGAGAGTTCTATATTCACCTGACAACCCATTGGACACCCTAATCGGGTTGCCAAGCACCATCCCGAGTTCATCCCTCTAGTGCTTCAATGATGGAGGAACTTACATCATCACCTACCACGTCCGCCCCGACCATTCTAGCAGATGAGGCCGAAGAGACTTCGTTCTTCTCTACTGAACAGGCCGACGAAGCCTCAACCTCAACCGATTCAACCGGCACCCCTGCCGACTCACCCTCGTTAGTCCTATACCTTCCCTCCTCATACTTCCAGATATGATGATAACCAAGAGGAGTATGCCGACCTTATCCTTCCTATGGAGGAGGTTGTCTAAATCATTCAGAAGCAGCCAAGCTTTAGGAGACCTCCCCCTCTATAAGATTATTACATTAAACATAAATAAGGAGCTCTTCTGCGAGTTCCACAAAGATGTTGATCATGACACATAGAGTTGCCGAGCTCCGTGAACTCATCGAAAGGATACTGAAATCAGGCAAGCTACACGAGTATGTTGCCCATAAACTTGAAGATAAGCCAACATTGATCGAAGGGAAAGAGGTGGCTGTAATATATTTTCTACGTCAGCAGGAATGTGTTGAACAAGTGGATGTCGGCCTCCTTGGTAGCATCAATTGCGTGTGTGAGTGCATCGAACATGAAGATGCGTGTGTGAGTGCATCGAACATGAAGATGTTCTCTTGGCCCAAATCAACTGCATTCATAGAGGAGTTACTCTCGTCAAGGTTTTAAATGTCGGATGTCGGAGACACGTCGGATTGGGTTTTTGGATGTCGGATGTCGGAGACATGTCGGGGACATTTTAATATGTCGGATTTTAAAAAAATATTTATATTATAAGTTATACCATATTATCTTAGCTCTATAAACTACAATAATTTGTTCTACTCAATGGACACATTTTCTACTTAGTTGTATTATTTCCAAAATACTCAAATCTATCTTCAATCACCATTATCTTCTAACCATGTATCTACTTTTCATTGTATGTATATCTGCATTTATTATTTTCATTTTTAAGCACTTAAATGTTGAAAATTATTTTATCGTTCTTCCTCATTGTTGGAAAGGGAAATGACAACAAACACTATTTAGATATCAACCTGCATTAAATAATGTTTGTTTACTTTCATATAAACATGCAAATTAACTGTATAATACTAAGAATAAATGTTGCAGGCTTGGTGATAATGACAAAACTTGATTGAATAAATTTCAGCAATCAAATACGCAACTGATACTCCATACATAAAACATGCAAGAAGAAAGCATTGGAAGGAGACAAGTGAAAATCAAGTATAATCCATATGCGCGGAAATGTGCGATCAATAAAATGAGAAAAAACCTAGCAAAAAACCCTTCCAGCGGCGAGGACGGAGAATAAGCGGAGAGAAATCTCTGATCGTGCGACATTTAGAAATGTCGGCGACATTTCTAAATGTTAGCGGCGGTCGATATAGCGGATTTAATCGGTTATGTCGGTTGACATAATGAAAAACACTATAACCTTTATATTTTCATTATGCAAGTCATTTTTGGTTCAAACAGGACTTGTCGGCCGACATGTCGGACATGTCGGCCGACATTTAAAACAGTGACTCTCGTCCTCTAAAAAAGCTGGCGTGGGGTGTGTATTTTGGCGAGTGGTTGCCTCTACCTCTCAGATTGATCCACCACAGGGAGACGTTATCTTCAATAAGGAAGATCTCCCCAAAATTGCCAATTCATTCAACGATGTTGTTATTGTTAAGACAGTTCTTGGAAAATACTTGGTGTCTCAGATCCTCATTGCCACTGAGAGCTCTGGTAATGTGCACTTCCACCTGTCTTCGAGACTATGGTTGTGCAAAAAGAACCAGAGAACCGAGAACAGAGAACCAAACCGAACTCATCAATTTGGGTCGGTTCTGGTTATACAAAAACTTGGAACCGATCATTTGGGTCGCGGTTCTTAGGGTCGGTTACCCGAGAACCAACCCATGAATTGAATTGTTAACAATTGACATTTGATTAGTAATTTAGGTAGCATTTAGTATTTAATATATATATATATTGTTAATAATTAATACTTAATATATATTGTTTAATATTTATCATTTTATATAAAATTCTTAATACATCAAAAATTATATTATTTTTTCGACTTTGAGAACATTTGAAACATCGAAAGATAATGTCATGTTAAGTTTGATTCCAATTAAAAATAGTAAACACTACTTTTTATTATGATATAAAAAATATGTTATTTATATGATTAATGTGCACGGAAAAAATCAACTTTACCGCGCTGAGATTTAGAGATAATTTTTTAAATATTATGGGTAATGATCAGGACAGACAATGACGGAGTATATAAAGCTTAAATTTAGTTGTGCAAGAAGGTCGGATGACTCTCTCATTAAATTGGGTGACCAAGATATTTCTAGCAGTGAATGCTTTAAATATCTGGGATCGATAATTCAAAAAGATGGAGGTCTAGATAAAGATGTGATACATAGAATACAAGCAGGTTGGTTGAAGTGGAGAGGCGCGCCTGGGATCTTATGTGATCGTAAAGTACCATTAAAAGTTAAAGGTAAGTTTTTATCGTACTGCAATTAGACCAGCAATGCTTTACGGTTCTGAGTGTTCGACAGTGAATGGTGTACACGAGCAAAAAATTGGAGTTGCTGAGATGAGAATGCTTAGGTGGATGTGTGGTCACACGAGATTGGATAAAATTAGGAATGAATGTATCAGGGGATAAGACATGAGTGACACCAATTGTAGAGAAGATGCGAGAAACTCGTTTAAGATGGTTCAGACATGTACATAAGAGACCATTAGAGGCACCTGTTAGGCGTTGTGAGAGTTTAGTCACTAGACATGTTAAACGGGGGAGGGGTAGACCAAAAAAGACTTGGAGTGAAACTATAAGGAAAGACATGATGTACTTAGGCATTAGTGAGACTGATTAAAGATAGGGCGCAATGGCGATAGAGGATCCATATAGCCGACCCCACTATGGTGGGATAAAGGCTTGAGTGTTGTTGTTGTGTTATGGGTAATGATCAACGCAAAGTAATATGGTAGGTAGAACCGAGAATCAAACCGGAATTGAACCGATATTTTGATTCAGGTATGGTTCTAGGTTTCAAGTATAGGGGTCTGCCCCGGTTCCGAAAAGTTGCAACCGAACCTATATGGACCAGTTTATGATTCTTAGTGGAACCGATTCGAACCGACCCGAATTGCATCCCTATTCGAGGCCATGAGCACCGGGAAGAAGCTCCAGGCCCGCGACAGACCTTTTTTTGGGTTCGCAGGGGAGAGGAAGGAGATTGAGGAAAGCATCACTTTCTCCATCACTACATGCAAAGTCACTCGTCAAGACACCTTCGTTGTGGTGGACGCTCCCATCAGTTACTACATCATCTTTAGCTGGCCCTTTGCGAATGAATATCAAGCCATCGTCTCTTCCTATCATCAAGTGCTGAAGTTTGACATGGGAGCCAAGCAATTCTGGGTTCACGACGACCCTCGAGTTGCTTGGTAGTGCTACGTCAGCTCTGTCAACATGATCGAGGATCATCCTTCCTTTGAAGAGGTAAGTTACTGAAGATGATAGTTTGTTTCCAAGTCGAGCAAGAGCTTGAAGCTTTTCCTGAAGAAGATATAGTCCAGAGAGACTGAGCCCATCCGCAAGTTGCGCAGATGATTTAACATGTTCCAAGCCAAAGATAGAATCATCTTCATTAATGCTGAGCTTGGAGTTGAAGACAGATTCTCTGATGAAGTGTCTTCTCGGCAACCTGGACATTTTTGCTTGAACAACGACCGACATGCCTGGAGTGAGCCCCGATGTGGCCTGCCATCGCCTCAACATTGATCCAACCTCCAAGCTTATCAAGCAGAAGAAACAAGCGGTGACAACTACTTTGGCATAACCTATTTGGGAAGAAATTGTAATTTTTCTTGATGCAAACTTCATTAAGGAGATTCAGTATCTCGAATGAGTCTCTAATGTTGTGGTGACGAATATAACAATAAGTGGAGAATGTGTAGACTTCACCAAACCTAATATAATTTGTCCTAAAGATTATTATACATTGCCTCTGATAGATTCTCTTATTAACTCATCTGTTGGCTTTCCAGTTATGAGTTTTTAAGATATTTTTTTGGGCATCATCAGATTCGGATGCATCACCCGTACCATTTTCGTTACGAATGACAGATGTTACTGCTATAAAGTGGTACTCTTTGATCTCAAGAACGCCGGTGCTAGTTACCAACAGATGATTAATTATGTTTTCAAGAACCAGAAGGGGCGTAACCTAGAAGTATCAATGATCTCCTCATTAAAAGCCGTAAGGTTGAGGAACATATTCAAGATTTTTATGAGACCTTTTCCCCTATGAGAAAATATGGTATGCGACTCAATCCATCTAAGTGCATTTTTGGTACTAGCAAAGAGAAATTTTTGGGGTATCTGCTGATACCCAAGGGGATCGAGTCCACTCTTAACAAAGTTAAAGCCATTCTCAGCATGTCATGTCCTAGAAGTGCCCGACGGGTAGTTACATTGAAATACAAAATTCGAATTGGGTATAAGGGTAATTATGTCAAACTTATGAAAGCGTCAAAATAAACCTTTTACAAAATTGTCATTAGCATAAATAACCACTCAAGTTATTAGAAATTATGATGATTTTCCGCCCTTACATTCTAAGATATGCTGCATCACGTTGTGGAGCATGTTGGAAGCACTAATTTACATTTTCTATGTTCTGGATCAAACTTTCTTCCATCTTCAGAGGCACATCATTAATATGGGTTTTATGGTTTGCAGATTAGCTTTCAAGAGTTTAAGAACAAGTTATTGGAACCGGGTTTAGTAGACCGCATTGTGGTGTCAAATAAATCAGTTGCTAAAGTTTATGTGAAGAACTCACCAAATAATATCAGTCAAACAAGGGATGATGAGTTCCAGGGGCCCACAACAGAGATACCAGCCAGACGCTCTGGTAGCTATTATAAGTTCTTCTTTAATATTGGAAGCGTAGAATCATTTGAAGAGAAGTTGGAGGAGGCCCAGGAGTCGTTAGGGATAGACCCTCACGACTATGTCCCTGTAACATATGTCTCTGAAATTAATTGGTTTCAGGAGTTCGTCAGATTTGCTCCTACACTGTTGATTGTGGGGCTGATCTATCTTTTTGGGCGGAGGATGCAAGGTGGATTGAGCATTGGTGGTGGTTCTGGTAAGGGGAATCGTGGCATTTTTAATATTGGAAAGGCTCAGGTGATGAAGATGGACAAGAACTCCAAAAATAAGGTCAGATGCTCTCTATCTCTTTTCATTTTTTTAAAACATTGCCATACTGCCTTTTTAGGAATTTTTTCGCTCGCATATTTAAAGTTTCAGAGGATAAGTGAAAGAGCATGCATGCTTTTAAATGATTGTTTCTGTTTTAGTAATTATCTTGTATGTTCTCGACTGAAAGAACAACATTGATCCTGATATATGAGTACAATTATTTTAGGTATATTTCAAAGATGTCGCCGGCTGTGACGAAGCTAAACAAGAAATCATGGAGTTTGTGCATTTCCTAAAGAATCCGAAGAAATATGAGGTCTTGGGTGCTAAAATTCCCAAAGGTGCTCTACTCGTGGGTCCACCTGGCACAGGGAAGACACTTTTGGCAAAAGCAACTGCAGGAGAATCTGGTGTACCATTTTTGTCAATATCTGGATCAGATTTTATGGAGATGTTTGTTGGCGTGGGGCCATCGAGAGTGAGGAGCCTGTTTCAAGAAGCCAGGCAATCTGCACCAAGCATAATTTTTATTGATGAGATTGATGCAATTGGTCGAGCAAGAGGCCGGGGAGGGTTCTCTGGCTCAAATGATGAACGGGAAAGTACCCTGAATCAGTTATTGGTGGAGATGGATGGATTTGGGACAACTTCAGGTGTGGTTGTTCTTGCAGGTACCAATAGACCTGACATCTTAGACAAGGCTTTGCTAAGACCTGGCCGGTTTGATCGTCAAATCAGTCTTGATAAGCCTGACATAAGAGGACGCGAACAAATATTCCGAATTTATTTGAAGAAGATCACTCTTGACAATGTTCCTTCATATTATTCTGGAAGATTAGCCGCCCTGACTCCTGGGTTTGCAGGGGCTGACATTGCTAATGTTTGCAATGAAGCTGCTCTAATTGCAGCCAGAACCGATGATTCTCAGGTGACAATGCTGCATTTTGAGGCTGCTATAGACAGGGTAATTGGTGGCCTTGAGAAGAGAAACAAGGTGAGTTTCAGTATTTCATTCATCTCTTCTGTTTCATTCCTTGCATTTGTCATCTGCATCACTTTGAATAATTGTTGCATTGTGTCAAAATAGCTGATCAAATTGTTTGGTTCTTTTTCTTATCTCTGTAAAGAAGCATCTCATTTTGATGATCATTTTTTGACATCTTTGTGACCCATGTTTCTTGCACTGGCATGATCCTGACGATTCCGATTTTGCAGGTAATTAGCAAGCTTGAGAGAAAGACGGTTGCGTACCATGAGTCCGGTCATGCGGTAGCTGGATGGTTTTTGGAGCACGCCGAACCGCTTCTCAAGGTTTCGATTATACCTAGAGGAACCGCAGCGCTGGGCTTTGCGCAATACGTGCCGAATGAAAATCTTCTTATGACGAAGGAGCAACTATTTGATATGACATGCATGACACTGGGCGGCCGTGCATCTGAAGAGGTAATTATAAAGTGGTAATAATAAATTTATGTTCTTTTAGTTGAAAAAACTTTTTTTTTTCAATCTTATTTGACAACCTCTATTATCAAACAAACTAATCCGTTAGACCTTTGTCATGAAAGTATCTGCATTGTATCCTGTAAAAAAAAGTCTTCACCAGTTTACAACATTATAACTGATGCTAATCACACTATTGCAGATATTCTCTCCATCAAAATGATATAAACTACTCAAAACACATCCCTAATCATTCCTGGAAGATATATTTTTTCATACCATTGCAAATTGTTTTCTTGTTTTTATATTTCATGTTTCATCCTTCACAAAAAGTTCAAGGTTTTAACATGCAAACTGGTTGCTCAAGGAGTTTATTCTTTGGAAATCATTTGGCTTGAGTGCGTGCTTCTATGCACCGCATTTTTTTTCTTTTACCGATCTATTTGATCATCAACACATAAGAGCATTCTTAAGCGCCTCTCTTTGCGCCGAAGTAATCACCGCTCCCGTTCTTTCCACTGCGGCCAACGCCTTCGCTGCTGGGGATGGCCCGGCGAGTGCTCCTTCGCGATTGAAAACTGGGGAGGTTGTTGTTATAGGGCTTCGATCACGCTTCGATCGGCTATTTCCTGCTCCAGCAGCTTGAAGATCGGAATCGAGAGAGCGGAAAAGAGGAGACACGCCGTTCGGAACGCGTGGAACCTCGGGGCAGCGGCGGAAATTTGACCGAAGGGCTGCTGAATTAAAATCCGCCGTTTCGATCTCTTCTAGCTCCCAAGACTCGTGGCTCGCGAAACTCCGTTTTGGAGCAGCCACACCGTAGGCCATCAGCCATCAACTAATACAAACGGGACCGTAGGCCATCAGCCATCAACTAATACAAACGGGACCGTAGGCCATCAGGCATCAACTAATACAAACGGGACCTTAGGGTGCGTGCTTGCTGCGGTGAGTTTGGACAAAAAAAACGCCATCATACAATATGTTTTTGACGTGACAATGGTTTTGCCCATCACCAAGAAAATAACTAATTTTGAACATAAAAGTGGATGCAGTTCCTTAGGTGTGGTTGGGCGTTCACGAACGACGGTTCATAACCACCGCATTCACGACCATCACCGCCATGCCAAACGGACCCTTAGGCTCTGTTGGCATGACGGTGGCGGCCGTGAACGTTGTGGTAAAACCGTCATTTGTGAACGGACACCTAAAGAACTTCATCCATTTTTATGTTCATGTGGATGAAGTTCCTTAGGTGGGCGTTATTGAATGACGGTTTTACCATCGCGTTCATGACCGCCACCACTGTACCAACGGAGCCTTAGTCACATTTTGAACACGATGATCCATTTACTGAAACCGTCAAGCTATGTTTCCATTTGTGATATCAATTGAAAGAATTGCGGCTCGGTTTAAAGTGTATAGACGCTGGTTGGTATGCATGTATCTTCTCTAAACTCCAAGCAAGCTCTATTTCAGCCATCCGTTGAGGTTCCCTTGTACTCTGTCCTCCTTTTATGATTTATAATTGTCATGCTGCATAGTAAAAAGGAAAATAATAATATAGTTTTTATAGTTAATTAATTCTAAATTGAATAGTGTGTTATTTCATAGTTTTTTTTTTGTTAATTATGTCTGATTCCTGTAATTGTGGAAGGGGAGCCTTGGCGCACCGGTTAAGGTGTTGCCGTGTGACCTTGAGGTCACGGGTTCGAGTCCTGGAAGCAGCCTCTTACAAAAATGCAGGGTAAGGTTTGTCTACATTTCACCCTTGTTGTGGGACCCTTCCCCGGACCCTCGCTGCACGTGGATGCTTTGTGCACCGGGCTGTCCTTTTTTTTGTTAATTATGGTTGATTCCTATAATTTCTCCTAGTAATAGGTTTGGTGTCTGGAATGATTTATAAGATTATCTCTATCTTCTGTTTAATTTTCTATGGGAGTTGTATTTCCATAGAATTTATGATTTGATAAGAAAATCAGTGAACCTCGTCCATCATGTTTTTGTTGAAATCATACTAAATATTGCGCGGAATATGAATTTTAGGTTCTGCTGGGGAAAGTCTCCACTGGAGCTCAGAATGACTTGGAAAAGGTGACCAAGATGACCTATGCCCAGGTAGCAATTTATGGCTTCAGCGCAAAGGTCGGGCTTCTATCTTTCCCACCAAGGGAAGATTCCTTAGAGATGAGCAAACCCTACAGCAACGAGACCGCGGCCATGATCGACACCGAGGTCAGGGAGTGGGTCTTCAAGGCCTACGAGAGAACGCTCGAGCTCATCAAGGAACACCGGGATCACATCAGCGAAATCGCGGAGCTTCTGCTCGAGAAAGAGGTCCTCCACCAAGATGACCTAACCCGTGTCCTCGGAGTGCGGCCATTCACGACGGACGAGCCTACAAACTACGATCGATTTAAACTAGGGTTCAAAACAGAAGAGGAGGGAGAGACCCCGGTGGACGATGATGTTTCGCCCTCGCTTGATGGGGATGTGGTTGTGCCAACATAACCTTTTGTTCTCACATGAATTTGTATATTATGAATAAGAAGGTAAATTAATTTTTCATTTTGTGAGTCTCTCTCTCTCTGTCTCTTAACCTAGCAAAGCAAGTTATTTGGGCATGTCCATATTTTCTTTTAAGTGCAGCAACTTATGCCTTTATAAATGTATTTAATTACTCTGTTGAAGCAATTTATTGTGAACTGAAGCTTGTTGAAGTATGTATGTGTGTATGTAAAATATAGGTTGCACCCCTCTATCTTTTGAAATTACAAAAATCTCCCTGTAAGTTACACTTCATAACTTGCATGCACAAAAATACCTCCTGAAGGAAAGTGACAAGGGGAAATTTTTGCATGCTGTTATGAAATGTAAACTTATAAGGGAGGTTTTTGTAATTTCAAAAGATAGAGGGGTGCAATCTGTAATTATGCTAAACTCCGAGGGGAGCTTTGGGTAATTAATTGTTTATATATATACAGAATCTTATACTGAAACAGCCATGTATTTATTATCTATAAATGCTTATGATTACATGCTGCACCTCTCTATCTTTTGAAATTATGTTTATCTCCCCCTCCTAAGTTTTCCCGGTGTACAAACTGCTCTTTTCGTTAGAAATATGGACGGAAAGTGATAATATATTCCAATTTTACCCTTGTAATGACTCTAGATTGAAGGGGATGTGTTTGTGATGTTTTTATTTTATGCAGTGGCGTGTTCGTAATATTCTTACAAAATGGAGGGGTATGTTTGCTATATTATATGTAGGCTTATGTTTGTTAAGAATGTAATAAAGTTTATTTGTATAAAATATGTATATTTGTATTCGGTATTTGAGCATTTAAAATAATTTTATATCAATTGTTATTTGTATAACATATGTATAGTTGTACACAAGTGGATGTTGTAAATTCAATTCTCGATAGTTAGAGCATTTAAAAAAAAATTATATTGTTCCTCAAATGTAATATTATTTATTTTTAAAAATTATATAAAATAAGATAACATTCAAAATAAGATCATATTCCTCATTTTCAAAAAAAAAAAAAAATCATTTTTTTTATCATAGTAGGCATTGTTCAATCCCAAAATATGATCACATTCAAAATATAATCACATTCATTCTTAAAAAAAACACATTTTCCTTCAATAAGCAAAATAAGGTAACGTGACGGTATATGAGGCCATTATTTCATTTTGTGCATTTATTGTCAAAGGTTAGGTCTTTCTTCTTTGAGAGAAGCCACTTTGTGCATAGTGTCAAAGGTTAGGTCTGTTTCCAATCTTCCCCCGCCCCCAATGATTTGGGATTATATGGGTTCTGTTGTTGTTGTTGTTTTAGACAATGTTACTTTAAATTTCTTTTTAGTCTCTTCTTGACTTTTTCTTCAATTATCAAATGTACTTAGAAGAGTTCTATCACCCAATTTAAAGTTAAAAAAGGCATTACATTAATTTACTCAAATGAATATTAACAATTTGCTCTGCCCCAGTGTATAATTGATGTAATTTTAAATTAATTAGTTCACATCATCTGAAATGGCCAATTTGCTCCTTGTTTTTCATTTCATTATCCGATTCAATCCGCCCGAAGGAGCAAGGTTTTCATTTAATTTGCTCTTTGTTCTTGCTTGATTAATTCTGTTCTTGAAATGGCAGTATAAATCTCTAAATATTTAGGATTTGTATTGTTTGTGTTATATATACAAATATATATATATATATATATATATATTAGTGCCTATAAATTATTACATGCAACTGTGCAGAGATGATTAAAAACAATATATTTCCAACGAAGGAGATAACCTCTACAGCTCAACTGCTCATTAATATAAGCTAATTCTTAAACTAGTTTAATTCACACCTGCTCCTTAATATAAGCTAGCCAGTATTAAATTATTCGCAATCATTTGAAATATTATCAATCGCATAATAGCAGGACTGTAGAACAGGTGTTAAGAAATCAGCGGAATCATTTATTCTATCAACAGATTAATTACACGTGACAAAAGTAATTACGAAAGCAGTTTTATTACCAAAGCAAGTTTGTTTTGGCAGCCCCGATAAATTAAAAAAAAACACATAAAATCTAATTTGACTATTCTCTAATAGCAGCCCCAGACTTAAAGATTCTTCATTTCTGCCCGTTTTTTTCCCGTTCTCGTCGAAATCCTCAGAAAACTTCAGATTTCTCGCCGTCGGTCGAACAGAACCGCCGGAGAAGAACCCTTCGACACCGTCAAACTCCTCTGGATATTTTTTGGCGACACCGACGAACCTTTCCAAAATCTGGTATATTTTATCCTATTTTCTCCTACTTTTGATTTTTTTTGTACCTTCTAAATAATATTTTTCATTTACTTTACCATTTACTGAGAAAATAGATGAATTTTTTCACTAAATATGATTTTTTTGGGCTACCAATATTCATCGAGCTGCAAATATTATTTTATTGGGCTGCCAATAGAATTCACGGGCTGCCAAAATAAACACCTTTTTTTTATTATAAATCAAAGAAAAAATGACGCTTGAAAGTTGATAACTAGAGCGATATGAGTCATGTTTTGGGTCTGAGTTGGCTTTTGTCTCTCTCTCTCTAGAATTTAAAAAAAAACACTTTGATGTTTAGATCCTTAAAAAAACCTATTTGCAAATCAAATAAGTATCTAAAAAATTTCATTCCCGACCCGCGAAGCCGCTTGCTGAATCGATTTCCGCCGTGTCTGTTTTGGCGCGATTCCTTGGTGAAGACTCTGCGCAGGCGATCTTGCCGCGTTTTCTTTTCTGGCGAGTGAAGGACGTGCAAATGTGCCCTAGACCTCGCATTCCGCCGCCAGCCGAATCGATCCGTCAACTTTCTTGATGCATGGAGTTGAAGGAGCTCAAATTAGGCAGAGGATTTATTGTTATTTCTTACAAAATGGATTTTCTAAGGATTTTTAGAGCTATCAAAATAAAATAAAATTTAATTTATTATTATTTAGTGTGATTCACTAGTTTGTGAGTACTTTTGTAATGATTGAATTTATATGCAATTATATAACATTTAAATAATTTTTTGAGGTTCAGATAAATGGATTGGTTCCGGTTCCCAAAAGTCCGAACCGAACCTATATGAACCAGTTCTTAGTTTTAGGTGAAATCAATCCGAACCGACCCGAATTGAACCCCTAACTATGTATGCAAATAATAATGTCGTTAATGCCAAGTTGTAATTTGCACGAATGAATATTATCCTTATCGGATCCTAATGAGAGTTATCGAATCCAAACCAAACTTATCTAACGGCAGATCTGCGTTTGCATCGCTATTTGGCGTTGCCACCTGCTCCTACAATTATTTTGTAGTCCGCCAACGCGGACCTTGAGAAAAAGACGTTCCCGCGTTTGTGGGTGTGGGTGTGGGTGTGTGTGTGTTTAGGGTGGTGACCGGAGTCATGAACACGCGTTTGGTTGAAAACTTGAACGTGCCAAGCTATCTATGTGGTTCTTCACCAAAAGACGCCACCAACAAATTATGGACAGCTGTCTTTCCACGTGATTTAATTACTAATATTTTTTGTAATTATTTATTCCATACGCGGCCTTCTAGATTTTCCAACTTCTCATTATTATTTGTTAATTAATTAAATAATGTGTCATGCATTATGTGTGCATATATATTTTTATTTTTAAAAAGAACCGTTGCAAATTAATTCAAAATTAATTGTTTCGGGCAGGCAGCAGTTCGTCTTTATAAACCCTAAGGAGTCCTCGTTTGTTCTTCCCCTTCTCCTCTCCGGCTCCCCTCTCCATTAGAGTTGAAAATCGCAAATTCCTAGTTTCCGCCTCTCTGCATTTCTTCTGCATTGCGATTTCTGGTAAGTTTCTCCGACTAAAAAATCCCCCTTTGCTAAGTTTGATAGTCTGATGTTACGAAGGATTGCTTTCTTCTTGAAATTGCTAGGTTTAGGTTTGGTAATTTCGTTTAGATAAGGACAGATGGGGATGGAGTTTGAAGCTCAGTATCGCCAGGCTAAGAAACCTGAATATGCCTGCCTGATTTTTGGTAATCACCGCTGTTGAACTATTTTCCTATCCCACCACCACCAGCACTTCCTTTTTCTTTCTGATCATTATTCGTGTATTCAACACAGATCTAGATGACACTCTCTATCCTCTGGCATCTGGGCTTGCGCTCAATTGTAACAAGAACATTCGAGGTATGCCATTATCTTTTCCTTTTCCTTTTCCTTCGGGTTTAGGGTACCATAAACTATGCAGTTTTTTTTGGAGATTAGTTTGATTTTTCTTCTCCTGATTCTGCAGATTACATGGCCGAGAAACTTGGCATCGATGAAAGCAAGGTTGCTGAGATGGCTAGTTTTCTATACAGGAGTTATGGTACCACCATGGCTGGCCTTAGGGTATGCTAATTTGTATGGTCTTTCCCTTTACATCGCATATACTCTCCTTTTTTTGAGTTGTTGTAAGTGTTTTTTTTGTTCTGTAGGCAATTGGCTATTCCTTCAATTATGATGATTTCCACAGGTTTCTTGCTTACCCAACTACTCAATATCTTCTCTCTTTTTTTGTTGATTTTATTCATGCATAAGTTTTTTTCCCATTTTGTTAAACAGTTATGTTCATGGAAGATTGCCTTATGACAATCTGAAGCTTGACCTTGTTCTCAGGCAACTCTTACTGAGCATTCCAGTTCGCAAAGTCGTATGTTTTGATATCATTAGTCCGAGCTGCTTTTCAGATTCATGTTTCTCTCTTTAGTTCTTTGAAGCTAAATCCAGCCTTTAACAGATTTTCACAAATGCTGACAAAGTCCATGCCACCAAAGTTCTAAGCAGACTGGGCCTTGAAGACTGCTTTGATGGAATAATATGTTTTGAGACCCTTAATCGACCTGATGAGAGTTCATCCTCTCATGAAACTGCCTCCATCAAACCCAATATCTTCAACATCAGCGATGAATTACCCGAGACTCCAATTCTCTGTAAGCCATCTGAAGCGGCCATTGCTCGTGCACTCGAGATTGCGGAGGTCAACGCCAAGAGAACTGTAAGGGTTGTTTCATGTTATTAACTGAATTGAATTATAAGTTGCAGCTGAGTAGTTTTGTTGATGGGGTGATGTCGTGCTCTCTAGATATTCTTTGATGACAGTATTCGAAACATCCAAGCAGGCAAAAGAATAGGTCTCAAAACAGTTTTGGTACTTCTTCTTCTTCTTCCTCAAGTTGTTTCTTGTGATGTAGAAATGGGAGTTTGGTTGATGATGCATAGTGTTAATGCAACAGGTTGGCGCTTCACATAGAGTTAATGGAGCTGATTATGCACTGGAGAGCATCCATAATATCAAAGAAGCATTGCCGGAGCTGTGGCAAGAGGGGGAGGAAGCTAGAAATGCTGTGTTTGGAGGAGAGGTTGCAATCGAGATGCCCGTGTCCGCTTAAGTTTGTCTGTGACATGCTACAGATAGGGAAAAAGAAGTTGATGTGATTCAATTAGCATAAGGACTGCTGTGGTTCAAAATTGTTCATTTTGTGAGTTTAAGTTTCTGTAACTAGCATTTAAGAAATAAATTCTCCCATTCTGTTTATCAAATGCTTGATATATAGAGAAAGATGTCAATGCTGATACCATTTTTCTTCTACTTTTTAGGGCTCTTCTGCCTTCAATTATAAGTGGTCGATATCTCATACAGTAGGTCCACATTCATACACAGCCTGTGAATCAACTATAGTTGTTATAAACTTTGAAGTCTCCATTTATTGATGAGCTGTAATACTATTTTTGAGTAATATCATACAATTAATTATTAACAAAAGAAAAAGAAAACATGAACACAAATAAACAGAAAACAAAAAGAACACAAACAAGTTCAAGTTTATCCCCAAAATATATCTATTATCTATCTATTGGTAGCGCTGGGGTTTCTCATTTTTCTCTTTAATTAATATTTTTTACCCTCTTCAAGTACACACAAGAGAGACAGCTGGTGATAATCACATGCACAGGTGGTAGTATATATATAGGTATATATACATACACATATAGGCATATATATATATCTTTATTATATAATACAATAGGCATATCTTGAGGCACACCAAAGGATGAATTTGGACCGTTGGATGTGATTGCTGCAAATAATGACAATTGGATTAGATCAATCGGGACTGCAAATAGCCAAAGCTCAAAAGCTCCTCTCCCAACTCCAGAAATCCCGATATTTGCTTCCGCCTAAGCAGGATCTCACGGTGGCCCTGCCAGCTCGCCGTCGGACAAACCCCGGCGGTTTTTTTATTTTATAATTTAATAAGTAATTAAATAAATTATATTCTTTAAATAATTAATGCAATTATTAAATTTTCTAATAAATAAAATTTTAAATACTTTTAAATTTTAAATAACTGCCGTGGGGCGGGGCGAAGCCCGCTTGGTCGCGGGCGAAGCGACGCATCGAGGACGGGCGAAGCCCGTTCGAAGATGCTAGTATATATATATCTATATTATATATACAAAGATGTATCGGGAGCCATTGCGATTGCACGGTGTAACACTTGAGGACCTTCAGGATAATTTCAGCCATTGGATCAAGAGCAGGAATGACCTGCAAATAGCTTTTCCCCCAAATCCCAGGCGACCTGCTCCGGAAAAAATCCCGACCCCAAACAGGTGATCATTGTTCTGAATTGGCGCCGCCGGCGGAGTCGCAGCCGGCCTGCCCGGAACCCACCAGCGGGTTCGCCGGACTCCGACGAACCCGCCGGTGGTTATCCGGCGGCGGGAGGGCAGGGCCACCGCCGACGGTGGCCCTAACCGTGAGCTACAGGCGCTCACGGTTTTGCCCGCCTCCGCCGGCGGCCGCCTGCCCAGCGCCCACCGGCGGACTCGCCAGACCCCGACGAACCTGCCATTCTAGCGAGATGGGAGGCGAGCCGGATGGTAGGGGCAAGTGCGCAAATGCGTTCGTTCGGCAGGAATTCGATCCCTGTGACCTTACTGAAGAAGCCTATAAGACCACAGTCGCGAATTACATTCCGCCTGGGTTTTCCGCGCGCCGCCCAGGACCGGATGATCGTATCAACTCCTTCTCCCCGGACACCCTTGCCATCCCGCTGGAACACTTCGAGGTGGGATTTCGCCTCCCAATCTGGTCGGAGCTCCGCAAGACACTCCGCTACTTCGGAGTCGTTCCCGCCCAGCTTAATCCGAATTCTATCGCCATGCTGGTAGGGTTCGCCTGCTACTTGCGTGAAGAGGGGATAGAGTTCAGTCTACCCGTCTTCCGCAAGCTTTTTACCTTTCGGGCAAAGAACGGGACGACTTTCTTCTCGGTCCAGAATCCACTCAAGGTGGCCGGTCTCACGAATAAGAATCACGACTGGACTCGCTGCTTTGTCTTTGTTAGCGGGAAGTTCGGCAACGTACTTTTCACACCGGTGCAAGAGGAGGAGTCTACCTTCAAGCCCCCGCCGCTGGGGGTCACGAGGCCAAGCTTCATTAGTTCATCCTGGAGCAAGGGATGAACGTCGTCTACCTCCGGAAGAACTTGAACTCGCTTCCGCCTATTCCTCCGAGCGAGGGTAAGTTTGGGCGGTTTCTGTGTGCTAACTCACCTTTTCTCCTTTCTTTGTGGCTGAGTAAATCTCTATACAATCTTCAGAGCTGCTAATTCTGTCATGGAGGGGGCTTGGAGGAAACTCCAGCTCAACCGGCAGTGGGAATGAAGAGGCACTCTGATGAGTTTGATCTTGGACTGAAGCCCAATTCCACATGTCATTTTCATGGAATATTACGTCTCGTGAAATAAAGAGCTTCTTGCAGGTGAAGGTTGAGCCTCACCCACACCCCTATCGTGCCATCTGGGTAGATAAGACGGCTATCCAGGTTACCCAGCGCTGTCTTGTACCGATCAACATCGCCTCCTTTGAGGATCGGGTCTGGTGCAACGTTATACCCATGGACGTCGCCCACGTTCTGTTATGCCACCCCTGGCTTTTTGATCGCGACGTCACGTGTTTCGGCCACTCGAACACGTATGTATTTTATGATAAGGGGCGAAAGATCACGTTATCACCAACCCAACCCAAGGGTCGGATTGAGCCTTCTGTTAGTACGAGTGCCTCGAGACCTGTGCACATCCTGAGGCGAAGTGAGTTTGTGAGAGACAACATTGATGCTGGAGTCATGTATGTAGTGGCAACCACCATGGTACCTGATAGCCGTTTATTACTTTTGTTATCCCCTTCAGTTCTCAGTCTATTTAAGCCTCTCCCGTTTAGCTCTTAAGTAAGAACTGTAACTTTTGCTGCTCTATTAATAAAAAACCTTTTGTGTTCTTCTTCTCCCTGTTTTTCTCCTACTCCTGCAAAATAAAAGCTTGATTAGATTAACAACAGTGGTATCAGAGCCTTGATTCTTGCATTCCTGTGCTTGAATGGCTTCATCATCTACCCCTTTTATTCCCTCGTACACCCAATCCTCCATCCCCATATTCACCGGAGAGCTCTATGATTTCTGGAGTGATAAGATGGAAACTCTCCTCCGCTCCCAGGATCTCTCGGACATTGTCAAAGATGGGCCACAACCAAGTGATAAAACGAAAGACGGAGAACCACCCAAGTTTTCGAAGGAAGAAACAAAGAAGGATGCTCTGGCCCTCCATCTGATCCAACAAGCTGTCTCTACCCCCATCTATCCGCGTATCATGGGGTCAAAAACTGCACATGAAGCTTGGCAAAGACTTGAAATGGAATACAAAGGCTCCAAGAAGGTAATCAAACTCAAAATATACTCTCTTCGTCGCCAGTTTGACACCATTATCATGCATGAAAATGAAACATCTCAAGATTTCTTTGCTAAAATCACTAGCCTCGTAAATCAAATACGAAGTCTAGGGGAGTTTTAGAAGAACAACAAATCGTTGAAAAAAATCCTCAAATCTCTACCAAAGACCCATAAACACATTGTATCATCCATACTAGAAGCACATGATCTCGACAATTTAACTCTTGTAAAACTTATGAGTTCTCTCCAAACTCATGAAGACCTTCAAACTCCTAATGAACCAGCCTTTGATAGAGCATTTCAAACTAAGATGAATTTCACAAATAAAGTGCCTGAAAAACAAGTGATAGAGGGAGGAAGAGGCGGGAACACCAAATTGTGTATATATATATACACACACATACGAGTGACAGGGCATGGGCCCCCCCGTGCGGGCAGCGACATTCGGCAGTGGTGGCGACTGTACAACCCCGTATTCGCTGAGTGGGTCCCTGGGGCCTAGAATGTCTTTAGGCCCAATAGTTTTTTAGCGCTGACCTCAGACAAGAAGGAAGGGGGAGGGCGGTGGAGGCGGAGGCCTCCCGCTCGCCAAGCCCGTGAGAGGCGCGCGGCCTCCTGGGCTCACCCCCGCCCCAGCTAGGGGGCGAGAGGAGGAGCCGCAGGCCCCTCTCGCCCCGCCCCAGCTAGGGGGCGATAGGAGGAGCCGCATGCCCCTCTCGCCCCGCCCCAGTTAGGGGGCGAGAGGAGGAGCCGTAGGCCCCTCTCGCCCCGCCCCAGTTAGGGGGGCGAGACCCGAGGCAGGCGGCCTCCTGGTCTCGCCCCCGCCCCAGCAAGGGGGGTGAGACCCGAGGCAGGCTGCCTCCTGGTCTCGCCCTCGCTCCAGCAAGGGGGCGAGCTCAGGAGGGAGGCGCCCTCCCGGCTCGCCCAACCCGGTGAGGGGGGCGAGCAAGGGAGAAGGACAGCTCCCTCTCGCCTGACCCCGGGAGGGTGTTCTGGACTGCGTTTAGCGCCTCATAACAACGAGATTTGGCTATTCGCAGGCCAAATCCGGGGGTATTTTCATAATCTCGTAGGCCAAATTGTGGTTATTTGCAGACCAAGTTCAAAATCCTATAAATAGGACCAAGGGGGCACCATTTGGAGGGGACTTCTTTTTCGGCTACTCTCTCCCCAAGTTCCTCTAGTGGGTGAGGAGAGCCTCCAAAGGTGCCCAAGCTTAGCATTGGCTTGGGAGGAGAAGCGCTCTAAGATCTTCCGGGTGTGTGGTGGGACCTCCTCGCTAAGCCCTTGGTCTCATTCCTAGTTCCTTAGCCTCTTGGCCTAGAGCTCTCCCTTGGGAGAAGTAAGTGTGAGGTCACCCCCCAACTTGTTGAGGGCCCGAACTCCACAGAAGCCAAGTTATTGGTTTCAACATTATGTTGCGGTGAGCGTGGAGAGTGACCAACACAAGAAAGTCTCAAGCCAAGCTCCATGGATGGAGGTGGAGGAGGATCCGACCTAGGCCACTCGCAGCCCCTGGTGGCTGAAGTGACGCTGGAGATGTTTGAGAGTTTCAAGCGGGAGGTCCTGCAGACCTTGCAAGTAGTTTTCTCCTCGATAGGCGAAGGCATGAGAGGAAGTGGTCCGGAGGTCCCGTCTCAGCAGGTGGGTGAGAGCCGTACAGGCCAGCAACCCAGGAAGGAGGTGCCAGAAAGGGGCGAGTGGGGAGGCGCCAGGCCCCCACTCTCCCAGCCCCAAGGGGGCGAGTGGGGAGGCGCCAGGCCCCCACTCGCCCAGCCCCAAGGGGGCGAGTGGGGAGGCGCCAGGCCCCCACTCGCCCAGCCCCAGGGGGGGGGGGGGGCGAGCAAAGGAAGTTCTTTGTGTGAGTTGATCCTCTCGGCCCCGGTTCCAGAGGGGTCCGGAGGGCTGGAGATGTCTCACTACTCTGGCAAGGATGACCCCGTCCTGCACCTGCAGTGGTTTGAGGACATGGTCTCCATCAGGCCCATGTCGGACGCTTTCAAGTGTCGACTCTTCGCGACAACTCTGAAGGAGAAAGCTAGAGATTGGTTTCACTAGCTCCCTGCGGGATCCATCTATGCTTTCGAAGACTTGCATCGAGTTTTCCTGCTACGCTTCTCGACATCAAGGAAGAGGAAGAAAGATGCCGAAGCACTTTTCAAGATCAAGCAAGAGCCAGGAGAGTCACTGGCTCACTATGTTAACCGGTTCCAGGAGGAGGTTCTCCTCACCCAAGAGGTGCCAGGCTACACCCTCCAGCTCACTTTCATCGTGGGGATACAGGGGGATTCTTCACGATGGACCTCAAGAGGAGAGCTCCTTTGTCTTTTGATGAGTTGATGGAAAGGGTGGCGGAAGAAGTTGAGAGTGAGGGGGCCAACCCGGAGTTCGCAAGAAGGTTGGCCAAGCTGAGTGAGACAGAGGCAAGGCAGTAGGGGGGAGGGTAGGGGCTCCCAAGAGGAAGTTCGACCAAGAGGAGGACAACTTCCAGGAAGAGGGGCCCGACCTCCCAGGGTGGAGGCAGGGATCGAAGGCACCATCTCCACCACCCCAGCAAACCATGGCGATCGGCCACATAAGAAGAAGAAATCGTACAAGAGGAAGAGGGGGCGTCCGGGTGGAGTTACCTTACTGTGACTTCTACGATGAGGAGGGTCACGCGACATCCGCCTTCCCCGAGTTCTTGGAAATGAGCGATTCTAGGGGTCCGAAGCAGCAACGTCAGCAACCAGAGGTGGTCGAGGAGGACCATGCCTGGGAGTAGAAGTCCGAGTCCCGGCCTCCGTGCTTAGTTTTTTCTTTAAATCCATGTAGTATGATGGTTTATTTCCATACTTAGTTTTTCTTGCATGTAACCGGATGACTAATGTAATGAAAGTTTTTCAAAGTATTTTTCCCCTCGGATGGTTCCGCTGACCGGGCTCTCTCTAGCCGGCAGGGCAGGTTGACCTCCCAGGGAGGCTAAGTGTTTTTTCCCTCGGATGGTTCCGCTGACCGGGCTCTCTCTAGCCGGCAGGGCAGGTTGACCTCCCAGGGAGGCTAAGTATTTTTCCCCTCGGATGGTTTCGCTGACCGGGCTCTCTCTAGCCGGCAGGGCAGGTTGACCTCCCAGGGAGGCTAAGTATTTTTCCCCTCGGATGGTTCCGCTGACCGGGCTCTCCCTAGCCGGCAGAGCAGGTTGACCTCCCAGGGAGGCTAAGTATTTTTCCCCTCGGATGGTTCCGCTGACCTGGCTCTCTCTAGCCGGCAGGACAGGTTGACCTCCCAGGCAGGGTAAGTGATTTTTTCCCCTCGGATGGTTCCGCTGACCGGACTCTCTCTAGCCAGCAGGGCAGGTTGACCTCCCAGGGAGGGTAAGTATTTTTCCCCTCGGATGGTTCTGCTGACCGGGCTCTCTCTAGCCGGCAGGGCAGGTTGACCTCCCAGGGAGGGTAAGTATTTTTCCCCTCAGATGGTTCCGCTGACCGGACTCTCTCTAGCCGGCAGGGCAGGTTGACCTCCCAGGGAGGGTAAGTATTTTTCCCCTCGGATGGTTCCGATGACCGGGCTATCTCTAGCCGGCAGAACAGGTTGACCTCCCAGAGAGGGTAAGTATTTTTCCCCTCGGATGGTTCCGCTGACCAGGCTCTCTCTAGCCGGCAGGGCAGGTTGACCTCCCACGGAGGGTAAGTATTTTTCCCCTCGGATGGTTCCGCTGGCCGGGCTCTCTCTAGCCGACATGGCAGGTTGACCTCCCAGGGAGGGTAAGTATTTTTTCCCTTGGATGGTTCCGCTGACCGGGCTCTCTCTAGCCGGCAGGGCAGGTTGATCTCCCAGGGAGGGTAAGTATTTTTCCCCTCGGATGGTTCCGCTGACCGGACTCTCTCTAGCCGGCAGGGCGGGTTGACCTCCTAGGGAGGCTAAGTGTTTTTCCCCCGAGGTGACTCCTCTTATGGTGCGGTTTTCAGCACCACTCGTCGAATATGTGGGGTTGGACTTTTCTTTCCGAGCTTGTAACTCGCTCGAAAAGAGCGGGGATTGTGTACAACCCCGTATTCGCCGAGTGGGTCCCCGGGGCCTAGAATGTCTTTAGGCCTAATAGTTTTCTGGCGCTGACCTCAGGCAAGAAGTAGGGGGCAGGCGATGGAGGCGGATGCATCCTGCTCGCCCAACCCGTGAGAGGGGCGAGCCGGAGGCGTGCAACCTCTTGGGCTCGCCCCCGCCCCCGCCCCAGCTAGGGGGCGAGAGGAGGAGCCGCATGCCCCTCTCGCCCCGCCCCTGTTAGGGGGCGAGAGGAGGAGCCACAGGCCCCTCTCGCCCCGCCCCAGTTAGGGGGGCGAGACCCGAGGCAGTCGGCCTCCTGGTCTCGCCCTTGCTCCAGCAAGGGGGCGAGCTCAGGCGGGAGGCGCCCTCCCGGCTCGCCCAGCCCGGTGAGGGGGGCGAGCAAGGGAGAAGGTCAGCTCCCTCTCGCCCGGCCCCGGGAGGGTGTTCTCGACTGCGTTTAGCGCCTCAGAATAGCGGGATTTGGCTATTCACAGGTCAAATCCGGGGGTATTTTCCTAATCTCGTAGGCCAGATTGTGGTTATTTGCAGACCAAGTTCAAAATCCTATAAATAGGACCAAGGGGGCACCATTAGGAGGGGACTTCTTTTTGGGCTACTCTCTCCCCAAGTTCCTCTAGTGTGTGAGGAGAGCCTCCAAAGGTGCCCAAGCTTAGCATTGGCTTGGGAGGGGAAGCGCTCTAAGATCTTCCGGGTGTGTGGTGGGACCTCCTTGCTAAGCCTTTGGTCTCATTCCTAGTTCCTTAGCCTCTTGGCCTAGAGCTCTCCCTTGGGAGAAGTAAGTGTGAGGTCACCCCCAACTTGTTGAGGGCCCGAACTCCACAGAAGCCAAGTTATTGGTTTCAACAGCGACATTCGACAGGGGCGGCGACATTCGGCGGGGGTGACATTCAGCGGGTGCGGCGACTTTCTGCGGGGGCGATCTATATTTATATCAGTATATATAAAAAATAATTTAATTTTGTTCAACAAAAACCATATGGTGTGATGATTGTTATCTTTGGTTGACATAGTGGAGACCTGGGTTCAATTCTCACCATTGACAAATTTTGTGAGATTAAAAAATAGGTTATATGATACTCATTTTTCAATAAATTTAGGGGTAAAATCGTAATTTCATGTTGTAGGGTTCTGCATACCTTCATAGTTTTAGGTCACCCCTAGTAGGTTTAGGAGACCTATGAAAAAGTGGAGAGAGTGGGAGCGGTTTGATCCGACGGCTGATGAAATATCATGCCAGATTCAACGGTCATAATCATTTCAACGACTTTAAAATTCATGGGTTTGATATTTCTTTATATATGGTAAAGATATATATATATATATATATATATATATATATATATATATATATATATATATATATATATACAAGTCAAGCGGCACGGGCCTCCGACTATGTTAGTGCAACGACGGCTTTGCCTGCACCGACAGACTTGTATATATAAAACATAGTTTAATATTGTTGAACAAAAATCTTATGGTGTGATGGTTGTCATCTTTGCTTGATATAGTGGGAACCTAGGTTTAATTCTCACCATTGATAATTTTTGTGAGATTAAAAATCGAGTCATATGACTCATTTTTCAATAAATTTAGGGGTAAAATCATCGTAATTTCATGTTATAGGGTACCCTACACCTTATCATAAGCCTAGGACACCATGTCATAGTAGGTGTAGGGGCTCTAGTAAAAAAGTTGTAATTAATTGGACAAATCTGATCTTCCCAATGACTTTTAAATTTGTAAAATTACAGATTGCATACCTTATTATTGAAATTACAAAAAACTACGCTCAATGTTACAAAACATAACATTTACCTTCCCTGAAGTTCACAATTCATAACATTCATGCACAAAAATATCTCATTCGGAGTACATTTTTAGGGAGGGTATTTTATGTTTTAACATTCAGGGGAGGTTTTTGTAATTTCAATAATAAGAGGGTGCAATCTAAAATTATCTTCAAGGGGAAGTTTTGGTAATTATTCGTGTGCATGGAAGAAGGGTTTCTAGGGTGGCTAGAAGGACTTATTCCCTTTAATCAAGGATATTTTAGGGTCCGTTTGGATGGGCGGCGGGCCGCCGGTGCGGGAGCAACCGGCGCTGTAAGGAGGGAAAACAAACGCGCCTCACGCGGGGCGGCAACGTTTGGTCCCGCCTTAAGGCTATGGAACGAAGATTTCCCTTCGTCTCCAACCCCGTCTCCCCACCTCCGATCGCAACCCCGCTTCGTTCGCTGCCTCGTCCGAGCTCCGCACCGCCCCAAACGGACCCTTAGTCTATTGATAGATCAAATGAGCAAGATTAGGAGTTTAGAGCATTTTGGAGACATTGGTGCTAATGGTAAGTGTGAATGAGCTTCATCAAGATTAAGTAAACTACATACACGAGAGCAGGTCAGGTTTGTTTGCGATACAGACACGGAACGTGATCTATTTAGATTATATTTATCGCAAACTACTATGTCGAGCAAACTATGCTTTATTAAACTATTGTAAAAGAGACTTTGGCTTAAACCTAGACCATAAACCATTATTGTAGGAGCTATGTCTTAGGCTCACCATAAACCTACAGATTTAGTTTTTTGATAGAATGCTAAGAGAAATGAGGTTCTATCCCATTTTTTGATAGCGTGATGGGCTAAACTTTTGCACCAATTGGGGTTCCATCACTGAAGTTTAATTTGTGGATAACATGCAAGGAGAAAAGAGGTTCTAGGTCATGTGCTATGTTTTCAAGCCATTGGGGGTTTCATCCCTAGGATTTAATCTATGCAACATGCAAGGGAAAATGTAGCTCTCTGCCATGCTTTGAGTTGAGGGGCTCCATCCTTGGCTATAGCCTATAGGTGTATATATATGCTAGCATCTTCGCATGGGCTATGCCCGTGCTCGATGGTCTTTTGCGGGCTGCGACCGCATGCAAGCAGACTCTGCACGGGTTTTTACGGGGTTGCGAATGGGTTTCGCCCGTCCGTTTGTTGCGAACAGGTTCCACTCGTTCGTGGGTTGACTTGGGTGTGCATGAGCTAACGACCGTGGGTTGCCTTGGGTGTGATAGGTTAACGGTTGTGCTCGATGCATTTGCTTGCGCGCGCGCGACAGTGCTTACGCGCGACAACGCTCGTGCATGTGCGCGGCAGTGCGCATGTCTGTGCATGGCACCACGCACGAGCCTTTGCGCCCCCTTGCGTGCCTGCCTCCGCCGCCGCCCCTCTGGCGGATCTGACCGCTGCCCGAGTCTCTCGGACCGCCGGGGGGGGGGGGGGGGGGCGTGGATATCATATCCTTAAAATTGGCAATCAGGGTGGCCTGAACCGTGGGTTCCTATTCCCCCATTCAAATACCAAGAGGGCGCAATTACTTGTGCGCCCCCTTGAAAAATTATAAAAAGACCTCATACCTTCATTTGCAGTGACAGAGAAAAAAAAGAAGACGGAGCTCTGAGGTTTTCGGACAAAGGCTTGGCTGTACATTTATCCTTCTGCTCAGCACGCGCTCCACTTATGACTTTTCAACACCGGCGACTGCTCCCGCGAGCGCAACTAAAGACTTAGCTTTTCTCAAGAGACTTGTAAAGGAGCGGTGACCTCCCACCCTCCTAAAACTTCAACTCCTGCACTCAGCTACAACTAGTGGATTTCGTCATAACTGGACATGACCACGTGGTTTTTTCTCTTTCCTGATTTTCCAGGTAAAAATCTTGTTGTCTGCTGTTGGTTCTACATTTTGACTGTTTGCGCGCTTGATTCACTCTAGCTAAGATGTTCTGATTCCTCCGATCCGTTGGAGCATTAAGCCACCAGCAACAACCTCTCATTCACAATACACGTCACTTCCATCACCTCAAGCTGCTATTACATTTGTACTCACTTTGAGAAGTATTTCACTTTTAATTGACTATAAAAACATCAAGTTTCAACATTAAATTAGGTTCTGAGCTTTTAAAACAATATACTTGACTATAACCAAATGCAGAAAGTGCATTAAATGAATGCAGCAAATTAAGAAATTTTTCGATTGACTTAGAATATTTGGAAAGCTAAATTTTAAAGCTTACATATGCTGCTTAGAACTTTGGCTTGCCTAAGGATTGAGTGAGGCAAACCTGAAGCAACATAAAGATCTTGACAGAAGACATAAAATTTTCCGTAAAATTATCTAAGACGAATCTCGAGGCGCGCCTCTTTGCAATGAGGAGTGCATATTAAGAAATTGCGTACAATTAATTAAGAAATGGCGAAACTTATAACAACGCTGTGAAAGCTAAATGGAGAAGTTTTGTATTGTATTTTCGACAATACACCAACTCCAATTCCTTAGTCATGCAATAAATAAACTGTTATTTTGGCCGTCAAATTATATTGGCACATCAAAATATGTTATTAACACAAACGATAAATTTTGAATTTTGCATACCAAAGTAAAAAATTGAAATCAACAAGTATAAGAAAGACTTGAAGCACAATCCATAACCCAACTAATAGAGGCGATGGAGTAGATTTCAAGTCAAAACTAACCTATCTAATTTTCAACTGGATCTAATCAATTAATATATTAAAAAGTTAACTATTTAAGTTTTCTTTACACAAAAGCGTTTAGATCACATGCTTGATTCTCCATCCAAATTTAAATGAGCTACTTGAGGCTTCGTTTGATTCGGCGGTGGCGGGAGCAAGCGACAACTCTACCCGCAGCATTCGAACCGGAGAGCGGGAGGGGGATCGAAACGGGGCTTTTTGCCCCGTTTTTATTTTACCTTATAGAAGATGCACACCGCTCAGAGCTTCCATGACCAGCTCCCTCGCTCACCTCTCCGGATCATCATGCCGCCGGAGCTCCCTCTTCACTATATTCACGGCGTGCTGGCTGGACATTACGTCCCATATCCCATCGCAGCCGATGATTATAAACTCCTCGTCCTCTTTCAGCATCACTTTCTTGAACTCGGGATCTACGATCAGCGGTGATGGTGAGCCCCCATTTACAACACAGCTCGGCAATCCCCAGCAGAAAGCCGCCGATGCGGCTGGAGGCGGCAGATTGAGGTCGCGTTGTCCGTTGGAAGGAAGATCGGAATCAAGCCCGTGAAGATACATCTTCCCTGACTGCATTCGGGTACTTTGGCGAACGGGAGAGATGGGCTTCCCTCGGGGTGGGGGAACTAGAGAAACGGTGTGCGCTTAAAGGAGGGATTTGAATGTTATTGAGTTTTTTTAGGTGTGCTACTAGTCATAATGTGTGTGCTTATAACATTGCCCTTATTTATTAATACTGGGGTTGGGATCCTCTGGTTTGCTTGTCGCCCCACGCCCATGGAAGAAATTTGAAAGGTGGAAAATACAAAAAACTCCACAGGATGATTGAGATAAGAAAGTATGGAACATAATTTCAAATCATATTGTTGAGAAGGAAGAAGCTGGCCAGAGAATGAAGGTTGGGGGAAGGGTTTCGTCCGCAGGCGGAATACTTCGGCGACAGGCTTCGGCGGAATGCTTTGGCGGCAGGCTTCGACGGAAGGACTTGGAGGTTGATTTCAACCACAATCCACAGGATTCGGCCGAATGCTCGAGAGATGAGAGGTTGATCAGTTGATTGTTTGGGGTTCATTTGATTTATGAGAGCATTACTTTTTTTTAATGTAGAGGTTAGATTTCATTAAATTTTGATAATGATGATGAGGATTCATCATGGGCTCTCATTTATGAGAAAAACCGGATGGCGGTTACTCCCATAAACCACTCCCCCCACTACTTTAGTGGGAGAGAGTGGGAGATCAAAGCCGGAACCGCCATTCCCGCCACCAACCGTCAATCCGAAAATACGCGCTAAGCACGCCAACCGCAACTCGCACGGCGACGCCGCCCCCCCGGTGAGCGGGTCGCGTCAAACCGCGCATCCCATGGGGTGCGGCCAAACCGCACCCCTAATGGGGTGCGGTCGACCACACCCCACATGGGGTGCGGCCAAGCCGCACCCCGCATGGGGTGTGGCCAAGCCGTGGGTGCGGCCAAGCCGCACCCACGGGGTGCGGCCAAGCCGCACCCACGGGGTGCGGCCAAGCCGCACCCACGGGGTGCGGCCTCGCCGCGAGGGGTGCGGCCGGCCGGACCGCACCCCCTTGGGGTGCGGCCGGGCCGCACCCCCATTGTGGTGCGGCCGGGCCGCACCCCCATTGTGGTGCGGCCGGGCCGCACCCCCATTGTGGTGCGGCCGGGCCGCACCCCCATTGTGGTGCGGCCGGGCCGCAAACCCCCTTGGGGTGCGGCCAAGCCGCACCCCCTCCTTTTTGGGGTGCGGCCAAGCCGCACCCCCTTTCCTTTTGCGGGGTGCGCCCACGCCGCGCCCCTCCCTGAGGCGGGGTACGACCGAGCCTCCTCCTCCTTCCGCTTTCCTCACCGGGGGGCTTGCAAGGGGCCCTCCCATATTCGCGCCCTCGTCAGAACGCTCCTGAGCGCGCTTAGAACGCCTCCGCGCTCACGCGCGCTCAGAACGCCTCTAAGCGCGTTTAAAGCGCTTCCATGTTCGTCGCGCGCTCAGAACGCTTCTGAGCGCGCTCGGAGCATTCTCATATTTCCGACTCGCTCACATTTCCGACTCGCTCACATTTCCGACTCGCTCACTTTTCCGACTCGGCTCACTCACTTTTTGTCTTTTCAGTTTCTCACTTTTCAGGAACATCTTGTCGCTTTTCCTCGAAGGGCGGGACGGTCATTTACGAAAAAGGGTGATCCGTGGGCTCTGAACCGGAAAATATGATTCGTCCTCCCAGGTGGTTATGGTGGTTATGGTGGTTACAACGGCAAAATTATCGGGCTACCCCCGACCAAAGCTATAAAAGGACCCCCTAGGCTTCATTTGAAAGGACCCGGCCTTGATGACCAGAGAGAGCTCCTTGAAGATTTCCACGGATTTCTCCTTCGGCGCTTGAAGATCTCTTTCGTGGACTTGAAGTTTTCCTTCGTCCCGAAAGGCGACTCGGCAGTCTCACTTTCGTTCTCACGAAAGAGGACACAACGCTCTCACTTTCATCTTCACGAAAGCGGACAAGGCATTCTCACTTTCGTTCTCTACCGTTCTCAGAAGAAAAGACTTAGTTTTTTCCGAGAGGAGGCCTGTCACCCTCGGAACGTTTTTTCTCTCTCTCTCTAATATTGTAACGAGCGGCGGCCTGTCGCTCTCGAATTCTAAAACCGGATTGTAACCTCTCAGAAGTTAGTGAAGTTTGGTCGGCACAGCCCCGACCGCGTGGTTTTTTTACCCTTTCCGGGTTTTTCCACGTTAAAACGTCCCAGTGTACTCAACGAATTTCTCTGTGACTGTTTGCGCGCTTGGTTCTCTCCCGAGCTAAGGTGGTTCAAGTAAACCAGTCTACCAAGAGCCCTAAGCAACCCGCAACAGTTTGGCGCCGTATGTGGGAAATGGATTCCCAAATACCGAGCAAAGGATTTCCGAACGCAGCGCCCGCTTCGCCTGAGTTCACGGAACCAGCAAGAGTGGACACCTCCCCCGAACTATCCGACGCATGTAGTTCCTCAATCCCTGAAATCCCGGCGAAAAGGGCGCTCGTCGCTGCACCAATCCAACCCCAATGGATTGGATCAACTAGCAAGCCGGATCCTCTCATAGCGGGGCAGGATCCGAACGATATCACGCATCAACAAAGGCGACCCCCCCTGTCGAAGTCAATTTTGGCATACCCAGTCCCGTCATGGCTAAAGCTCCCGCACTTCAAGGAGTTCCACGGAGCAGAAGACCCGTACATGCACGATAATCACTTCTTGATAACAGTGCAGACGTTCGGACTTCCCGACCAAATCAGCTGCAAAATCTTCACCAAGACACTGCGCGAAGACGCCCTCCGCTGGTATCAATCCCTGCCAAACGGAGCGATTCACAACTTCACCGAGTTGTCCCAATTGTTCGTTGAATGACACGAAGCACGCGCGCCGAGGATCCAAGAAGAAGAGCAAGAAGAGCCCGATACGAACGAACCACCCCACCTAGGGGAAGCAGAGCGGAGCAAGCAGCAAGAAAAGATCTACACAAGCTCCCACCAAGAGTATCCCCGTGGATGGTTGGACTTCGTCTTAGACGCAAGCATAGACAATCCGGCCTGTGAGCTAAGGAGGGCGTTGATAACCCATCGCATCTCGTTCAATATCCTGTTCGTGGCAGCCGTGGTGCGGCTCAAACTCCTAAGCGGGAACCTCAAGCTCAGGGCCAGCGACGCAGAGCTCCCAGACAAAACTATGGTACCCACCATAGGAGTCGTCACCCTCCCCGTCCAAGTAGGGATGCACTCAGAACCAATCCAGTACGATGTTCAGTTCGTCATCGCAGAGGCAGACTCCCCCTATGACGCAATATTTGGGAGCCTCCTACTCGATGCCCTGGACCACGACGTTTCCATGTCTGGACGCATGGACAACAAAGGGAGAATCCTCAGGGATGCAATTCGTGGTTTCGACACGGCCGCAGTCGAGCTCCCTTGGATCAACTACGACCCGTCGCCAAGACCAAATTCTGAGAAGCAGGACGTGCGAGAACGCCGCGCAACTCCCGCATCGGCAGAAAAAGCTAATCTTCCGGCACCGACAAACCCTCTAGGATTTGGAGATACGTGTCGCAAGAGAAAGGGACAACAACAACAATTCGAGAAGGCCGTACCGCCCATTCAGAACCAAGCAGACCGCTCCCGAGGGCTAGCAAATCAAAGCTCCCAGTCCTACACTCCGCTAAATGCCCCCCGCGAGCATATACTGTCCGTCATCTACAACAGCAAAATCATCAACTGGCCCAGAGCTCTCTCCCAGCATAGGGGAGATCAAACCCAGTTTTGCAATTTCCACAAAGGCCGAGGACACCGTACGGAGCATTGCGCCAGGCTGAAAGAGGAAATTGAATGCCTTGTCCAGTTAGGACACCTTGAGGCTTTCCGCGAAGAGGCACAGAAGGATGCCACCAAGGATCGGCCGCCGGGTCACCGCCGTCCGCCATGCTTAACGACCAAAAGAACTTGAACCAGCGCAACACAAAAGAAGCGCAATATTATCTTTTCTCTCTCGTCAAACTTGTATCAAGAAACTTATTAGCTCAAAAGCCGCAAGATTACACTTGCGCATGTACCGGTGTTCATTTTCTAATTATATTCTATCTGTCCTAAACTGTTCTACTGCAGGAACCACTTTGGGGCCCTGCCCCAGGGACTTTGCACCGCCGTCGATTGAAGGTTCGCCCTTCTCCTCCGCCGTCGAGTCCCGGTGTCGTAGGGGTCGACCCCCTTACGTTCACCCCCGGTTTGAATACACCAGCTATTCACCGGCCACTTCGGGGCCCTACCCCGGGGGCTTTGCACCGCCGTCGATTGAAGGTTCGCCCTTCTCCTCCGCCGTCGAGTCCCGGTGTCGTAGGGGCCTGCCCCCCTTACATTCACCCCCGGTTTGAATACACCAGCTATTCACCGGCCACTCTGGGGCCATGCCCCGGGGACTTTGCACCGCCGTCGATTGAAGGTTCGCCCTTCTCCTCCGCCGTCGAGTCCCGATGTCGTAGGGGCCTGCCCCCTTACGTTCACCCTCGGTTTGAATACACCAGCTATTCACCGGCCAAGCCGCGAGCCAGACTCGTGCGAAAGCCGCAAGCACAGACTTGCGCAAACTAATTTTTTATGTAAAAGCCGCGAGCACAGACCCGTGCAAACTAATTTTATATATAATGTAAAAGCCGCGAGCACAGACTCGTGCAAACTAGTATAAAAGCCTCGGGCTCAGATCCGCGCAAACTCATCTGTAATTTTGAAAACAATCAAACTATGCAGGTGCTAACAACCAGATTGACAATATCATGCAGGGAAACAAGTACGACGCATGCAATAAAGGAGATACAACCACATCCGACAAACACACAAACAAACAACAAAGCTGAAAGCAAGAAAATGAAAGATAAACAACATCAGTCCTCGACCACGTCCGAGTAGTCATCCTGAAAGTATCTAGTTGCGGCCTAAATCACCTAGAGGGGGGTGAATAGGTGGATTCTATGTCTTAATGCGGAATTAAAAAATTAACACAGAAAAGCAAACAAACAACCACAGCACAGACACAAGGATTTTATAGAGGTTCCCCGATGTGGGTAGTCCTCTTTCCCGCCTTGCCTATCTAGCACTTCGAGGCTAGACTCGGCTACTTCACCAATCTCAGATTATAACTAATCTTACACCTCGGAGTCAAAACTCCTACAACTCGGAGTATACCACTCCTACAACTCGGAGTATAACAACTCCTACAAATAATCTCGAAGTGAAAACTCCTACAAAAGAAAAGATAAGGAAACACAATACTTCTTCTTAACCTCTAAAGAGATTAACTTCAGATCTTGAACACTGAGTCTTCTTCTCAACCTTGAAGGAAAGCTTGGCACTTGAAAGATGGGGAAGAGAGAAGACTTGGCTAATCAGATCTGAATAGGCCCTTTGACTTACTTGAAATAATCTTCAAAAATTGAGAGCAGCAAAAAGATCAAAGGCCTTCTTATGAGAAATCTCTAACAACAAAGGAGAAGGGATCTTGAGCAGTGAATGTTAGGTCTCAGAATTCTTGTTCAGCAAAAGAGAAGGGAGATCGACTTTTTATCTTTTCTGAACTGTCGGCTGATGAGAGATTTTGGATCAAATTTTTTTTTTAAGAATGCTGCCCTAGCCCTAAAATAAGGATTTATTTATAGGGAGGACTTCAACGGCTCTTGCGACAAAGAAGGGAGAGGCGACACGTGTACTGTTCATGGTGGCTAACCCTAATTTTCGAAAACGAAACAAAGATTTGAAATCCGTCTGTCCGTCATTCGTCGAGACTTCACGTGAACATCCGACGAATTGACTTGGCCACAGGGAAAGACTGAGCAACCCGTGAAAAACACTGTGTCACCATTCGTCGGGATTCGTCGGAAGTACACGAGAACATCCGACGAATTGACTTAGCTGCAGAATTTTCTTCACAACTCAGCCAAAATGACCTCTGTCAACATTCGTCGGGATTCGTCGGAATGACCCGAGTCATCTCGACGAATGGACTTGGCTTCAGAAATTTCTTCTAAACCAAGACAAAGGTCTTCTGTCTGGATTCGTCGGGATTCGTCGGAATGACCCGAGTCATCTCGACGAATTGACTCAGCATAAATTTTCTTTTCTTCCGAAAACCTGCTCCACTCCTCAACCTTGAAAGCCTTCAGTTATGAGCATATGAAGTGCACCCCAAAAGAGAGATTACACATGGACCAACACTTTGTTCTATACAATGAGGGATTACATTGTCTAGAACTGTGTTTGGTGATCCATTGCAACCTGACTTTGGTGAGCACTTAGCATTAAGGCCTGTCATAGCACATCTAAACAAAAGTCATCAAATACAAATACAATTCATTTTAGTTTACTAGGGGACATCTTCAAATCAAGGTGATTGTGTACACAATACCCAACACATCCCCAGAAAGATCTCCGGCTCCGAGGCCAGCGGTGTCGCACCCGAACTTCCTCCCCATCATACGGAGAGTCTTCTGAATGCCTCTCTGAAAAGATACTTCGCACTCGTCCGCTATCAGGGGCTCTACCTCCTTCGTCATCACCTCGGCGCGAATCTCTTCCACCATCTGGAAACGCTTTTCCGCAAAAGTGAGGGAATCCTTGTACTCGGCTACCCCAGTCGCCTTGGCCTCCTCAAGACTCTGCTCGATCGACGACAGCCGGTCCACCTCGCTCCGTAGAAAGCCCAACTCCCCCTCCAGGCGAAACATCTGCCCCTGCGCGTCCGATAGTTGAAGAAGGGCATCCTCGGCGAGCGCCTTATCACCGCCGTACTCTGCTCGCAGCTTCTTGACTTCACCCTCTAACTGCTTGATATGAGCTGCGTCACAGTCCCTCTTCCTATGCAAAATGGACATGTCACACCTCGCCACGCGTAACTCCTCCTGAAGAGCGAAGTAGTTGTCCTTGAGGCTCACATAATGATCGTTCCATGTGAGCGCAACGCTAGTCAAAGCCTCTGCCTGTGAACAAAAGTCGAACGGTTAGCAAGCATAAATAACGACGGAGAGTAAAGGCTAAGATCAAGAAAGAAGAGCTTCACTTACCGCACATGCCATCGCCTGAAGTGAGGAAGAAACTCGCTTCGCCGGCATGAGGGGAGGTGGCGGCGGCAAATCCTCCGGCGGGACCCGGTCGACAATAGGAGACGCCAAAATCTCCACCTCCGGATCGGGCGAAACCGGCTCTCTCCTAGGACGGCTCGGGCCGGCCTCGCAATCTTGACTCATAGGCGCCAGTGGAATAGGGCGCGGACCGGAAGGGCCGTTCTTAATAACGATCTTCCTCTTTTTCCCTCGATCTAAGGGAACAGCAGCCTCCCGCTCGGGATCCCAGGAAAGCCTCACCGAGTGCAGTCGGCGTTCATCCACGCAACTAGAAATGGAAAGCAAGGCCTTCGACAGCCCCTCTAGGCCAGGAAAACCAGGGATAGGAAGGAACTCATCTTCCCGACCAGTCTGCCGGCGACAGCGTCCAGGAAGCGATCTCCATAACTCCGGTAGCTCCCATCGATTCCGGACATACCCATAAAGAGTATTCCCATGGCGGTAATCAGCCTTCGCTCCAAAGTGAAACTAGCTTTTGTTGCTCTGAACTTCAATACGACCGCCCGGGTCGGTAGAAACCTCGCACCAATATTTGAAAATCTCGAGCGAGAAGCGCGTGCTATGTTCCCAAAAAAATTACACCATCCCCATAATGTTCGTCATCCCAGCCGGTGTGAATTGGGTAATCGGGACACCGCAGAACCGGAATATCTCAACGACCTCCTCGGGCGGAGGAATGCGAAACCCGGACTTCAAACAGCTCTCCGAAAGGGCCATGAAACCGGTCGGGGATTTTGGGCGCGCTCTTCCGCCCCTGAGATCTTCACCTCAATATCAGGGGGCAACCCGAACTGCTTACGCCATGAGTCAACCCGCGCCCCATCAAGAGTAGAGCGCATACGCATCGGCCTTGACTGGACACTTCGTTTCAAAGCCTGCAGGGAAAAATTCGCGCACGTAAGCGCTTATATCCAACGAAATAAATGCATATGAATTCAACCCGCCAGCGCGCAATTATGCCAACCAACCACATGAAAGCAACGAGCCATGCGCACTTCGCAATTCGCACGCAACTAATCGCATGCGCGCAACAAGTCACGCGCACAGCAAAATATTCGCGCAACGGCTTCCGTGCGCAATGAACCGCACAAGCGGCAAAACACGCACACCCGGCACCCCGCGTGCTCGGTTAACCGCCGCACGCTGAGGACGCGCGTGGCAAACTGCCGCGCAGACGCACACAGAAAAGCGCCGCACACGCGCGTGTGGGGGCGCGCGCGTGGCCAACCGCCGCGTGGGGGCGCGTACGCGCCCCTCGCTGACCGGCGGCGCGTACGGGCCGCGGAGGCCGCCGGCGCCCCGATCCCGCGGCCGATAGCGCCGCGCGCGTTGGCTGCGAAGGGCGCCGATGGACCGCTCCCGCGGCCGGCTGCACCCGCGCGCGGGTTGCGTGCGCCCGCCGGACGCCGGCTCCCGCGGTCGGCACCGCCCACGCACGGGCGTGCACCCTCCCGGCGTTTCGTCCCCTCGGTCGGGACCACACTCGCGGGCGCTCTCCGCCATCTCCTCCTTCTTCACGAAAGAAACAAAAACAATGGGAGAACTTACCTCCACCATGGTTCAATGCGCCGCACGCCGACAATAACGATGACCGGAGTCAATACAAGAGATGAAACCTTCGTACTCCTTCACACTGAGGATCGGACTACGAAGGTTTGGGGGGCTTGTGATAAGGATTCATCATGGGCTCTCATTTATGAGAAAAACCGGATGACGCGGTTACTCCCATAAACCACTCCCCCCACTACTTTAGTGGGAGAGAGTGGAAGATCAAAGCCGGAACCGCCATTCCCGCCACCAACCTTCAATCCGAAAATACTCGCTAAGCACGCCAACCGCAATGCGCACGACGATGCCGCCCCCCCGGTGAGCGGGCCACGTCAAACCGCGCACCCAATGGGGTGCGGCCAAACCGCACCCTTAATAGGTGCGGCCGACCCCACCCCACATGGGGTGCGGCCGGCCGGACCGCACCCCCTTGGGGTGCGGCCAAGCCGCACCCCCTCATTTTTGGGGTGCGGCCAAGCCGCACCCCATTTCCTTTTGCGGGGTGCACCTACGCCGCGCACCTCCCTGAGGCGGGGTACGGCCGAGCCTCCTCCTCCTTCCGCTTTTCTCACCGGGGGGCTTGCAAGGGGCCCTCCCATATTCGCTCCCTCGTCAGAACGCTCCTGAGCGCGCTTAGAACGCCTCCGCGCTCACGCGCGCTCAGAATGTCTCTAAGCGCGTTCAAAGCGCTTCCATGTTCGTCGCGCGCTCAGAACGCTTATGAGCGCGCTCGGAATATTCTCACATTTCCGACTCGCTCACATTTCCGACTCGCTCACATTTCCGACTCGCTCACTTTTCCAACTCGGCTCGCTCACTTTTTGTCTTTTCAGTTTCTCACTTTTCAGGAACAGCTTGTCGCCTTTCCTCGAAGGGCGGGACGGTCATTTACGAAAAATGGTGATCCGTGGGCTCTGAACCGGAAAATATGATTCGTCCTCCCAGGTGGTTATGGTGGTTACAACGACAAAATTACCGGGCTACCCCCGGCCAAAGCTATAAAAGGACCCCCTAGGCTTCATTTGAAAGGACCCGGCCTTGATGACCAGAGAGACCTCCTTGAAGATTTCCACGGATTTCTCCTTCGGCGCTTGAAGATCTCCTTTGTGGACTTGAAGTTTTCCTTCGTCCCGAAAGGCGATTCGGCAGTCTCACTTTCGTTCTCACGAAAGCGGACACAGCGCTCTCACTTTCGTCTTCACGAAAGCGGACAAAGCATTCTCACTTTCGTTCTCTACCGTTCTCAGAAGGAAAAGACTTGGTTTTTTCCGAGAGGTGTCCTGTCACCCTCGGAACGTTTTCTCTCTCTCTCTCTAATATTGTAACGAGCGGCGGCCTGTCGCGCTCGAATTCTAAAACCGGATTGTAACCTCTCAGAAGTTAGTGAAGTTTGGTCGGCACAACCCCGACCGTGTGATTTTTTTACCCTTTCCGGGTTTTTCCACGTTAAAACGTCCCAGTGTACTCAACGAATTTCTCTGTGACTGTTTGCGCGCTTGGTTCTCTCCCGAGCTAAGGCGGTTCAAGTAAACCAGTCTAACAAGAGCCCTAAGCGACCCGCAACAATTGATGATTTTGATTATTTGAGCAAGAGTTAATTTTGAGTTCTGTTTATGGAGGATTAGTTAGCAGGTAGCTGAAGGAATTAAATATAACAAATTTTTTTAAAGACAACATAATTGAGTTAAGAGCATCTCCAACGACACTCCGAATTTCTCCAAAGAGCCGTTTTTGCCGAAGGAGGAGGCTCCAACCGATCGCCAAATGGATCGGCATAAATGCGGATCCTCTCTCGGGCAAATTTTTTTTGGTTTTTTTAATTGCTTAATTAATTTATTTAAGAAACTTTTGAATTAATCATAATGTGCATAGTGCTGATATACTTTTTCAATTATAACATATAATATATCAATAAATTTGTCTTTTCGAGACCTACAAAACAAGACTAATATTGAATATCTTCTAATTATTATTTATCATACAAAGAAGAAGAGAATTGTTTTACTGATTAAATTTGCACATAAATCAAAATACATTCAAATGAATATGCATATTTTTTTTGAAATTACATTGCTTCATTACCATGTCGTGCCCACAAATATTCAATCAGTGCTTCTCTGTTTTTGATCTTTTTATGCCGATTTAGGAACTGACGAAATCTTTCGGCTTCACTTGTGTCCATCTCTTCAACATTCTGAGTGGGTGGTGGCGTATAAATAGCGGCATATTCATTTTCATCTCGCTTGTTTTAGACAATCATATTATGCATTATAATGCCAGCAGTCATGATATCATGTAACACGTTTATCCCAAAAATAGTATGACTCATTAATAATTGCAAACCGTGATTGAAAAACTCCAAATGCTCGCTCAATATCTTTTTCAACATGTTTTTTGCATCATTGCGAAGTGTTGTTGTTTTTTATCTTGTGGCTGAGAAATAGTTTGAACTAGTGTTGATCATTTCAAATATATTACGTCGGCAAAGTAATAACCAACATCATAATTTTTCCCTAAAATTGTATAATTAGTAGGAGGCGTAATACCTTGTGCTAAGTTGGCAAATAAATGGGACGAATGCAATACATTGATATCATTGTTAGAGCCTGATAAACCAAAATATGCGTGCTATATTCACAAGTCATACGATGTTACTGCATCGAGAATGATTGTTGGCCCATCACGTCCTGAATATTGGCCTGCCCATGCTGTTGGGCAGTTCTTTCAGTAATAATCTTGTTACATCATTCACATTAGGATATCTCAAATATTCATCTTTGTATACCTGTATAATTGCCCTGCAAAATTTCTTCAAGCATTGAATCACGGTTTACTCACCAATTCGAATATATTCATTGCAATTATCAGCAGATGTTTCATATGCCAACATACGAAATGCTGATGTAATTTTTGTAAAGTTGATAGTCCGAGCTTACCAACATCATCCTTCTTTTGAATGAAGAATTATCATGTTCCTGCACTGCGTCGACAATGCGGATGAAAAGATTCTTCCGCATGCGAAATCTTCTTAGAAAAAAATGTTTTCTCATAAGTGGGATGCTCAGAGAAGTAATCATTCCACAGTCTAGTGTTATCTTCAATCCTCCCCCGGTTGATTACCGAGTGACCAGGTACTAAACCTCTGCATCTCGGACGTGCATCATCTTGAAGTTGAGCTGCAATTTCTCCACTCACACATTACTTTCTTCTCATCAATCATGTCATGCATCAATTTTGGAGCCTTATTTTTATCCTAGTATTGTATTCTTTCTCCACTCACACATCACTTTCTCCTTATCAATCATGTCATGCATCAATCCTGGAGCCTTGTTTTTATCCCAGCATTGGATTCTTTCTCCAGTCGCACATCACTTTCTCCTCATCAATCCTGTCATGCATCAACTCCGGAGCCTTGTTTTTATCCTAGCATTGGATTCTTTCTCCACTCACACGTCACTTTCTCCTCATCAATTATGTCATGCATCAATTCTGGGGCCTTGTTTTTATCCTAGCATTTGATTCTTTCTCCACTTACACATCACTTTCTCCTCATCAATCATGTCATACATCAATTCCAGAGCCTTATTTTTATCCAACATTTGATTCTTTCTCCACTCACACATCACTTTCTCCTCATCAATCATCTCATGCATCAATTCTTGAGTCTTCTTTTTATCCCAGCATTGGATTCTTTCTCCACTCACACATCACTTTCTCCTCATCAATCATGTCATGCATCAATTCCAAAGCCTTATTTTTATCCTATCATTGGATTCTTTCTCCACTCACACATCACTTTCTCCTCATCAATCATGTCATGCATCAGTTCCAAAGCCTTGTTTTTATCCCAGCATTGAATTCTTTCTCCACTCACACATCACTTTCTCCTCATCAATCATGTCATGCATTAATTTCGGAGCCTTGTTTTTTTCCCAGCACTGGATTCTTTCTCCTCATCCACATGATTCTATAAGTACCCAACACTCTTTCTCCAAAATCAAGCACTCTCTTTCCTTTAATTTCCATCATGCCTTCCAACCGTGGACTAGCATTCTCCCATAAAGAAGATCAAACACTATGTTATTCTTGGCTTAAGGTCTCAGAAGACCCGGATATGGGGAGTAATCAAAAAGAGCACAAGATGTGGGAAAGAGTTTCTGTCATATTTCACAACACAAGACTTAATACTTGCTTAGGACAAAGAACTTCAAAATCACTCGCATGTCGTTGGTCATTTTTAGCAAGTAAGATTAGCAAATTTCGAGGATGTATTCGATATATTGAGCTACGAAATCCAAGCGATGCATCTAAACTCAATATTGTAAGTATTTAGTTACATTTTAAATATTATATCTGCTAATTAATATGTTATTATAATAAAAAAATTTTGTAGCTTAATCAAGCCAATATTTTATATGAAAACGATCCGAAAGAGAAGAAAGGGTTCTTGTTTGATCATGTTTGGTCTATCTTCAAAAATACAGAAAAGTGGATAGATACGTCCGAGTCTACAAAAGGTACTCTCAGAATATTGGCATGTTACAAACCAAGATTCTAACTCTCCCGGTCAACATATAAGTATAGACTTAAATACAGTTAGCAATGAAATGAACCATGCTAGTACTGGTGATGAAGAATCCCCGATCTCAAATTCCATTAATCGACCTCCTGGAAGAAAGAAAGAAAAAAAGAGGAGAAAAGTGAGTGGTAAGAGTTGTGATATTGAGGCCCAAACTAAAGAAATGAAAAAATCTTAGAGATTTTAAAGAGAGGGCAAGAACAATGAGCAAATGATAGGTCTTCTATGCAACAACTCATTAAGTTAAAACTCAAAAATGAGAAGAGAAAACTAGAGCTTCACTGCGGTAAACAAGATCACGATATCATGATAATAGATTTGGATAAAATCAAAGGAACTTCGATAGAAAAAACAAGCCATTATGAATAGAAATATTAAAAAACCACTATTTGGAGGATCTTCATCACTCGAAGGAATCAAATATGGAGGATGCATGCATGGAGGTAATGGTTACGGAGGAAGCCATTACAGAGGAGACCAACATGAAGGACCTCAGTTTGGAGGAGGTCAGCATGGAGGAAGCCAATATAGAGGAAGCCTGTATGGAGGAGACCAACATGGAGGATCTCAATTTGGAGGGCCTCAATTTGGAGGACCTCAATTTAGAAGACCTCAATTTGGAGGAAGCCAGTACGACGGAAGCCAATATGGAGGAGATCAATATGGAGGACCTCAGTTCGAAGGAGACCAGCACGGAGGAAGCCACAATGGAGAAAGCGACTATGGAGTACCCAGGTATGGAGGAGAAAAACACGGGGGAAGCGCCCACGGAAGTCGTAGCGAACCCGGTGATGACCTCCCAGAATTTTAGTATTATTTTCAAATGTAATATTTTTATTTTAAATTATGTAATGTTTGTTTTATTTTAGTTATGTAATCAAATTTGAAATAAAAAAGCTTAAAAATATTAGTAAAATATAATAAAATAATATAATACAAAAAAAATAATAAAATAATAATTTATCATTATAATTATTATTATATATATATACATATAAATATATAAATATAATTTACACATAGATATGCATATACATAAAAAATATCACGTTCTTCAAATATGGAGAACATGGTTGGAGTTGCTCTAACCATGTTTTTAATATTTAGAGAACATGGTACAACGAGGATCTTTAAATATAAAATCTCCACTGGAGATGCTCAAAATGCCAAATTCATTTGCATGCATTAAAAGGGCATATCTTTTATCAGAATTATTTCAAAGCAAGCTCTGACCTTCTGCTTAAGCATACAAAATACCTATGGACTGAAGCATCAATACGATACGGATATTGGGTATGATCAATGTTTTAAATGTCAGATGTCGAGTACACATCAGGTTGAGTTTTTAAATGCCGGATGTCGGAGACATTTGGATATATTAGATTTTAAAGTTATAATAAATAAAATATTAATAGTATGCATGTAATATGTAAATATGCATCTATCATGTTTTTATGTAACCCTAAAATATACACAAACTGATGAGACATGTAATAATTATACAATTTTATAAGCTCATTCTTATTGTTTATATTGACAAACAATGATAAAATGACAAAAAATTAACATCTTTTTTTATTTGCAGGTTTGCTCAGGTCATCAAGTAAATATTTCAACAAAAAATATAACAGCAAAATACAACAACAAAAGAATATTCATGCAGACTGAGCAAAACAATTAATAAACGATTACCTGTCTTATTTTTGGAGGAATAGTGTAAGAGAGTTATTGATTATGCATTCTGTAATAGTTGTTAGACATCTATCCGGAGCATCACGAACTGGTCCTTATGAGTTTAACAAGTCTCTGCCTAAGCTCAAAGCGATAACTTTTAACATCATTTCATTAAGATTGCATATCAAGTACTATCTTTGCTATACTAAATTGAATCATTCTATCTTCTAAACTATATTTCTAGTGTTCTAATTTTCACTTTGACTCATTAGAAGAGATATTATTCTATATTTTCGCATAATTCAGAAAATACCTAATGATTAGAACCTTTTGTAAGCATACATCAAATATGGACAGCTGTAATTTTAAGTGTTGAAACCAGAGAACAGGTCTCGACGTTCGAAAGGGAGATGCAGCTAACCCTTACTTGACCCGAGCGAAACCCTTGACCAGTCACTAAGAACCGCTGAACCCAACCCTTGGAATATTTCTAAGTCCACAAACTGACCCCTTAAGCTGTAGCGTGGAGGTCCCACCGCATACCCAGAAGCTCTCAAGGAACTTCCCCTCCCAAGCTAATGCTGAGCCTGGGCACCTTGGAGGGCACTAAGGATCACCTCACCATCCACCTTCAATGACAGGGGGAGGGGAGGGGTAGTGCTTGCTCACAACACACACGCGAGGGAGCGGGGGTACCAACATCCCTTCCCAAGGTGCCCATGGGGGTCTATTTATAGACTTCCCAAAAATTGGTCTGCGAATAGCCAAAAATCCACTATCCGCAGACCAACAACCAACCCGAACGACCGAAAAATGAGGGGGGGGGGGGGGGGGGGGGCGAGTGGAGCTACAGATGTCCACTCCCCCCTTGCCGGGGGTCAGGTGAGTGGACCAAGGACCACCACCCGAATTGGGCGAGTGGACCTCATGGTCCACTCAGCGAACCGGGCGAGTGGACCTACCACTCGCCCAGGTGCCCGGGGCGAGTGGACCTATGGTCCACTCGCCCACATGCCTGTGGCGAGTGGACCATAGGTCCACTCGCCCAGACGCCTGGGGCGAGTAGACCTATGGTCCACTCGCCCCTACTTCGGGCGAGTGGACCTATGGTCCACTCGCCCCTTCCCTCGGGCGAGTGGACCTTAGGTCCACTCGCCCGGAGCCTTGGGCGAGTGGACCTAGGGTCCGCTCGCCCAAGTAGGAAGTGCTTCTCCCCCCCGGGTTTTCTCTTTCTCGGTCCTTAACGATCTCTGATGGTTGGGTTCGCTGCGACGCGATCACCTTTTCCATCACGACCTCATCCGTGTTGGGTCACACCGACTCGGAAAATATGAGGGTTGTACACAATCTCCGCTCTTTTCGAGCTTGCCTTAAGCTCGGAAAGAAAGTCTAACCCACCTATTTGACGAGTAGGTGGGTCCCTAGAGTGATCCACGAAGGGCCCTGCCAGTGGGATGCTCCTGCCGAGTTTTCAACTGAACCTTACTTGGGGCGGAACGCGAACCTTTGTCCACTTAACCACCCTCCTGTGAGCCGAGCTCAACTGGAGGTGGAGAAAGCTCAACACCTTAGGTCGAATTGATCTTGACCTGAGGTGGATGAGAACTCAGCAACTCTAGTCGAGCCGAGCTCGACCTGAGGTGGAAGGCAAACCTTTCTCCACTTAACAACCCTCCTATGAGCCGAGCTCAACTGGAGGTGGAGAAAGCTCAACACCTTATGTCGAATTGAACTCGACTTGCGGTGGAAGGATGGAACTCCACACCTACCAGGGAGCCGAGCTCACTTGGAGGGGAAGGGAACTCCACACCTACCACGGAGCCGAGCTCACCTGGAGGGGGAGGGAAATCCACACCTACCAGGGAGCCGAGCTCACCTGGAGGGGGAGGGAACTCCACACCTACTAGGTAGCCGAGCTCACCTGGAGGGGAGGGAACTCCACACCTACTAGGGAGCCGAGCTCACCTGGAGGGGGAGTGAACTCCACACCTAACAGGGAGCCGAACGCACCTGGAGGGGGAGGGAACTCCACACCTACCAGGGAGCCGAGCTCACCTGGAGGGGGAGTGAACTCCACACCTACCATGGAGCCGAGCTCACCTGGAGGGGGAGGGAACTCCACACCTACCAGGGAGCCGAGCTCACCTGGAGGGGGAGTGAACTCCACACCTACTAGGGAGCCGAGCTCACCTGGAGGGGGAGGGAACTCCACACCTACCAGGGAGCCGAGATCACCTGGAAGGGAAGGGAACTCCACACCTAATAGGGAGCAGAGCTCACCTGGAAGGGGAGGGAACTCCACACCTACCAGGGAGCCGAGCTCACCTGGAGGGGGAGGGAACTCCACACCTACCAGGGAGCCGAGCTCACCTGGAGGGGGAGGGAACTCCACACCTACCAGGGAGCCGAGCTCACCTGGAGGGGGAGTGAACTCCACACCTACCAGGGAGCCCAGCTCACCTGGAGGGGGAGGGAACTCCACAACTACCAGGGGGCCGGGCTCACCTGGAGGGGGAGTGAACTCCACACCTACCAGGGAGCCGAACTCACCTGGAGGGGGAGGGAACTCCACACCAACCAGGGAGCCGAGCTCACCTGGAGGGGGGAGTGAACTCCACACCTACCAGGGAGCCGAGCTCACCTGGAGGGGGAGGGAACTCCACACCTACCAGGGAGCCGAGCTCACCTGGAGGGTGAGGGAACTCCACACCTACCAGGGATCCGAGCTCACCTGGAGGGGGAGGGAACTCCACACCTACCAGGGAGCCGAGCTCACCTGGAGGGTGAGGGAACTCCACACCTACCAGGGAGCCGAGCTCACCTGGAGGGGGAGGGAACTCCACACCTACCAGGGGGCCGAGCTCAACTGTCGGGGTGGGAATTCCACACTTACCAGGGAGCCGAGCTCACCTGGAGGGGGAGTGAACTCCACACCTACCATGGAGCCGAGCTCACCTGGAGGGGGAGGGAACTCCACACCTACCAGGGAGTTGAGCTCACCTGGAGGGGGAGGGAACTCCACACCTACCAGGGAGCCGGGCTCACCTGGAGGGGGAGGGAACTCCACACCTACCAAGGAGCCGAGCTCACCTGGAGGGGGAGGGAACTCCACACCTATCAGGGAACCGAGCTAACCTGGCAGGGGAGGGAACTCCACACCTACCAGGGAGCCGAGCTCACCTGGAGGGGGAGTGAAATCCACACCTACCAGGGAGCCGAGCTCACCTGGATTGGGAGGGACTCCACACCTACCAGGGAGCCGAGCTCACCTGGAGGGGGAGTGAACTCCACACCTACCGGGGAGCCGAGCTCACCTGGAGGGGGGAGGGAACTCCACACCTACCATGGAGCCGAGCTCACCTGGAGGGGGAGGGAACTCCACACCTACCAGGGAGCCGAGCTCACCTGGCGGGGGAGGGAACTACACACCTACCAGGGAGCCGAGCTCAGTTGGAGGGGGAGTGAACTCCACACCTACCAGGGAGCCGAGCTCACCTGGAGGGGGAGGGAACTCCACACCTACCAGGGAACTGAGCTCACCTGGAGGGGGAGGGAACTCCACACCTACCAGGGAGCCGAGCTCACCTGGAGGGGGAGGGAACTCCACACCTACCAAGGAGTTGAGCTCACCTGGAGGGGGAGGGAACTCCACACCTACCAGGGAGCCGAGCTCACCTGGAGGGGGAGGGAACTCCGCACCTACCAGGGAGACGAGCTCACCTGGAGGGGGAGGGAACTCCACACCTACCAGGGAGCCGATCTCACCTGGAGGGGGAGGGGACTCCACACCTACCAGAGAGCCGAGCTCACGTGGAGGGGGAGGGAACTCCATACCTACCAGGGAGCCGAGCTCACCTGGCGGGGAAGGGAACTCCACACCTACCACGGAGCCGAGCTCACCTGGAGGGGGAGTGAACTCCACACCTACCAGGGAGCCAAGCTCACCTGGAGGGGGAGTGAACTCCACACCTACCAGGGAGCCGAGCTCACCTGGAGGGGGAGGGAACTCCACACCTACCAGAGAGCCGAGCTCACCTGGAGGTGGAGGGAACTCCATACCTACCAAGGAGCCGAGCTCACCTGGAGGGGGAGGGAACTCCACACCTACCAGGGAGTCGAGCTCACCTGGAGGGGGAGGGAACTCCACACCTACCAGGGAGCCGAGCTCACCTGGAGGGGGAGGGAACTCCACACCTACCAGAGAGCCGAGCTCACCTGGAGGGGGAGGGAACTCCACACCTACCAGGGAGTCGAGCTCACCCAGAGGGGGAGGGAACTCCACACCTACTAGGGAGCCGAGCTCACCTGGCGGGGGAGGGAACTCCACACCTACCAGGGAGCCGAGCTCACCTAGAGGAGGAGTGAACTCCACACCTACCAGGGAGCCGAGCTCACCTGGAGGGGGAAGGAACTCCACACCTACCAGGGAGCCGAGCTCACCTGGAGGGGGAGGGAACTCCACACATATCAGGGAGCCGAGCTCACCTGGCGGGGGATGGAACTCCAAACCTACCAGGGAGCCGAGCTCACCTGGAGGGGGAGGAAACTCCACACCTACCAGGGAGCTGAGCTCACCTGGAGGGGGAGGGAACTCCACACCTACCAGGGAGCCGAGCTCACCCGGAGGGGGAGTGAACTCCACACCTACCAAGGAGCCGAGCTCACCTGGAGGGGGAGGGAACTAACAATTTCCCGAACTATCCGGAGGCAGAGAACCGGTCCACGTCCCGGGGCTTACCCTCACTGAGGGACGGAGGAACTCCACCATCTTATCAAAGCAACTAATGCAGAGATCCCATCCACGCCCTAGGTGCTTGGCTTTCCTGGAGGCAGAGGAATTCAACACTTTTTTGAACCAATTGGGGGCGGAGTACCTGTCCACATCCCAGGGGCTTAGCTTGCCTGGAGGCAGGCGAACCCAGCACTTTCCCAAACCAGTTGGGAGAGGAGTACCCGTCCACGTCCTAGGGGCCTAGCTTTCCTGGAGGCAGAGGAACTCAACACTCTTCAAACCAAGCGGAGGTGGAATACCCATCCACATCCTAGGGGCCTAACTTACCGGGAGGTGGAGGAGCTCACCATCTTTCCAAGCCACTTAGCCAAGTATCGAGTCGACCCGATGAGTCTCCCATCTACTGGCATGACTGAGCCCACAGAATGATCTCTAGATGGTGGTTTTACCAATCAGTCGACCCGATGAGTCTCCCATCTGCCGGCATGACTGAGCCCGGAGAATGGTCTATAGTCGGGGATTTTACCAATCAGTCGACCCGATGTGTCTCTGATACGCCCAAAATAGATTTACGTTTTAACGCAAGTGCACGTGTCGAATCAAGTAATATAAAGTGAGAAAAGACTGTTCCCTCGGAGAAGTGATTAATTTAGTGCTCGCAAGTACTAGCTCTACCTTTTCTTTAAATTCAAGTGGAATGATTAAAGTGAGTTTTTAATAATGAAAAAAAATTTAATAATGATAACAAAACTAAACAACGCTTACTTAAGATTACTCTATTCAAACTTATTGGAGAAATATCAGTTGGAGAAATAATCTTGTGTATTGTTTTCCTTTGCTTACGGTGATGATTTTTATGATGAAATCTTTATGAAATGCTTGATTAATTATCTTGGAACGATTTAAAGGTGGATGTCATCATCTCTCGATCTCTGAAATCCAACCCTCTAAGTCACCTAGTTATCTCTAACTTAGGTGGAAGAGATTAAAATAAAACACACAAATCAAAGTTGCTAGCAAAAGATGAAATCTCTTTCTACCTTTATGCTATATTGAAATTCATGGTATACTTTCACCACTCCTCTCTCGAATCTCGCAGTGTAGTATAAAAACGGAATTTTGGTTAAGGATTTACGCGACTCCTCTCTCGAATCATGCCGCATAAAATAAAGTAATCATCTAGCCTGACTCCTCTCTCGAATCTTGCCAAGCAAATTAAAGATGAACATAAGCCAAACTTTCCAAGAGTAAAATCATAAATTCAATAAAGATAATATTCCAAACATCCATAGGAAAATTAAAATCAAACCATCACAACAAACAAAGTACTAACAACACACAAGATCTATGAAATTAGTTCATGATGGAGGGATGAAACCAAATAAGAAAGATCTTACTAGACATGCTTATGAGAGTCAAGTGATGTAGGAAATTCCACTCAAAGATGTGCACAATCCGTTGAAGAATCAGTTCGGTCTCCTTCTTCTCCACTAGAGTTTTCGCAAACCCTAATTCTCTCTTCGCCTCTTGCTCTCTTTCTCCTCTCCCTTTTTCGTATCCTTTTGCTGGAGGTTATTTCCTGCCTAAAAACGAGCAGCCCAAGCCCAAGAGACGCATCCTTCCATAATTAAATTTGGCGCAAAATTCGGAATTCAATTTTTAAATCCGCCAGATTTGTTGTAACATCCAAAAATGAATGTTATAACAACTTGAACCGGCAAAAATATTTAAGTCCAGCTTTTCTTCTCCGAGTCGATTCCTTCGGCATTTCTAATAAGAAAACATATAATTTTAATCAAATGATCCATAATTTAAATAAACATGAATTTATTTATATTTTATATTAATTTAGATCATTTAGTCCATTTAAAATAAAATAAGTAGCCAAAATAAAAGGCTAGATAAATTCTTCTTAGGAAGTTATCACACCCCTACACTTAAACTTTTGCTAGTCCCTAGCAAAGATCATACAAATTACAGACTTGAATGAAGAACTAATAACATAACATAAATTCCAATGATCTTTCATCCTTGTAAAAAAAATTATCAAAGCATACTATAGAAATTCGCTTTACTCAATTGATAAGCCTACAATCAATAAAAATTCAATCATTCATAACTCCATTAGCTTGTGCTCAAATAAGAATTTTAGTGCGGTGAGTGCTAAAAAGGAATTTACTCCCGTACAATATTCCTTATTGAACCTCTGCATCTATTGGAAAGGGTAAGAATATGCTAAGCTATTGATTTTAGTCTCCACATGAGTTAGTAGTTCAATTGAATATCAGAATGACTTTGGCTTGGTTCAAAATTTATGGGTAACTTTGATAGTAGAATGACATTACCTAATTAGTACTCTTAGCAAGTTTACCATAATATGGGGTTTATCAACATATTTTTTTTTCTTTTCATAGTAGGGATCATTCCAAGTACAAGTGTACATACCTAGGCCACATATCACTATGATGCTTTTTTTTAAACTTTTTTTTTATATATCACAGTTGAGATCATTCCAAGTATGCACACAAATACCCATGCCACATATCACTATGAAATTTAACCATTTTTTTTAATTAAACACCCATAAATGGCTACTTATTAAGATATAACTAGTAGAAACATAGGGAATTTAAGCATGGAATAGTGTATATCAAAGTGGTAAGGATAAAGTTCAAAATATTTAGTGGATGCTTAAAATGGATTAACTTCCTAAACTCAAGTCTTGACTTACATCGTTAACTCAATTCTTGCTCACCCCTCCCTAGTATTTGCAGAAGTCAATATCAGAAATTGCCTTGGTCGTAAACAAAAATTTTGTGCATGAAATAATTGCCTAAATGAGCATAATCCAAAAAATTCTTACTAACTTCAAATTCATGAATTGAACTCCTAAGATTGATAAGCCATACCAATTAATTATCATTGAACACTTAAGTAACTTATTGATTAATAAAAACAAGAATTTAGATCATTAAATTCATGTAAGGTTAATTTACTCTTCACTCAAGTGGTAGGGGTTATATTACCCCCACCTCCACACTTAGACTTTGCTAGTCCCTAACAAAGAGACTATATCATGCAAATTTTTGAAGCGGAGCAAAACACAAAAATAAGGAGAATTTAGAATTTAAAATCAAGTTAGGGGACTCCCCTGAATTGAATTGAATGTGCTGGAGTGTATGTTCAAGACTTTTTGCTTATGCTCCCATGTGATTACCACCTCCACACTTAATCATAGTAATCAGCCCTGCATACTCACAATTTCTACAGTGTATAGATATTAAAGCAGTACATAGTCAAAAAGATCATCAAGATGAAACTCAAACATTATCATAATATCATCATTATAGGAACCATCTTGCACCATCGTAATATTGAAAATCAATAGAAAATATAGTTGCTATGAAACTCATCCATCATAATATGAAAAATGTAAGCCCCAGGCTTCACTAAATTGCACCAAACATTAAGAAGCATCTTATAATGAACAATAATAAGATATGAGAGTAGTGCAAATTTGACTAAATCATACCCCATTCAAAAAAAAAAACTTCTTATGCTAGGAAACAGTCCAGTTATCATCAGAATTAGTTGTCAAGCAGCAATCAAGCAAGCATAAATCACAACATAAATCACAACAAGCAAGCATCAGGACTAAATTATAATAAGCAGCAATCAAGGATTCACCAAGGTATACCAATCATTAAGAGGCATCAGCTAATTAATAGCATAAGAGATTGGGCTGCAAATTATAATTAAAGATGTAATAAAGCATAACTCATAGGCAGCCACCAAAATGCTAAGGCCTCAAGTTAGACTTTCCGAATAGTTCAGAGCATGACAAGAAAATGGTTCAGCGCACAAAAATAACGTAGATAGTTCATAGCAAAAATAGTTCAAAGTAAAAATTAGATAAAGAGTCATCATAATTAGTCTTCTTCATCGTCATCATCTGCTTCGTCTGCTGCATCATCTACGTTTTCGGTTTCTTCCTTTTCTTCTTCCTCGCCTTCGTCTTCTTCTTCTTCATCAGAGTCCTCTTCGTCTGTGATTTCCTCACCTTCAATACCTTCTTCTTCCTCCCATTCTGAATCGGTGCTCACGTCGGCTTTGTTGAACCCATGTACCGGATCCAGTCTGCGTTGGTCCTTCGTCATTAAGTAACCCGATCGATCCCATTGGTCGGCAATTCGTATATTCAGAACAGGAATTGGGAGCTTAGCTTTCATCAACAAGGTAGCTTGGATAGCCCGAATTTCTTATAGTTGTGAGTCAAAATAAAGATGCTGGCATCTATGATATTCTTTGAGGTATTTTAAATTCCACATAGTAAACTCAGTGGCCCTGCCCAAATCTACTAAAGTTAGTCCAGTGTCTGCAAGCTCGGCTGGTGGTAACTTGATGGACTTATCAATTCCCCTACCATTTTCTGCCTTAACATTAACCTCTATAACTGTCTTGGTGATATGATGCTTCACTTGGGTTGTTGAAACCAGAAACTGGTCTCTTGTGGAGCTCGGGGCCCTCAACAGGTTGAGGGGTGACTAGCACTTACTTGTCTCTTGGGGAGAGCAAGTCGGGGTTCCAGAACTCAACACAGAACCTTAAACTCAGCAGGGAGGTCCCACCGCACACCCGGAAGATCTTTAGATTGCTTCCCATCCTAAGCCAAAGCTGAGGCCCGGGCACCTTGGAGAGCTCAGGGGAGTCTCGGCAAGGATAACCAGAGGAGAGAGAAGCTTAAAACCGGCGTCCTCTCCAAAGGTGCCCTTTGGGTCTTATTTATAGTTTTTCTGAACTGGTCTGCGAATAGCGGAACTCCGCCTTTTAAACTTACTATACGCACCCCAATTTGGCCTGCCAATAGCCAAACTCCGCTGTTTGAAGGGGCTATATGCAGACCTCCAGGGGCAAGAGGGTAATTCTAGCTTCTAACCCTCCCTAAAAAAGGGGGGGGGGGGGGGGGGGGGGGGTCTGCGGGACTACTCGAGTTTCTGGGTCTCGCTCGCTTTAAGCGAGGACACCTGCCCTCTCTGCGACCTCGCGGGTCTCGCAGAACCTGTGGGACGCGCCACGCTTCCCGTCAAGGATTCGGGCGAGACCGATGTTGGTACTCTGGTCTCGCCTCCTTATAGCTGCTGGGAACATGTAAGTGGCAATCTCGCCTATGCTTCCTGGAAGACTGGCTTTGCAAGTTCTAATGGGAGGAGCCGGGCGAACCCCGGGTTGTACACAATCCCCGCTCTTTGCGAGTTTAACCTGAGCTCGCAAAGAATCATCCAACCCTAGGGTGTTCGTCTGGCGACAACTGTCTTGTCAGGAATCTTTCTGTGGGTCCCATCGCCTGGCTATAAATACCACCCGAGCTGAAGTGTCTTCATTGTTCTTCTCCTCCCCATCCTTCTCTTTACTGTAGCTGTCCTCCGATGCCTCTCTCCAAGGAAATGGAAGCTCGCCTGAAGGCCTCCAAGGCACAGGAGATGGCGATGATGACGAAGCCACCGGCGTGGATGAATCGCTCGTCTCCCTCTCCTATGCCGAAACTGAAAAAAGCAAAAGCCGCTCGCCGATTGGGAGAAGATACTGTCGACATCGAGTCCTCGGCCAGCGAGAAATCCATCGAGAAGGTAGGGATTATTACTCTTCATGCGAGATCCTTCGACTGTTACTTCTAAACTTCGCCTCTGCAGGTCAGCGAGACTGTCAAGGACATTGGCGGGCCCTCGAACGAACCGCCCACTACCCCTCGGGTAAATGCGAATACTACTGGCGAGAATCCTCCTGGTACATTATTTGGTCTCGCCTCTTTTATTGGAATTATATTATTCGATGGCGTCTCCTTTCTCATCTTATCTTTTACTTTTTGATTGCAGCCTCGCCCCCAGCGAGCCCGGGGGAACAGGGTCAGCGAACTCCTTCCCCCAGACGCTGGGATGTGACAATCCCGGCACCAACCTTTGACCTTCTCGCCAATCGAGACTCAGGCGGCTCGTACCCGCCGAATGTTCCTCTTGCTGATGCAGCGAGTTATCCCCTTGGAAAGGGAAAAACTCATCGGCCTTACTACGGTACTTCTTTTGATTCCCCACCCGGTTCTTCCCGCCGTCCCAGAGGTAGACCTTCTCGCCTTTCCGCTTTTTACTCTAACTTATCTTTCATAACCTCGCGTACGACCTTTCTTTGTTTGACGGCGAGATTCAGCTTACCGACTCCGAATTCGGGGACGACGAGGTGTCCCCTTTTCCCGAGCGGGTGGAAGATTTCCTGGGCGATGCGCGAGAACCCGAGGTGATGAGACGGCGGACTGCGGAACTATTCCAAAAGCAAAACCAGATGTTGCAGGACCTCAACATCCAGGCGAGAGTGGATAGGCTGGCTGCGGAGGAAAGACACGCGTCCCTGATGGACGAATGCGACAAACTCCGTGTGGCGATACCCCACGACCCTGATGAATGCGAGGCCTCTCAGGAGACGCTCAAAGCGAGGATCAGGGATCATGCCTAATTGATCGACCGCGACGCCCGCGCTGCTGCTGAATTCCACAATTCCCGGAGGCCGCCGAGGAGGGGGCCGCGAGGTGGTGGTAGATGGCAGTGGCTGCCCTACTGACCCCGCGATTTTAGGTTCCCTCTTTCATGAACAATTCGCTTCTGCTTTTATTGCAACAATCTCGCTAGGCTATGGTCTTTATTGATTCTCGCTCGCCACGAGCATCAGACAACTTATTAACTATGTTATCGCTCGCATCTTTTATAATGCGGCTTTTCCTTTACCTTGTTCCCGCATGCCTGTGATATTTCCGCTTGCAAATCATTTTATTCTAGCTAATCCTGCAGATTGATCTCGCTCGCCAATGATTGGCGAAAAAATTTTGTTTGGTGTCCCAGTGATGTGACGTTTTGTCTGACAGCATCCCGGCGCTTGGGCTTCTTCCCGCCATTTTCATTTTTCTATAAATAGCCTCCCCATTAATATCATTTACCTACCGCCTTCCTCTTCTCCTAGTTGCAGAGCTCTCGTCAGCTTTGTTCTCGCCTCCTTCTACACTTGTTCTCACAGGTACGCGTGATGGTGAAGACCTCAAAAGAGCTTCCTGAGGCGGAAGGCCGGCTGAAGTGTGCTTGGGCTTACTGCGAGCACGACTTCTTCCACTGCAATATGAGCGAGGAAGAGTATCTCTCCTCCATCGCCGACTACATTCCTACTGGGTTCACCGCCCGCCGGCCCGAGAAGGGCGAGGTGATTAACACCCTTCGGCCCGATGAGATCGCCATCCCGATCTCGCACTTCGCCGTGGGCCTGCGACTTCCCTTCTGGCCCGAGGTTCGCCAGGTACACCTCCTTCCCTCCTTCATCACTCTTGCGAGATTGATCTCGCTTGCTTCAATTTTCTTTACGTGGCTTTTTAGGTGCTTCGGCACTATGGAGTTGTTCTCGGCCAGCTCACCCCTAACGCGATGGCGGTGATCACGGGGTTCGCCTGCTTCATGCGCGAGGAGCGAATCGAGTTCAGCCTTCCGGTTTTCCGGAAGCTGTTCTCGTTTCGCGCCTACTCCGAGGGCACGATCTACTTTGTGGGGTCGGGCTGCAGGGTCATCGAGACCGTCAACAAGGCCCACTTCTGGGCCCAGAAGTTCCTCCTGGTAAAGGGGAATTTCGGCAACATCCCGATCTCGCCCATCCAGTATAACGACACCGTCTACCGTCCTCCACCTCTGGGCGGCCACGATGCCGACCTCTTCCAATTCTTCCAGAAGAAGAACTTCGAGGTGGTCCATCTCCGCCGCAACGTCGACAAACTTTCACCGGTTCTTCCCGGGGAAGGTAATGATCTCGCCCCCTTTTTTGGTTTAATTCTGATTTCCGCCATTCTTTCTAACACAACTCTTAACAGGTGAGCGAGACATCCCCCTCCACCCACCTTATGCGAGCAACATTAAACCCTCCGCCGATCTTGCTCTCGCAACCATGGGAGCGGCGGCCTGCCGAGAAGGTACCCCCCCAACTGCTATCACCTCTAAGAAGAGGTCGGGGGCTTCAGGCAGCCAGCCTTCCCGCCAGCCTACTTCAAAGAGGTCCAAGACAAACGAGAGCCTGCGCGCCTCCGTAAAGGGAAAGCGTCCGGCCGAGCCCTCGGGTCCTGGGATCGACGATTCCTCACTCCCCGAGGATCTGGAGGTCGAGCAAGCCGAGGCCATCGCTAGGACCTCGGCACCGCCAATTCCGTCGAATCATCTGCATTTCGGCCTTGCCATGCGAGCCCGAGATGAAACCGGCGAGCACCTGGTGCGCTGGAATGAAGAGGTCAACCGGATCGACGTCACCTCCCTCCTTCCTACTTGGGTAGAGGAGGGCGTAGCGACTTCCCACGCCTTCAATTTCTCCTTCGTCATGTATGGACGCGAGGACGCCGCGGCCTACAAGGACGCAACCGCACGGGGTCTCGCCTACGAGAGCTCGAGATCTCAATTGCGGGCAATGGAACTTGCCCATATGACGAGCAGGAAATGTCTGGAGCTGGAGCGCGAATGCGCGGGACTGGCCGAATCCCTCAGGGTTTCCGAGGTGAAGGTCGACGAGCTAAAGGAAAAGTTGGCCACCGCCGAGACCGGAGTGGTGAGTCGTTCGTTCTATAATGTTATCCCTGACTTCCTAACTTCTTCTCATACTAAGTTCGTCTACAGGATGCCGAGATGGCTAGGCTCTCGGACGCTCGGGTCCTGAGCTTGGAGGGCGAGGTCGCCGCGTTGAAGGCACTCAACTGTGAGCTTGCTCGGGCTGCCGTTCCCCCTTCTCCTCGCCGGTTAAAGGAAGAGAAGCGAGATCGTGACGAAGCGCTCTGGGTAGAGTCCACGAATGCGGCACGCTTCGTCTTCCAGGCCATGAAAGGTGCTGGGTTGCTGGTTGCCGAGGCCAAGAGCGTGACGGTCGAGGATATCGTCCCGGAGCTCTTCAGGCCGCTCCCGCCGGTGAAGGATGGCGACGACGACGGGGGGTTCTTTGGCGAGGCCTAGAAGGCGATCTTTATTTTATTTTTTGATATATAAACTTTTTTGGGGTTGGCGAGTTCGCCGCCCATTGTAACTAAAACTTCTTCTTTGGAAAGGAATTTTTGCGCAATGCTTTCTTACTTCGCTACGCATTCTCTCTGTTTTTATTTTTACATCAGTTGATGCATGTGTCGGGGAATCCGTTTATTTTATAAGCGCCGAGGACTTTCCTTCTCGTCCAGCGAAAACCTCCTTAAGCTTCAGTCTATACGTCTTGGGGATGAAAGTCCCCGTTCTCGCTCTAGTCTCGTGCCGAGGACTTTCCTCCTCGCTAGGACGAGAAGTCGCCCTCGCTTTTGAAATATTTTAGTCCAAATACATTTTCCTCGTTATTTATGCCGAGGATCCCCCCTCTCGTCTAGCGAGAAGTCGTCTCCTTATTTTCGGAATATTTTAGAGACCCAACACTTTCTTTTGTTATTTCGCGCGAGGACCATCCTTCTCGCCCAGCGAGAGGTCGCCCTCTCCTTTTCCGAAATATTTTAGAGACCCAACACTTTCTTTTCATTATCTCGTGCCGAGGACCTTCTTTCTTAAGATCCAACATCTTCCATCCCGTCAGCCTCTCCGCGAGATCAACCGGCCCTACCAGCTGATGAGAGCCTGACAGCGGGATCGTCCGGGGCAATCCAGCACAAAGAGTCTATCACCTCGCCAGCCTCTCCGCGAGGTCAACCGGCCCTACCAGCTAATGAGAGCCTGGCAGCGGGATCGTCCGGGGCAATCCAGCACAAAGAGTCTGTCACCTCGCCAGCCTCTCCGCGAGATCAAACGGCCCTACCAGCTAATGAGAGCCTGGCAGCGGGATCGTCCGGGGCAATCCAGCACAAAGAATCTGTCACCTCGCCAGCCTCTCCGCGAGATCAACCGGCCCTACCAGCTAATGAGAGCCTGGCAGCGGGATCGTCCGGGGCAATCCAGCACGAAGAGTCTATCACCTCGCCAGCCTCTCCGCGAGATCAACCGGCCCTACCAGCTAATGAGAGCCTGGCAGCGGGATCGTCCGGGGCAATCCAGCACAAAGAGTCTGTCACCTCGCCAGCCTCTCCGCGAGATCAACCGGCCCTACCAGCTAATGAGAGCCTGGCAGCGGGATCGTCCGGGGCAATCCAGCACGAAGAGTCTATCACCTCGCCAGCCTCTCCGCGAGGTCAACCGGCCCTACCAGCTAATGAGAGCCTGGCAGTGGGATCGTTCGGGGCAATCCAGCACAAAGAGTCTGTCACCTCGCCAGCCTCTCCGCGAGATCAACCGGCCCTACCAGCTAATGAGAGCCTGGCAGCGGGATCGTCCGGGGCAATCCAGCACAAAGAGTCTGTCACCTCGCCAGCCTCTCCGCGAGATCAACCGGCCCTACCAGCTAATGAGAGCCTGGCAGCGGGATCGTCCGGGGCAATCCAGCACAAAGAGTCTGTCACCTCGCCAGCCTCTCCGCGAGATCAACCGGCCCTACCAGCTAATGAGAGCCTGGCAGCGGGATCGTCCGGGGCAATCCAGCACAAAGAGTCTGTCACCTCGCCAGCCTCTCCGCGAGATCAACCGGCCCTACCAGCTAATGAGAGCCTGGCAGCGGGATAGTCCGGGGAAATCCAGCACGAAGAGTCTATCACCTCGCCAGCCTCTCCGCGAGATCAACCGGCCCTACCAGCTAATGAGAGCCTGGCAGCGGGATCGTCCGGGGCAATCCAGCACAAAGAGTCTATCACCTCGCCAGCCTCTCCGCGAGATCAACCGGCCCTACCAGCTAATGAGAGCCTGGCAGCGGGATCGTCCGGGGCAATCCAGCGTCATTATTTGCTGCTTGGAACTCACGATTAGTATAAAAACAACGCCCGCAAAAGCAATACATAGGAATCAATATATTCAAGAACTTCATGGATAGAAACGTTTCAAGTCATCCCCACTCCTGGCTCGGCCGAGAGGCTCCCCTTCCACATCCCGGAGGTGGTAACCTCCCGACTTCAGCACTTCACTCACAATATATGGGCCTTCCCAGTTAGGATTGAGCTTACCCACCGCGGCTCCCCTTCCGGCCGCATCAACCTTTTTTAGTACCAAGTCCCCTTTCTGGAAATGCTTTACTCGTATATGCTTGTCAAAGTATTTGGCCATCCGCCTTTTTACTTCCTCCTGCCTGATGGTGGCCAAGTCTCGGAGTTCCTCCACTAGGTCCAAGGACAACCGTTGGCCTTCCTCGCTGTTTGCCATCCATTCTTCATCCCCTCCTCCTGCGGCGGCCACCCTAGGCGACTTGACTTCAAACTCCACCGGGATGACAACCTCGGATCCGTGGGATAGTTTGAATGGGGTCTCTCCGGTGGCCGTGTTCGGGGTGGTCCTCAGAGCCCAGAGGATCGAGGGTAGTTGCTCCACCCAACTCCCTCTGAGGTTTTCGATCTTTTTCTTGATGAGGTTCACTACGATTTTGTTCGCCGCCTCTACTTGCCCGTTACTCCTTGGGTGGTGGACCGACGCGAACCTGAGATCTATGCCAAGTTGAGTACAGAAACTGACGAACTCCTCGCTGGCGAATTGCGGTCCGTTATCTGTGATAATGGCTAGAGGAAGCCCGTGCCTGCAAATTATCTCACCCCAAACAAAGTTCCTTACCACTTGAGAGGTTACCTTGGCTAGCGCCTTCGCTTCGATCCACTTGGAAAAGTAGTCGATCATCACTAGCAAAAATCTCCTTTGACCGCTCGCCTGGGGGAAAGGTCCCACCAGGTCTAATCCCCAGACTGCAAATGGCCAAGGGGCCGTGATCGTTCTTAGCCTTTGAGCTGGGAGGAGTTGGAGAGGAGCGTAGAGTTGGCACTTAGAGCACCTCCTGGAGAATTCGGCCGCATCCTTGCTGAGGGTGGGCCAGAAATAACCTTGCCTCAGAACCCTTCCTTCCAGGGTTCTGCTTCCCGAGTGGCTGCCACATTCTCCCGAATGAATCTCCTCCAAGACCCTTGGGGCCTCCTCCTCCGAGACACAACGGGCCAGGAGCCCCGAGAGGGTCTTTCTATACAACACCCCTGCATGTAAGGAGTAGTAAGCCGATTTATACCTGAATCGCCGCTTGTCGACTTCTCCCTCGGGGAATCTCCCTGAGGCAAGGAAAGCAATGAAAGGGTCCATCCATGACGCCCGCTGATCCACCTCCATTACTTCTCCTTCCTCAATGGTGGGTCGGAAGAGTTCCGACATGGTCCCCCCAACCTGGGGACCAAACTTGGCCAGAAGATCGGCCTGGGTGCTTTCTTCCCTTGGGACATGCTTGATAGAGAAAGTTCGGAACTGTCCCACCACCTCCTTGACCTTCTCCAAGTACCGCTGAAGAGTTGGTTCCTTGACTTCGAACTCTCCCTTGACTTGGCAAGCAACAACCATGGAGTCCGTCGAGACCTCCACGTCTTGCACTCCCAGCTCCCGAGCCAAGCGGAGGCCCGCTATCACCGCCTCGTATTCTGCCTGGTTATTGGTGAGGGGGAAGTGGAAGTGGATTGCTTGCTCTATCCTGGTCCCTTGGGGACTGACCAGGACTACCCCTCCCCCAAAAGAGTGTCTTCCGGACGCTCCATCTACCAACATTTTCCAAGACACCGGATAGGGTAGTTCCGATTCTTCTACCTCAGTAACGTAGTCAGCCAGGAAATCCGCCACTGCCTGCGCTTTTATGGACACCCTCGGTACATAAGAGATGTTGAATTCGCTTAACTCCACCGACCACTTGGCCAACCTTCCCGAGTGTTCTACCCTCTCCATGATATTGCGGAGGGGGTGGTCGGTCACTACCCTTATGGAATGTGCCTGAAAATAGGGTCGAAGTTTTCGGGCCGACACCACTAGAGCGAAGGCCAGCTTCTCCAAGATAGGATATCTAAGCTCGGCCTTCCTCAGCACTCTACTTACGTAATAGATCGGTAGTTGTTTCCTCCCTTCCTCTCGGACAAGCACGGAACTCACAGCTTCCAACCCTACCCCCAGGTATAAAGACAAGTCTTCCCCTGACCTTGGCCCTTGCAGTAGCGGAGCCTTGGTCAGTTGTTCTTTCAACGCTTGAAAAGCCTTTTCGCACTCGGAGGTCCATTCGAACTTTTGATTACCCCGTAACACCTTGAAGAAAGAGGAGCATCTCTCCCCTGCCTTGGAGAGAAATTTACTTAACCCAGCCAACTTTCCCGTCAAGCGTTGGATCTCCTTAGCATTTCTTGGGGGTGCCAACTCGAGGATTGCCTTGACCTTATCTGGGTTAGGCTCCACCCCAGCCGGGGTGAGCATGTGACCCAAGAATTTTCCTCGACTGGCTCCGAAGACGCACTTCGACGGGTTGAGTCTCATCTTGAACTTCCGTAGGGTCTCGAAAGTTTCCTCGAGGTCGTGGAGGTGGGACTCGAGACCTCGGCTCTTGACCATGAGGTCATCGACATAGACCTCCAGGTTTCTCCCCTTTTGCTCGTGGAAAACCCGGTCCATCATCCTTTGGTATGTAGCCCCCGCATTCTTGAGCCCGAAGGGCATCATCCTGTAACAGTAGCATCCATCCCTCGTGATGAAGGAGACGTCCTTGATGTCAGGGGGATGCATGCGAATCTGGTGGTAACCTGAAAAAGCATCTAAGAAAGACATCATATGAAAACCGACGGCTGAGTCAACCAGCGCGTCGATTCTAGGCAGAGGGTAGCAATCCTTCGGGCATGATTTATTAAGCAAAGAGAAATCGATACACATTCGCCATTTACCTCCTCCTTTCTTTACCATGACGATATTGGAGACCCAGCCTGGGTACTGGATCTCCTTTACAAAACCTGCTTTCAGAAGTTTTTCCACTTCCTCGCGGATGGGGCCTTCCAGCTTGTCAGCAGTGGGCCTCCTCCTTTGACGGATGGGGCGGGCGCCGGGCTCGAGGTTGAGGCGGTGGCAAGCCACATCCGCATCTATCCCTGGCATCTCCGCGGCACTCCAGGCAAAAACGTCCACGTTCTTCTGGACGCAGGCGAGGATCTCCGCCCTCTCCTTAGGGTTGAGCTCTCCGCTGACCCGGACCTTCTCCATCATCCCTAGTCGGGTGACGACCTCCAGTTCGATGACCTCGTCTACGGCCTCCAGCCGCGACTGCTCCCCCCAAGGCCTCTCCTCCTCTCCTTCATTGGCGAGCTCTTGGGCTCCCCCTTCCTCCCCTTCCATCTCCGTCACCTCCTCCACCCTTCTCTCCTTAGCCTTCCCTCCCTTTTCTTCTCCTTCTTCCCTTCTCTCCGCCCAGGGTCCTACCTCGACCCCCTCCCGGGCATGAACTTCCTCCCCCTTTTCTCCCTCTTCTTCTTCATCTACCTCCATGTGTTCCCCTACCCCCCCTTCCGGGGTGATCTCTTCGTCTCCTTCTTTTCCTTCCTCCTCCTCGTCTCCCTTCTCTCCTCCTGCCTCGGCCACCTCCTCCATCCTCTTATCCCACTCCTCCGCTCCTTCCATCCAGGAGATGGTGTTGACAGCTGTCACGTAGCACTGTCTCGCCACCTTGGGATCTCCCCGGACCCGGACCTGGATTCCACCTGTGTTGAACTTTAGGCACTGGTGTAGGGTGGAAGGGACGCATCTAAATGCACTAATAAGAGGCCGACCAAAAATGGCGCTATAGCTGCTTGGGGCGTCCACAATCACGAAACGGCAGTTCCGCGATTGCCCCCCGAGAGTTACATGGAGTCCTACTCCTCCCTCCACCTCCTTTCTCTCTCCCGAAAAACCAAACAGGGGGCCATCTGAGGCCAACACCCTTCGGGCCTCTACCTTCATCTCGTCAAACGCCTTCTTGAAGATAATGTTGACCGAGCTGCCATTGTCTACCAGGATTCGCGAGACGGTAAAATTCTCGATGGCGGTTTGGATAACCAGTGCATCGCAGAACGGGTCTTCATGACCGGGCATATCCTTCTGGGAGAAGGTGATCCTCTCCACCGGGGCGGGGCTTGAGATGTCGAAGCTACGCTCCGACGGTACATAGCATGGAGGCTCGCCTTTCGGGTTGCCTCGATCCCCACCCCTCCGTGGATCACCCCGATTCCCCCCCGTGCTCCCACGTCAACCCGATCTTCGCATCTTTCTTCTTCATCTACCGGGGTGAGGAACTACTCGATCCTCACCGGGCGCTGCTGCGGTTGTGGCGCTGGTCCTCTTACTCCCCTCATTTCTAGAAACTCCGGGCAAGTGGCGGTCGCGTGACCTTCCTCCTGGTGGAAGTCACAATACGGCAGCGCGGCCGCCCTCCCTTCTCCTCCCACTCCTCTGTTCCTTCTCCTGGGACCGACTCCCCCGGCTCCCGCTCCTCTTCCTCTTCCTGCTCTTCCTCTTCCGATCTCCATCGCTTGATGAGGCGGGGGAGGGGGCGGCCTCGGGCCCTGCCTCCACCCCAGCTGGTGAGGTCTCCCCTGTCCTCCCTGGAAGTTACCTCCCCCATGGTGGAACCCCCTTCCCGGGCCCTGCATCCCACCACCTTGCTGCCTCCACCCCAACTCCGGGGTCCTGACTTCCTCCCTTCTCCTTCCTTCGGGATGCCTATTCTCCGGCTCGCTCAGCCGTGCCAATCTCTTTGTGAACTCGGGGTTAGCTGCCTCCCCGTATACTTCCTCCGCCGCTCGCTCCATTAGTTCTTCATAGGAAAGAGGGACCCTTCTCTTGAGATCCATCTTGAAGAAACCCTCTCGCAGTCCCACCATAAAGGCCAGCTGGAGTGTGTGCCCTGGTATCTCTTGAATGAGGAGGACCTCTTCCCTGAACCGCTCCAGATACTGGGCTAGGGACTCTCCTTGTTTCTGCTTGATATTGAAGAGAGACTCCGGTCTTTCTTCCTCTTCTTTAAGGTGGAGAAACGCAGCAGAAACCCCCTACGCAAATCCTCAAAAGCATAAATCGAACCCGAGGGCAACTGGTAGAACCAGTCCCTTGCCTTCTCTTTCAGGGTGGTGGCGAAGAGTCGGCACTTGAAGGCGTCCGACATGGGTCTGATCGAGACCATATCTTTGAACCATTGCAGGTGGGGAACGGGGTCGCTGTTCCCAACATACAAGGTCATGGCTGGCTCCCTGAACCCCTCGGGGAGTGGTGCCGAGAGTACCAACTCACAAAAGGGACTTCCCCCACTCACCCTCTGAACTGGCTCTACTCTTCCTGCAGAGCCTCCTGCCGAGGCTCCTCCTGCCGAGACCACTCTGGCCGGGGTCTCGCTCGCTCCCACTGGACTGGGGAAGAGCTCGCGACCCGCGAGATCTCGGCCTGCCTCCTGGACCGCTGCTTCCTTGCCTACTCGCTGGCCTGGGGCGTTCTCGCAGCCCCCGGATGGGGGAGCCATCTGAGGGGCCGGGGTAGCGAAACCACCCAGCGCCGAGGCGATGGCGCTCTGAAAGGCCCCAATCATATCCCTCTTGAGCTCGGCCAGCATATCCATCGTCACTGGTGGCCCTGTGGGTGGCGAGCCTCTGAATCCTGCATCTCGCTCGTCCTCGCCCGCCATGCTTTCTCTTAAAGACTTTCTTGCACTAGTCACACTCCACGCTCACCGCACCAAGAATGTTGAAACCAAAAACTGGTCTCTTGTGGAGCTCGGGGCCCTCAACAGGTTGAGGGGCGACTAGCACTTACTTGTCTCTTGGGGAGAGCAAGTCGGGGTTCCAGAACTCAACACAGAACCTTAAACTCAGCAGGGAGGTCCCACCGCACACCCGGAAGATCTTTAGATTGCTTCCCCTCCTAAGCCAAAGCTGAGGCCCGGGCACCTTGGAGAGCTCAGGGGAGTCTCGGCAAGGATAACCAGAGGAGAGAGAAGCTTAAAACCGGCGTCCTCTCCAAAGGTGCCCTTTGGGTCTTATTTATAGTTTTTCTGAACTGGTCTGCGAATAGCGGAACTCCGCCTTTTAAACTTACTATACGCACCCCAATTTGGCCTGCCAATAGCCAAACTCCGCTGTTTGAAGGGGCTATATGCAGACCTCCAGGGGCAAGAGGGTAATTCTAGCTTCCAACCCTCCCTAAAAAAGGGGGGGGGGGTCTGCGGGACTACTCGAGTTTCTGGGTCTCGCTCGCTTTAAGCGAGGACACCTGCCCTCTCTGCGACCTCGCGGGTCTCGCAGAACCTGTGGGACGCGCCACGCTTCCCGTCAAGGATTCGGGCGAGACCGATGTTGGTACTCTGGTCTCGCCTCCTTGTAGCTGCTGGGAACATGTAAGTGGCAATCTCGCCTATGCTTCCTGGAAGACTGGCTTTGCGAGTTCTAATGGGAGGAGCCGGGCGAACCCCGGGTTGTACATGGGTGATTAGATCATCAGCATACTCAACTACCCCTGCATTTTGACATAGGACGGTGATGAGGGTCGGGAACCACAAATGTTTAGGCTTTTCTTCATCAATCTTTTGCCGCAGTTGCAAACTGATAATTTTTGCTAGATCAAACTCCATCCCCGTCATGATTCCAAAGAGCAAAGCAAACCTATACATGGTGACAGTATTGGGATGGCGTGTGGGCATGATGCTTGCATTCATAAATAGCAGCCAAACCTTTGCTTCTCGCTTTAAACAAGTAGTCTTAATAGCTTTTCTTGCTCGGCTGACCCATTCTGGTTGTGGTGTGCAGCAGCAAATCTTAACCATCTCATCCAAACTGACATTATTCAGAATGTCTGTATAATCAGGGAAACCATGGTCTTCAAGACCGAACATGTCACATAGATAAGCGACTGAAAAATCTACCTTTTCCCTCTTACAGTTACGATTTCCCCATCCGAATTCTTCGCATTTGCATAAAATTCATAAACCAAGGGGAGTATGGCCTCTGACCTAGGATGACAGTATGACTCCCATTTTAGAGTTTCAATTTGTTCAGCGTAACTGGTACTCCATGCCTTCTTTTCTAATTTGAAGCCTCTCTCATAAATGCAAGGTATTTCTTTCAACATTTGGAACCTTCTCTCAGCCGACGGAGTAAAACATATTCCTAATTCCTGGGCTACACTCTTTCCCTTGCCCCCTTTCTTTATTTTCTTAGAAGACTCAGCCTAAATCGCAAATGAGGCTAAGATAAATCAACCTCCAACAAAGTAGACTGCCAAGCATGAGGGAGAAGGTCAGAGTATTACCTCGTTCGGCGCCATTTCCTCATTCTGATGCCGACGAACCATGATGTCGTGTCGCAAGGATCTTCTCTCCTTCAAGTTCATCTCTCTACTCAAGAATGGCCGCCACTCCTCCACAGAATCGCCCGTCGCCGCCTTTCTTCTCAGCGGAATCGCCCGAGATGAAACTCTAACCTAGCCAGTCGGTCGATGAATGAATGATAAATTAGGGCAGATTTTGATTATATCGGCGATGGGTTAGACGAAATTTTAATCAAGCCAGCGGTTTAATTTAGAAGTTGGTTCGACGAACGTCATACACATCCACTGTTTTAATTATATTAGGAATTGGGTTCGACGAACTATGAACCCATCCGGCGGTTAAATAGAAACCCGGTTTGACGAACGTCGAACCCATCCGGCGCACGAAATCCTGAAGGAATTGCACAAAGCGAGCAATGTTATAACAATTTATTTTCTGCGTTGTAACAATTTTGTGCAGCAGTGACAATGTTGTAACAATTATTTTCAGTTGTTGTAACAATTGCCATAGAAAAATTTGACTTACAAAAATTTTCAGCCTACTTTCATTTCTTCTTTTTCTTAGCCGAATTTTTACCTTTTCTTCTATTCCTTCAGGGTCATCATCCTGTGCTCCCTCTCTCACTCACATATCCTTTACTAAGTTAGCAACATATAAATTTAAACTATTCATATTAGATGGGTTGCCTCCCACTAAGCGCCTAATTTAATACGTCCCGGCAGGACGCTCTTCTCTTAACTTCCTATTGCAAATGTATGACCATCGCATCACGATGATCATTACCCTCGTAATACTCCTTGAGTCGTTGTCCATTCACCTTGAAAATCGAACCATCTTTCTCATTACAGATTGTTACCACCCCATACGGAAATACTTCCTTGTCTCGAAAGGGCCCAGACCACCTAGATTTCAATTTTCCAGGGAATAAACGCAGTCGCGAATTGTATAAAAGGACTAACTATCCTACCCCAAATTCTCTTTTCTGTACCTTAGAGTCGTGCCATTTCATTGTTCTCTCTTTATATAACTTAGCATTCTCGTACGCATTGAATCTAATTTCATCCAATTCATTTAGGTGCAACAGTCTATTCTTACCCGTCTCTTGAAAATCAAAATTTAATTTCTTTATTGCCCAGTAGGCTTTATGTTCTAATTATACAGGAAGATGACACGACTTTCCATATATCATCCTATAAGGAGTCACTCCTATGGGTGTCTTAAATGCGGTGCGGTACGCCCATAACGCATCATGTAGCTTTAGTGACCAATCCTTACGATTTGTGCTTACCGTCTTCTCAAGAATTGACTTTATTTCCCTGTTTGAAACTTCAGCCAAGCCATTAGTTTGTGGGTGATAGGAAAGGGCAACCTTATGCGTTACACCATATTTTTTTAAAAGTGTTTTGAATTGTGAGTTACAGAAATTTGACCCTCCATGACTGATTATTGCTCTCGGAGTACCAAACCTAGTGAAAATGTTGGACTTGATAAATTTTAATACTACCGATGCGTCGTTCTTTTGCGTGGCTATGGCTTCGACCCATTTTGAAACATAATCTACCGCTAATAAAATATATAAATTGCCATTGGAGTTCACAAAGGGTCCCATAAAATCAATACCCCATACGTCAAAAATTTCAACTTCAAAGATGTTATTCAAAGGCATGCTCGCCCCTCGATGGACGTTCCCCGTCTTTTGACATCGGTCACATTTCTTGACAAACATATGCGCATCCTTAAACAAGGTTGGCCAGTAAAAACCAGCCTCTAACACCTTCATAGCAGTCCTCTCCCCCATAAAGTGTCCACCGTAAGTTGATGCATGACATTTTTCTAGAATACTATGTACCTCTTCTTCTGATGCACACCTACGGATCACTTGATCAACACAAATCCTAAACATATATGGAGCATCCCAAAGATAGAATTTTACTTGGTGAAGAAAACGCTTCCTTTGCTGATAATCTATATCTGGCGGAAATACGTTGCTTACTATAAAATTAACAAAATCTGCGTACCAAGGAGTGTTATTTGTATGTGACACTGCTAATAATAGCTCATCAGGAAAGTTTTCACTAATCTCAATGTTCTTGTTTTTCTCGTTTTCATTTTCTAGTTGTGATAAATGGTCGGCTACCAGATTTTCTACTCCTTTGCGATCCTTGATTTCTAAGTTAAACTCTTGTAGAAGAAGGATCCATCTAATAAGCCTGGGTTTTGCGTCCTTCTTATCTACTAAATATCTTATATCTGAATGGTCGGTATAAACTATAACCTTAGAATTTATCAAGTACGAACGGAATTTGTCAAAGGCAAATACAACAGCTAATAATTCCTTTTCCGTAGTGGTATAGTTTATTTGAGCATCAATAAGTGTTTTGCTAGTATAGTAGATAGCGTGAAAAACCTTATTCTGTACTTGCCCTAAGACTGCTCCTACTGCAAAATTGCTAGCATCACACATAATAGAAAATGGTAATGACCAATCAGGAGCAATGATGACTGGCAATGAAATCAAACTTTGTTTTAAAATGTTGAATGCTTCAAGGCATTCCTTATTAAATATGAATGTGCTATCCTTTTCAAGTATGTGACTTAGAGGTTTAGAGATTTTTGAAAAGTTCTTTATAAATCTCCGGTAGAATCCAGCATGACCCAAAAAACTACGAATTCCCTTAACATTTGATGGTGGTGGAAATTTTTCAATGACTTCTATCTTTGCCCTGTCTACCTTTAAACCCTTTTTTGATACTTTATGACCAAGCACAATACCCTCACGTACCATGAAATGACACTTCTCCCAGTTGAGAATCAAATTGGATTGTACGCATTTATCTAAAGCTTTCTTCAATACTACTAAACATTCGTCAAAAGATTTCACAAACACAGAAAAATCGTCCATAAAAATCTCAATACCATCATCCATCAAATCTGCAAAAATAGAAATCATGCAACGCTGAAATGTGGCGGGGGCGTTACATTATCCAAATGGTATTTTTCGAAATGCGAATGTTCCATACGGGCATGTAAATGTCGTCTTTTCCTGATCTTCCGGTGCCACCATAATCTGGTTATATCCGGAATATCCGTCCAAGAAACAATAATACTCATTACCTGCCAATCTATCCAATACCTGATCGATGAATGGTAACGGAAAATGATCTTTTCTAGTCGATTTGTTCAATTTTCCGGTAATCCATACATATTCTCCACCCCGTTACAGTTCGAGTGGGTATCAATTCATTATTTTCATTTTTTACAATTGTGATACCTCCTTTTTTCGGCACACATTGAACATGACTCACCTATTTACTATTGGAGATAGGGTAGATAATACCCGCGTCTAACCACTTGATTATCTCCTTCATGACTACTTCTTTCATGGGTGGGCTAAGTCTTCGTTGAGGATCAATAGATTCTTTCGAGTTTTCTTCCAACAAGATTTTATGCATACAGATTGACGGACTGATTCCTTTTATATCAGCAATCATCCACCCCATTGCACCCTTAAATTCACGAAGTACCTTAAGCAATTTTTCTTCATTTCTTTCTTCTAATGACGAGTCTATAATGACAGGTAACGCGTTTCCCTCTCCAAGGAAGACATATTTTAAATTTTCAGGTAAGGGTTTTAACTCTAGTGTTGGTGGATCAAGAATAGATGGCTTCATTATTGTTGATTCGCTTGATCTATTTAATACTTCAAATTTCTTACCAAAAGGTAAACGTTCATAAATGTCTAACGCCTTCACACATTCTATTATACCTAAATCTTCTTCATCCACTTCTTCATTAGTTAAGATGCTAAAGAGTTGACGCTCTAGATCATATTGATCATGCAACAAAGAAGTGGGTATGTCTACTTCTGCAATAGAATAACATTCCTCTTCATCATTAGAAAATTTCATAGCTTTAAGAATGTTGAATGTTACAACTTCGTCATTGACCCTCATTGTTAATTCACCTTTTTGGACATCTATAAGAGTTCGTCCCGTGGCTAAAAATGGTCTTCCTAAAATAATAGGGACATCCTTATCCTCATCCATGTCTAGCACAACAAAATCGGCAGGGAAGATAAATTTCTCAACTTTAACCAATACGTCTTCAACCTTCCCTTAGGAAATGCTAAAGATCTATCGACCAATTGAAGAGTGAGAGACGTTGGTGTAATCTCTCCTAAGCCTAATTTTGTGTAAATAGATAACGACATCAAATTGATGCTAGCACCCAAATCACACAATGCTCTTCCGACAAATTTCACTCCGATTGAACATGGTATTGTAAAGCTACCGGGATCTTTCAATTTTTGTGGTAATTTCTTTTGTAGTATTGCACTACACTCTTCAGTTAATACCACTACTTCCTTATCAACAAATTTTCTTTTCTTAGATAAAATATCCTTCATGAATTTAACATAACTAGGCATTTGTTCAAGTGCTTCGGCAAATGGAATGTTTATAGTCAATTTCTTAAAGATGTCAATAAACTTCTAAAATTGTTTATCAAGCTTAGTTTTCGCTAGCCTGGATGGAAATGGTGGTGGAGGGTAAATAATTTATTTCTTTTTATTATTTTGTTGTGCAACCTCCACTACTTCTGTTTCCTTATTTTCTATTAGTTGTTCCTCTTGTGATTGATTTGAATGGACAGATTTCTCTTTTTGTTCCTCCTCTCTAGATTTTTCTAACGACCCATCACCACTAGAAATCTCTACTCCACTCCTTAAAGCGATAGCCTTATAATGACTAGTTTGTTCATCTCTTGTAGGATTAGGTGTTGTATCCGAAGGTAATGATCCAACTGGTCTCTGACTTAGCGCATTTGCTAGTTGACCCAATGTGGATTCCATCGATCTTAATGAAGATTCAATGCCTCCTATTCTAGACTCATTCTTTTGAAACATCCCTATAATCATTTCATCAGTCAATTTCCTAGGATTGAATTGGCTGTTTGGAGGATTGTTTTGCATTTGAGTTAGATTTTGATTGAATCCCGGCGGTTGATTCATTCCTTGATTATTTTTCCACGAGAAATTAGGATGATTTCTCCACTCCGGATGATAATGATTTGCAAAACCCGGTGGCATTTGTCTTTGTTGTCCTCCCACATAATTTGCTTCTTCAGTTATTTGATTAAGTTGTTCCACGGTAAGCGGTGCACTAGGTGTAGGTGTAGATAAATAATCTAACCTTTTATTAATCAGATTGAATTGGGATGTCATTTGTGCGGTTAAGGATGTTATTTGATCAACTTGATGAATTCCAGCCGTAGTATTGTTTCCTTGTCTTTCAAAAGCTTGATAATTATTAGATGTGAGATCTTCTAATATAGTATACGCGTCTTCCGGATACTTCTTCATTAAAGAACCCCCAGCGGCTCCATCTACTAAAATCATAGTAGCAGTTTGTAACCCATTATAAAATGTTGATACTTGTTGGTGTTGGTGTAATCTGTGATGCAGACATTTCCTTAATAACTCTTTAAACCGCTCCCAAGCATCATACAAAGTTTCACCATGATTTTGCATAAATGTGGTTATATCCCTAATTAGCTTAGCAGTCTTAGAAGGTGGAAAATATTTACCCAAAATTTTTTCCACTAATTGATCCCATGTTGTTATTGATTCATGTGGTAATGAGTTTAGCCAATCTTTTGCTCGACCTTCTACGGAAAATGGAAATAGCATTAGATAAATTGATTCTTCAGTTGCTCCATTAAATTCAAACATGTCACATATTGCTAAGAACGTTTGTAAATGAGAATTTGCATCTTCATGATCGAGTCCCCCAAATTTATTATATTGTACTTGTTGCATAACTAAGGGATCCATTTTAAAATTATTAGCAACAATTGCTTGTCGGGCTATGCTGAAGTGCAAACCTCCTCCTAAAGGTGTGTTATAGTCTCTACATGTCCTACGTGGTACAGCAGGTTGACCATTCTGATCAACTTGACCCCCATTATCATTGACGTTATTTTGTGCGTTATTATCCATCTCAGGATGAATAATATTAACCGTTCTAAACTCTTTTCCGTTTTGTTTGCAAGTGCGTTCAATTTCTAAATTTAATGGCAATAATTCAACGTTACGATATCTGGACATGCATCAAGCAGAATCTTAATAAAACAAAATAAAACAAAATACTTGATCTCTAAATACTCTGGATTTACTAATATTGCAAGAAGAAAATCACTAAATAGTTGCACTTCCCCGGCAACGACGCCAAAAATGTGGTACGCCCAAAATAGATTTACGTTTTAACGCAAGTGCACGTGTCGAATCAAGTAATATAAAGTGAGAAAATATCGTTCCCTCGGAAAAGTGATTAATTTAGTGCTCGCAAGTACTAGCTCTACCTTTTCTTTACATTAAAGTGGAATGATTAAAGTGAGTTTTTAATAATGAAAAAATTTAATAATGATAACAAAACTAAACAACGCTTACTTAAGATTACTCTATTAAATTAATTGGAGAAATATCAGTTGGAGAAATAATCTTGTGTATTGTTTTCCTTTGCTTATGGTGATGATTTTTATGATGAAATCTTTATGAAATCTTGATTAATTACCTTGCAATGATTTAAAGGTGGATGTCATCATCTCTCGATCTCTGAAATCCAACACTCTAACTCACCTAGTTATCTCTAACTTAGGTGGAGGAGATTAAAATAAAACACACAAATCAAAGTTGCTAGCAAAAGATGAAATCTCTTTGTACCTTTATGCTATATTGAAATTCATGATATACTTTCACCACTCCTCTCTCGAATCTCGCAGTGTAGTATAAAAACGGAATTTTGGTTAAGGATTTACGCGACTCCTCTCTCGAATTTTGCCGCATAAAATAAAGTAATCATCTAGCCTGACTCCTCTCTCGAATCTTGCCAAGCAAATTAAAGATGAACATAAGCCAAACTTTCCAAGAGTAAAATCATAAATTCAATAAAGATAATATTCCAAACATTCATAGGAAAATTAAAATCAAACCATCACAACAAACAAAGTACTAACAACACACAAGATCTATGAAATTAGTTCATGATGGAGGGATGAAACCAAATAAGAAAGATCTTACTAGACATGCTTATGAGAGTCAAGTGATGTAGGAAATTCCACTCAAAGATGTGCACAATCCGTTGAAGAATCAGTCCGGTCTCCTTCTTCTCCACTAGAGTTTTTGCAAACCCTAATTCTCACTTCGCCTCTAGCTCTCTTTCTCCTCTCCCTTTTTCGTATCCTTTTGCTGGAGGTTATTTCCTGCCTAAAAATGAGCAGCCCAAGCCCAAGAGACGCATCCTTCCATAATTAAATTTGGCGCAAAATTCGGAATTCAATTTTTAAATCCGCCAGATTTGTTGTAACATCTAAAAATGGATGTTATAACAACTTGAACCGACAAAAATATTTAAGTCCATCTTTTCTTCTCCGAGTCGATTCCTTCAGCATTTCTAATAAGAAAACATATAATTTTAATCAAATGATCCATAATTTAAATAAACATGAATTTATTTATATTTTATATTCATTTAGATCATTTAGTCCATTTAAAATAAAATAAATAGCCAAAATAAAAGGCTAGATAACTTCTTTTTAGGAAGTTATCAGTCTCCCATCTGTCGGCATGACTGAGCCCGGAGAATGGTCTCTAGTCGGGGATTTTACCAATCAGTCGACCCGATGAGTCTCCCATCTGCCAGCATGACTAAGCCCGGAGAAATGGTCTCTAATCGGGGATTTTACCAATCAGTCGACCCGATGAGTCTCCCATCTGCCGGCATGACTGAGCTAGGAGAATGGTCTCTAGTCGGGGATTTTACCAATCAGTCGACCCGATGAGTCTCCCATCTGCCGGCATGACTGAGCCCGAAGAATGGTCTCTAGTCGGGGATTTTACCAACTGGGGGCGGAGTACCCATCCACATCCTAGGTGCTTACCTTCACTTGGAGGCAGAGGAACCCAACACCTTCCCAAGCCACTCCGCATGTGGCGAGTCGACCCGATGAGTCTCCTATCTGCCGGCATGACTGAGCCCGGAGAATGGTCTCTAGTCGGGGATCTTACCTATAGGTGTTACCAGGAAAACCATTTGCATTCATAATTGAGAAGCTATATGTTTATTACAATGCGCCTCCCTGGGCCTGCTTGGCCACATGCACCATGGCCATCTCCTTCATCGTCTCCTCCATTCCTTCTCAGTTTGCTTCTTTTTCTTCCGTGTAAAGCTATCTCCCCTCTACCGGGGCTCTGCTTCCTTCCCTGCGCGACCTCTCCTCTTTTTTCCTCTTCTTCGGCGAATCGACATGGCCTGCTGGGGTTGGGGTTGCACTGGCCTTGGGTCAGGTTGCCACCCTGCTGAGTTGAACCATCCCGGCCTTGCGCGGCCCCTCTTCCTTTTTCCTCTTCTTCAGCCAATTGACATGGCCTGCAGGGGTTGGGGTTGCAATGGCCATGGGTCCGGTTGCCACCTTGCTGGGTCGAACCGTTCCTGCCCTCCCTGAAAGTTCTCTCTCTCCTGGGAATGGCCTCTGCCCTGACCTTATAGGGATCCTCCTGGCGGCCTCCAGGTTGGACGGGCGACTGGTGGTTGAGACCCCCAGCCTTGCTCCTACCCAACGGGAGGTCCCCGATCCTCCTGACTTCTCGCTTCCTCCTTCCTCTTCCCTCCTTACTCTTCCTTCTCTTTCTTCTTCTCCTCCTCCGTGGCCGGCTCCTTCCCTTGCCGATGCGTTCGCTCCGCTTTCATCGGAGATGGCAAGGCGAGCACGGGTGCGGGTGGTGTTGAGCACTCGCCGTGAGGGGGGAGTGCGACCCGCAAGAGCTCCATGATCGACTTCCTGAACTCTTCAAAGTCATCTTTCGTCACGCACCTGCCGGTAGGGGATGAGTCCCCCGGCTCGTTGCTTCCAGCCATGAGACTTGCTCAGGGTTTTCCGAACTAGCTGCTTCTATGCTCACCGCACCAGAATGTTGAGACCAGAGAACTGGTCTCAACGTTCGAAAGGGAGATGCAGCTAACCCTTACTTGACCCGAGCGAAACCCTTAACCAATCACTAAGAACCGCTGAACCCAACCCTTGGAATATTTCTAAGTCCACAAACTTACCCCTTAAGCTGCAGCGTGGAGGTCCCACCGCATACCCAGAAGCTCTCAAGGAACTTCCCCTCCCAAGCCAATGCTGAGCCTGGGCACCTTGGAGGGCACTAAGGATCACCTCACCATCCACCTTCAATGACAGGGGGAGGGGAGGGGTAGTGCTTGCTCACAACACACACGCGAGGGAGGGGGTACCAACATCCCTTCCCAAGGTGCCCATGGGGGTCTATTTATAGACTTCCCAAAAATTGGGCTGCGGATAGCCAAATATCCACTATCCGCAGACCAACAACCAACCCGAACGAGGGGGGGGGGGGGGGGGGGGGGGGGGCGAGTGAAGCTCGAGATGTCCACTCCCCCCCCTTGCCGGGGGTCGGGTGAGTGGACCAAGGTCCACCACCCGAATTGGGCGAGTGGACCTCATGGTCCACTCAGCGAACCGGGCGAGTGGACTAGTTGCCCGGGCGAGTGGACCTATGGTCCACTCGCCCACATGCCTGTGGCGAGTGGACCATAGGTCCACTCGTCCACACGCCTGGGGCGAGTGGACCATAGGTCCGCTCGCCCCTACTTCGGGCGAGTGGACCTATGGTCTACTCGACCCTTCCCTCGGGCGAGTGGACCTTAGGTCCACTCGCCCGGAGCCTTGGGTGAGTGGACCTAGGGTCCGCTCGCCCAAGTAGGAAGTGCTTCTCCCCCCCGGGTTTTCTCTTTCTTGGTCCTTAATGATCTCTGATGGTTGGGTTCGCTGCGTCGCGATCACCTTTTCCATCACGACCTCATCCGTGCCGGGTCACACCGACTCAGAAAATATGATGGTTGCACATTAAGCATACATCAAATATGGACAATTGTAATTTTAAGCATACATCAAATATGGACAACCATAGAATGCTAGAAGTTACTAAAGGAGGTACACTTTACGTACAGATGATGAAATAGAGGCCTTGGGGTGCGTCTAAGAAAAACTTCACTAACGGGAGGTGGGGTCAACGGTCAACGCATGATTGCCCAAGTTGAAGAAACCGAAGCCGCCATTTCCGCCGCCAACCTCCAACACTCAAACACGCACGCCGCGCCCCGCCGTGGCCGAACCCCACTACTGGGTGCAATTAGCCCGCACCCCACTAGTGGGGTGCGAATAGCCGCACCCCCCATAGTGGGGGGTGCGGCCAAACCGCACCCCATGAGGGGTGCGTCCAAGCCGCACCCCCTTGGGGTGCGGCCATGCCGAACCCCATGAGTGGTGCGGCCAAACCGCACCCCATGAGGGGTGCGGTGCGGCCAAGCCGCCCCCTTGGGGTGCGGCCAAGCCGCACCCCATGCGGTGTGCGGCCAAGCCGCATCCCCTTGGGGTGCGGCCAAACCGCACCCCATGAGGGGTGCTGCCAAGCCGCACCCCCTTGGGTGGGGCCGAGCCAAGCCGCACCCCATGTGGGGTGTGGCCAAGCCGCACCCCCTTGGGGTGCGGCCAAGCAAGGCCGCGCCCCTCCCTCGGGTGCGGCCGCGTCGTGCCCGCCTTTAGGTGCGGTCGAACCGCTCTCCCCCATAGCAAGGTTGGGGTGAGTCCCCCCTCTTCCGGCTCGCCGCCCGCTTTTCGGGCTCCGGACTCCGCTCAGAGCAATTCCTCGTTCGTTGCGCGCTCAGAACACTCCTGAGCGCGCTCAGAGCACTTTCACATTTCGGGCACGCTCACATTTTGTCTTTCTAGCACGATCACATTTTGTCTTTCTAGCATGCTCACATTTTGTCTTTCCAGTTTCTCAGATTGCAGGAACGGCTTGTCGCCTTTTCCGTCTTCAACAAAGCTGCCCGAACTGCCCAAACTGCCCGAATTGCCCGAGGGCAAGACGGTCATTTATGAAAAATGGCGATCCTTGTGCTTCGAACTGGAAAATGTGATTCGTCCGCCAGGTGGTTATGGTGGTTACGACGGCAAAATTACCGGGCTACCCCCGGCCAAAGCTATAAAAGGAGCCCAGAGCCCTCATTTGGGAGGACCTTGTCTTCTGGACCCGGGAGAGCTTCTTGCAGACTTTCGCGGGATTCTCCTTCGGACGTGAAGATTTCCTTCTTCCCGAAAGGCGACTCAGCGCGCTCACTTTTTTTCTCCAGGGAGTTCTCACTTTTATTCTCCACCTTTCTCAGAAGAAGAAAGGACTTAGTTTTTCTGTAGGTGGTCTGTCACCTTCAGAATTCTCTCTCTCTCTCTTTCTCTCTAGTATTGTAACGAGCAGTGGCCTGTCGCGCTCGACTTCTAAGTCTCTAATTGTAACCCCCCAGAAGATAGTGGAAGTTTGGTCGGCACAGCTCCGGCCACGTGGTTTTTTGCCCTTTCTGGGTTTTCCACGCTAAAAAGTTCCAGTGTAATCAACGAATCTAAAATTAACTGTTTGCGTGCTTGGTTCGCTCCCGAGCTAAGATGGTTCAAGTAAACCGGTCTACCAAGAGCCCTAAGCGACCCGCAACAGTTTGGCGCCGTCTGTGGGAAACGATACCCAAAACTCTGCAAAGACTCACTGAAGGAAGCGCTTCGCCGCCAATTGCAATGACAAGAAAAAGTGCTCGCACTACTGAAGGATCAATCCCGGAGGGACGCATCAACCCGGCTCCCTCCCACTCACTTATCAATGCGCCTCTCGCATGGTGGAGGGGTCCGTATGTATGGCCGCCGAACCAGCCCTCCCTGGGGATGGAGGGAGAGCATCCATCAGGACCTCGCCCACGACAACTCCCTCAAGAAGCGCGCACTACGGACAAGAGAATGATGTTAGCCCATTTTCAGGGGAGATCAAGACCAATCAGCTTGAATACCTGCTGGGCGAGCCTGACGTCGGGTGACGGATCCCGGAGTGAGGACCATCTTCTCCTGGGTGTCGCCTGACCGTCTTCGATTTTTTGAGCTTAAGGAGGGCCACAGGGGCACGCAGACTGATCCAAGGCGCGAGCTCAACGGTGAATGACTGTCTAGTCGCCCGCGATGCGTCAAAACGAGCTTGGGCTTCTTCTAAAAGATGCATTTTGGTAGCTGCAGTAGTAGATGGTGAAAGAAGGCGAAGGGGTTACCCATCGCCCATGATTGGTGGTATTTATAGTGCTGGGGATGGGGCCCACCAAAAGATTCCGGCTAGGTCAGCAACAGCTGGCGAACACCAAGTGTTGGACGTTTTTTACGAGCTTAGGATAATCTCGCAAAGAACGGAGATTGTGTACAACCCCATGTTCATCGAGGGGTAAAATTGAGAATCGGGCATAGGCAAAGCGAGTGAGGGCTCGCCGCCTCGTGATGAGCGGGTCGCGAGGGAGGGGCGAGCCAGAATCACGTCCTTGCGAGGAGCGGAGTGCGAGGGCGAGACCAGTGTATGCTCACTGCTTTGGGGTGTGCTTAACAACGACTAGGCGAGCGAGGCTCGCCGCTCTGCGTAAGCGACTCAGGATAGTAGAGGTGGGATGAGCGCAATCCTCGTTCATCAAGCGCTCGTCCGCCCAGGATTTTGGATGCGCGGGCCGCCAGGCGAATGAGGGGCGGAACCCCACTCGCCCGGGAGGCCAGGTATCTAGCGAGTGGTGCCTTCACAGACCACTCACATAGTAAGATCTCGCGAACCCAGGTCGCGGGAAGTCTGGCGAGTGGTGCCTTCACGGACCACCCGCCCAGTGGGGTCTAGAGGTGAATTTACCTAGATGCCCTTTGGGGGCTGCCAAAAGCCATTCAGAACAGTGGAGTTTGGCTGTTGTCAGACTAGTTTGGGGTGTATTTAGCAAAACCAAAAGACGAAGTTACGCTATTAACAGACCAATAGAGAAAAACTATATATAGACCCTGAAGGGAACCTTTGGAGGGATCCCAATTTTTGGCTTCTTCCTCCATAAGACATCTTTGGTTAGCTCTTCAGGCTCTTCAAGGTGTCCAACTTCAGCTTTGGCTTGGTAGGGGAAGCACTCTAAGATCTTCTGGGTGTGTGGTGGGACCTCCACGCTACAGCCAAGGGTCGTTGTTTAGTTCTAATCCTTCGGTTAAGTTCTTCTACGGGATCAGTAAGTGCTAGCTGCCCCGTATTAAGGGTCCGAACTCCTCGTTGGGACGATTGACGGTTTCAACATAACGAATCTTTTCCTCCTCTTTTTCATTTTCTAGCTTGCCTCACTCTTAATTCCATGATTTTCTCGCATTGTGGGCAATGCTCCATTTAAGTATGTGGTGGGGAGGGGGGGGGGGGGGTTCGTTCCCATGTGTGTAAGCACTCACTTCACACTTTTCATTAGCATTGCTTTTTCTTATAAAAATTTGTTTTGCTCCAAATTTTGTGAAAATTTTCAATTTTTATCGCTCTAGTGTAATATATTCACCACACCCACTTAAATTTGACTTTAATTTTTGTTAGTCTCATTCAGTCCAATTTTCTTAGGAGTGTAGGTTATACTAATTTATAATTGCAAAATTAAAATCAGGTAGTGAACCTTAGACTCATGCAGTGCTCCTAGTTGAGTTCCCATGTTCTTGGATAGAAATAGATTTATAGTTAATTTCTTGTTTATGTTAAATACAATATAATTGTACTTACTATTATTGGCTTTTATATCCACTCTTCATTAGAACGTGATTGAGCCTGGCGATAGTGTAGAGTTGTTTTTAGTGTTGTTAGTGCCGTATTATAGACTCACGATGAGGGCGTGTCCTTTCTCGGTGTCTAGAACTCGCCCCTAGCGATCTTCGAAGCATGTGCACTTAACACTAATTAACTCTAAGGATATGATTTAGGTCTTTACTTGGATAGTTTGAGCCTTCATATTCAACCCAATTCTCACTACCATTGCGAGCCTAAGTTGTGCCTACACCTTTCCTTTGAACACCTCCACCTCACTAGCACCAAAGCCAAATTGCTAAAATCCCTATCACACTTAGCTTTAGCTTTTGCTAATTGCGGTGGCGTATATAATTCCGTTAGTTAGTGAAAATATTATGATATCATGTGGGTGTGCTTTTAGCAAGCAATATTGAGAAAAGAAAATTTTGAAAAGGTATGTTTGCTAAATTGTTTTTGTAAAAAGAAAAAAAAAGAGTAAAAAGAAAAGAAAAGAAAAAAAGAGTAAAAAGAAAAGAAAAGAAAGAAAAAAGAAAGATATTCTTGATTGTGGTGTTTGGCGAGTGGTGAGTAACCTCATATGTAAAAGCTAAGTCTGGAGGTGTTACTCACCCAATTTCGAATGACGCGATTTATTTCCAATATGCGAGCTCACCTCATTTGGCTTAAGTGTGATTTGGTCACTCATTCCTTATTTGAAATTCACACCTTAAGCCTAAGCCAAATGATTCCCCTATTTAAGTCCTAAGGATCCATATAGTTAGTTAGCGTCAAATGCAGTGTAGAAGGTGTGACTGGGCGAGCCTATGACCATCGTCATTGATGGATATCTTTGGAGGTCACCCTAGTAGTTGTGAGACTTTAACACCACACTTAGCATCATCACTTTTGCCTACACTATGTGTATGACAGATCACTTACGGTTCATTCAGATCGCAGGTTTTGGTCTTGAAGAATTGTAATTTAGTAAAAAACCAAAATCAGTTTGTTTTGGTTTCCATGAATTCCAATTATGTTGTTCGACTACAAGAAGGCTTTGAGTTGCAGAAATTGGAATTGGGCAATTCTGTTGTTCGGATGCAGGATGGAATTCATCCACAGGAATTGAATGAAACTTAAAAAACTAAGGTAAAAATATTAAAAAATTGCAGGCTTAACAACAACACAGATTTTAAAACACTGAAATTATCCAAATATTTCGTAGTAGCAAAACATAACAACATGAAGGAAAGATCTATCAACCACAAAATGTTCCAATAAACAGCTGGATCTATGATATATTCTTTAATAAGTTTATCTCGCAACTCCGCTGGATCCATCTAAAATATAAAGTGGTTTTAGGAAGAGTGAAAAATTAAACAATGCAAAATGAATTGTTATGAAAGAAACTATTTTCTCTTGAGTTTCTGGTAGTTCAACGATGTAAAGCCATTAACATGACATTTGTTTAAGCAAAATAATGATGTTAACTGCTTCAGTTTAAACGATTTTATCTACTTACATGTGCAGAATGTGAGAAAAAAATAACAAAAAAATGTTATACCTGATATGAAGATGCCGACAAAAAAACAAAAACTGGGGTTGAATATGTTGAAACCAGAACTTGGTCTCTTGTGAAGCTCGGGCCCCCGAAGACTGGGGGCAGCTAGCACTTACTGATTCCTGGGAAGGAACCAACCGGAGCTTCAGAACTAGACGCAGACCCTTGGTCGCAGCGAGGAGGTCCCACCACACACCCGGAAGATCTTAGAGCGCTTCCCCTCCCAAGCCAAAGCTGAGACTGGGCACCTTGGAAAGTCTGAGAGCTAAGCCAAGATAACCTAGGGAGAAGAAAGCTCAGAGTACTGAGATTGGAATCCTCTCCAAAGGTGCCCTTCAAGGTCTATTTATAGTTTTTTACTTATGGTCTGCTAATAGCGGGATTCCGCCTTACACTTTTGCTATGCGCCTCCCAAAATGGCCTGCCAACAGCCAAACTCCGCTGTTCGGAGAGGCTATCTGCAGACCACCAAGGGCTTCCAGGTAAAAAAACTCCCCTGGACTCTTAATGGGCGAGCACCCACAAGGGCTCCTCTCACCTGGCGTCCCTTACGCGAACCACGAAAGCCTGGCTCGCTCTCCCTTCTGCGAGCAACCACTGAGGGTCCGGCTCGCCCGCTTTCCTACGAGCGGCCGGCGAGGGCCCGACTCACCCGCCTTCCTACTCCTCTTACATGTTGATCCCTTAGTCTCCGCTTACCTTTTGGCGAATACCGGAGTTGGAACATAGGGCGATGATCACCGGAGATGGCGCCGGAATGCAGCAGTGGCAGCTAAAATCAACAGAGATGACAGCGAAATGCAGCAGTGGCGATGATCTGCAACAGTGGTGATGATCTACAAAAGGTAAACCTAGATCATGAACATAGACAAAAAAGAATGCAATAGTCCGCGACAAGGTTCCGAGAGGAGGAGGCGTGGCGAGAGGAGGAAGCGATGAGAAACGAATCGAGAAGAGGAATACTTCACATCACCACCGACAAAATACCCTAGACGGCGGAATCTCTGCGCAGAAAAATGAAGAGGAAGAGGAAGATGAACATGAGAAACAAATCGAGAAGAGCAATACTCACCCCATCGCCGGCAAAATCAGTCGCGCGAGAAGGGGAAGGAGACACGAGGGCAAGGTTGTGCGCGTTCTTCCGCCAAAACATGGGGTTTGGGACAAGAATTGAGATTAGCCTTTTTTGAAAACCAACGATTTTCATCGATTCCGATTCCTACACCATTTATGTCCAACCGAACATATGGAAAAGAATTATTAATGGTGAAAACCAAAACCAAAGGAGCAAAACTGAGGAACTGAACGAACCCTTAATTCTTTTGAATAAGAGTGGATATAACCGCAGAATAGTTCGTTTAGTTGCAATGTGTTTGATTTTAGGTTTAGAGATTCTCTCTACTCTACTTTTAACTTTCATGGGCACGAGACTTCTCGGTCCACTTTGCTGTTTTGATTTTCAATTTGTAATTAGCATAACATACTCCCCTCGTAGGTAGTTGAATTGCTCGAGACGATCAATAATTCAAGTATGGGGGTATTTGATGAACGTACTTTACTTATGCTCTATTTTAGCCTAGTTTTCTTGAGGTTTCGCTCTTCTTTTATGTGGTTCTAGTATAAATCCTTCTTATTCATACTTTGTATCATTTGAGTGAGTTTTGGCTAAATAGAGCATGTTTGTGATCATTTCATGCCTTCCTTTCCTTTCTTTATGTCTATATACATTTTGAATGCATGGAATATAATTATTATTGTGAATTCTGGTGTCTATGACTGGTTTTCCTGCAGGTAAAGCCTTGTGTTGAATTTTTAGAGAGTTTCAGCCATATTTCGCATCATTGGTCACTGATCGGGTGTTTTTCTTCACGCATGATCAGTGGGCCCATCGCGCACGACCAATGGTCGTGCGCGCTATTTGGCCAGAATTTTCTAGAGAAACGCACGTGTACAACCCTCATATTTTTCGAGTCGGTGACCCAACGCGGATGAGGTCGGGATAGAGAGGGTGACCGTAACGCAGAAGATCGACCAATTGGAGGCCATCAGGATCAAAGATGCAGTCCCAGGGGGGAGGAAGTGGACCGGAAGTCCACTTCCTGGGCGAGTGGACCTAGTGATCCACTCGCCCAAGCCCCGTGCGAGTGAATCTATGGTCCACTCGCCCAGGGGTGGCGAGTGGACCATGGTCCACTCGCCCAGGGTGAGGGGCGAGTGGACCTGTGGTCCACTCGCCCCGGGCACTCAGGGGAGTGGACCATGGGTCCACTTGTTGGATCGGTCGGCGCTCTTAGAGGGGGGTGAATAAGGGTTTTCAAAAACTTTAGATTATATTTAAAAAACTTTGAATTATTGCAAGATTAAAGACATGAAAGAAGTTAAGTAAAACAAAAAGAGAGACAAGCTTTATTAATGATAAATAAGTTTTACAAAACTTGATCTCGATGACGCTAGAGATCGGAGGCGAATAATAAAAAAGCTCTTTTTGTTTTCTATCCCGACTCGCTTCCCCACGAACCGGTGGCCCTAGCCTTATCCTCCCCGAATTCGGCCTCAAGCCGCTCTAGCCAATCCTTCCCCGGATGTGGCCTCGAGCACCCCCTAGTACTAGCCTAGATCTAGTCACCAACACGAGGCGAATTTCAGCCCTAAGTCTACCCCAGACCTAGTCGCCAACACGAGGCGATTTCACTACCGTTTACAATGAAGAAAGAGAAATAAAATAACAAAACCTCCCTTAAGATGAACTTCTGAAGTCGGAGACGAAGATCCGCTGTAGAATCAGCGTTTGTCGAAGCGGACTTCGTTTGGATTCGGCGTGATGGAATTCTCCTTCAGAAATTGGCAGAGCTTCGGCGTGTCGTCAAATTTCGGCCAAGAAGAGCCTCTGGAATTCTAGCACTCTCTCTCTGAGGTGTATGCAATAGGTGTGAAAACAAGAGGAGAGGGGGTCCTTTTATAGCCAAAACGCTACCGCCGGCGCTAGCGCTACCGCCGGCGCTAGCCCGGATTAGGTAACATTTTGCGCGGCAGGATCTTCTATCCGCGGCAACATTTTGCTCTATGCCTCTTGTGCGCCATGCTACCGCCAGCACTAGTAGCTACCTCCGGGCGCTAGCTCTTTCTAAAAACACTGCCGGAATCACGCTAATCATCGCTAGCGCCGGGCGCTATCGCTACCGCCGGCGCTAGTGGTCATGTTTGAATTCTGGCCTTAATTTTGGGGACAACCATCCTTGAGTCATGTGGACTTTGATTTCCTGCACACTTAAACACACAAGATCAAATACACATAGGATTTGTTATTCTCAAACCTAGGAGATGCGGAAGACCATGTTCCAACAAACTCCCCCTTTTGATAATAACAAATCCATTAATGATAAATCAAAGCATTAATAGATAAGCATGATGAGACTATACTTGTGTGTGTGTGAGAGTGATGACTTTAGGATAATTATTGATTTTAGCATTTAGAATTGCTCCCCCTAAATACATGCTCCCCCTAAGTGATTGCTCCCCTAATATGTAAGCTATCATCTTAATTTGTCATGTTGGGTTTTTGATAACAGGTCATATTTATCATGTTAGTTCTCCCCCTTTGTTATTAGCAAAAGTGGGTAGGGAAACAAAGCACTAAAAATGTGGAAATAAAAGAGAAGGCATGATCGAGCTTTTTAAGTAAATGATAAGGAGTTTTAGAATTGTTTTTCATCAAAATAGATCAGAGATATGAGCATTACAAAATTTTCAGAGTTTTGAGCATAAAAGATTTTTATGTTTGAAGTAACCAATAACAAGTGTTCCAAGTAAATTTATCACTTAATGAAAGATAGGAATTTTTAAGAATAAGTGATGATGCAAAGAATACAAGATATTAAGTAAGCATGAAAGCACAAGGTAAAACACTTATATGGTTAAGATGCAGAAGACTTATAGCAATACAAAAACATCAAATAGTAATGATAATCCAAAAAAAATATGAGTTAAAGTTCACAAAAGATGATGTTTTTGTAAATCATTTTGCAGTTAGATCTTTAAATTTTATAATAACCAAGCATGAAATAATGTTTATCAAAAAGAGATTACCACAATGTTACTTTGATTCATAATTTCAAAAACATACAAAACATTGTAGAACACATGCTAGGTTATCTAGTGCATTTCATAAATAAAAAGTAATATAGAATTAGCATTAGGATCCAATACTCATGAGAAGAAGTGTTATGGAAGATAATGATGTGCACAAAAGTGTATTTTTGAGTAATGTAAACAAATGTTTTAATAAAAAATACAAGATATGTGTAAAGTACGAGCACAATAAAACACAAATAAGATTACTTCCACACACTTTAATGCACAATAAAAAGTACAACTACCAAGGTGCTCTGCACACACAATGCTCATCAAGACTTATCAGGGTGCAGAGTAGTGCTTGGGGGATCACATATTGAAATTTAAGATTGAAACTAGTGATCCGGTGTACTTAAGAGTAAGTGGTTTTTCTTATTTTTGAAAGAAGGATTTGATTTGCACAAGACACTTTACTATTCTTTCCAAGGTGCTCAACCTCACAATGCTTATTAAGACTTATCAGGAGGTTCAAGTAGTGCTTGGTAGAGTTATCTTTGTCATTTATTTTATAATTAATTTTGTTTTGTACAAAGTTCCCCGAATACACTTGTTTTGCAAATCAATAGATTTTATGAAAAACATAACCACTTTTCTTAATTTTTAAGAGTGCAAAATAAGGAGTGTAGGTAAGATACTTGTGCAATTTTAATCCATTGTACTAATACAAAACATACACAAGCATTCTTTAGATTAAATACATATGTAGACAATGCCAAAAAAAAGTGAGTGAATAAATATCATTATCAAACATAAAACATTTCTCATACTTAGAGGCGTGCTAAGCTTGATCCTACACAACTTTTAAACTATAATTGATGCACATGTGAATAGATATATCAAAGCATGAAGAAAGACAATGTCCAAAGTAGTTTGAAAAGATAAATTGCAGCATTGTAGAATTCCTAAATAATAGATTAAACCATGCTTGATTTTTCACAAAAAAAATCATACAGTTTTTTTGATAGTTTTAAAGTTTTATATTTTTGTATTTGATTTTAGCAAATAAAAGCATATTTTTGTAATTTTTTCTTTTGTAAATTTTATATTTGATTTTTGCATAAAGATGAACTTTAAACAAAGGAAACAACACAAGCGAAAAAGAAAAACATATTTTTTGTAATTTGGTTTTTGTAGTTTTGTATTTGATTTTTTTCAAAAAATAAAGAAACACAAAAGTGCAAAACTAAGTAGAATATATAGATTTATATATTTTAAGGGATTTTTAGAAATTTAAAAAATACAGAAAAATGAACATGGTCGCTAGCGCCTGCGGTAGCGCTAGCGCGGGAGACAGTGAACGATTTTTTAGGATTTTGGAAATTTTGATTGGTGGTCTTGATTAGGTGTCCCATTAGTAGTTTCATGCTGAAAGTGCAGATTTTTAGGAGATATTTTTTATGGTTAAAAGTGAAGAAGCTTGTATTTGTGAGCATGTTTTAACTTGTAAGATCTAGCACACCTAACTCAAGTCGTAATAAACGAAATCGTGCATCGGGAAGAGGTTTAGTGAATATGTCAGCGAGTTGAGAGTCTGTCCCAATGAAGCTTACTTTTACATTTTCTTTCTTAATGTGATCCCTAATGAAATGATGATGAACGTCGATGTGTTTGGATCTAGAATGGTGTACAGGATTATATGTGAGGTCTATTGCACTTTTGTTGTCACATTTAAGATCTATGTTTTTGAGATGAAATCCAAAGTCCTCTAGTGTTTGGCTCATCCATAATGCTTGTGCACAACAACTACCAAGTGCGATATATTCGGCCTCCGTGGTGGAGAGTGCAACCGAAGATTGTTTTCTACTAGACCATGCAACTAAAGAGGGTCCTAAAAAGTGACACGTACCGCTAGTGTTTTTTCTATCTAGTGAGCACTCAGCGTAGTCCGAATTGGAATAGTCGTGGAGTGTGAAAGAGTCATTATGCGGGTACCATAATCCTAGTTTAGATGATCCTATTAGATAACGAAAAATACGTTTTACCGCTTTTAAATGAGATTCTTTTTGATCGGCTTGAAAGCGAGCACATAAACATACGGCAAACATTATATCTGGTCTAGATGCACTTAAATAAAGAAGAGAACCTATCATTCCTCTATATAGCGTTTGATCAATAGAAATTCCAGATTCATCTTTTCCTAGTTTTAAAGAAGCACTCATAGGAGTAGAAGCTTGTTTAAGATTTTCAAATCCAAATCGTTTAAGCATATCGTGAACATATTTTGATTGACAAAGAAAAATACCATCAGTTCTTTGTGAAATTTGAAAACCAAGAAAATATGATAGTTCTCCTACAAGACTCATTTCAAATTCATTTTTCATTATTAAGACTACTTCATTACACAACTCTTCATTAGTGGCTCCAAAAATGATGTCATCAACATATATTTGTAGAATAATTAATTCGTTATTTTTATGCTTAATGAAGAGTGTGTTGTCTGCACTTCCCATATCATAACCGTGCTCTAACAAAAATGATGTAAGATGATCATACCAGGCACGGGACGCTTGTTTTAAACCATAAAGCGCTTTTTCTAATTTGTAAACATGATTTGAAAATTTTTCATTTATGAAACCGGGGGGTTGTTCTACATAAACTTCTTCTTTAATAAACCCGTTTAAAAAGGCACTTTTAACATCCATTTGAAATAATTTTATTCTTTTAAAACTCGCAAATGCCAATAATATTCGTATAGATTCTAAGCGAGATACGGGTGCAAAAGTTTCTTCAAAATCTACCCCTCGATTTGTGAATAGCCTTGAGCAACTAAGCGTGCTTTATTTCTTACAATCCTAGATTCACCATCTAGCTTATTTTTAAAAATCCATTTTACGCCAATAATTGGATGATTAGATGGTCTTTCTACTAAATTCCAAACTTTATTTCTTTCAAATTGTCCTAACTCTTCATTCATTGCCAAAAACCAAAATTCGTCATTTAAAGCGGTGGAAACGTTTTTAGGTTCAATTTCAGACACAAAGCAAATATTTGAAAATGTTTCATGAAGAGAGGACCGAGTTCTTACCCCAGTAGAAGGTTCCCCAATGACTAGCTCCTTTGGATGATTTTTGGAGAAGTTTAGAATGCTTGGAGGTACATATTCATCTTCTTTTGACTTCTCCTCCTCTTCTTTGGACGGTTCTTCTTCGTCGTGCTCCAAGGATGGCAAAGGTTCATCATCGGTACCTGTAGGAGCTTCTCTGCACATGGAATAGACTCATCAAATATGACATTAATTGACTCTTCAACCTTACTTGATCTTTTATTAAATATTCTATATGCTTTACTAGTTGAAGAATAACCAATAAATATTCCTTCATCGCATTTTTCGTCAAATTTCCCTAAAGAATCTTTTGTATTAAGAATGAAGCATTTACATCCAAATACTCTAAAATACGATACGTTAGGTTTCTTTTGATAGTAGAGTTCATATGGTGTGAGAGTTAATGATGGGCGAAGCATAACTCTATTCATTACATAGCATGCAGTGCTTACAACTTCTGCCCAAAAATACTTAGGTAATTTATATTCAGATAGCATTGTGCGTGCAAGTTCTTGTATTGTCCTATTTTTCCGTTCTACAACACCGTTTTGTTGAGGTGTGCGTGGAGCGTAGAACTCATGCTTAATACCTAACATGTCACAAAAAGATTTAAAATTTTCATTTTCAAATTCACCTCCATGATCTGAGCGAATGCATTTTATTTTTAAATCTAATTCATTTTGAATGCGAGTACATAATTTTGAAAATTCGCAAAACGCATCAGATTTGGAGAGAAATAAAGTCCAACAATATCTAGAATAGTCATCTATGAGAACATAAGTGTAAAATCTACCACCAAGACTCGCAGTGTTAACGGGACCAAAGAGATCCATATGAATTAGTTGCAGTGGTTTTGATGTAGAAATTTCGTTTTTGCTTTTAAAAGATGACTTTGTAAATTTGCCTTTTTGGCATGGAGAGCATAATGAAGATAAATTTCCATTTAGTTTAGGCAATCCTCTAATCAATTCTCTTTTTGCTAGTTTTAAGATGAGTTTTGTACTAGCGTGGCCTAAGCGTCTGTGCCATAATTCTAATTCATCATTTTTCGTTATAAAACATTTTATAGAAGATTTAGAAAGATCATGAAATGAAACTATGTAAACATTATGAATTATAGGTGCAGTTAATAACACATATTTTGTTTTAGGATTAACAATCTTGCAAAGGTTAGTGGAAGATTCAAAAAGTACGTCTAAACCTTTATCACATAGTTGACTTATAGATATTAGGTTATGTTTTAATCCTTTCACATAAAGTACATTTGATATAAGAAAAGATGCGTTACCCACTGTACCAACTCCCATGATCCTTCCTTTACCGTTATCGCCAAACATCACTATTCCTCCTTTCTTCTTTTCTAGGCTAAGGAATTTTGCTTTATTGCCCGTCATGTGTTTGGAGCAGCCTGAGTCCAAATACCACACGTCTTCTGTTTCCTTAGCCTTCCTGCAAATCTAGAAAGAGGATGAGAGTAAATACCCAGATACCCAAGAGGTACCACCCATAGAGTAAGTGGATTTCTTAGGTACCCAGATTTGTTTTAATGATCGTTCATTTATTATATTCCTGCAAGAGCCAGACGTGTGTCCAAATTTAAGACAATTAGCACACGAAATAAAGGGGGTTGAGACCCTTTTCTGAGTTTCTACGTTGCCCTTGCTGGATGATGTTTGTACATTAGAAAAACCAGAAGAATTTTTAACATTAGAGCTACCGCCGGCGTTAGTAGCTAGCGCCGGGCGGTAGTGTTCACTTTTATATCCGAGTCCGATTTTTCCAGACCCAAAGCATTGATTACCCAGAAGCATATCCAGGGATTTTTGACCAATCCCGAATTTGCTTATGGCTAAATTGAGATTTTGATTTTGTTTTTTAAGAGATGTATTTTCTTGAACAATCATAACACATTTATTTTCAAATCCTTTTTTGTTCTTTTCAATTTGTAATATAGAAGTTTTCAATTTTCTCTCTAAGTCCCCTTTTTCTTTTGCAATGATTTTGTTTTGTGAAAGGGCATTAGAGAGAGAAACTTCAAGTTCTTTTATCTTAAATAAAGAGTGCTCACATTCTTGACATAAAATTTTTTTTTTTCAAGAGAGACTAAATTTTTTGTGAGCTTACGATTTTCTTTTATAATAGATTCATTTTCATGATTTAATAAAACAAATTTATCATAAAGTTCTTCAAAGGTAGGAGGAGATACCTCAGTGTCGCTAAGAACACTGGTGTCGTCATCGTCGCTTTTGGCCATTAAGCACAAGTTTGCTTCCTCCTCGCTACTTGACTCAGAACCGTTTGACTCTTCAGAGGAAGAGTCATCCCAAGTAGCGGCCTTCAGCACTTTCTTCCTCTCTTTTGCTTTCTTTTGTTCTTTCCGCTCCTTTTGGTATCTTGGGCAATGGCTCCGAATGTGCCCAATTTTTCTGCAGTGATAGCATTCTGGAGGCGGCCTTTCTTCTTCGTCATCGCTTCCTTTTTCTTTCTTCGATGAAGAGGAGGATCCCTTTCGTCGAGTATCCTTTTGGAAGAATTTTCTGAATGTGTTCCTTCTTTCTGGATTCCTGATGAACTTTTTGAAGTTCTTCACCAGGAGTCCTTCATCATCATCGTCCTCTTCGGTGCACTCCTTCTTTGATGTTAGCGCCAACGCCTTTTTCTTCGGCTCCTTGTTGTATTCGTCATGTTGAATTTGCAGTTCTACCTCATGGGTTTTGAGATTCCCAATGAGGTTCTCGATCTGGAGCGTTCTTAAGTTGTGCAACTCCGAGATGGCTGTCACCTTCGGATTGAACCTTGGGGGGTAAGGAACGATGAATTTTCCTCACCAAGTCCCCGTCGGAGTAGGTCTTTCCAAGCGCCTTTGATGCATTGACAATCTTTGTGAAGCGAGTGTACATGGAGTTGATGTCCTCTTCCGTATCCATCCTGAATTTCTCGTATTCAGATTCCAGTTGAAACAGCTTTGCATCTTTCACCTGCGATGTGCCTTCATGAGTTACTTCTAATTGATTCCAAATATCATAAGCAGTAGTGCAGGCAGAAATTCTATTAAATTCAGTCCTATTTAGGGCACAATATAAGGCGTTCATTGTTTTTGCATTATTTTTACACCTTAATTTGTCGCTATCGTCCCATTTATCTTTAGGTTTTAATAATGTCGCCTCTCCCACTACAGTTGTAGGAGGAGAGTATCTGACTTCTACCATATTCCAGACTTCTACATCCATCGTCATAAGAAAACACATCATTCTATTTTTCCAATAGTTAAAATCTGACCCAGTAAAGAGAGGTGGTCGACTAATCCCTTGACCCTCCGAGAAAGCGAGATCATGAGACGCCATTGTTCTCGGTTGTTAAGCCGATTGGAACAAAACCGCTCTGATACCACTTGTTGGATCGGTCGGCGCCCTTAGAGGGGGGGGGGGGGGGTGAATAAGGGTTTTCAAAAACTTTAGATTATATTTAAAAAAATTTGAATTATTGCAAGATTAAATACAAGAAAGAAGTTAAGTAAAACAAAAAGAAAGACAAGCTTTATTAATGATAAATAAGTTTTACAAAACTTGATCTCGATGACGCTAGAGATCGGAGGCGAATAATAAAAAAGCTCTTTTTGTTTTCTATCCCGACTCGCTTCCCTACGAACCGGTGGCCCTAGCTTATCCTCCCCGGATTCGGCCTCAAGCCGCTCTAGCCAATCCTTCCCCGGATGTGGCCTCGAGCACCCCCTAGAACTAGCCTAGATCTAGTCGCCAACACCAGGCGAATTTCAGCCCTAAGTCTACCCCAGACCTAGTCGCCAACACGAGGCGATTTCACTACCGTTTACAATGAAGAAAGAGAAATAAAATAACAAAACCTCCCTTAAGATGAACTTCTGAAGTCGGAGACGAAGATCTGCTGTAGAATCAGCGTTTGTCGAAGCGGACTTCGTTTGGATTCAGCGTGATGGAATTCTCCTTCAGAAATTGGCAGAGCTTCGGCGTGTCGTCAAATTTCGGCCAAGAAGAGCCTCTGGAATTCTAGCACTCTCTCTCTGAGGTGTATGCAATAGGTGTGAAAACAAGAGGAGAGGGGGTCCTTTTATAGCCAAAATGCTACCGCCGGCGCTAGCGCTACCGCCAGCGCTAGCCCGGATTAGGTAACATGTTGCGCGGCAGGATCTTCTATCCGCGGCAACATTTTGCTCTATGCCTCTTGTGCGTCATGCTACCGCCAGCGCTAGTAGCTACCGCCGGGCGCTAGCTCTTTCTAAAAACACTGTCGGAATCGCGCTAATCATCGCTAGCGCCGGGCGCTATCGCTACTGTTGGCGTTAGTGGTCACGTTTGAATTCTGGCCTCAATTTTGGGGACAACCATCCTTGAGTCATGTGGACTTTGATTTCCTGCACACTTAAACACACAAGATCAAATACACATAGGATTTGTTATTCTCAAACCTAAGAGATGCGGAAGACCATGTTCCAACACCACTCGCCCAAGCCCAAGCAGTGGACCATTCGGTCCACTCTCCTGACCCCCGACAAGGGGGGGAGTGGACCTCTCAAGCTCCACTCGCCCCTTCCTGTTTTGGTCGTTCAGGTTAGTTGTTGAGCTGCGGATAGTAGATTTTTGGCTATCCGCAACCCAATTTTGGGAAGTCTATAAATAGACCCCCATGGGCACCTTGGGAAGGGATGTTGGTACCCCCCCTCCCTCGCGTGTGTCTTGTGAGCAAGCACTACCCCTCCCCCCCCCCCTTGTCATCGAAGGTGGATGGTGAGGTGATCCTTAGTGCCCTCCAAGGTGCACAGGCTCAGCATTAGCTTGGGATGGGAAGTTCCTTGTGAGCTTCCAGGTATGTGGTGGGACCTCCACGCTGCAGCTTAAGGGGTCCGTTTGTGGACGTAGGTGTTCTTCAATGGTAAGGTTCTTCGGCTCTTAGTCACTGGTCAAGGGTCAAGCTCGGGTCAAGTAAGGGTTAGCTGCATCTCCCTTCCGAACGTTGAGACCAGTTCTCTGGTTTCAACATTCTGGTGCGGTGAGCGTGGAAGCAGCTAGTTCGGAAAGATTTGAGCAAGTCTCATGGATGGAAGCGACGAGCTGTGAGGACTCACCGCCTACCAGTGAGTGCGTGAAGAAAAGGGATTTTGAAGAGTTCAAGGAGTCGGTTCTGGAGCTCATGCGGGTCGCACTCCCCCCTCGCGGCGAGTGCTCGACACCACCCGCACCTGTGCTCGCCTTGCCTTCTCCGATAGATACGGGGCAAGCACGTCAGCAAGGGAAGGAGCTAGCCACAGGGGAGGGCTCGGGTATCCAATCAAGAGAGCTCTTCAACGGCCCTCCCAGGACCGGCTACCCCGGTGGAGAGATGGAGAGAACACCATCGACTCGCCAGGGAAGATGGGGAAGTCCCTCGGCGAGCTGATCATCTCATCTCCCGTTTTCGACGAGTTCAGCAAGCCTGACATGTCTTACTATGCAGGAAAGGACGACCCTATTCAACACCTCCAGTGGTTTGAAGACATGGTCTCGGTCAGGCAGATGACGGACGCCTCCAAGTGTAGTCTCTTCGCCATCACTTTCAAGGGAGAGGCAAAAGACTGGTTCCATCAGCTCCCATCAGGTACCATCTACAGCTTCAAGGACCTGCGCCGAAGCTTCTTGCTGAGATTCTCCACCTCGAAGAAGAGGTGGGAGGGAGCGGAGGCCTTATTCTTGATTCGACAGAAGCAGGGGGAGACGCTGGGAAGCTACGCAGACCGGTTCCAGGAGCAAGTCTTCCGCCTCCAGGTTGACCAGGGAAGCAGGAAGGACCAGGAGAAAGAAAAGGAATGAGAAGGCAGAGAAAGTGGAGGAGGTGATAAAAGAGATGACCGAGATGCATGCGGTCGAGTAGGCGCAAGAAGGCGCGTTGTAATAGATATGTAACCTCCCCATGTTGAATGAAAAGTAGGTAGAGATAGAACCTTAGGTAAAGCCTCTGGGAAGGTGATGGGTTCCTCCGCCTCCAGGTGAAGGTAAGCACCTAGGACGCGGATGGGTACTCCACCCCCAGTTGGTAAAATCCCCGACTAGAGACCATTCTCCGGGCTCAGTCATGTCGGCAGATGGGAGACTCATCGGGTCGACTCGCTACTTGGTAGTTGGTCTGGGAAGGTGCTGGGTTCCTCCACCTCTAGGTGAAGGTAAGGACCTAGAACGTGGATGGGTACTCCGCCCCCAGTTGGTAAGATCCCCGACTAGAGACCATTCTCCAGGCTCAGTCATGCCGGCAGATGGGGGAATCATCGGGTCGACTCGCTGCTTGACTAAGTGACTTGGAAAGATGATGAGCTCCTCTGCCTCCAGGTAAGCCAGGCACCTAGGACGTGGACGGGTACTCCGCCCCCAGTTGGTTTGGAAAGGTGTTGAATTCCTCTGCCTCTAGGTGAAGGTAAGCACCTAGGACGTGGACTGGATATCTGCCCCCAGCTGCTTCGATAAGATGGCCGAGTTCCTCTACCTCTAGGTGAAGATAAGCATCTAGGAGGTGGAATGGATCTCCACCCCCAGCTGCTTCGATAAGATGGTCGAGTTCCTCTGCCTCTCAGTGGAGGTAAGCACCTAGGACGTGGACCGGTTCTCCGCTCCCGTTGGTGTGGAAAGATGTTGATTTTTCTCCACCTCAGGTCAAGTTCAATTCGACCTAAGGTGTTGAGCTTTCTCCACCTCCAGTTGAGCTCGCCTCACAGGAGGGTTGTTAAGTGGAGAAAGGTTTGCCTTCCACCTCAGGTCGAGCTCGGCTCGACTAGAGGTGTTGAGTTTTTCTCCACCTCATGTCAAGTTCAATTCGACCTAAGGTGTTGAGCTTTCTCTACCTCCAGTTGAGCTCGGCTCACAGGAGAGTTGTTAAGTGGAGAAAGTGTTGCCTTCCACCTCAGGTCGAGCTCGGCTCGACTAGAGGTGTTGAGTTTTTCTCCACCTCAGGTCAAGTTCAATTCGACCTATGGTGTTGAGCTTTCTCCACCTCCAGTTGAGCTCGGCTCACATGAGGGTTGTTAAGTGGAGAAAGGTTTGCCTTCCACCTCAGGTCGAGCTCGGCTCGACTAGAGGTGTTGAGTTTTTCTCCACCTCAGGTCAAGTTCAATTCGACCTAAGGTGTTGAGCTTTCTCCACCTCCAGTTGAGCTCGGCTCACATGAGGGTTGTTAAGTGGAGAAAGGTTCGCCTTCCGCCTCAAGTCAGGTTCAGCTGAAAAACTCTACAGGAGTATCCCGTTGGCAGGGCCTTTCGTGGATTCCCCTAAGGTCCGACCTACTCGTCAAATAGGTGGGTTGGACTTTCTTTCTGAGCTTAAGACAAACTCGAAAAGAGCGGGGATTGTGTACAACCCTCATATATTCTGAGTCGGTGTGACCCAACGCGGATGAGGTCGGGATAGAGAGGGTGACCGTGACGTAGAAGATCGACCAATTGGAGGCCGTCGAGATCAAAGATGTAGTCCCAGGGGGAGGAAGTGGACCGTAAGTCCACTTCCTGGGAGAGTGGACCTAGTGATCCACTCGCCCAAGTCCCGGGCGAGTGGACCTATGGTCCACTCGCCCAGGGGTGGCGAGTGGACCATGTTCCACTCACCCAGGGTGAGGGGCAAGTGGAACTGTGGTCCACTCACCCCGGGCACTCAGGGGAGTGGACCATGGGTCCACTCGCCCATGAGGAGAGTGGACTGAGTGGTCCACTCGCCCAAGCCCAAGCAGTGGACCATTCAGTCCACTCTCCTGACCCCCGGCAAGGGGGGAGTGGACGTCTCAAGCTCCACACCCCCCTCCTGTTTTGGTCGTTCAGGTTAGTTGTTGACCTGCGGATAGTAGATTTTTGGCTATCCGCAGCCCAATTTTGGGAAGTCTATAAATAGACCCCCATGGTCACCTTGGGAAGGGATGTTGGTACCCCCCTCCCTCGCTTGTGTGTTATGAGAAATCACTACCCCTCCCCTCCCCCTTGTCATCGAAGGTGGACGGTGAGGTGATCCTTAGTGCCCTCCAAGGTGCCCAGGCTCAGCATTGACTTGGGAGGGGAAGTTCCTTGTGAGCTTCCGGGTATGTGGTGGGACCTCCACGCTGCATCTTAAGGGGTCTATTTGTGGACGTAGGTGTTCTTCAAGGGTAAGGTTCTTCGGCTCTTAGTCACTAGTCAAGGGTCAAGCTCGGGTCAAGTAAGGGTTAGCTGCATCTCCCTTTCGAACGTCGAGACCAGTTCTCTGGTTTCAACAGCACGAGCACTGGCCCTCCTTTGCACACCAGTATAGGATTTCTTCGCGCACGACCAGTGGTCGTGCCATAAAAATCTTCTCGTCGATTTTGCCTTCCACCATTTCTAGTCGATACAGGTTCCTTCGCACACGAGTAGAGGACTTTCCTTCTTGCACGACCAGTGGATGTGCGCTTACTCGTGCGCTCTTATTTTTCTGACGATTTCGCTACAGGTTCCTTTGCTCACGAGTGGAGGACTTTCCTTCATGCACGCTTAGAGGTCATGCGCCTACTTGTGCGCGTTCTTTATTTTTGCTCCCTATAAATACAGGATTTGACGAAAATGTTAAAGTCCCCGATTTTGCCTCTGAAACCATTTCGCAGTCAGCGCCCTGGGCGCATTTCTTCTTCCTCGAAGGGTTAGGGATCATCCCCTAAGCACCCCTCCATCATCCAAGAGCTCCAAGGTGAAGATCAAGCATCCATTTCCTCTTCGCAAGCTAGGATTTTGAAGTGGAGACGTGGACGGTGCATACAATCGAGAAGACGGGTGAGCGGGTGTGATAACTTCAAGGACCCCAGACGACAGCCGACGATCAGATCTATAAAGGTGTGTTCCTCCGGAGTCTCCTTCGCATCTACGAAATAGTCTCGAGCATTATTTGTATCTCTTCTCCTTTTTCTGCATATTTGGTTGAAGGATGAACTTGTTTTATATTTTGATGATGGTTGTGAGCATGTGAACATGTTTGTTTTTAAGTGTTAATCTTGTTGGTATTGTGATTTTCATGTTTATAGGATGAGCTTAGGAGGTCTAACCTCTTGTTTAGCTTTTATCCATTTGGTTGTTTGTTGTGAGTTGAGTGCGTGGTTGACTTAAGCAATTGCTAGGTGCAACGAGTGAAGCGGAGGAATGCGACCCACAGAAGAGCGAAGCAGAGAATTGCGACCCACGAAGTTGCGAAGCGATGAAGGTGACCCACATATTTGTAGTTCTACTCTTTCTTGCTTTAGTGTTAGTCCAAAGCAACCCCCCCCCCCCCCCCCCCCCCCCCCCGTTAAACCCTTCCGACCAAAGAGACATCAATCTCAAGTCTCTCTTCGAGCCAAAAATCCACCCCGTCATGTTCCACGTGAGATCGATACTTGGGGATTTATTCCCATTTTAGTATTACTTGACGACTGTGGTGCGCTTGCCCTTCAAATAAAACAACATAAAGTTGTCCGCGCGTCAGTCATCCTCCTCCTCGCCTCCTTTCACAACTCATGCTAGACCTGCCAAGGGACGACTCATCCCTCAACTGTGAAGCTTGTTAGTTCGGCAAAAATCACTGCTCCTCTTATCCAGCTAAACATGGACGTATCTCTTCTCCACCTTTGATCTTGTTCACTCGAACATATGTGGTCCCTATCCTACCAAATTTATTGGTAGGGGAAGTCTCTATTTTGTCATTTTTATTGATGATTTCTCAAGATATACTTGGGTGTATCTGTTAAAAGAATGCTCTGAACTCTTTTTTGCATTCGCAACTTTTTATAATGAAATTCACACGCAATTTGGTATTTATATCAAAATTCTTCGTACTGATAATGCTAAAGAATATTTTAATAACCAATTTTCAACTTTTTTATGCATAATGGTATTGTACATCAGAATAGCTGTGCTTACACCTCTCAACAAAATGGAGTGGTTGAACGAAAGAATCGTCATCTTCTAGACGTTGCTTTTACTCTTCTCACTTAGATGAATGCTTCTAACTCATATTGGGGATATGTTATTCTCATCTCTTGTTATCTCATCAACCATATCCCCTCTATGGTTCTACATGGCCAAACCCCTCTCTCCATCCTGTACCTAGGTGCCCCACCTTTTCCTCTACCCCCACGTGTTTTTGGTTGTACGACCTTTGTTCACTCTTCTTCACCTGATTGGGATAAACTCTCTCATCACGCAATCAAGTGCATCTTTGTTGACTACTCTCCAACTCAAAAGGATTATCGTTGTTATGACCCTCTTCTCTGAAAACAATATGTCTCTGATGGTATCACCTTCTTTGAATTTACTCCTTAATTCTCCAAAGATCCTACACCCTTATCAATTCCTAATACTCCTGCTTATATCCTTATTGTTTCTGCCCCTCCACATGAGCTCGCTCCACCTCCACTTCCCACACCACCGTCTCCTTCTCCGCCTCCCACCACATCTCCTTAAACTCCAGGTCCATCTCTGAAGCCAGCAATCTCTTCATCGGACGGATCTGATACGGATGACATGTCAGACCTTGATCTTCTCATTGCTCTCTGTAAGGGAGTCTGGACGTGTACTCAATATTATGTTCATGATGTAGTCTTGTATGCTCGGCTTACTTCCTCTTGTAGGTACTCTGCTCTGGCCCTCTCGACCACTGTCATCCCGGCCACTTACTAAGAAGCTCTTACGATACCACATTGGAAAGCTGTCATGGATGAAGAAATGAGCACATCAACCTAAATGGGTACTTGGACTCTTGTCCCTACTCCTCCTAGGGCGGATATTGTTGGTTGTAGGTGAGTATTTGTGGCAAAGTATCATGCTGATGGAACTGTGGATCACTATAAGGCTCGGTTGTTTGCTAAGGGCTTCACCCAAACATATAGTGTGGACTTATTTGACACCTTCTCTTTGGTTACTCGCATGAGCACAATCTGAGTTCTCTTTTTCGTAGCTATCAATAAGAATTGGTAGATGTCTCAGTTAAATATCAAGAATGTCTTCCTCTATGGTGATCTCCAAGAAGAAGTGTATATGGAGCAACCTCCTATGTATGTTACTTATGGGGACTCTAAAGTATGCAAATTATGGAGGGCAATGATGGCCTCAAAAAAAGTCCTCGGGCTTGGTTCGACAAGTTTAGTAAAGTTATCTCCACTATTGGTTTTGCTCACAGCATGACGGATCACTCTCTCTTCATACACAAAACTTCTCATGGGCTAGTAGTTCTTGCTGTTTATGTTGATGACATTCTCCTTATTGGTGATGATAAGGCTGAAATTGCTCTGACAAAGAAACATCTTCATCAACACTGTGTCACCAAAGATATGAGACCTCCTAAGTACTTTCTGGGAATTGAAATTTCACATAAACATAACTCAGTGGTTCTCTCGCAACACAAATATGTTATTGATCTTCTAAAAGAGACATGTCTGCTTGGTGCTAAACCTGCTCGATGTCCAATGAGAACTCGTCACTTCTTTCAGATAGCACTCAGTACAGACATCTAGTGGGCAAACTCATCTACCTGACAGGAACAAGACATGATATCTATTATAATGTGGGCAAGGTTAGTCAGTTCATGTAGGCTCCCAGGGAGTGTCATCTACAAACAACTCTAAAAATCTTGGTATATGTGAAAGGGTCTTCGGGGAAGGGACTACTGTTTCAAAAGAATAACCACATGAGGATTGAAGCCTATTTTGATGCCAACTATGCTGATGATAAAGACGATCAAAAGTCTACATCTAGTTTTTGCACTTTTATAGGAGGAAATCTGGTTATCTAGAAGAGCAAAAAACAAATTGTTGTCTCCAGATCAAGTGCCGAAGCTGAGTACAGAAGCATGACCCGGGCCACTTGTGAATTAAAATAGTTACGAGCACTTCATTTCTAGCTTTCTATTTTCAGTCACCATGGCTATTGAGTCTCACTGCCTCTCCTAGCAGGGTGCAATCACAAAGAGGATGACTGCCAATGAGGAAATGGCTGGAATGGATGTCCTTTGTAGTGATAAGACCGGGACATTGATCCTTAAGAAGTTGAGCATTGATGTTATTTTGTATGCTGCAAGGGCTTCGAGGACAGATAATCAGGATACCATTGATGCTTCCATGGTAGGGATGCTTGCAGATCCAAAAGAGGTATATATTCCATTATGCATTTTGAGAGAGAGACTGCTTCTTACAGTTCAGCCTTCAAATTCTTAAGTCTAATTTCAGCATAGTATATTGTTTTTAGAATTCCAATTGATCAATCCCACTTCTTATGCAGGAAGGAGCTCAGTCTTCAAAAGGAGGTTTATATGTATAGGTATGCAACTTATTTTGACCTCGCTTTGATGTTTCGATTAAGAAGCTGAATGGTGAATTTTACTAAAGATTTCTAGGTATTGTCTGCAATAGAGTAGTCGAGCATGACATAGCAAGGTTCTTCCAACAGAGCAAGGCACACTTCCCAATATAGCATGGTTTTTCCTTCTAGCAGTGACTGCAACCAGAGCAAGGTTTCTCTACACACTTGTCGGGAACAGTGCCCAGCAATGTTCCTGATTTGAAGAAGTGCTCAGGTCAATGATAAAAGCATTATGTATTTGATGATTTCCTTAGTTTACATTTGCAGAGATTAAATCATATGCTCAGTTCTTATCCAATATAACTAAGTACAAAATCACCGAGAAGGACTGGACATATCGTCGAACAAACACTCAGACATCGTCGAGATGATACTCAGAGTTAAACAGAAGGTTCATTTCAGTTATCGTCGAGATAACATTGAAAATTTGACGATATCGCTGTGACATCAAAGTACACACGATGATGTCATCGTAAGAATAAGAAGAATTGATCAAGGTCTAGTATCGTCATGTCAATCAGAATCACAAGATGATATCGCTGTATGGTCTAAGAAGAGCTAAGTCAAAGTATTCGGCTTTGTCGATGACATCGTCGTGAAGAGATCTTGTCATCGAGACAAGAAAGGAAGCTCTTTGAAGACCTAAGTAAAAGTGCTCGGGGGTGTCGACGACATCGTCGTGAAGAAGCCTAGTCGTCGAGAAGGCTAAGGGAGAACTCTTGAAGACAGCTTATGAAAGAAGAATTGTCTGTCGTCAGAATGATCAAGACAAGATCGTCGATAAGACAGAATGGTTTTGACGACATCGTCAATATGAAAGAATGCTTTCGACGACATCGTCGATATGACAGTATGGTTTCAACGACACCATCGAGAAGATAGAATGATCTCAACGGCACAGTCAAGAAGACTGCAAGTTGACAACAACATTACGACGATACCTTTAAGATGAATTCATGTCGTCGTAAGTGCAAGTGCAACTGTGATATCTTGTATCGTCGAGATATCATTCTCTAAAGAAGACTTGAAGATTTGTCCAATTCCAAGATGGATCGGCGTAACGACAAGTTCTGTCATTGAGACGTTGCAAATATCGTCGAGACAGATCAAGATATTTCAAATCGTGCTATCTGCATTTAATATCGCTGTCTGGTGGTCCAACCAGCGCATGCCATCAAGGAATGAGCCTCTGACACTTATATGACATCCTAGGAGACCGTTAGCTGGCTCCTCAGTCTTATAAAAGGGATAAGTATCTGCCCTAATTTTAAGAAGTAAGGAACACAGTAAGAAACGCAGAAAATATGCAAGGTCAAATAGAACAGTAAGGTTGTGTGAAGAAGGAATAAGAAGCCAATCTTCATCCGACTCAAGTTTCAGTCAAGCAACACCGGCTAATAAGAAGTGTTCCAGATTGAAGAAGGGATTAAAGAGAAATCTGTGATGTCCAAGATATCATTAAAAGCATTCTCTTCAAGTCCAAGAAGCCGATCTTTATCAGGCTAGAGAACTTTTTCTCATTATTTCTCTGTGGGGCTTACGGGCTTGAATTTGTAGGATTTGTTTCAGATCTGAGTTGTAGGGCTTGAGGTCCTAAGTTGTAGGGCTTGAGGGCCTGAGTTTGTAGGGCTTGAGGGCCTGAATTTGTAGGGCTTAAGGGCCTGAGATTATAGGGCTTGAGAGCCTGAGTTTTGTAGGGCTTGAGGACCTGAGTTGTAGGGCTTGAGGGTCTGGGATTGTAGGGCTTGCATGCCTGAGTTTTGGCGGTGTTTGTCGACCCTAGCACACTGCTAGAAAGGCACAGAGGGACAATGGACTACTCAAGACACCTTGTCTTGAGGAACCACTATACATCTGGTGTTCTTATGTGCTTTGCTTTTGTGGTTTGTTATTGTGCTGTGTTAGATTTACTCAGTTCTTGTGCATAATTTTAAAAACAACCATATCACCTATCCCCCCCCCCCCCTCTAGGTGATAGTTCTATAAATAACAAGTGGTATCAGAGGGAGGTTGATCAAAAAGTGACTTAACAGTCAGATCTAGATCAAGGAACTATTCAAAATGGTTGTGGAAGCAAGACTAGCCATTTGTTCTAAAGAAAACTTTACTATGTGGAAGGAGAGGGCTAGGCTATATATGGAGGCCATAGACCCTAGGATTTTTGTTGTTGTTGATGAAGGTCCTTTTATTCCTATGAAGGCCTCAACCAACAATGTTTCAGGTCAAGAGCCAAAGTCATATGATGAGATGACAAGACATGAAATTCTCTTGATCACAATGGACAAGAAGGCTAAGGCTCTGTTTGGTTGAGCTGTTGTTGATGGTAAGCTGCTGATGAAAAGCTGCTGATAGGAAAATTGCTGATTCTGGAAAACGGAGTTTTGTTAAAAAACTGTTTGGATGAAATGGAGTTTGTAAAACGGAGTTTTGAAAAAGTTGTTTGAAAACAAAACGGAGTTTTGAGTGATTTTTTTTCCATAAAATAATTTCAGCCACATAATATTTGAAAGAAAATATTTTTTCAATAATACGACTCAAAAAAAGTCAAGAAAAAGACATTTTTCCAACCATCACTCCTCGCAATCTTATTTTACGTCTCTGTGAGTCTACACCGCCTCCCGTACTCATTCCCTCGCGAGGATTAAAAATAATGATAATGATAATACTAATACTAATAATACCAATAATAATAATAATATACTAATAATAATAATACTAATAATAACAATAATAATAATACCAATAATACTAATAATAAGAATAAATTTTGGAAATATCAATTTCCTCGTTTTCATTATTTGCTCAATAATACTAATAATATACAGGTCTCGCCGGGAAATGTTTTTATCACCCAAACAGTGATACCAACATTGGCCGGCAATTGGTTTCAAGCAAAGATTCCAGCAAGCATTACAAGTGAGAGCAGCGGAGCTACCGGAGAGCGCGCCAGCAGCCGCCGGAGAGAGACGCGTGCATCAAAGTGATCCATGGTAGAACCGGCAGAGATCGTGCGGCCTCCATTCCGGACAGACCACAGACAAGAAAAGTAATGGAGGAGTTTCGTTGAAGGAGATCGGAGAGGAGAAGAGAGGGCGCATCGAGCGGAGAGCCGCTCGCGAGAGGGGGCATTGGGAAATTACTGCGCTCGCGTTAGATTTGGGGGAAGAAGAACGAAAGCTGGCTTTTGCGGTTGAACGCATAAAAAAATTGCGGTTCCGAGGAAGAAGGAAACTGCGGAAGTAAATAAACTCAGTTTTGGAAATAAGCCGCGCCAAACCCAACTTCTACTCCAAATTCCGGTGCGTTTCCACCGCACAGCAGCCTATAAGCCGCGCCAAACGCCACCTAAGAATATTCTTGCTAGTGCTGTTGATGATTCAACATTCCAGAATTTAGTGCACAACAAGACTGCTCAAGAGATGTGGAACACTCTCATTGTGTTCTTGGAAGGAACTGAGAAAGTCAGAGATGACAGGAAGTCTTTGCTGAATCAAGAGTATGAAACATTCAAGCAAGACAAGCAAGATACCATCTTTGAGTGCTATGAAAAATTCTTTAAGATTGTCAATGGTCAGAGAACATATGGAAGAGAGTTCTCAAATTATAACCTAATGACAAGTTCCTCAGATCTCTGAATAAGGAGTGAGATATAAAGATTTGTGCCATTAGGTAAATGGGCAATCTAGCAAAGCTTGAGCCCCAAAATTTGTTTGGGAAGCTCCTATCCCATGAGCTCCATCTCAACACAAGGAAGAAGGAAGAAGAGGAAGGGAGACCAGCTCCTATTCACAAGAACCTTTCTCTCAAGTCTGAGCTGTCAAGGAGAAGAAATGATGATTATGTTAATCATCATGCTAATTGTTCAGAATCAGAAGATCATGTTGACTGCTCATCTGACTCAGATTTCTCTGACAGTGATCTGTCTTCTTTCTACAAGAATTTCAGACAGCTAATTCTCAGCATGACGCAGGAGCATAGTAAGGCTCAACATTCAGCAAACTGCAAGGATCAATCTAGAACAAAGTCTAGGCATGACAGGTATCATTCTAAGCACTGTAAATAGATTATACCTAATATTATATGTTATTGTTGTCAAAGAATAGGTCATGTTGTTGCTGACTGTCCTGAAAAGAGGATGAAATCTAGATAAGTTGAATCCAAGTCACACAAGGGCAAGAGAACTGAGAGGAGTTTCATTGCTAAGAAGAAGGTGAAAACCTTAAGTGACTCAAGCAGTTCAGACTCAGAAGATGAAGCTTACTTTGGGCTGACTGTCCTATAAGAATCTAAGGATGAAGAAATTCCAGATGACAATGTCTCTCCTACGAAGGTACAAATCAGAGCTCCCCTATCTGCTTCTAATTCCGAATCAATAGCAAATTCCTTGCAGGATGATGAAGGTGAGTCTGCTGCCAATAGCACATCCTCAAGATCCTCCTATGAGGTTGAATCTGAACTGATACAACAATATAAAGCTTTGTGGAAAGCTTTCAAGAAAAGCAAAAAACTCCTCAAAGTTCAAACTAAGGAGTTGGATTCCTTGAGATCTACCCACTCTGAGCTCCAGGAGACAACTGAGAAGCTGGCTGCTATGAGCAAGGAAGTGGATTGATTCAAGGAAGTCACAAAGCTCAAGAATGCTGAACTGGCTCAGAAGAACAAGGTCATTAAGGACCTTGAGGAAATGTTGCTGGCTGAAAAGAAAATTGTTGCCAACTTTTCAATACTCAAGACTGTCCTTCCAATTATTGATAGTTTTGCTGCACCATTCAGAGCTGGTGTAGGATATAATAGTGAGACAGTCAAGGGTAAATCCTCTGAAGAGCAACTCTCTTTTGTGAAGGTGATGTTGGCATCAAACCCCTTTGACTAGGAATCTTCATATAGTCATCTGACCAATGCCTGCTCAGCAAGTGGCAATAAGCCCTCTATTCCAAAGAGAAGAGGAGGATTTGGGCTAAGTGCTTTTAAAGCACCCCATGAGGAGATTCATATGAAGAATCCAGGTGTCTTTGTCCATGGACCTGGAGCCACAACACTCAAAAGAAAGGGAAAGGCTGCTCCTACCAAGCCTGTTCCCAAGAAGGTGAACCAAAAGGTGGTGAGACCAGCTCCACTTCTTACTCACACCTGTGAGGTTCACCCAAGACCTATTAGGCTAGGTGTCTTCAATCCTGCCCACCAACATTTCCATCCTACTCAGATGGTGAGGCAGAAGAGAAGATATAACAGGTATGAGTGTTGTGGGAAAGTGGGTCACTTTGCCTTGGACTGCTAGTTCAACCCAACATGGCCTAATGCAAAGAGAGTGCATACCACTTAGAGGTGTGGTGTCCCAATTTATCCCCCTAACAGAAACCAAGGACCCAAATTAAATTGGGTGCCTATGGGTAAGTAATTTTTCTAGCAGGTATGTCCAAATGCCAACAAATCTCCCATTTGGTATTTGAACAGTGGTTGCTCCAGACACATGACTGGAGTAAGGAGCTATTTAAGAAACTTCACCCCTGTGGAAAATGGACCAACAGTCATATTTGGAGGTTCGGAAAAGGGGGTGTCCAAAGGCTATGGAGAAGGGGGAGATAAAGAATAGTAGTTCAAAGAGAATTCCTCTGCAGAAAGGAAATATTTAATCAAGGGGGAGCTTGAGCTTTAGAAGATGCAAAAGCTATAACTCAAGAGATCAACAAGAACCTATGTGCAACATGGGGAGATGTCTCTGCATCAAGATATCCCAGAGAAGGAAGCTGAACCTGCTAACACAGTGGTAGCTGAAGAGAGGAGAAGTCCAATTCTGGACAGTGATCCAGTTGAGGGGGAGTTCTAACCTGGGAGCTCAGCAAGATACTGCAATGGTTGAGGGGGAGACCCATCTTGGGTGCTCTACCCTAGAAGCTAAGAAAAATCTTCTCCAGCTGGAAGTCATCACAGAAGAAAGAAATGAAAGGCTAATCTCAATGCAAGAAACACTAGATGATCATTTAATTGAAGAAGTTCTAAAGGGGGAGAAGGCAATTATAAATGCAGGCTCACATAAAGCTATGAGGACTGTCGGTCAAGTCAAGCAAGCCTTGCAGAAGCCCCCCCCCCCCCCCCCCCCAGGATATGATAAGAAGCCTTATAGAAGCCCCTCAGTATACTCTCAACTAAGATCTATATAATGTTTGGTAGTTTAATTAATTTGAATTGCCTAAATTTTGATTCTTTCTATGTGTGGTATTTATTATTGAGGTGAGTTAGAACTTCTTCAAATATGGGGAGATTGTTTGGAACAATGCCTAGCAATATTCCTGATTTGAATAAGTGCTTAGGTCATTGATAAAAACACTATGTATTTGATGATTTGCTTAGTTTACATTTACAGAGATTAAATCATATGTTCAGTTCTTCTCCACTATCACTAAGTCCAAAATCGTAGACCAGGACTGAACATATCGTCGTACAAACACTCAGACATCGTCGTGATGATACTCAGAGTTAAGTAGAAGGTTCATATCAGTTATCATCGAGATAACATGGAAAATTTGACGATATTGTTGTGACATCAAAGTACACACGATGATATTGTCGTAAGAATAAGAAGAATCGATTAAAGTCCAGTATCATCGTGTCAATCAGAATCACATGACGACGTCGATGTATGGTCTAAGAAGAGCTAAGTCAAAGTATTCGGCTTTGTCAACGACATCGTCGTGAAGAGATCTTGTCGTCGAGACAAGAAAGGAAACTCTCTGAAAACCTAAGTAAAAGTGCTCGGGAGTGTCGATGACATCGTCGTGAAGAAGCCTAGTCGCCGAGAAGGCTAAGGGAGAACTCTTGAAGACAGCTTATGAAAGAAGAATTGCTTGTCTTCAGAATTGTCAAGATAAGTTCATCGATAAGACAGAATGGTTGCGACGACATCGTCGATATGACAGAATGATTTCGATGACATCATCGATATGATAGTATGGTTTCGACGACACCGTCGAGAAGACAGAATGATCTCAACGGCACCGCCGAGAAGACTGCAAGTTGACAACAAGATTACGATGACACCTTTAAGATGAATTCAAGTCGTCATTAATGCAAGTGCATCTGTGATATCTTGTATCGTCGAGATATCATTCTCTGAAGAAGACTTGGAGATTTGTCCAAGTCCAAGATGGACCAGCGTAACGACAAGTTCTGTCGTCGAGACGTTGCAAATATCGTCTAGATAGATCAAGACATTTCAAATCGCACTGTCTGCATTTAATGTCGTCGTCTGGTGATCCAATCAACGCGTGCCATTAAGGAATGATCCTCTGACACTTATATGACATCCTAGGAGACCGTTAGTCGGCTCCTCTATCTTATAAAATGGATAAGTGGCTGCCCTAATTTTAAGAAGTAAGGAACATAATAAGAAACACATAAAATACGCAAGATCGAATAGAGCAGTAAGGCTGCATGAAGAAGGAACAAGAAACCAATCTTCATCCGGCTCAAGTTTTAGTCAAGCAACACCGGATGATAAGAAGTGTTCAAGATTGAAGAAGGGATTGAAGAGAAATCTGTGTTGTCCAAGATATCATCAACAACATTCTCTTCAAGTCCAAGAAGCTGATCTTCATCAGGCTAGAGATCTTTTTCTCATTATTTCTCTGTAGGGCTTGCAGACTTGAGTTTGTAGGATCTGTTTCAGATCTGAGTTGTAGGGCTTGAGGGCCTGAGTTTGTAGGGCTTGAGGGCCTGAGTTTGTAGGGCTTGAGGGCCTGAGATTGTAGGGTTTGAGGGCCTGAGTTTTGTAAGGCTTGTAACAATCCATGAATAAATAATAATAATAAAATTCAAAATATTTGATAATCATTCATACTTTATCTTTATAGCTTAACCTAGCTCTAATACCAACTGTCATGACCCGTCTCGACAAAAGTCAGAGTGCGCTTGTTTTCCTTTCTATTTCAGCATATTAATAGTTAGCTTGCATGTCTTGATCTACAAACCTTGTTGGAATTAATGATATCTGAATCTTTGCCATAAGAGGCTTATTCAGGGAATCCTCGAAAAGTTTTGGGACGAAACTTCCTAAGTAGGGGAGAATGTAACAATCCATAAATATATAATAATAATAAAAACTATTTATTTCTTCCGTCTAGCCGCACCCCCCCCCCCCCCCCCCCCCCCCCCCCCTCTTTAATACCTAGTCGCAACCCCCTCTGAATCCAACTGTCATGACCGGTCTCGACAAAAGTCAGAGTGCACTTCGGTACGGGCCGTGATGTCACATGCATGAGCGGAAAGAAAACCATGTCTGCTAAGGCGGAAGCAGAGATGATGATAATAAGTTTTAAGGTAATTAATTTGAAGTAAAATAGTTTGTTTTATTGCGGAAGCTTTAAAATATGGCGGTGAGATTATTAGATGCACATGTATTTTTTAATAAAACTCATGATACAAGTTTTGGAATAGATTTTTATGCAGTGATCATCGCAGATGAATGATCATGCAAATATGCCAAATTCTAGTACATATAATATTTAGCCTAGCAGTTGTCCAAGATAACAACGAAAATGGCTGATTATAATTATTACATACAAGAAATATCCGACAGTAAAAGAAATGAAACATACACATAGAACCTGAAGCTTGACGCAGATCGGCTCAGGAAGCAGGCCCCGGAGTAGTCAACCAAAAATACCTACATTTTCATTTGTTACAACTTATGTTATTACCTGATCATCATTGTATGTTTTACCCCGTAGTAGTCTAATAATTCTGGATATTTTCTGCTTGTCTCACTTGCTTGTCTGTCTTGTTAGCTTGCTCATGAAAAAATGGTACAAAAATATTTGGTTTCCCTTGCTCGCATCTTATTTTGTTTTGCTCCTGTTTATTTCAATGTTCTGAAACTTTTCCTTCTTATTTTGGAATTTGCCTTAGCGTTCGTGTCTGCGCCGCCTGCTTCCTGAGCCGATCTGCGTCAAGCTTCAGGTTCTATGTGTATATTTCATTTCCTTTACTGTCAGATATTTATTTTATGTAATAATTATAATGAGTCATTTTCTCTGTTATCATGGACAACTGCTAGGCTAAATATTATATGTACTAGAATTTGACATATTTGCATGTTCATTCATCTGCGATGATCGCTGCATAAAAATCTGTTTCAAAACTGTTGGAACCTTAGGTTTGATTTGAGTTAGGATCCACCTTAAGTATCTTAGTTTATATCATAACTCATATTATAACTTAGATTAAATATCATTAAGAAAGAAAGCTAAAATATACATATATTTAATAAGGCAGAAAATAAGAAGAGAAATTAAAATTACATATAGTTCTCTGGCGTTCGACGAATGTCGAACGGCGCTCAGCATTTGTCGAACGGAGATCGACGAACAGATTATTCTATAAGCAGCGCTCGACATTTCAGCAGGGAAGCAGCGGTCGTTGAAATCCGAACAGCGGTCGACGAATGACGAACAATGCTCGACGAAAGTTCTCTGCAGTTAATCAAAGCTCAGAATACCATTTGGCGAGCTCAGCCCGACGAATGACGAGTTGGAGTCGACAAATTTTTACAGCATTTATTTTATATATATTTGCTTGACTAAATTTTATATGTCTTATTCTAATATGCTGTCAGACTTTATTAAAGCAATATTTTATTTATTCTATTTATATATTGCTATATATATTGTTGATTTAACCTTACAGCATGAAGCAATAAATGTTGTAGTCGTTTGGTAGAAGCAATAAATGTTGTAGCCATTGCAGCAAGCCAAAGACGGCAAGGATTCAAAATATTATGCAGCAGAATATATTACAACAGAAGATATATCATAATACATACAACTGTTCTCTCTTAATATATATATATATACAGAATATATATTGCTGTACAAATTTAACATAGATTGAATAGACATTACAACTGCTGTACATGAATTAGAGAACACGGAGAAGAAGAGAAAAAGAAGAACAGAGCAAAAAGAAGAACATATCAGAATATATATTATCTTCTTTTTGCTAATCATTTTCTTGCAGATCTTCTATACATATCCTGAGACACTAAACCAATATTACTTGCTCAGGATCTAAAACTACAAGAAGAAGAACAAAGGATTTGGAATCAAGAGAAGGAGCCTCCACAAGCTATCATCAAACTACATCAGACAGGGGGAGCTCTCTTCAACATATTCATCAAGAGTCTTCTTATCAAAAGAGAAGAACAACATAATCTTTTCTATTTTCTTTTATTTCTTCCCACCTTGTAAAGGGTTATAACTCCCTTCAAAAGTTAACTCCCGATGACAGGGCACCTTAGCAAAAACTTGCATCTTGGTTAGAGAACTTTATCAAAAGCTCTGTGGTGTGTGGACACCTTATCAAAATCACCTTGGTGTGAGGGCACCTTATCAAAAACTCCTAGTGGATTCCTACCAGTGGGTAGAAGAGTAGATGTACCCGGATTTGGAGAACTACTATAATTTCTTGTGTCTTCTGGATTGCTTCTTATTTATTTTATTTCTTTACCCGTGCCGTGTCTTATTTGCACTCTAACTGTTTGTTTTATTACTCAAACAGCACACTATATATAGCACTTACTTTGAAAGTAAAAATTAAGCAAGATCTTTTAATAAGATAAATAAGAACTAAACTCTCCTTTGAATTGGTATCAGAGGAGGCTTATTTTTTTTCTTGCACCTGATACTCAATTGAACCACTTTCAATTGGTATCAGAGGAAGTTGATTTTTCACACAGGCTAACAACTGAAATCACAAAGATCACCTTAGTTCTTATTTTGTTTTGTTGTAAAAAGGTTTTTCCAAATGACATATTCAGATTTTTCTATTTCAGATCCACCTTTATGCAATTTGGATAGTTTTGAGTTATGGCAAATTAGAATAAAATTATTTATGAATGCCATAGATGAAGATATTTATAAATCAGTTTTGACAGGAACTACATCTTCAACTTCTTCATCTGATGATCAAGAAAAGTTGATCAGTGTTGATGCAAAGGCCATGGAGATATTAACTCAATCAATGTCAAATGACATTTATCAAAGAGTTAATGATTGCACTTCAGCAAGGAGCATTTGGAACTCCCTCTCTAGGATGGTAAATGAACCATCTTCTTCCTCTTCCTCTAACATCATTTTTGATGCAGAACCATCAGTTACTCTAACTGAAAAAGAAGACAAGGAAGAACAAAAAGCCAGAAATTTTTGCATGTTGGCAATATATGGCTCAAACAACATATCTGAATCTGATTCAGAAAAGGTAAAAGAGGTATCTTCAAACTTTATTTTTACCTCTGATACTTTTAAATATGTTTTCACTTCTTCATGCACAGATTTAATAAAATCTGATTTTAAATCTGTTTTTAATTCATCTTGTACATATTTAATGTTATGTGAAAATTACAAATCTGACAAAGAAAATATAAAAGAGTAAAAAATAACTACAAAGCACACAAGACTTAAAATAGATTTGAAAACATCAGAAAAGAACATTTTTTCTTTGAAAAACAAATTTGAACAACCTGTTAAGAAGAAAAGTATTTATGTTCAACAAAATCAATTTAAATTTTTAAATTTATACTTTAATGAAATAAAAAGGCCAAAATATCTAATTATAAGACAATTTTGTTTTAACTGTTTAATATTTCTACTTAAATTAAATTAAACAACAGTTTTAATGATTCTATTGAATTTTTCAATTTTAAAAGCAATATCAGATAACTTCACTATCTTACAGATTTTCTCCAAAATCAGATTGAGCATTCTACTGTAGTAGCATAGATCAGAAATGATCAGAGCTCTGAGTGCGAGTCTCTTCTGATTAAGGGGATTCTATAGAAAGAAGCTATCAGATACTGTCTTTCTGATTATAAAAATTCTTAGAATCTGTTAAACAGCCAGCAATTCATCTTACTAAAATCCTACTTAAATCAAGATTTAGGAAATCAGAAGTGCTTAATCTTTTAAAAGTAATTTAAAAATAATCTCTGTCTCTTAAGCAACTCAAGACTTTTTATGCTTAGGAATCCTAAACCAAATAGAGGGAGATTGTTAGAATCTAGTTAATTTGGATTAGGATCCCAACTCAAATAGGGGGAGATTGTTGGAACCTTAGGTTTGATTTGAGTTAGGATCCACCTTAAGTATCTTAGTTTATATCATAACTCATATTATAACTTAGATTATATATCATTAAGAAAGAAAGCTAAAATATACATATATTTAATAAGGCAGAAAATAAGAAGAGAAATTAAAATTACATATAGTTCTCTGGCATTCGACGAATGTCGAACGACACTCAGCATTTGTCGAACGGAGATCGATGAACAGATTATTCTATAAGCAGCGCTCGACATTTCAGCAGGGAAGCATCGGTCGAAGAAATCCGAACAGCGGTCGATGAATGACGAACATCGCTCGACGAAAGTTCTATGCAGTTAATCAAAGCTCAGAATACCATTTGGCGAGCTCAGCCTGACGAATGACGAGCTGGGGTCGACAAATTTCAGCAGCATTTATTTTATATATATTTGCTTGACTAAATTTTATATGTCTTATTCTAATATGCTCTCAGACTTTATTAAAACAATATTTTATTTATTCTATTTATATATTGCTATATATATTGTTGATTTAACCTTACAGCGTGAAGCAATAAATGTTGTAGCCGTTTCGCAGAAGCAATAAATATTGTAGCCGTTGCAGCAAGCCAAAGACGGCAAGGATTCAAAATATTATACAGCAGAATATATTACAGCAGAAGATATATCAGAATACATACAGCTGTTCTCTCTTAATATATATATATATATACAGAATATATATTGCTGTACAAATTTAACATAGATTGAATAGATATTACAACTGCTGTACAGGAATTAGAGAACAAGGAGAAGAAGAGAAAAAGAAGAACAGAGCAAAAAGAAGAACAGATCAGAATATATATTATCTTCTTTTTGCTAATCCTTTTCTTGCAGATCTTCTATACATATCCTGAGACACCAAACCAATATTACTTGCTCAAGATCTAAAACTGCAAGAAGAAGAACAAAGGATTTGGAATCAAGAGAAGGAGCCTCCACAAGCTGTCATCAAACTACATCAGATAGGGGGAGCTCTCTTCAACATATTCATCAAGAGTCTTCTTATCAAAAGAGAAGAACAACATAATCTTTTCTATTTTCTTTTATTTCTTCCCAGCTTGTAAAGAGTTATAACTCCCTTCAAAAGTTAACTCCCGGTGACAGGGGACCTTAGCCAAAACTTGCATCTTGGTTAGAGCACCTTATCAAAAGCTCTGTGGTGTGTGGACACCTTATCAAAATCACCTTGGTGTGAGGGCACCTTATCAAAAACTCCTAGTGGATTCCTACCAGTGGGTAGAAGAGTAGATGTACCCGGATTTGGGGAACTACTATAATTTCTTGTGTCTTCTGGATTGCTTCTTGTTTATTTTATTTCTTTACCTGTGCTGTGTCTTATTTGCACTCTAACTGTTTGGTTTTATTACTCAAACAGCACACTATATATATCACTTACTTTGAAAGTAAAAATTAAGCAAGATCTTTTAATAAGATAATAAGAACTAAACTTTCCTTTCAATTGGTATCAGAGGAGGCTGATTTTTTTTCATGCACCTGATACTCAATTGAAGCCCTTTCAATTGGTATCAGAGGAAGTTGATTTTTCACACAGGCTAACACCTGAAATCATAAAGATCACCTTAGTTCTTATTTTGTTTTGTTGTAAAAAAGGTTTTTCCAAATGATATTCAGATTTTTCTATTTCAGATCCACCTTTATGCAATTTGGATAGTTTTGAGTTATGGAAAATTAGAATAAAATTATTTATGAATGTCATAGATGAAGATATTTATAAATCTGTTCTGACAGGAACTACATCTTCAACTTCTTCATCTGATGATCAAGAAAAGTTGATCAGTACGGATGCAAAGGCCATGGAGATATTAACTCAATCAATGTCAAATGACATTTATCAAAGAGTTAATGATTGCACTTCAGCAAAGAGCATTTGGAACTCCCTCTCTAGGATGGTAAATGAACCATCTTCTTCCTCTTCCTCTAACATCATTTTTAATACAGAACCATCAGTTACTCTAACTGAAGAAGAAGACAAGGAAGAACAAAAAGCCAGAAATTTTTGCATGTTGGCAATATATGGCTCAAACTACATATCTGAATCTGATTCAGAAAAGGTAAAAAAGGTATCTTCAAACTTTATTTTTACCTCTGATACTTTTAAATCTGTTTTCACCTCTTCATGCACAGATTTAATAAAATCTGATTTTAAATCTGTTTTTAATTCATCATGTACATATTTAATGTTATGTGAAAATTACAAATCTGACAAAGAAATTATAAAAGAGTTAAAAATAACTACTGAACACACAGGACTTAAAATAGATTTGAAAACATCAGAAAAGAACATTTTTTCTTTGAAAAACAAATTTGAACAACCTGTTAAGAAGAAAAGTATTTATGTTCAACAAAATCAATTTAAATTTTCAAATTTATACTTTAATGAAATAAAAAGGCCAAAATATCAAATTATAAGGCAATTTTGTTTTAACTGTTTAATATTTCTACTTAAATTAAATTAAACAGAAGTTTTAATGATTCTGTTGAATTTTTCTATTTTAAAAGCAATATCAGATAACTTCACTATCTTACAGATTTTCTCCAAAATTAGATTGAGCATTCTACTGTAGTAGCATAGATCAGAAATGATCAGAGCTCTGAGTGTGAGTCTCTTCTGATTAAGGGGATTTTATAGAAAGAAGCTATCAGATACCGTCTTTCTGATTATAAAAATTCTTAGAATCTGTTAAACAGCGAGCAATTCATCTTACTAAAATTCTTACTTAAATCAAGATTTAGGAAATCAGAAGTGCTTAATATTTTAAAAGTAATTTAAAAATAATCTCTGTCCCTTAAGCAACTCAAGACTTCTTATGCTTAGGAATCCTAAACCAAATAGGGGGAGATTGTTAGAACCTAGTTAATTTGGATTAGGATCTCAACTCAAATAGGGGAGATTGTTGGAACCTTAGGTTTGATTTGAGTTAGGATCCACCTTAAGTATCTTAGTTTATATCATAACTCATATTATAACTTAGATTAAATATCATTAAGAAAGAAAGCTAAAATATACATATGTTTAATAAGGCAGAAAATAAGAAGAGAAATTAAAATTACATATAGTTCTCTGGCGTTCGACGAATGTCGAACGACGCTCAGCATTTGTTTAGCGGAGATCGACGAACAGATTATTCTATAAGCAGCGCTCGACATTTCAGCAGGGAAGCAGCGGTCGACGAAATCCGAACAGCGGTCGACGAATGACGAACAGCGCTCGACGAAAGTTCTCTGCAGTTAATCAAAGCTCAGAATACCATTTGGCGAGCTCAGCCCGACGAATGACGAGATGTGGTCGACAAATTTCTGCAGCATTTATTTTATATATATTTGCTTGACTAAATTTTATATGTCTTATTCTAATATGCTGTCAGACTTTATTAAAGCAATATTTAATTTATTCTATTTATATATTGCTATATATATTATTGATTTAACCTTACAGCGTGAAGCAATAAATGTTGTAGCCATTTGGCGGAAGCAATAAATGTTGTAGCCATTGCAGCAAGCCAAAGACGGCAAGGATTCAAAATGTTATACATCAGAATATATTACAGCAGAAGATATATCAGAATACATACAGCTGTTCTCTCTTAATAAATATATATATACAGAATATATATTGCTGTACAGATTTAACATAGATTGAATAGATATTACAACTGCTGTACATGAATTAGAGAACAAGGAGAAGAAGAGAAAAAGAAGAACAGAGCAAAAAGAAGAACAGATCAGAATATATTATCTTTTTTTTGCTAATCCTTTTCTTGCAGATCTTCTATACATATCCTGAGACACCAAACCAATATTACTTGCTCAGGATCTAAAACTGCAAGAAGAAGAACAAAGGATTTGGAATCAAGAGAAGGAGCCTCCACAAGTTGTCATCAAACTACATCAGACAGGGGGAGCTTTCTTCAACATATTCATCAAGAGTCTTCTTATCAAAAGAGAAGAACAACATAATCTTTTCTATTTTCTTTTATTTCTTCCCACCTTGTAAAGGGTTCTATGTGTATATTTCATTTCCTTTACTGTCAGATATTTCTTTTATGTAATAATTATAATTAGTCATTTTCTCTGTTATCATGGACAACTGTTCGGCTAAATATTATATGTACTAGAATTTGACATATTTGCATGTTCATTCATCTGCGATGATCGCTGCATAAAAATCTGTTTCAAAACTTATATCATGAGTTTTATTAAAAATACATGTGCATCTAATAATATTGTAGCAGAATATATTACAGCAGAAGATATATCAGAATACATACAGCTGTTCTCTCTTAATATATATATACAGAATATATATTGCTGTACAGATTTAACATAGATTGAATAGATATTACACCTGATGTATAGGAATTAGAGAACAAGGAGAAGAAGAGAAAAAGAAGAACAAAGCAAAAAGAAGAACAGATCAGAATATATATTATCTTCTTTTTGCTAATCCTTTTCTTGCAGATCTTCTATACATATCCTGAGACACCAAACCAATATTACTTGCTCAGGATCTAAAACTGCAAGAAGAAGAACAAAGGATTTGGAATCAAGAGAAGGAGCCTCCACAAGCTGTCATCAAACTACATCAGACAGGGGGAGCTCTCTTCAACATATTCATCAAGAGTCTTCTTATCAAAAGAGAAGAACAACATAATCTTTTCTATTTTCTATTATTTCTTCCCACCTTGTAAAGGGTTATAACTCCCTTCAAAAGTTAACTCCCGGTGACAGGGCACCTTAGCCAAAACCTGCATCTTGGTTAGAGCACCTTATCAAAAGCTCTGTGGTGTATGGACACCTTATCAAAATCACCTTGGTGTGAGGACACCTTATCAAAAACTCCTAGTGGATTCCTACCAGTGGGTAGAAGAGTAGATGTACCCGGATTTGGGGAACTACTATAATTTCTTGTGTCTTCTGGATTGCTTCTTGTTTATTTTATTTCTTTACCTGTGCTGTGTCTTATTTGCACTCTAACTGTTTGGTTTTATTTCTCAAACAACACACTATATATATCACTTACTTTGAAAGTAAAAATTAAGCAAGATCTTTTAATAAGATAAATAAGAACTAAACTCTCCTTTCAATTGGTATCAGAGGAGGCTGATTTTTTTTTCTTGCACCTGATACTCAATTGAACCCCTTTCAATTGGTATCAGAGGAAGTTGATTTTTGACACAGGCTAACACCTGAAATCATAAAGATCACCTTAGTTCTTATTTTGTTTTGTTGTAAAAAGGTTTTTCCAAACGACATATTCAGATTTTTCTATTTCAGATCCACCTTTATGCAATTTGGATAGTTTTGAGTTATGGAAAATTAGAATAAAATTATTTATGAATGTCATAGATGAAGATATTTAAAAATCTGTTTTGACAGGAACTACATCTTCAACTTCTTCATCTGATGATCAAGAAAAGTTGATCAGTACTGATGCAAAGGCCATGGAGATATTAACTCAATCAATGTCAAATGACATTTATCAAAGAGTTAATGATTGCACTTCAGCAAGGAGCATTTGGAACTCCCTCTCTAGGATGGTAAATGAACCATCTTCTTCCTCTTCCTCTAACATCATTTTTGATGCAGAACCATCAGTTACTCTAACTGAAGAAGAAGACAAGGAAGAACAAAAAGTCAGAAATTTTTGCATGTTGGCAATATATGGCTCAAACTACATATATGAATCTGATTCAGAAAAGGTAAAAAAGGTATCTTCAAACTTTATTTTTACCTCTGATACTTTTAAATCTGTTTTCACCTCTTCATGCACAGATTTAATAAAATCTGATTTTAAATCTGTTTTTAATTCATCATGTACATATTTAATGTTATGTGAAAATTACAAATCTGACAAAGAAAATATAAAAGACTTAAAAATAACTACTGAACACACAGGACTTAAAATAGATTTGAAAACATCAGAAAAGAACATTTTTTCTTTGAAAAACAAATTTGAACAACCTGTTAAGAAGAAAAGTATTTATGTTCAACAAAATCAATTTAAATTTTCAAATTTATACTTTAATGAAATAAAAAGGCCAAAATATCAAATTATAGGGCAATTTTGTGTTAACTGTTTAATATTTCTACTTCAATTAAATTAAACAGCAGTTTAAATGATTATGTTGAATTTTTCTATTTTAAAAGCAATATCAGATAACTTCACTATCTTACAGATTTTCTCCAAAATCAGATTGAGCATTCTACTGTAGTAGCATAGATCAGAAATGATCAGAGCTCAGAGTGTGAGTCTCTTCTGATTAAGGGGATTCTATAGAAAGAAGTTATCAGATACCGTCTTTCTGATTATAAAAATTCTTAGAATCTGTTAAACAGCCAGCAATTCATCTTACTAAAATTCTTACTTAAATCAAGATTTAGGAAATCAGAAGTGCTTAATATTTTAAAAGTAATTTAAAAATAATCTATGTCCCTTAAGCAACTCAAGACTTTTTATGCTTAGGAATCCTAAACCAAATAGGGGAGATTGTTAGAACCTAGTTAATTTGGATTAGGATCTCAACTCAAATAGGGGAGATTGTTGGAACCTTAGGTTTGATTTGAGTTAGGATCCACCTTAAGTAACTTAGTTTATATCATAACTCATATTATAACTTAGATTAATTATCATTAAGAAAGAAAGCTAAAATATACATATATTTAATAAGGCAGAAAATAAGAAGAGAAATTAAAATTACATATAGTTCTCTGGCGTTCGACGAATGTCGAACGACGCTCAGCATTTGTTGAACGGAGATCGACGAACAGATTATTCTATAAGCAACGCTCGACATTTCAGCAGGGAAGCAGCGGTCGACGAAATCCGAACAGCGGTCGACGAATGACGAACAACGCTCGACGAAAGTTCTCTGCAGTTAATCAAAGCTCAGAATACCATTTGGCGAGCTCAGCCCGACGAATGACGAGCTGGGGCCGACAAATTTCTGCAGCATTTATTTTATATATATTTGCTTGACTAAATTTTATATGTCTTATTCTAATATGCTGTCAGACTTTATTAAAGCAATATTTAATTTATTCTATTTATATATTGCTATATATATATTATTGATTTAACCTTACAGCGTGAAGCAATAAATGTTGTAGTCATTTGGCAGAAGCAATAAATGTTGTAGCCCTTGCAGCAAGCCAAAGACGGCAAGGATTCAAAATATTATACATCAGAATATATTACAGCAGAAGATATATCAGAATACATACAGTTGTTCTCTCTTAATAAATATATATATACAGAATATATATTGTTGTACAGATTTAACATAGATTGAATAGATATTACAACTGCTGTACATGAATTAGAGAACAAGGATTAGAAGAGAAAAAGAAGAATAGAGCAAAAAGAAGAACAGATCAGAATATATATTATCTTCTTTTTGCTAATCCTTTTCTTGCAGATCTTCTATACATATCCTGAGACACCAAACCAATATTACTTGCTCAGGATCTATAACTGCAAGAAGAAGAACAAAGGATTTGGAATCAAGAGAAGGAGCCTCCACAAGCTGTCATCAAACTACATCAAACAGGGGGAGCTTTCTTCAACATATTCATCAAGAGTCTTCTTATCAAAAGAGAAGAACAACATAATCTTTTCTTTTTCTTTTATTTCTTCCCACCTTGTAAAGGGTTCTATGTGTATATTTCATTTCCTTTACTGTCAGATATTTCTTTTATGTAATAATTATAATGAGTTATTTTCTCTGTTATCATGGACAACTGTTCGGCTAAATATTATATGTACTAGAATTTGACATATTTGCATGTTCATTCATCTGCGATGATCGCTGCATAAAATCTGTTTCAAAACTTGTATCACGAGTTTTATTAAAAATACATGTGCATCTAATAATCTCACCGCCATATTTTAAAGCTTCTGCAAAAAACAAACTGTTTTACTTCAAATTAATTACCTTAAAACTTATTATCATCATCTCTGTTTCCACCTTAGCAGACATGGTTTTCTTTTCGCTCATGCCTGTGGCATCACGACCCGCCTCGAAGCGCACTCTGACTTTTGTCGAGACGGGTCGTGATAGGGCTTGAGGGTCTAAGTTGTAGGGCTTGAGGGCCTGAGATTGTAGGTCTTGCGGGCCTGAGTGTTGGCAAAGTTTGCCGACCCTAGCACACTGCTAGAAAGGCGCAGAGGGACAGTGGACTACTTAAGACACTCTGTCTTGAGGAGCCACTATACATATGGTTTCTTGTGTGTTTTGCTTTTATGGTTTGCTGCTGTGCTGTGTTAAATTTACTTAGTTCTTGTGCATAATTTTAAAAACAGCCATATCAGATATCCCCCCTCTAGGTGATAGTTCCATAACTAACAACACTAAGCATGATGCACCCTCTTATATGATGGTGAGTTCTTCATTTTCAACAGTTGAGCATTTTCTCGTTTATATGAAACATCAATGGATTTGGAATTATAGAGGAGTTATAGGGATAGAACAACATTCTTAGAGAATGTATAGAGAAACTAAAAATGGCTGAATCATTAAGGAATGCTTTTCAATCTCACTTAATAGAAGCACTGCATGAGCAGGTTGTGGATTTATATCATTGTTGTTCTCCTTTATATGAGCATATGAGCAATGGTCCAGTGTGTTTCTAACTTATATGGTGGACTGTCTCATTTAGTTTGTTGGTTGATTCAGAAGTTGAAGATTGATCAAGTTCGTAAGCCACTACTAGTGTTTTTATGCACTTAAATGTGAGCAAATGTTCAACTGCTGCTTCTATTTTTTTCTTTCTTGCTTCACTTTGGTGCTTGAAAATAGATGTCAAATATATATATATTCAGTTGTGGTATTTCTAAACGGTGGTTATGTTGATTTTATAAGTATGCAATGGTTTTATTGTTTTTTGCATTGGTGTGACTAGTATTGGCATCATATTTGGACTCACTTTATCAAAAGCCACATTCCAAACTTTTTGTGTCATATTTAAGCCCTCTTTTTTGTCCATTCATGTTGATTCCTTTGCGACGTATAATGCCATTTTTATAAATCACGGAGTTGGGTTCCACTTAGAAGTCATCATAGGCAAACCACTTGGAACACAAAGGGAGTTGGATGCTCTCATTCATCTCAATCACTCAACTATTTTTCATATTTTTTTCAAATATTTTTGTAGAATATCAAGAAACTGCACTCATTATTAGAGATCACTCGGGTCATCATTAAGAAGACATGAACATTTTCGTTGAGATAACTCGGGTCATCATTAGAACACTCGAGTCCACTCAACTAATTTAGACATGCGTTTTATTGTTGCTGCTTTTTGTGTAACAGTCCTGGCCCAGCCTGACCCGGGCCCCTGGCACCAGAACTGCCGGCACCTGAAGGGTCTAGCCTGACCCGGGCCCCTGGCACCGCCGGTTAAGCCTCACCCCGAAGGGTTAACCACAAGCCTGCAGGCCGTGCACCCCAACCCCTCTCTGGCCCACCACAGGGCCCAGCGGGTTGTTGGAGACATATAGTCTCCCTTCGGTGAGAAGTGAGCCAGTTAAGCGGCGGCACGTAGACTTCCCAGGAGGTCACCCATCCCGTGACTACTCCAGCCCGAGCACGCTTAACTACGGAGTTCTTTCACTTCTCATCACCAATTGAGCTTTACAAAAAGTGCACTTTTTATAACAGTCCTGGCCCAGCCTGACCCGGGCCCCTGGCACCAGAACTGCCGGCACCTGAAGGGTCTAGCCTGACCCGGGCCCCTAGCCCCCTTCAGGTTAAGCCTGACCCCAACAACTGGTCAACAACAAGCCTGCAGGCCGTGCACCCCAACCCCTCTCTGGCCCAGCGGGTTGTTGGAGACATATAGTCTCCCTTCGGTGAGAAGTGAGCCAGTTAAGCGGCGGCACGTGGACTTCCCAGGAGGTCACCCATCCCAGAACTACTCCAGCCCGAGCACGCTTAACTATGGAGTACTTTCACTTCTCATCACCAACTGAGCTGCAGCTCAATTGGTGATGAGAAGTGAAAGTACTCCATAGTTAAGCGTGCTCGGGCTGGAGTAGTTCTGGGATGGGTGACCTCCTGGGAAGTCCACGTGCCGCCGCTTAACTGGCTCACTTCTCACCGAAGGGAGACTATATGTCTCCAACAACCCGCTGGGCCCTGTGGTGGGCCAGAGAGGGGTTGGGGTGCACGGCCTGCAGGCTTGTTGTTGACCAGTTGTTGGGGTCAGGCTTAACCTGAAGGGGGCTAGGGGCCCGGGTCAGGCTAGACCCTTCAGGTGCCGGCAGTTCTGGTGCCAGGGGCCCGGGTCAGGCTGGGCCAGGACTGTTATATTTTGTGCCAAGAAATTGTTATTTAATATAGAGTTTTTTCCGCCGTGAATTTCTTGAGAAATTGGAGGAATCCTTGGTTTTTCATTCTCTATTGCTGCTGCATAAGTTGGTGTTGATTTTATTGCTTTTTATGATTGTTTCCTCATACTTGGTGTTTTATTTAGACATATGTATCATGTATTCCTGTTAGAGTTAATTGTAAGTCTTGAATTATGTTTTGATGTTTATGCTTCCATATCATATTCTTGCATTTAGTGCTTTTATTAAAACTAAACATATCACAGCTTTTGAGCTTGCTGAAATTTTTAAAAGTGTGTGGACATGCATCTCGCTTAAAACTCGAGTTAGTTGTTCGGATTTTTAAAAATGTGTGGGCATGCATCTCGCTTTGCGGAAAAGCTCATAATTTTTTTCTCACTTTGTAAGCATTTCATTATCATCTTCAATCTTCATCATCATCTCGCAGCAAGGCTCAGACATTCCATACTTGTTCAGTTGTTCCTCGAAACTGAAGAAAAAGCAGGTGCATGTTTTATTGTTGGTCTAGGTTTATCTCTGATAATAATTTTTACTGTTATTTTTTTATTTTTGCCCTGTTTCGACTATCTGTTGTTGCCTGCTGGAGTTGCTCGAAGTGTTTATTCATCTGGGGGAGCTTAATTTTGTTGCTCAACGCGGGAACTCCAAAAAAATATAGTTCTTAAATCATGTACATGTAATATCTAGGATAGGGATGACTTTTTAATGTTGTTTTTAAAACTAATATTCCTTGTTTTAAGTAGTTTATAGTGAAATAAAATGAAATGATTTTGATCACATTACATATGTATAATTGTATTCATTGTGTTGGAACAACCCTATTACTGTTTTAGGCTAGGATCACTATCTGTTGACTAGGATTAAGTTGACCCCAATGTATAGTCTAAGGGTCAAAGTTTTAGGCTGTTAGAACTTAGAAAAAACTCTAAGTTTCTGCGTTCGACGAACTCCATCCTGCGTTCGACGAACGTTGTGCTCCAGTTCGACGAACTTGCCAAGTCTCAGCGTTCGACGAACTTGCCAAGTCTCAGCGTTCGACGAACTTGCCAAGTCTCGGCGTTTGACGAACTTGCCAAGTCTCAGCGTTCGACGAACTTCCCAAGTCTCAGCGTTCGACGAACTCAGCTCTGCGCTCGACGAATAAGTATCAAGATGTTCAGATCGACGAAATTCATTCTCAGTTCGATGAACTCCAAGTTGAGCTCGACGAACTCCAGTCTGCGTTCGACGAATCAACAACAGAAGTTCAGTTCGATGAAATCAACCTTCAGTTCGACGAACTCAACCTTTAGATCGACGAACTCAGTTCTCAGGTCGACGAATTTTCTCCTCAGCTCTAAATTTCAGAAAGATCAGTTACATTATTCTCTGAACTCAGGTCGACTTTCAGCAACGAATATATTCCTATCAGTTAAGTCAGGATTGAATCCTTTCCTCTTATTATTCTCTTATGTCGAGAAAGTAGCCGTTGACACATTTTGGAAAAGGACACTTTCATGGAAAAGGAAAAGAGTTAAAGTTTAGTTGCTGAATCAGTTTGCATTTCCAAGAATATCTATTAAGAATATTTTATTCCTTAATTAAAATGATTTGATTTCACATCAGTCATATTTCAAAAAGGAAAAAGAAAAAGAAGAAGTATTACATTATTACAGCAGTACAGCAAGAAGATAAAATAAAGACAGAGAAGAAACAGTCGAGAGAGATATACATGAAGAAAAAGAAAAATCTTTAAGATATTCATCTTCTACAGCAACATTTTCAATCTCTGAGAACAACAACACAAATCATTCTCTCAGTATTCTGCTGCAAGTTCTAATCTTCAAGAACAACAACAAATCTGAGAAACATTGTCTCTCAGATTCATCAGCAATCAAAGAAGATTTGTTTCATTCAAGTGAAAGCTCCATCCTCAACTGTCAACCATTTCTATCAGACAGGGGGAGCTTTACATCAACACAATCCACTAGTCTTCTCTCAGATTGTTGACAGAGAAGAATCTCACAAACTCTTTATCCCATTCTGTACAGGGTTCTAACTCCCTTCAAAAGTTAACTGGTTGGTGGCAGGGCACCTGATAAAAAACATGTAGTTGGTGTTTGGGCACCTGATCAAAAACCCATTGGTGATAGGGCAGCTGATCAAAAACCTAGTGGAATCCTAACAAGGGTGGTAGAAGAGTAGATGTGCCCAGGTTGATTGGGGAACTACTATAAATCCTCGTGTCTTCTGTGTTTGTGTGAATTTTTGTACTGTGCTTTGATTTATTTATTTTGTTTCATACTCACTCAGTACACACATATATATATCACTATTTTAACTCCACTATAAAAATAAGTGAAAAACTTTTTAATACTCTATTCACTCCCCCCCCCCTCTAGAGTAAATCTAAGATCTAAACCTTCTTTCAACTTCTATCAGAGGTTACTTTCAATTGCTATCAGAGGTTGGTTGATTGTTTACAGCTAACACCTGAATCAAAAGATCAATTAGATCTTAATTTCCTCTAGAGTTTTAATTATTTTCTTAAAACTCATGGCACAGAACAAAGAATACTCAAGCACAAGACCTCCGATATGCAATCTAAATAAGTTTGCATTATGGAAGGCAAGGATCAAATTATATATGAATTCTATTGATGAAGAAATTTTTAATGTTATTTTGACAGGACCTCCTACTCCTACAACAACTAACTCTAATGTTGTTGCACCTCCTGAGTGGACAGATGCACAGAAGAAACAAAGAAGTGCATATACCAAAGCAATGAATATCTTGGCACAGACAATGTCTGATGACATTTTTCAAAAGGTTGTGGAATGCACCTCAGCCAGGGATATTTGGAATTCCCTCAATTACATGGTTGAAGGTTCTGCAGAAGAGTCAGAGTCTTCATCCAGCTCATCTGAAGATGAGAATGAATCAAATGACAAAGATCAATGCATGATGGCTATCTATGACTCAAGCTGTGAGTCAGAACATGCATCATCATCCAGCTCCAGTGATGATGAAGATGATGCAGATGAAAGAAGTTTCTGCATGATGGCTATCAATGCCTCAGGAAGTAATTCAGAAGAATCAGAATCTGAAAACTGATACTAATCAAGTAATATCTACTTTTACTTTAATTCAAATGATTTTAAAAATGATTTTAAAACTTTTTGTTTAGATTTAATTAAATCTGAGAAGGAAATAATCTCTCTTAGAAATAAGTTGGCTGAAATGAACCAACTAAGTGAACATAATGTCAATCTTAAAAAAGAATTGGCTGCCTCTAGAGAACACATTATTCTCATTGAGAATAAGTTATCTGAAGCTAATAAATTTGAAGAATTCCTCAATGGTAGAAGTATCAAACTGATGGACATCACAAGCACAGTGAATGTCAGACTAAATGGCAAGCTGGGTTTGGGTGCATCATCAAGTGAGCCACATCTTATTAAGAAAAATATTCTTTCTACACCAGTAAAATTCATCTCTGCCAAGGGCAAAGAGGCAGTAGAAGTAGATAAGAATATTTCAAGCAAGGATGTTCAGAATAAAAGAATTCAAAAGAATTCATCAAACGGTGATCGACGAAATCACATGAATTTGTCTAACGTAGATCGATGAAAGCTGAACACAGAATTTCAGTATAATTATCCATCGAACAGCGCTCGACGAAATTACTTCAATTCGTCGAACGGTGATCGATGAACTCTGAAGACAGACTTTTAGTATAGTTACTATTCGAACGGTGCTCGATGAAATTACCCCAATTCGTCGAACGACGATCGACGAACTCACCAGAATTCATCGAACGAAAAATATACTGAATGTCAGAAGAATTCTTATTCTTCACATACTAAAAATCCTTTCGCTGAGTGGATAATTCCTCTAAGGAGATATCATCCACAAGGCTATAAGGGTCAGCCTGAGATTTCTTATATTTTAGAATTTTGTGGAAAGACAAAAGGACCCAAGGTAGTCTGGGTCAAGAACAACTAGTTTGTTTTCTGTTTTGCAGGTACAAGGCTATCTAAACATAAAAGAACATTGGTATTTGGATAGTGGTTGCTCAAAGCATATGACAGGAAACAAGGCCAACTTAAGCAACTACAAGGCAAGGCTTGGACCCAAAGTGATCTTTGGAGACTCCAACTGTGGATAAACCAAAGGTTATGGTCAAACCAAAGTTGGAGCAGTCACCTTCAGAGAGGTAGCTTATGTCAAGGGTCTCAAGCATAACCTCATCAGCATAAGCAAGTTATGTGATGAAGGTTATCAGGTAACTTTTAACCATTCCTTATGTCTTATTACCAATAGTAAAAACATTAATGTGTTATCTGGTATTAGACATGGAAACATTTATTTAGTCAATTTTGACTCTGCCTATTCTGAAATTTATTTATTTAATTCTATAAGTAAAACAAATGAATTATGACATAAAAGGCTAGGACATATTAACCTTATAACTATATATAAGCTCTCTAAGGACAATCTTATTAGAGGGCTGCCTTCTGGTTCATACAAGAAGGAAGGACTCTGCAGGGCTTGTCAACTAGGAAAGCAAACTAGAAGTAGTTTTAAATCTTTATCCAAGAGTGATTCACCTAGGATTTTGTACTTACTGCATTTGGATCTTTTTGGGCCCACTGCAATACAGAGTCTAGGAGGGAAGCATTACTCTCTAGTTATTGTAGATGACTTCTCAAGATTCACTTGAGTGTTCTTTCTTAGGAATAAGTATGACACCTTCAGTGTTCTGACAGACTTTCTCAGGTCCAGCAAGATTGAGTACTCTACTCCAATTGCATTGATCAGAAGTGATCATGGAACTGAGTTTGAATCTCTTTTAATGAGAGAATTCTGTGAAAAAGAAGGGATCAGCCAATATTTCTCTGCTCCTAGAACTCCTCAACAAAATGGGGTAGCTGAAAGGAAAAAATAGAACAATAATTGAATCAGCAACTACATTGCTTGATGATGCTCACTTGCCACTCTCTTTTTGGGCAGATGCAGAGAACACAACAAATTATGTGTTAAACAGGAGTTTGATACATAACCTCAAGGGTAAAACACCCTATGAATTACTTAAGAATAAAAATCGTAAGGTTAACTATTTTAAGATATTTAGCTATAAATGCTATGTGCATAACAATGATAAGAAGTATCTAAGGAAATTTGAAGCAAAAGCCGCTGAAGGTATATTCCTTGGATATTCTCTTTCTTGTAAAGCAGATAGAGTTTACAACAAATCAACTCTTAAGATAGAAGAGTCCATGCATGTATCTTTTGATGAGACTAACATGTTAAATGAGGAGAGGAACACCACCTCTACCAAAAATACTTTGCAGGTACCAGCTCTATGTGAAGAGCTCAATGGACTAAATCTACAGAATGAAGAGTCTCTACTTCCATCACCTCAAATTATTGAAGACAATGAAGAAGAAGATCATCCAGAAGATCTTGCTGACAGTTCAAATCAAGTGACAGTTGAACAAATCCCTCAAGAGGAAACTATTGCTGAACCAACTCCAACTGTTGATCACATCACAGTTAGAGATCATCCAATATCTCAAGTCATTGGAGATATTTCAGCAGGTGTTCAAACAAGGCATCAACTACACCAAAATCAGATACACACTTGTTTCCTATCACAAGTTGAACCTCAATCCATAAAAGATGCAGAACAAGATCCAAACTAGATTCTTGCAATGCAAGATGAGCTCAATCAATTTGAAAGGAACAAGGTTTGGGATTTGGTTCCAAGACCAAAGGTCCATCCAGTCATTGGCACCAAATGGGTCTTCAGGAAAAAGCTAGATGATCAAGGCATAATCATCAAAAATAAAGCAAGATTGGTAGCCCAAGGATATTCTCAGGAAGAAGGAATTGATTTTGATCAAACCTTTGCTCCTGTTGCTAGACGTGAAGCTATAAGGATTTTTCTTGTCTTTGCTGCATTCAAGAAGTTCAAGGTATATCAGATGGATGTGAATAATGCTTTTCTGAATGGAGATATCAAAGAAGAAGTCTATGTGGAACAACCACCAGGTTTCATCTCTCCATCCCACTCTTCTTATGTATTTAAGCTTAATAAAGCTCTCTATGGTCTCAAGCAAGCTCCCAGAGTATGGTATGAGACCTTAGCTAATTTTCTTTTGGAGAACAAGTTCTGTAGAGGCTCTGTTGATAAAATCTTATTTTTCAGGATACATAAAAATAAAATTCTACTAGTTCAAATTTATATAGATGATATTATTTTTGGCTCTAATGATTCAAATCCATGCAAAAGGTTTTCTGACCTAATGCAATCTAAATTTGAAATGAGTAGTATGGGTGAGTTATCTTACTTCCTTGGTCTTCAAGTGAAGCAAACTCCAAATGGCATATTCATATCACAACCCAAGTATGCTAAAGAATTAGTGAAAAGATTTGGTATGTCTGATGCTTCTACCATGAAAACACTCATGCCCTCCAATGTTGTTGTTGATACTGATGAATCAGGGAAACCTGTTGATCAGAAAGTATATAGAGCAATTGTTGGCTCATTACTTTACTTAACCCCAAAGAATCTCACCTTATTTTATTAAAGAGAATTTTGAGATATATAAAGGGTTGTCTAAATCTAGGACCCTGGTATCCAACAGCTTCAGAATTTGAATTAACTGGATTCTCAGATTCTGATTATGCTGGATGCAGAGTAGACAGGAAAAGCACATCAGGAACTTGCCAGTTTCTTAGTGATAGGCTAGTGTCTTGGTTTTGTAAGAAACAAACATCTGTGTCTACATCAACAGTTGAAGCAGAATATATTGTTGCAGGCAGTTGCTGCTCACAAATATTGTGGATACAAAATCAACTTCTAGATTATGGTATCAATCAAAATAAATCAACTATATTTTGTGACAATACTAGTGCAATATCTATAGCACAAAATCCAGTACTCCATAGTAGAACTAAACACATAGAAATTAGGCACCACTTTATCAGAGATAATGTGGATAAAAATAAAATTTGCCTACAATTTATTCCTACTGACTTATAAAGAGCTGATATTTTCACCAAACCATTGGATGAAAAGAAACATATTTTCTTTATAAATCAGCTAGGAATGATAGATGGAGATTCAATCCATTAAAAATATATATATATATATATATATCTTTTATTTATCAGGAACAGCTGAGACAAGCTCTCAGCTAAACAGCTGAGACATCTGAACAGCTGAGACAACTGAACAGCTGAGACAAATAAATAGCTGAGACGAGCTCTCAGTCTCAACTAAACAGCTGAGACAAGCTCTCAATCTCAGCTGAACCGCTGAGACAAGGCCTAGGGTCGCTGAGAAGTTGTCTGGATCTGTTGGGATGGGATAGAAGAATCCACTGAGACTGGAAGCTGTCTCAGCCCAACCGCTGAGACACAAAGTCAACTTTTTCGTTGAATGGAGATCAATGAAATCTAGTCTTTCGTCGAACGGAGCTCGACGAAGCCTATTCCAGAGATCGACGAAGTCAATTAAATCGTCGAACTGAGATCGATGAAAATTTATTTTTTGTCGAACGCAGTTTGATGAAGTATGCTCTGATCTCTTTCCTTATAATCAAATTTTGAATTCCTTTTGACTTTATGCCTACAGAACCTGCTTCTCTTTCCAGTTCCTTTGCACTTGATCTCTCTTTTTCATTTTGTAGGAACAATGCCAATCTTTCTTCTTAAAACTTGCATCCTTCCCTACCTCCTATACAAATTGTTGGAGTCTATGTTCCGCATCTCTTGGTTTGAGAATAAAAAATACTGTGTTGTATTTGATCTTGTATTTTGTGTGTTTATAGTGTGCAGGTTGTGCAGGAACTAAAGATACACATCCCTATGAGTAGCATGCTAATTGGAGATGACTCTATGGAAAGAGAGCTAACACTTGCGTTAGTTGTTAACGCCCCGCGTTAACAACCGCTGAGAAGGAAACCGTCGAGAAGAAATGTCGTCGAGAACGAATCCGTCGAGAAGCCAGAGACAATGCCAGGCGTTAGGTCTTAACACTGGGCGCTAGCCGTTCGACGAAATGTGATGCCGGTCGACGAAACTGCGTTCGACGAAATCTGAAGGCGTTCGACGAAAGGAGATTCCGTTCGACGAAATGAACTTGCGCTCGACGAAATTGCGCTTCACGAACTTGCGTTCGACGAACTTTGATGGCGCTCAATGAAATTGAGTTTGGTGACATTGCGTTCGACGATCTTTGATGGCGTTCGACAAAATTGAGTTCGGCGACATTGCGTTCGACGAACTTTGATGGCGTTCGACGAAATTGAGTTCGGCGACATTGCGTTCGATGAACTTTGATGGCGTTCGACGAAAAAAAATTTCGGTTGAAGAAATTGCGTTCGACAAAATAAAATTGCGTTCGACGAAAATCCACAAACTGCCACGATCTTGACAGTTGCGGAATTTCAGCCACGACAGTGCACGTTCACTAACGCTGACGTTAACTCTTAACGCCACGCGTTAGCTCCCGAGGCTATTTAAAGAACAGGCCCTCTCATTCTACATGTGATGATTCCAGAATTCAAATACATTTGAGAGAGGCTCGTCTACAACAATTAAGAAATCTTCCTTGGGCTAACATGAAGATCTAAAGAAGATTTTGAAGGAGAAGGTCTACAACGCTTATTCCATATGAAGGACAATCGCTTCCAGAACGCCAACATCTACATCGCCTTCATCATCACCTTCAGAATTTCTTGGGGAGTTTCTCTTTACTTTATCTTGTAATCTTTTACTTTTTCCTTTTGTAATTTGTGTGGAGAAATCGTTCAGGGAGAACGTCGGATTCCGGGAAGGATTCTGTGGGTAAATTTGTCTTGTGTTGGCGACTAGGTCCTTGTGCGGCTTAGGGGGTAATTCGCCGCCTTGTGTGTGGCGACTAGGTCAAGGGTAGATCTAGGGGGTGGCTAGAGGCCTTATATGGGGTAAGATAGGCTATAGCCAACCGGTCCTTGGGAGAAGGACCGGTGAAACAATAAAAAGTGTTTTTACATATTCTCGCCTTGATTTCTAGCGTTATAGAAATTAAACATTTGTGTATTCAATTTATTATGAAATAAAATCATGTCCTTTAATGTTCTATTCAATTGATTTTATTTCCTCTTCAAGAATGTTTTAATTTATCTTTTCATTAAAATATCAAAATTAACATTTGTGTAATTATCTTTGAAATACAATAATCGTTTCAATTATCTCTGATCTGCTGGAATTGTATTTCATTTAAGATTTCATAAGTAAAATCATTGCGGCAATCTTTTTATGATAAGAAATATTTTCTGGAGAGCTAACGACAAGCGTTAACACTTAACGCCGTCGTTAGCAACAGTTAACAAAAAGTTTTGTTCTCTTGTTTACAAAGTAATCTTCAATACGATCTTTTCTGAGATATCAAAATATATTTTCTTATAAAATATTCCTAAACTTTGATTACAAACTTTGATAAATTTAATTAAGAATTTAAATTCCATAAAACCCTTATTCACCCCCCTCTAAGAGCGCCGTAAGATCCAACACAAATGTCCCTTCTTCTAGGGGCCTAGCTTCAGGTCTTCCTGAAACTAGGCAGGGGGAGATGTTTCATGAAGAAGCTCCTTTTTTATAGGGGGAGATACTTTATGAAGAAGTTTCAGTTTCAGGAGGAGATGCTTTATGAAGAAGCAAAAATTTTGATAGAAGCAGTTTCAGTTCTTGATGAAGAAGCTCCAGCAGGTGCAGCAGGTGCAGCAGGATTATCTTCTTCATCCCAGAAATCTCTTCCTCAGCAGTCAAGGAGACCAGCTAGTTCAAGTGGTTCTTCTAGTTCTAGGTCATCCAGACCTCCTCCTTCAGGATCATCCAAAATCATTTCCTCAGATTATAAATTTCACATATCTGATGGTTCATTTCATAGCAAAAAGTTTTCTCAAGATTATCAATCCTCTTATCAGGCCAGTAAAATAGATGATAGGCCTCCTTCTCCTAATCCAGAAGAAGAAAGGATTGCTCAGATGGCTAGATTCAAGGAATCTATTGCTACAACTCAGATTAACAATGCAAAAACTGAAGGTAAAGATTTCTCTCAGTACTCAACTATGTCAGAGTTCAGAAAGAAAGAGTTTGAAAAGTACAGATCAAAGCACTTATTCAATGCAGAAGATTACTTAAGGTTGCACCCAGCAGCTGTGGTTCCTCATGCAAAATCTCAAACCATGCTGGAAGTTCAAGACCTTTATATGAGTAAAAAGGAATCAGAAAACCCAAACAGATAAATTATATTCAAGCCTCCTTCAGAGAAGAAGTAAAGGTTCAAATTATTTAGTTTTGCTATATTTTCTGTTTTCAATGTAATGTTTCTAAACTCAGAGCACTATATTTCGTTTATCTGCTGAAATGAATTTACATTCTGACAGATATATATGCTCTGCTGTTTTTCTGTTGTTTTATTTGATTTTGTCAAATAGTGTCCTAACCCAAATAGAGGGAGATTGTTGGAACAACCCTATTACTAATTTGGCTATGATCACTATCTGTTGACTAGGACTAAGTTGACCCCCAATGTATAGTCTAAGGGTCAAAGTTTTAGGCTGTTAGAACTTAGGAAAAACTCTAAGTTTCTGCGTTCGACGAACTCCATCCTGCGTTCGATGAACATTGTGCTCCAGTTCGACGAACTTGCCAAGTCTCAGCGTTCGACGAACTTGCCAAGTCTCAGCGTTCGACGAACTTGCCAAGTCTCAGCGTTCGACGAACTTGCCAAGTCTCAGCGTTCGACGAACTTGCCAAGTCTCAGCGTTCGACGAACTTGCCAAGTCTCAGCGTTCGACGAACTTCCCAAGTCTCAGCGTTCGACGAACTCAGCTCTACGCTCGACGAATAAGTATCAAGATGTTCAGATCGATGAAATTCATTCTCAGTTCAACGAACTCCAAGTTGAGCTCGACGAACTCCAGTCCGCGTTCGACGAATCAACAACAGAAGTTCAGTTCGACAAAATCAACCTTTGGTTCGACGAACTCAACCTTCAGATCGACGAACTCAGTTCTCAGGTCGATGAATTTTCTCCTCAACTCAAAATTTCAGAAGGATCAGTTATATTATTCTCTGAACTCAGATCGACTTTCAGCAACGGATCTATTCCTCTCAGATAAGTCAGGATTTAATCCTTTCCTTTTATTATTATTCTCTTATTTCGAGAAAGTAGCCGTTGACACATTTTGGAAAAGGACACTTTCATGGAAAAGGAAAAGAGTTAAAGTTTATTTGCTGAATCAGTTTGCAGTTCCAAGAATATCTATTCAGAATATTTTATTCTTTAATTAAAAAGATTTGATTTCACATCAGTCAGATTTCAAAAAGGAAAAAGAAGAAGTATTACAGTATTACAGTAGTACAACAAGAAGATAAAAAAATACAGAGAAGAAATAGTCGAGAGAGATATACAGGAAGAAAAAGAAAAAGCTTTCAGATCTTCATCTTCTACAACAGCATTTTCAATCTCTGAGAATAACAACACAAATCATTCTCTCAGTATTCTGCTGCAAGTTTTAATCTTCAAGAGCAACAACAAATTTGAGACACATTGTCTCTCAGATTCATCAACTATCAAAGATGATTTGTTTCATTCAAGTGAAAGCTCCATCCTCAACTGTCAACCATTTCTATCAGACATGGGGAGATTTACATCAACACAATCTACTAGTCTTCTCTCAGATTGTTGACAAAGAAGAATCTCATAAACTCTTTATCCCATTCTGTACAGGGTTCTAACTCCCTTCAAAAGTTAACTGGTTGGTGGCAGGGCACCTGATCAAAAACCTGTAGTTGGTGTTTGGGCACCTGATCAAAAACCCATTGGTGATAGGTCACCTGATCAAAAACCTAGTGGAATCCTACCAAGGGTGGTAGAAGAGTAGATGTACCCAGGTTGATTGGGGAACTACTATAAATCCTCGTGTCTTCTGTGTTTGTGTGATTTTCTGTACTATGTTGTGCTGTGATTTATTTATTTTGTTTCATACTCACTCAGTACTCATATATATCACTATTTTAACTCCGCTATAAAAATAAGTGAAAAACTTTTTAATACTCTATTCACCCCCCCCCCCCCCCTAGAGTAAATCAAAGATCTAAACCTCCTTTCAACTTCTATCAGAGGTTACTTTCACATTATTTTAAAACTGATATTCATTGTTTTAAAATTGATATACTTTGTTTTCCCTAATTATCTAAGTTTGTTTCAAATATTACCTTATCAATCAATTGGATCAAAGTTTTATAGTTAATGTCTAATTTTGCTATGGTGAGGTTTTTGATGAGGTACTTTAAAGCATATTGCAGAGCATGTGATTCTGGAATTGATTAGTTTGTATATACATCTATTGCTAGTATTAGAGATCTAACATATATCATCTACAATTGTCTGTTTCTTAATTTGTTAGTATTGTTAAATAAGATAACTGAGAATTCTTTTTATTTAATGTTTCTGAAGGAAGACATGCTATTTTCATTGAAGCGTGAAGTTCCCCTTCAACTAAAAAGCCTCATCTAATGTTGGTGAATGTGTTTCCAGTATCATTTTTCTAAGGTTTGCTTGCACCTCTTCCAATAAAGTTGATCTTCGCACTCTAGTTTCTATACATTTTCTCAAATTCTCATTATTGATTGAATTCTCATTATTACTTGAATTCTCATTCTTGAAATAGGGCATGAATGAAGTTACCTCTACAATTTATGTGAAGCCTAGGTTGTTACTCATCAAGCTTTGCACCGTGTGTCGTCGTCCCTTTCCGAAGTTTGAACAATTAGAACATCAAGCCACCATCAAAATTTTTGGCACCTTGTATCTTATAGATTTTCTTATCATTATAAATTTTTTTTCATGTATTGAATTTAATTAGAGATATCTCTATTAGTCTGTATCGAGGGGTTTGGGCTATCTCCCACCCTCTTATTACTCTATTAATAAAATAAATAAAAAATATGTTGAAATGAAGTTTCTCTTTGCGATTGATTACTCTTTTTCATTTTGTGTGCAAATGAAAGAAAAGTTGCGATTAATTTGATGTGAAATTATGTACACATGCTCAATTTATATATCACTAATGAAGTGTAATTTAAATAAATATTCTCAAAGTGTTGTCTTTGCACTTTTTGCAACATTTTTTAATTGTAACACTAACAATTCACATTTCTAAACTGTTGTAATAGGTCCACCAAAAAATTGTTAACTATTGCAACAGCATATGTAACAGTTTTTGTATAGTGTTGTCTAAAAGTCTACAAAACTGTTGTCAAACCTTTGGTAACACGGGTATAGACAACGTCTTATGACAACAATTATCTATGTTTTGACAACAGTTTGCAGTTTTAGGCAACATTTTTCAAGTGTTGTTAAATACCGAAAATGTTGTAGTGGGAGAATTCTATAACTATCCTTTACCGATGTTTTTTTATAACAAAGCTGCAATATACATATCGAGAAATCCATTCTTTCATGAGAGGACAAAGCATATTGATGTTGACTATCACTTCATCAGAGAAGGAATTTTGAATGAACAAATCTGCATTTCATTCGTAACCTCTGATAAAGAGTTAGCAGATATTTTTACCAAAACAGTATCTTTTTCATTTTTTGACATATGTGACAAGCTGAGCATGATCGACATATATGCTCCAGCTTGAGGGGGAGTGTTAAAACATACATGTATATTGGCGATTAACCTCGTTTAACCGCACCTTGCGATCATCGAGGTTAGGTTATTCTAACTGAAACTTATGCAGAGTAATATATATATAGGCGGTTAGCGATGTGTAACCGCACATTGTGATGATCATGATGAAGATGCATTAACCGCAAGCTTTGATGATGAAGACCGGCGGATTCATCCTTGGTACCTGCTCAATGATGTTGATTGACATGGGTAGTTACCCTAGTGTAACCGCGCATCCCGTGCGATCAGCTCGCGTGTGACCGCATTCGCCGCACTTAATTGTCTCTCTCACATCCTTCGTTTTATATAAAGGAGGTCATACCCATGTAATATTCAGATTTTTGGAAATAAATATATTCAGTTATTTTCAATTGCCACGTGTCATTGTTAATTACTGTTAAGTTATTTCCAAGTTCTCACAGCGAGTTCGGCTCACTCTTGTGCTAAGTCGGTCTGATTCTTGGGCTGGGGGAAAGTACTTAAGTGAACTTTTATGCGAATATTTCTTTTGAGAGTTGTAATAATTGTTGTGGTATGAATGAAATATGATGGTATTCTATATCTTCCCCCAATTTTTTTTATTTCATTAATTCGACATGGTAAAATATTTTCAATAAAAAACATTTAATAAAATTGAGTTCTTTGATGAAATATTTTCTATATGTTCTTATAATAATGTATAATTTTCAATTGTTATAAAACTCTTATAAAAGAGTAACAAGAAGATGATAATAAACTTGCATTAATGGAGTGGTGAGAAATAAAGGAATTCAGAATAATATATAGATTTAGAATCGAGCATGGGTACGTAAGACATGTGGTCACTACACTAAAGAAGTTACACCACCCTCCGGCAGGGCTTTCAACCGATGCTCACTCCTTCAAGGTACAACACCCGGCTAGATCTCGAAAACTCCGATATGCGTGGACACCGAAGAAGCACAGAGCACCCGAACTCTCACTTGATGAAGCAAATGAGAAGAGAAACGAATGACGGCAAAAGATCGCAAGAACAAGAGAGAGCGAGAGAGAGAGAGATTTCCGAAAACGTGAAAGCGTATCTAAAACGATTCAGAGAAATATCCTATATAAGAGTCTCGGAAAATTAACACATAATTAATTATAACGGTTATAATTGGTAAGAGATAATCGAGCAGAGAAATGTGGAAGATTTCCAACGTAAGAGAGAGTAATGACGAGAAAACGCATAAAAACTAGAAACGGTTAGAAATTACGCATAATAACTGCGTCCGCAAGCGTCGAGAACTTATCGACGCAAGTAGGCTGCTTCGACTTCTTATCGACGCAACTCCAGTCGACGTAGTCGGGTGCGTCGAGTTCTATTCGACGCAGCTCCGACTTCTACTCGACGCAATCTCCGAATAAAAAAACTGAAACTATTTTGTACAAAAATACAATTCAATTCAATTATTCCTCAAATCCCAAATCCGGTCCGGTCCGGTGCGGTGCGCGCGCGCTCCTGTGGTCCATAGATCCTCCTTATGTTCTTTTGAACAAATAAGAAAGTGTGGAGACATATATATACTTATTAACAAAAATGTAAAATGACAAGATGTGACTAATAAGTTCATCATTTCCTTCGTGAAAGATTCCCTCCAAACATTTGGATTCCCACCATTTAGTTTTTGAGCTTTAATTTTCATCAATTATGAGGAGACAAACACTAAACATTGTTGGTGTTGGGGAACACTTCCGGCTCTCTTGTTTCTTACACCGGGTTAGCCCACGTGAGCTTAGAGACGTCGGAGTGTGACTCTCTCCGATAATTGGAGTACCAGCGAACGCGGTGGTCTGGGGGCGGCGAGCCCCCGGCGGCGGTCCCAAATTTTGATTTGTGATATCCGGGTGTGCAGATATCCGGGTTTCGGTTCCGTGGCCTATTTAAAGGCGTGTAACCCGAATCTAGGGTGAAGGTTTTTTTTTCTTAGCGGTTTTGGCTGAGGAGTTTTGGAGGCGTCTACGAGGAGATTCCGTGGAGAGGCGTTTCCGGCGGTGGTTCCTTCGTTTCTTGTCCAAAGAGAGGGGTGCGAGGTAGGATCGGTTTTGATCCTTGTAACCTTGTGTGTTTTGTAATCTCTGTTGGTGAATACAAGAAGGTGAAGCTGGGGCGGGATAGGAGACGTAGCCCGGTTTTGGGTGAACCTCTTAAATTCGTGTGTTTTCTGTGATTTTCTCTTTGTTTTTCGTTTCAAATCTCTCTTCTCGGCACCCCACGTTTTTCTACAAACATCATACGAGACTTCAATAAAATATTATAAATTAATTGTTTTAATTTCTAACACTCTTGAGTGATAAAATTTTAAACAAAGCATTCTAAGGATTAAAAAAATATATAAAAAAATGGAGAAAACGTTCATTGAGCTCAGAGAAAAAAATAGTGGTCGACAATAATCCGGTACATTGCACTGATGATTTTTTAATTAACGAAGATTATCTTATAAGGTGTTATCTAAGTTATATATATATATATATCAAATAATTGATTATTTTAGTTTTAATAAAGTTATGAAGTTTATTCATGCATGCATCTACAGCAGACTTACACAATTTCAAATATATATCTTTAATATATAAATATACAGTAATTTAAATTCAAATAAATATTTGTTGTGATAGGTATAATAATTTATTTATTGTCCTAATGTTAAAGGTTGTCTAACTGTTTAAGAGTCCATTTGGCATACCGTTTTTTGCTCTGAAAAAAAAAACTATTTTTGAACATAAGAGTCGGTGAACTTCCGTAGGCGAGGTCTAGTGTTCACGAGTGAAGTTCGTAACTGTTGCGGATCGCTCGGGTGCTTTGGTAGACCGGTCAAATTGAACCACCTTAGCTCGGAAGCGAATCGAGCAAGCAAATAGTCAATGAGTGAGTTAGTAAGTGACACGAAGACTTTAAACGTGGAAAACCCGGAAAGGGTGAAAAATCACGTTGCTGGAGCTGTGCCGACCAACCTCCACTATTTTCTGGGGGGTTACAATTATAGATTGAGAACTCGAGCGCGACAGGTCGCTGCTCGTTACAATGGTGGAGAGAGGGAGAGAACTCCGAGGGTGACAGCCCGCCTCTCGGAAAACTAAGTATTTTCTTCTAATTAGAACGGGGTGAGAACAAAAGTGAGAAGGTTGAGTCGCCTTTCGCGACCTTCGAAGACTCGAAGGAGATCTTCAAGATTCGAACGAGATCTTCGAGAGCCGAAAGAGATCTTCAAGCGCCGAAGGAGAATTCCAAGGAAATCTTCAAATGAGCTCTCTCCGGCGTAGAAGGTAAGGTGTCTTGAAATGAAGGCTCTGTGCTCCTTTTATAGCTTTGGCCGGGGATAGCCCGGTAATTTTGCCATCGTAACCACCGTAACCACCTGACGGGTGAATCATGTTGGTCGATTTGAAGCACACGGATCGCCATTTTTCGTAAATGACCATCTCGCCCTTCGGGCAGTTCATGCAGTTCTGGCAGTTCGGGCAGCTTTGTTGAAGGCGATAAAGGCGACGAACGGGTCCTGCAATCTGAGAAATTAGGAAATGTTAACTGCACGCGTGTCGGGAACGTGGAAACACTCTGAGCGCGCGAGGAAGTGTTCTGATCATGCAACGAACATTGGAGCGTTCTGAGTGCACAACGAACACGGGAGTGTTCTGAGCGCGCAACGAGCGCGGGAGCGCTCTGAGCGCGCAACGACCAAGAGAGAGTTCTGAGCACATAATGAGCGCGGGGGCATACTGAGCGTGGGAACGCTCTGTGTGCGCACCGAGCACGGGAGCGTTTTGAGCGCGCAAGGAGCGCGGGGGCATTCTGAGCGCGCAACGAGCGCGGGAGCGCTCTGAGCGCGCAACGAGCATGGGAGCATTCTGAGCGAACAGAGAGGCGTTATGAGCGTGTAATGAGCGCGGGGGCGTTATGAGCGCGCAATGAACGCGGGAGCGCTCTGAGCGCGCAACGAGCACGAGAGCATTCTGAGCGAACGGAGAGGCGTTCTGAGCGCGCGGAGAGCTGGGAAACGAAAAGCCGTGCCCCCAAAGGGGGGATTGGGTTTCGGTCGAATACTCCGCAGGACCCCCTGCAGGAGAGGGGTGCGGTTAGGACGCACCCCTCACGGGGCAGTTTGGCGCTACCGCACGCGATAACGCGCGCGGTACCGCCACGCGCGGTAGCGTGCGCGATACAACCGCGTGTGGTGCTGTCGCGCGCAATTGTGTGTGGCCCTGCGGCGCGCACTGCGCGCGTGGTTGTACGGGCGATTAGCTGTGGAGATGGTGGGTTTGGTCCATTTTCCCACTCATCCTCCATTATCTTAGTGGAGGAGTGGGGTTTTTGACTAACCGCCACCCGGTTTTGTATATATAGATGAGAACCCATAATATGAGTGCACATTATAAGCCCCCCAAACTTTCGGAGTCTGGATTACAACGCGAAGGAGTTCGGAGGTTTTGATTTTTTTTTCGCGGTAATTTAGATCACCGTCATCTTCATGCGACGTGGCAGAAGTTGTTGATTGGCTCTAGTTGTGGGAGAAACTTCTATCTCGTATTGATCGGCTGCGGGCTTGCTGCCCAGCGATTGCGTTGAAGATCGTGACAAGCTTGTCGCCCTGTGATTGTGTCGGATATCGTGACGATCTTGTCGTTTAGCATTGAGGCATGGGTAGATTGGTGGCAATGTGTTGAAGCAGCGGTGGCGAGGTGGCCAAACAGCGCTGAGGCGAGGTGCCCAAGCAGCGCTGAGGCCAGGTCCCCAAGCAGCGCTGAGGCCAGGTGCCCAAGCAGCGCTGAGGCCAGGTGCCCAAGCAGCGCTGAGGCCAGGTGCCCAAGCAGCGCTGAGGCCAGGTGCCCAAGCAGCGCTGAGGCCAGGTGCCCAACATCGCTGAGGCCAGGTGCCCAAGCAGCGCTGAGGCCAGGTGCCCAAGCAGCGCTGAGGCCAGGTGCCCAAGCAGCGCTGAGGCCAGGTGGTCTTTTGGGTAGTCCTAGTTAAGATTGTCGTACTCGACGCTTATCCTCCACTCACGAGAGGCCTCTTCTCTTCACCATGTTGGCGAGTTTGTTGTTAGGCGTTAGTACCAAAGATCCCGACCTTGATTTTTGTAGCCCTACTTCAGATGATTCACATCGTTGATAGAGCCAAAAAATAGCTGTAGTAAATTTAAATACACAATGGATACATGTGCGTTAGTACAATCTTGTGGCTTACTATTTTTAAAAGCAGAAAACTGGAAGAAGCAGTAAATAGAAATTGATGATAGATGAGACGCGGGCTGTGCGCGCTCTACTAAGAGAAAGGTTCCCCTGCCCAGTACCTCTCGCTCATCCGCATTGGGGTACGATGTTGTCCTCTACTGGATTGTCAGCTTTTGGTCTGTGCTAGTTCGGGACTTGGTTTAGTAAAAACCTTACGAGGAGGCCTTGTTGGACAAGTCGCTCGATTTCCTCCTTCAACCGCTTGCAGCTTTCAGTATTGTGTCCATGCCCGCAATGGAAGTCGCAATATTGGGACTGGTTTCCTCTGCTCGGCACAAGCGGCCCGCGTCTGCAGAGCGCGTTGGTATCACGGATGGTGAGGACAACGTTAGTCCTGGTAGTGTTCAGGGGAGCCCTCCAAGAAAAACTCCTCGTAGAAGCTCGGGGTCTACTCCTGGAATTTGTCGTGCCTCAGTGGTGAAGCGGCGGAAGAAATCCTTGAGGGTCTCTCCCTCGCTCTAGCATATTCCTGAGAGGTGGGAGGGGTCCCAGACGGTTCTGCGGTTCGCAATGAATTGGTTTATGAATTGTTGCGTCATTTCCGCGAAGCTATCGATTGTTCCATCTTGCAGAGAATGGAACCAAGTGCGCGCTTGCCCTTTCAGGGTTGCTGGAAACGCTTGACAGAGGAGCTGATCTGGAGCATTGTAGAGTCTCATGATGGTAGCAAAGTGGTTGACATGTTCTAACGGGTCATCCATCTCATCAAATGTTTCAATGTTTGGAAACTTGAAACCATTCGGAACTGGATGGGCCAAGACCTGAGGCGATAGTGGGGATCCGTGGTGCGCGGGAAGGCGGGCGAGAGCTACGCGTCGCTCCGCCTGACAGTACTCCTCCGCTATTATGTCGTGTATCTCTTCTCGAGTGGTTATTCCCATCACTTGTCCAGTGACAACTCTTCCCTGGCACTAGAGATGGTGATCAGCTTCTATTCTTCTGGTCGGCCGAGCAGGATGGGTGGAGTTTGCGTCATCAGAGCACTCTTCTGAGGCATCTTCTTCTCGAACGGCCTCCTCATTTGGAGCATGATTCGGAGCCGGGGGGGGAGGGGGGGGGGCGTTCAATGCTGGAGGTTGAACGGGAGCTCAAGGGGCCCCAAGATTTCCCACGAGAGACAGCATCTCGGCTTGTTGTTCTTCCATTTGTCGTATGCGTCCTTCCAGTGATGTTGTGGGCGCAAGCACTGCCTCTTCTGTGAGAGGCGCGTCGATAAGCGAGTGGGAGGGAGCTGGGCCGACCGGTCGAATTGAACGGTAAGTAGTGTGAGCACTTCAGTGAATCGACGTGTCCCTCCGTGATTGATCCTTCTGTAGTGCGAGCACTTCTTTTTGTCATTGCAATCGACGATAAGTACTAACTTCAGTGAATCTTTGCAGAGCTTTGAGAATCCTCGTTCCCACAGACGGCGCCAAACTGTTGCAGATCGCTCGGGTGCTCTGATAGACCGGTCGAATTGAACCACCATAGCTCGGAAGTGAACTGAGCGAGCAAACAGTCAATAAGTGAGTTAGTAAGTGACACGAAGAATTTTAACGTGGAAAACCCAGAAAGGGTGAAAAAACACGCGGTTGGAGCTGTGTCGGCCAACCTCCACTATCTTCTGGGGTTACAATTAGAGATTGAGAACTCGAGCGTAACAGGCCGTTGCTCATTACAATGGTGGAGAGAGGGAGAGAACTCTGAGGGTGACAGGTCGCCTCTCAGAAAACTAAGTACTTTCTTCTGAGAACGTGAGTGAGAACAAAAGTGAGAAGGCTGAGTCGCCTTTCGCGACCTTCGAAGGCTCGAAGGAGATCATCAAGATTCGTAGGAGATTTTCGAGTTCCGAAGGAGATCTTCAAGCGCCGAAGGAGAATTCCAAGGAAATCTTCAAAGGAGCTCTCTCGGGCGTAGAAGGTAAGATGTCTTGAAATGAAAGCTCTAGGCTCCTTTTATAGCTTTGTCGGGGTAGCCCGGTAATTTTGCCGTCGTAACCACCATAACTAGCTGACAGGCGAATCACGCAGGTCGGTTTGGAGCACACGGATCGCGATTTTTCGTAAATGACCGTCTCGCCCTACGGGCAGTTCGGGCAGTTCAGACAGCTTTGTTGAAGGCGATAAAAGCGACGAACAGGTCCTGCAATCTGAGAAATTAGGAAATGTTAACTACATGCGTGTTGGGAACGTGGAAACGTTCTGAGCGCGCGAGGAAGTGTTCTGAGTGTGCAACGAACACTGGAGTGTTCTGAGCGCGCAATGAACACGAACATGTTCTGAGCGCGGGAGCGCTCTGAGCGCGCAATGAACACGAGAGCATTCTGAGCGCGGGGGCGGTCTGAGCGCGCAGCGAGCGTGGGAGCGCTCTAAGCGCGCAACCAACACGAGAGCATTCTGAGCGAACGGAGAGGCGTTCTGAGCACGTAATGAGCGTGGGGGCGATCTGAGCGCGCAACAAGCGCGGGAGCGCTCTGAGCGCGCAACGAGAACGAGAGCGTTCTAAGCGAACGGAGAGACGTTCTGAGCGCGCAATGAGCGCGGGGGCGTTCTGAGCGCGCAATGAGGGCGGGAGCGCTCTGAGCGCGCAACGAGCACGGGAGCGTTCTGAGCGAATGGAGGTGCGTTTTGAGCGCGCGAGAAGGCGCTCTGAGCGCGCGAAAAGCTGGGAAACGAAAAGTTGTGCCCCCAAAGGGGGATTGGGTTTCGGCCAGATACTCCACAGGACCCCCTACAGGAGAGGGGTGCGATTTGGCCGCACCCCCTATGAGGGTTGCGGTTAGGCCGCACCCCAAGGGGGGGCGGCATGGCCGCACCCCAAGAGGGGTGCGGGTTGGCCGCACCCCAAGTGGGGTGCGGGTTGGCCGCACCCCTATTAGGCCGCACCCATCACGGGGCGGTTTGGCGCTACCGTGCGCGACGGTTTGGCGCTGCCGCGCGACGGTTTGGCGCTGCCGCGCGACGGTTTGGCGGTACCGCGCGACGGTTTGGCGCTACCGCCACGCGCGTTAGCGGGCGCGATACAGCTGCGCGTGGTGCTGTCGCGCACGGTTGTGTGTGGCCCTGCGACGCGTACTGCGTGCGTGGTTGTACAGGTGGTTAGCTGTGGAGATGATGAGTTTGGTCCACTTTTCCACTCATCCCCCATTATCTTAGTGAAGGAGTGGGGTTTTTGACTAACCGTCATCCAATTATATATACGGTTCCGGTTCTACTAAAACCGTGAACCGAACCGCTAAGGTAACGGTTCTTCAAACTAGAACCAAAATCGTATTTGGTTTGACCGGTTCCGGTTCTAGCAAAATTTTTGGAACCGCCGTGTTAACGGTTCCGGTTACGGTTCAACAAGAACCAAAACCAAACCGGCCACTAACGGTTCGGTCCGGTTCTACGCGGTTCGGTCCGGTTCCAATCGGTTCCAACTAGGACCAAAACCAAACTTGGCGGAATGAATGAGGGAGGTCAAAATAAAAAACCGGAGGGGAAATGTATATCCGTTCGATTTTTTTGCAAGAGGGACTTCGAAGTTTGAGGCCCGGGTGCAGGAATTTCGCGTTACATCAAGGGGGGTACTTTTTGTATAATATATAGTAAGTCGAGCTGAAAGTTAAAAACTGAAACCACAATACCACAAAATTGCACAAGACAACGCCGATTTTAAAAATTCAAAGATCACGATCGTGTAATGTTAATGCAATGTTCATGTTGATGAAGATCACGACTCAACATATGGTAAATAACTTTGAATTGTTGCTTTTGAAATCTTATTTTACAATTAAAATTTTGTTTAAAGAATAAGTTAATTTAATTTGACTAATTTATCAGCTACAATTAGATATATCTTTCATGATTACTATTAAATAGTTGTTGTATATATTCTATATATTTCAGAAAAATATGCGAGTAAAATTGAAAATACATTATATGACTGCATACAAACCGAAAGTACACTGTAAAAACCGACTCCAAATCGCACCAATGTCAAACCACAACACGGTTTTGTTGCGGTGCGACTTTGTACAGTTCAAAACCGCCCCTTTTTTTTGCGATTGCGGTTTGGGTTCAAACCGCACCAGTTTCACCTATAATAGTAAGTATAGATATTATAGATATATTATAAAAAAAATAACAATAAAATAATAATAATAATTATTATTATTATTATTAACGGGTTTCGGTTCGGTTCTGCTTCGGTCCGGTTCGGATCGGTTCTAAAAATCTTAAAACCGCTTGAGACTTGCATATTGCGGTTCCGGTTCCGGTTCCGGTCTGGATAATAAAATGAAAGAACCACACCCAGACCAATGTTGTTCACGGTTCCAAAATTCAAATCGGAACCCAAATAATTCGCGAACGGTTCGGCCCGGTTCTTTGCGGTTCCGGTTCGATTTCGATTCGGTTTACGATTTTCGGTTTGAAGTGACAGCTTTAAATATGAGTGCACATCAATAACCACTACATTCATGAGCGTCACTTGTCAAATAGATCCTAAATTTTAAAAAATTCATAATTGTATGTTTTAATGTAAGTGTTTTGATGTAAACAGCAATCAATAATAGTTTTATGTTATCAACTATGTACGGTACAATTTACCTATATTTTACCCTAAATTGTATGTTTGTTTAAGGCTCTGTTTGAGGGGATTTATTTTCATCGGTCAAATAGTTACGATCGCATGAACCGAACATTAATTCCCAAACGAAGCTTAATTAAGAACTTATATAATTAGAGATAAAATAAATTTAGAGTAAAATCTCAGATGCAATTAAAGTTGGTCGGTAAAATATCTCGGGTACAAAATAAAGTTAGAGTGAAATATTAAAAATATATATAATATGAAATGTGGGAGAAAATATATATAATAAAAAACTAATTTCAGGAAAATTAACTCATTTCATTCAACGAAAAAAAATTAATTTGACTCGAATACAATTAAAATCATTCGTGTTGCGGATCACTTAAGGCTCCGGTAGACCGGATTAAATTGGACCGCCTTAGCCCGGGAGCGTTCGAGCACACAAACAGTCACAGAAAAAGGGAAAGTTGACAAAGCAAATTTTTTTAACGTGGAAAACCCGTAAATTGTGTGAAAAATCACGTGGTCGGATCTGTGCCGACCAAAACTTCCACTATTTGTTGGTTGCACAGAGCTTTTTTGAAGAACTCGAGGGCGACAGGCCGCCTCTCGTTACATTTGTTGAGAGAGAGAGAGAGGTGTTCGGAGGGTGACAGGCCACCGCTCACGGAGCTAAGTCTTCTGCCTGTTGTAGAGGGGAATGCTGCGCTCTACGTGCTTTTGAGGCTTTGAATGTTGCTCGAAGGTTGGATCGATGCGCTTTGGGTGTCTTTGTCTCTGTGGCTTGTCTCCTGCTGCGCGAGAGGAGTTTGGAGTGCTGGTCTTGACGGTGGCTGTCACGTTTGTTCTTGAGCGCACATAGGCGTGCTTATTCTTGAGCGCACGGAGGCGTGCTTGAAGCGGAGCGCACGAAGGCGCGCTTGGAGCGGAGCGCACGAAGGCGCTTGTGAGCGCGCAAGGAGGAGGCGCGCTTGTGAGCGCGCAAGGAAGAGGCGCGCTTGTGAGCGCGCAAGGAGGACGCGCGCTTGTGAGCGCGCACGGAAGAAGGAGGAGAGAGAAAATCCGCAGGAGGATTTTCCCGGCCGGAGAGAGAGAAAGTCTCAAAAGGGGGGAGAGATGGAGGAGGAGAATATGGAAAAAAGAGAAGCCTTGGGGTTCTATTTATAGTTTTTGAGGGTGTCACTTTCGTAATTAAATGGGTGGTTATGGTGGTTATGGTGGTTATGCGGCTACCCGCACACCATAACCAATTTATGTGTTATACGCACACTTATCATGAATATAGCTACGCTCACACCAGTTTGTATAGTTTTGCGGTGATGTGTATTCATATGACGGATATGGTTATGCGCACACCATAACCATATTATTTGTTATACGCAGACCGTATTAAAGGATTTTACTATTTGCACCCCATGATGTGAGATTTTACTATTTGCACCCTCATGTTAGAGGATTTTACTATTTGCACCCCCATGTTGGAGGATTTTACTATTTACACCCCATGATAAGGGATTTTACTATTTGTACCCCATGATGTGGGATTTTAATATTTGCACCTCATGATATGGGATTTTACTATTCGCACCCCCATGTTGGAGGATTTTACTATTTGCACCCCCATGATGGGGGATTTTACTATTTGCACCCCATGATGTGGGATTTTACTATTTGCACCCCCATGTTGGAGGATTTTACTATTTACACCCCATGACGTGGGATTTTACTATTTGCACCCCCATGTTGGAGGATTTTACTATTTGCACCCAATGATGTGGGATTTTACTATTTACACCCCATGATGGGGGATTTTACTATTTGCACCCCATGATGTGGGATTTTACTATTTGCACCCCTATGTTGGAGGATTTTACTATTTACACCCCCATGATGGGGGATTTTACTATTTGCACCCCCATGTTGGAGGATTTTACTATTTGCACCCCATGATGTGGGATTTTTACGGGGATAGTGGGGTTTATCTTGGTCAACCTCATTTCCTCCTCCAAATGAGGAGAGTGATGTTCATTAGCGCACTGCCCGAATGCACTGCCTGAAAGTTTTGTGAGATCGCATCACGTATCATCTTTACGGATGCACATCATAAGCCCCCCAAACCTTCGCAGTCCGAATTACTGTGCGGAGGAGTTCGGAGGTTTTGATTTTTTTCGCGGCGGCTTCGATCATTGCTATCTTCGTGGCGCCTTGGGTAGGAATTGTTGTTGAAGGATGAGTGTGCAGTTTTTCACATAATAGAAGATAAGTTTGCGTGAGTCTCAGCTCACGGCTTTTTTACATAATAGAAGATAAGTTTGCGCGAGTCTGAGCTCGCGGCTTTTTACACAGTAGAAGATAGATTTGCGCGAGTCTGAGCTCGCGGCTTTTTACATAGTAGAAGATAGATTTGCGTGAGTCTGAGCTCGCGGCTTTTTACATAGTAGAATATAGGTTTGGTCGGTGAAGAGCATATGTATTCAAATCGTGTACGAACGTGGGAGAGGCAAACATTAACGACGTCGGGACCTTATTGCGGTGGATAAGGATGAACCTTCAATCGACGATAGTGAGCGATTGTTGTGAGCGCGCTCCTCGTAGGCAGTTGTTGTTCGTTAGCGTGCTGCCTGAGACAGGTGTTGTTCATTAGCGCCCTTCCTGGAGGCAGGTGCTGTTCATTAGCGCACTGCCTGGAGGCAGGTGCTGTTCATTAGCACCCTGCCTGGAGGCAGGTGCTGTTCATTAGCGCATTGTTGAAATTGTTGAAGTGGAGAAGAAGGGAGTCCGGCCGGTCTGAAGGCTGGAGACCGCAGAGACCGCGCGGTCTGCACTGGTGCTCTGGCGGTTTGGTTCTGCGATCTCTCCTTGCTTGTTTGATCTGGCGATCTGTTGTGATTGGCCAGTTTGTTCCCTGGTTTGGTTACTAGTTCTGGCGACCTGTTGCGGGCTATCCAAGTCTTGCTACTGGACAGTCTGTTCGGTTTGTTCTGGCGACTTGACTCAAGTCGGCCAGATGTTCATCCTTGTCTTGGCGATCTCAGGAAGGATGATCCTGTGTCCGCGCGGCTTGTTCGCGGCTTGTTGCTGACTTCGGTCTTGGACTGAATCTTGTCCAAGAATTGTGTTCGCGCGGTCTGCCTTGTGAGACCATTCACGATCTGACGGGTGGTGATTGTATCTCTTCTGTGCGGTGACGACATCCGTCTACTTGCCTATAAATAGAGGTGCAGGGCCCGTCATTCCTAACAAGAATTGTAAGAACAAAAGCCCAGATTGTTTCTTGCGGCCTCAAGTTTGAAGTCGCGCGATCTCGGAAGTGAGCTAACTGGTTGTTGTGTTCGCAGGTTTGCGGTCAGCAGGTTGCGGTCTCCTTCCTTGGTGATTTCCGGTGGCTTGAATAAACAGTTCGTCTGCGATCTGTCAGCGAACTGGTTTATTGTGTTCTTGTGCTGTTCGCAGTGAGCTCAGCGATCAGGCGACCTTCAGCTGTTAGGCAATCAGAGTTGCGGTCTGGCGACAGCTTCAGTTCTTTGTTCATTTCAATAAAGCTTCAGTTCGTGCGGTCTGGGATTGCGGTCTGGCAGTGCAGGTTGTCTGCTTCTGTTCGCGTGGTCTCAAGGTGTTTCTGCGGTCTGACTATACAAGCGGTCTGGAAGTACAGCAGAGCAAGCCGGGCGATCTGAACTTTTTGCGGTCTGTGCGGTCTCTGCTTTGGCAGATCGCCAGTTTCAGTTTTGGTGTGTTTTTTGTTCTTCTCATCTCCGTGATTCTTATGAATCATGTCTCGCCATGTATACCTCGAAGTGTAAAGCAGTTCTGTTTCAATAAAGATTTCTTGTGTTGCTGTTTTGGCATTGTGGTTGTTTGGCTATAACTCTTGTTGATACAACTCCTGCTTACTCCTAAACGGTCTTTCAAAAATTTTAACATGGTATCAAAGCGAGGTTTCTGGAGTGGATAAGCAGTGATCAACTAGAGTTGTCATCGTCTTTGTGAAGAAGAGACCACATAGATTGCCATGGAAGGTGGATACGCAAGAGGTCTTGGTATTGAACTCCTCACATCGACTAACTTTAAAAAATGGAAGTCATGTATGGAGAGTTACTTGCTTGGCGAGGATCTATGGGAGGTAGTTGGCGGAGAAGACACTCAAGAGCTGTTTCTAGCAGGAGATAATATGGCAGAGGTGAGACTTTGGAGGAGGATGAATGCTAAGGCAGAGTTCACTCTCAAAAGGTCTATCTCACCGGAGCTGTTTGATCACATCATCGGATGTAAATCTGCTGCTGAGATTTGGACATACTTGGATGGGTTGTTCAATAAGAAGAATGTAGCGAGGCTACAATATCTTGAAAATGAGTTGGCGAAAGCCTCTCAAGGTGATCTTTCTATTTCCTCCTTCTTTCTCAAAATGAAGAACCTCGCGGCAGAGATTTCTGCATTGGACCCTGATGAGCCTATCTCTGAGGCAAAACTGAAGAGGCATATCATCCGCGGGTTGCGAAAGGAGTATCTTGCCTTTGTGACTTCAGTTCAGGGTTGGGCAAATCAACCGTCGTTGTTGGAGCCAGAGAACCTTCTTGCTTCGCAAGAAAGTTTAGCAAGACAGATGGCGGGGGTTTCTATCTCCGGGGGAGAAAGTGATGTGATGTTCTCTGGGAAGAAGAAGAAGAAGAAATAGGAGAAGAAGAAGCCGGGTCATGATGGACCCTCCACTTCAGGTCAGCAAGATAGAGGCTATGCCCCTAAGTCTAATGGGAAGAAGAAAGGAGAGGGACCGAGGTGCTTTAGATGCAATAAGACCGGGCACTTCAAGAAAGATTGTCGGGTGAATCTTCAGCCGGGACATGCTGTGGAGAAGGAGATGCCAAAGTCTGATGAAGTTGGATGGGGAGGAGCCTTTGTGTCTAATATAACGGCGATGCCCGTTAAGGCCTTGGCTTCCATCAACTATGATGAGGATTGGATTGTTGATTCAGGGTGTGGGCATCATCTCACCGGGGATGGATCAAAGTTCTCTTCTTTGGCACCTTACTCAGGTAACAATGCTATTATTACGGCTGATAATTCTATTCATCAAGTAGAACACGAAGGTGTTGTCTATATGAGCAGTGATAAGGGTCCACTCACGTTGAGGAGTGTTTATCACGTGCCTGGTATGAAGAAAAATCTCTTCTCTGTGACCAATGCTGTCGACGCCGGTTATCATGTTATGTTTGACCCAACAGAAGTGAAGTTTCTCAAAACTCAACCGGAGATAAAGGGAGATGTTATTCATGTCGGCAAGAAGGTGAAGGACTTGTTTGTTTTATCGACAAGTACCTATGTTGATAAGATGAGGACCAATGATGGCGCGACCATCTGGCATGAAAGGTTGGGGCATGTAGGCATGAATAAATTGAAGGCTATGGCGGTAAGGGGTCTTGTCAATGGCTTGCCTAGCTTGTATTCCTATGGAGACGGTCATGTCTGCGAAGGATGTCAGTTTGGTAAGTCTCATCGACTTCTATTTGACAAATCGCAAACAAGGTGCAAAGTGTCGTTGGAGTGCATCCACGGTGATTTGATGGGACCGACTGCCACCCCAAGCCTTGGAGGCAACAGATACATGTTGGTGTTGATTGACGATTACACCAGATATGTCTGGGTGTATTTTTTGAAGGAGAAGTCTGATGCATTTGCAAAATTTGTGGAGTTCAAGGAGCTGGTTGAAGGCCGGCTAGGCCTGCGGGTTAAAAAATTTAGAACTGACAATGGTGGGGAGTTCACCTCTGGTGAGTTCTCAAGTTTTTGCAGGAAGCATGACATCAGGAGAGAGCTTACTTGTGCTCATACTCCACAACAGAATGGCATTGCCGAGAGGAAGATCCGTCATCTGACGGAAACTTGCAAATGCTGGCTTCATGCTAAGAGTATCCCAAAGTCCTTCTGGGCGGAGGGAATGTCTTGTGCAGCTTATGTCATCAACAGGTTGCCTTTAAGTCCTATCAACATGAAGACCCCTCACGAATTGATGTTCAAGGAGAAGCCGAGTGTTGCACACCTTCGGGTGTTCGGGTCAACCTGCTATGTGCATATTCCTGATGCTCTTCGGACAAAGCTAGATGCGAAAGCAAGGAAGCTAGTCTTTGTTGGGTATGATGAGCGGAAGAAGGGATGGAGATGCATGGATCCTGAGACACGGAGGTCAATTGTTTCTCGGGATATAGTGTTTGATGAAGTGACTTCCTACAAGGGGAGTTCAGGAGTTGAGCTACCGGAGGGCAGGGTTGATGAAGGAGGAAAAGCTGCGGGAAGTCTTCAAGTGGAGTTGCCTGTTTAATTAGGAGCTCCAGCTGTGTCAAGCTCTGAGATGGAGGCTTCAGGTTCTGGAAGCAGGGGGAGCGATGCTCCAAGTTCGTCTGGAAGAGGAGCTTGCATAGAAGAAGCAGCTGAGGAGGTGGTTAGTCAGGAGCAACCTCTTAGGAGGTCGAAGAGGACTATTCAACCACCAGATCGATACACAGGAGGGAACATGGTGAACTTTGTTTCATGCTTCTTCGCTGGTCCCCTGGATGAGAGGGAGCCGTCGAGCTTTAAGAAGGCCAGAGGCGTAAAGGAGTGGGACATTGCTATGCAAGAAGAGATGGCAGCTCTCGAGAAGAATGAGACCTGGTCTCTCGTGCCTAAGCCGAAGGGCACCACTCCTGTGACATGCAAATGGGTCTACAAGCTCAAGAAGAAAGCTGACGGCAGTATCGAGCGGTACAAGGCTCGCCTTGTAGCTCGCGGGTTCTCACAGCAGTACGGAGAAGATTATGATGAGACGTTCAGTCCAGTGGCAAAGATGACTTTGGTTCAATTTGTTATTGCCTTGGCGGCTTCAAGTGGTTGGGAGATTTGGCAACTCGACGTGAAGAATGCCTTCTTATACGGCGAGATTGACAAGGATATCTTCATGATCCAACCGCAAGGCTTCATCTCGAAGGAGTATCCGGACTACATCTGTAAGTTGAAGAAGGCCATGTATGGGTTGAAGCAAGCGCCTCGAGCTTGGTACGGGAAGATTGCAGAGTATCTCTTATTCTGCGGATTCTTTGCTTCAGACTCTGATTCTAGCTTGTTCATCAAGAAGGAGGGGGCGCTTCGGGTGATTGTGCTGCTGTATGTGGATGACATGATTGTCACCGGGAACTCGAAGGAAACTGTTGCAAGACTCAGGGCTGAGCTTGCTATCAGATTCGAGATGAAGGATCTGGGAGAGCTCCACCATTTCCTTGGACTCGAGGTGCAGAGGCGGGAGAGCGGAGTGCTTATTTCTCAGGCTGGCTATGCAGAGCGGATTGTTCAGCGATTCAGCATGGAGGAAGGGAAGAGCAGCTCTATACCTCTGGAGCAACATCATAAGCTTCGGAAGGATGAGGGGAGAGTTTTATCTGAACCGTTGGTGTTCCGAGCTCTGGTTGGGAGTTTGATCTACTTGACGATCACAAGGCCAGATATTGCTTATGCAGTTGGCAAGGTGAGTCGGTACATGGCGGAACCACAGAAACCTCATCTTCTGGCGGCAAAAGGCATCTTGAAGTATGTGAAGTCGACCTCTGATTTGGGTCTCCTATATAGGAGAGGGTCAAGCTTGGAGTTGCATGGTTTTATGGATGCTGATTATGGGGGAGACGTGGATGATCGGAGATCAACGTCTGGTTATGTCTTTTTGATGGGCCCCACAGCTATCTCTTGGTGCAGCAAGAAGCAAGACTCGGTGTCTGTATCTACCACGGAAGCGGAGTACAAGGCTTCGGCCTTGGCAGCTCAGGAAGCCATTTGGCTCAGAAGGTTGGTGGAGGACGTTCATCAGGAGGTTCGAGGTCCCACCTTGCTACGCGGGGACAATGAGAGTGCTCTCAAGATGGTTAACAATCCAGTCTGTCACGCGAGGACCAAACATATTGAGATTGAGCACCATTTCATTCGTGAAAAGGTGTTGGGAGGATCTCTTATGGTCGAGCATGTTCGGAGTGCGGACAATGTCGCAGACATCTTCACAAAGCCGCTGGCGAAGGGACCGTTTACACGGTTAAGGGGGTTGCTCGGGCTAGTTTCCACTTCCCACTTCAAGGGGGAGTGTTGAAATTGTTGAAGTGGAGAAGAAGGGAGTCCAACCGGTCTGAAGGCTGGAGACCGCAGAGACCGCGCGGTCTGCGCTGGTGCTCTGGCGGTTTGGTTCTGCGATCTCTCCTTGCTTGTTTGATCTGGCGATCTGCTGTGATCGGCCAGTTTGTTCCCTGGTTTGGTTACTAGTTCTGGCGACCTGCTGCGGGCTCTCCAAGTCTTGCTACTGGACAGTCTGTTCGGTTTGTTCTGGCGACTTGACTCAAGTCGGCCAGATGTTCATCCTTGTCTTGGCGATCTCAGGAAGGATGATCCTGTGTCCGCGCGGCTTGTTTGTGGCTTGCTGCTGACTTCGGTCTTGGACTGAATCTTGTCCAAGTATTGTGTTCACGCGGTCTGCCTTGTGAGACCGTTCGCGATCTGATGGGTGGTGATTGTATCTCTTCTGTGCGGTGACGACATCCGTCTACTCGCCTATAAATAGAGTTGCAGGGCCCGTCATTCCTAACAAGAATTGTAAGAACAAAAGCCCGGATTGTTTCTTGCGGCCTCAAGTTTAAAGTCGCGCGATCTCGGAAGTGAGCTAACCGGTTGTTGTGTTCGCAAGTTTGCGGTCAGCAGGTTGCGGTCTCCTTCCTTGGTGATTTCCGGTGGCTTGAATAAACAGTTCGTCTGCGATCTGTCAGCGAACTGGTTTATTGTGTTCTTGTGCTATTCGCAGCGAGCTCAGCGATCAGGCGACCTTCAGCGGTTAGGCAATCAGAGTTGCGGTCTGGCGACAGCTTCAGTTCTTTGTTCAATTCAATAAAGCTTCAGTTCGTGCGGTCTGGGATTGCGGTCTGGCAGTGCAGGTTGTCTACTTCTGTTCGCGTGGTCTCAAGATGTTTCTGCGGTCTGACTGCACAAGCGGTCTGGAAGTACAGCAGAGCAAGCCGGGCGATCTGAACTTTTTGCGGTCTGTGCGGTCTCTGCTTTGGCAGATCGCCAGTTTCAGTTTTGGTGTGTTTTTTGTTCTTCTCATCTCCGTGATTCTTATGAATCATGTCTCGCCATGTATACCTCGAAGTGTAAAGCAGTTCTGTTTCAATAAAGATTTCTTGTGTTGCTGTTTTGGCATTGTGGTTGTTTGGCTATAACTCTTGTTGATACAACTCCTGCTTACTCCTAAATGGTCTTTCAAAAATTTTAACACGCACTGCCTGGAGGCAGGTGTTGTTCATTAGCGCACTGCCCGGAGGCAGGTGCTGTTCATTAGCGCACTGCCCGGAGGCAGGTGCTGTTCATTAGCGCACTGCCCGGAGGCAGGTGCTGTTCATTAGCGCACTGCCCGGAGGCAGGTGCTGTTCATTAGCGCACTGCCCGGAGGCAGGTGCTGTTCATTAGCGCACTGCCCGGAGGCAGGTGCTGTTCATTAGCGCACTGCCCTGAGGCAGGTGCTGTTCATTAGCGCACTGCCCGGAGGCAGGCGCTGTTCATTAGCGCACTGCCCGGAGGCAGGTGCTGTTCATTAGCGCGCTGCCCGCAGGCAGGTGTTGTTCATTAGCGCACTGCCCGGAGGCACGTGTGTTCATTAGCGCACTGCCCCGAGGCAGGTGGTGTTCATTAGTGCACTGCCCAGAGGCAGGTGCTGTTCATTAGCGCACTGCCCGGAGGCAGGTGGTGTTCATTAGCGCACTGCTCAGAGGCAGGTGCTGTTCATTAGCGCACTGCCCGGAGGCAGGAGCTGTTCATTAGCGCGCTGCACGAAGGCAGGTGCTGTTCATTAGCGCACTGCCCGGAGGCAAGAGCTGTTCATTAGAGCGCTGCACGAAGGCAGGTGTTGTTCATTCAAATAGACGCCATTTCCTTTTGGTGAAGTGAATACGTAATTTTGATAGCATGTGGGATGACATGCCTGAAATGATCAACTTTGAAAGCTATCAGTTATAGTGGCAATTTACACAAAGTTCTTATAGAAATAAAGTCGGTAGAATATTTTAGTGGCGCGGGCAGAGCCCTGCTAATAGGTGTGAAGCATTCTCCCGGGATGACTGACTTAAGGGTTGCCTCCAAGTACTTCTTGGTGAGGCGTTTGTTGATCTCCTGTTGGCTGAATCGGTGCCTAACCTCATAGGAATTTCCTCAGTAGGCCTTGTTGGATGAGTCGCTCGATTTCATCCTTAAGCTTGGAGCAGTTTTCCGTGTCATGTCCTTGTCCACGGTGGAACTCACAATATTTTGTCTGGTCTCCCGCGTTTTTAGCGAGAGGTCTGGGCTTGCGGAGCGCTTTGTTGTCTTTGATTGCGTAAAATATGTTGGTTCTGGAGGTATTGAGGGGCGTGTTTCTTTGGTGCTGCTGAGGTCGTGGATTGCTATGACATTCATTGTTCCTCCTGAGGACTGATGAAGCCTTTTGCTCCCTTTTCCTTTTCACGCCTCTATCAAACTGTTGTTGATGCGCTTCAATTGCTTCGTCGGCGACGATCTGGGCGTCGATCGGTCGAACGAGATCGGGATAGCTGGGCACAATTTCCCGCATCAGTGGGGAGTGGAAGCCACCAGGGCGGAGCCCTCCGAGGAGAAAACCTCGCAGGAGCTCCGGTCTTATCCCAGGGATTTGTCATGCCTCAGTGGTGAAACGACGGAAGAAATCTTTAAGGGTTTCCCTTTCGCCTTGACGGATCCCGGACAAGTGAGAAGGATCTTTGACTATCCTGCGGCTAGGGATGAACTGGTCCGTGAATTGTTGAGTCAGCTCTGCGAAATCCATGATTTCTCCCTCCTTCAGGGATAGGAACCAGGTGCGAGCCTGTCCTTTCAAAGTCGCCGGGAATGCCTGGCACAACAATGGATCTGGGGAATTACAGAGTTGCATCATGATTGCGAAGTGCCCGACGTGCTCCGATGGGTCGCCCGCTCCGTTGTACATCTCAATCTTTGGGAGCTTGAAGTCAATGGGAATTGGATGTGCCAGAACCTCTGGTGCGAACGGTGAGCGACGATGGAGAGGGCGAGGGGCCAAAGAGGCACGCTGCCTTGCTCGTTTGTGCTCTTCGAAAATTATGTCACGAACTTCTTCACGCGTAAGCCTTACATCTACGGGCTCACGGTATGCTTCTTCAGGGCGGTCGCGGTGATACCGAGCTTCAGGTCCTCCGTTAGGATGGGCCCCGCGGTCGTGGACACTCGTACTGGTGAGTTCTCCTTCGGGTTTGCTGATTAGCGAGTGGAGGGGAGCTAGATCAGCCTGCCCCCCCCCCCCCCCCCCCGGGGATTGATCCTTAACTTGTGCGGACGGCTTTTCCTGCCAGGATCTCTAGTCACGAGTACCGTTGTGCAGTGGGTAATGTCTTCAGAATCTTCTTCAAGTTTTGGGGGAATTCCGTTCCCACAGACGGCGCCAAACTGTTGCGGATCACTCAAGGCTCCGGTAGACCGGACTAAATTAGACCGCCTTAGCCTGGGAGCGTTCGAGCACGCAAACAGTCACAGAAAAAGGGAAAGCTGACAAAGCAATTTTTTTAACGTGGAAAACCCGTAAATTGGGTGAAAAACCACGTGGTCGGATCTGTGCCGACCAAAACTTCCACTATTTGTTGGTTGTACAGAGCTTTTTTGAAGAACTCGAGGGCGACAGGCCGCCTCTCGTTACAATTGTTGAGAGAGAGAGAGGTGTTCGGAGGGTGACAGGCCAGCGCTCACGGAGCTAAGTCTTCTGCCTGTTGTAGAGGGGAATGCTGCGCTCTACGTGCTTTTGAGGCTTTGAATGTTGCTCGAAGGTTGGATCGATGCGCTCTGGGTGTCTTTGTCTCTGTGGCTTGCTCCTGCTGCGCGAGAGGAGTTTGGAGTGCTGGTCTTGACGGTGGCTGTCACGTTTGTTCTTGAGCGCACATAGGCGTGCTTATTCTTGAGCGCACGGAGGCGTGCTTGAAGCGGAGCGCACGAAGGCACGCTTGGAGCGGAGCGCACGAAAGCGCGCAAGGAGGACACGCGCTTGTGAGCGCGCAAGGAGGAGGCGCGCTTGTGAGCGCGCAAGGAGGACGCGCGCTTGTGAGCGCGCAAGGAGGAGGCGCGCTTGTGAGCGCGCAAGGACGAAGGAAGAGAGAGAAAATCCGCAGGAGGATTTTCCCGGCCGGAGAGAGAGAAAGTCTCAAAAGGGGGGAGAGATGGAGGAGGAGAAGATGGAAAAAAGAGAAGCCTTGGGGTTCTATTTATAGTTTTTGAGGGTGACACTTTTGTAATTAAATGGGTGGTTAGGGTGGTTATGGTGGTTATGCGGCTACCCGCACACCATAACCAATTTATGTGTTATACGCACATTTATCATGAATATAGCTACGCGCACACCAGTTTGTATAGTTTTGCGGTGATGTGTATTCATATGACGGATATGGTTATGCGCACACCATAACCATATTATTTGTTATACGCAGACCGTATTAAAGGATTTTACTATTTGCACCCCATGATGTGAGATTTTACTATTTGCACCCCCATGTTGAAGGATTTTACTATTTGCACCATCATGTTGGAGGATTTTACTATTTACACCCCATGATGGGGGATTTTACTATTTGCACCCCATGATGTGGGATTTTACTATTTGCACCCCATGATGTGGGATTTTACTATTCGCACCCCCATGTTGGAGGATTTTACTATTTGCACCCCCATGATGGGGGGATTTTACTATTTGCACCCCATGATGTGGGATTTTACTATTTGCACCCTCATGTTGGAGGATTTTACTATTTACACCCCATGACGGGGGATTTAACTATTTGCACCCCCATGTTGGAGGATTTTACTATTTGCACCACATGATGTGTGATTTTACTATTTACACCCCATGATGGGGGATTTTACTATTTGCACCCCATGATGTGGGATTTTACTATTTGCACCCCTATGTTGGAGGATTTTACTATTTACACCCCCATGATGGGGATTTTACTATTTGCACCCCCATGTTAGAGTATTTGCACCCCATGATGTGGGATTTTTACGGGGATAGTGGGGTTTATCTTGGTCAACCTCATTTCCTCCACCAAATGAGGAGAGTGATGTTCATTAGCGCACTGCCCGAATGCACTGCCTGAACGTTTTGTGAGATCGCATGACGTATCATCTTTACGGATTCACATCAATTCGAATACACATAAAATCTCTCAGATAATACTAAAATATCTCAAATACAATATACAAAGTCTTAGAAATAACTAAGTTCTTACCAAGAAATTAGGTTATCTCGGAAAAACTTTATTATCAAACAAATATTCTCACCTAATTAAATTCTATACTACCACAAATAATGACAGTAAATGAACAACTAAAATCACTCGAATACTTTATTATCTAACAAATTTTCTTCGAAAAGTTTTTAGGTAGAACAGTCAGTGGCGGATCCAAAAATTATAAATTGGGGTGCATAAAAAATCTCTAAACACAAATGCTAGCGGGGTGAGTAGGAGCGTCGTGGGCCACATGTTGAAAATTAATTTTGGGGGTGCACATAGCTGAACTTGGTCTGCGAATAGCCAACTTTGGTCTGCGAATAGACAACTTTAGTCCGCAAATAGCCAACTTTGATCCACGAATAGCCAATATTTATCCCAAAACAAACTAGTTATAATCGGAGATGTTTCTCCCTCATCTGGCCACCGTTTTTGACATATAAGTAGTCAAAATTCATTGTCTCGACGAGAGTAATCCAAATCCACTAATAATTTTGAAAAATAATGGGAGTGACAATGTCCCTCGGGCCCCCTTCTGGATCCGCCCCTGGGAGCAGTAAGCGTCTATCAGAAATTAATTTCAAAAAAGACGCCGAAACCGGTGATCTTCGTCCGGGGCCGGACCAGGGGTGCATGGGGATGCTTTGTGCACCGGGCTGCTCCCACAAACGAGCATAATTTTAGCTGTTTCTCCGAACAAAATAGTTACGTTCATATGATCATAAATTTTAACTAACTATATTTTCTTACCAGTTAGTAACTGCTACGCCATTACGGCCCCAGATGTGGGCCACGTCCACCATGTGGACGTTTGTGATTGGCTGCATACCACAAACGAGCATATCTCTTTGTTGTCTCCTATTGACGTTTGATTTTCTTCCATCGTCGCACTTTAATAAATAAAAAAGCAAATTTCATCCAAAAAATAATAAATAAATAGAAAATTTTTAACGTGTCATCACTTTAAAACGTGGCATTACTCCTCGAAGAAGCATATTGTGAATCCCCTCATATTTGGAGGATATTTTCGGAAATGAAAAAAGGATGAACCTCATCCCTATGTTCGAGGAAGAATTTGGATATTATTTGACATATTTGTAATTAATAGTAATTTATTATTTGCCACCAATTTTTTTTCATTTCTTGTGCTTAAAAAGGTCGGTGAGCATTGGACTGGTGGTCCAATGGATAAGGCCCATAATATTCTCCTTACCTCTGATTTCCATTTGTGATTAAAAAAAAAATATCAATTACAAATATTTCTCTGCATTTCCCATTTAGCACCATTATGATCTCGCTTTATTTTTGATATCGAGTAAATTTTTTAGTTCCGCCACTGTGCCGGCCCCTGCCGCCGAGCTAAGCTGCCATCCGGGGGTCAATTCCACTTACAATTGGAGACGAATCGGATATGAAAAAAAGTTAGCATTATCAGAGTTTTATGATTTCAGAGAGTCCTTCTATAAATTTTTAGCATGATAAGAGAGTGTATTATCGCATTTAATATTTATTTATTCATAATTTGTTAAAATGATAATATTTCTTCCAAAAATTGTAGAAATAGAAAGAACTAAGATAACGACTGCGACACGTGGCGGGCAAGGGAAGGTGACGACAGGCGGCAAACAATCGTGGTGGTTTCGGGTAACCGGTGATAGTCTGGATACGTACGTCTGTTTACCGGCTGGGCAGGTGATCGGGGTCAAATGTATAAGAGTTGGGGTTTTAGAGAGAAATAAGTTGGTTTACAGGGTTTTGTGCGATCTCCAGACCGGGGTAAGAAAATAGCGGAGAAGGTGGGAGAGAGAGAGAGAGAGTCTTCTTATTCAAATTCTTGTGCTTTCTGAAGAAATTGGAGCGTAAAAGAAAAGACTTCCTCGTTGCGATCGAGATCCACGATCTGCTGCAGCAGTTTTCGATCCCCTGCCGCGACGGAGTTGGGATTTTCCGGCACTCTCATCTTGTTTAGAAAGAGAAAGAAAGCCGGCGAGTCTATTCGAAAACACGAGGTAATTGCGTGCAATTCCTACCCGATTTCCTTGGAAGAATTCGTAGTGGGGTTTAGCCATGATTCTGTTTTCTGTGCTTTTACCAAATTCACGGCCGTAATTTGAATGTTCCGTGGGAATTCCGGCAAGTTGTTTATCGCAGAGATCCTTGTTGGGAACTAACTTTACGTAGAAGTTATTTCGGATCTGGTCATGCGCCGGAGGTTTTGATACCCGCCTGGGGATTTCTGGATTAATTTCATTACCGGAATTCCTATTGATCGCATCTTTTTTTTCTTTTCGATAGGGCGACGCTTAAATTTCTACGACTTTGTTTGAATTGAAGGGAATTGAAGGAAATGGATTAAATTCTGACAGATTATTGATCTACAGCGATTGATCTGAGGTTTTGCAGCAATTTTCCATCTGCAATTTTACTCAAATTCCCAGCATCAAGCACAACCAATTTAGAAATTAAGGATCCCTCTGCATATGATTTTATTCGCTTGATCTCTGTTCCGTCAGGATGTTCCTTTTTTTTTCCTTTCATTTTCTTTTAGAATTATATAATCTAGATTTCCGAGATTTAGTACCTAATGCACAAGAAGCCCGATGAGCTCAAATTGTTCGGCTCATTGAGACCTAAGGATAGATTTCGAACACATCCCTTTTTCTGGGTTTTCAATTTCTTTTTTCTTTTGATCATGTTTGAGCTTCGTTCTTCTTGGTTATTTAGGGTTTGGGCGAGCTTTTTTTTCTTTTCTAAACCTTCCGATCTCTTCCTTTTTAAAACCCTCCAATCTCCGCAGCAATTGCGGTGTTTCACGGGAATACTTGTTTCATCAGAAGATGCTTGCACCTTGCGTTTCGCAGAATTCTGACACATAACGTGTATAGCAGTTTATTGTTGAATCTGGTCTCCTTCTTCAACGCAATTCCAACTTCATTTTTTATTCTCCGCTGTATTTATTGCTCTTTATGTTTCGAATTTCAATATTGATTTTTCCCTGTTTAAACATGGGTGTAATTTCAGATCATAAAACTTTAATTTTAAAATTACCAGTCATGCTATTTCTCTTCAATTATTCAGATAACAAGGTATGCTGATTTGCTTATCTCATGATCCACAGGCCGCCCGGCTTCTGAAACTTAGCTTCTACAGCTAGTTATTAGATGATGGTGTCTTCCCTTTTTGGCTGCTGAACATTCTCCTGCATACTTAATTCATAAATCATGGTTTTTCAGAAGAGAGTGGGATGTGCGTCTAATGGATTCCATATCCCCGCAATGCCTAGAGTTCCAAGAGCGGCCAAGGTACGCCCGAGCCATACAAATTTTCATATTTTTGTATCTGTTACGCAACTTACCATTCCTCGTTTATGCATAGGGAAAACGTTCGGCCAGAAAAAGGGTTGAGGATAACCAAATGAGTGCTTTTGACTTACTTGCGAGCTTAGCTGGGAAGCTTCTATCAGAGAGAGAGGGGTTCTGGACTCCATCAAATGAACAACTAGACAATGAGAGCCGACTCAAAGGCGGTGTCTTTGATCAAGGAAGTTGTGATGAAAGTACAGTTGCCCCTCCATTTGTCTCCCATGGTCACCTAAATTTTTGTTTTAAACAGCACCTGAAAAGTATGGAACCAAGAACTGCAACATGTGCTCCCAATGATGGTTCGATCGGTGAGTTTGCCGATAAATCCTTAGATTCTGCTAGTCCTGTGGAATCATGTGTATGTAAAATAGATGATGGAACTGTGATGTCACTGCATTGTACGCGGAAAATTGAAGATCGAGCTGCTTTGAATAGAAAGCATTCGGTTCTAGTCAGCTCAGAGAGCAGTGTGGATCTTCCTCCATATGGGGATTGTCCTAGGGCACGAAGCTGTTCCTTTCCCGCAACGAAAGATGGTAAGGCACTGCATGGAGATGACCTGGAGAATTCTTCAGTGTGCACTCATCCCCGCTCTGTTCACTCCAGGGCCTTAAAACCACACTGTTTAGAAGCTCATAGGAGAAGAAAACTGAAGAAATCAAACTATAGGAAATGTAACCCAGCATCATATAATAGCGGAGAAGTATCTAATGATGGTAAATGTAATCACTATGCTTGTATCTATTGCGACTACCTGTTCTTCTTCTTCTATGCATTTGCATCACTAATTAGATCATGTGATTGTATTTTCTTGCTAGATGTGGAAATGAAGCCTGTTTTCCGTAGTCAGAAACTGTTTTATACCCGTCAAAGGAGTCAAAGGAGTTCATTTAAACGGAGAAAGTTGTTTGGACACTGCTCTATTTCTCCATCTTGTGAAACTTCTCCTGATGAAGTTATACTTGATTCTCTAGCAAAGGATGGCATTAAATTAGAGGCAGACAATGTACTTGCAGCTCTAAATGGAGGTCCGTTAATCGACACTTATATTGAGTTTGTTTGTCATCTCTTCTATTTTCAGGTTCTCAGATTACTTTTTTTCCCTTTGCATGCAGCAAATAACATTTCATGCACCAGAAGAGGTCCAAACCCCTTGTATGACTCGGAAGATCACCCTGGTATTGAAGAATCTACATTTGAATTTTTGTAATTTGACCTTTCGGCTTGCATAATTTTGCTAGATCCTGATACATTGAGATTCTAAGAATGCACATTCTTTTTTGCTTGACAGTGAAACTGTGCATCAAATCTTTTAAGGTGCCGGAACTCTTCATCGAGATCCCTGCAAGTGCCACTGTTGGTTCATTAAAGGTCTGATCTTTATGTTTTTCATTAGTGACACATTTTTTCCTTTCAAATGCATATCCGGGCCGACTGATCATTCCATAGTTTGAACTTGGTTGTGAAAATGACGGCCAATTGTTATGGGAGTTGAGTTTGATGCTAACCTAACCTTGATTATCGTGATGCTAACCATCAAGATTTGTTTCAGAGAACAGTCATGGAAGCTGTGATGGCCGTTCTTGGAGATGGACTTTGTGTCGGCATACTGCTTCAAGGAAAGAAGGTTAGAGATGACAGTAAGACTCTACGACAAGCCGGCATTTCCTATGAAGATAAGATGGATGGATTGGGCTTCACTCTGGAGCCAAGTCCAGCAGCAGCTCCACCATCCATCCTCAACCTCAAAGAACCCGCCTTTGTTCTTACTGATCCCATGCCCCTTAACAAGTAATGAGCTTCACATTCCATTTCCAGCTTGGTGTCTGCAAGTCCTCCAATACCCACATTTATGTGTTCGATGCTATTTCCAGGTTTCAAGCATCAGATGCCACACTCCTGCCTCCTCCCCTCCTCCCAGCAAACTGCATTGAGTTTGATCATGAGAACTCGGCCCACTCTTCCATCGACCCGCCGGATAATTTGGATTCTGATTCTAAGATGCTGGTCCCCTTGGCAGCTGCGAACTCCGCAGGGGCGCTGTCTCTCGTGCCCCTGGGCAAGTCAAGGCGATCTGAGATCGCCCAGCAGCGCCGTATCCGGCGGCCTTTCTCTGTTTCCGAGGTGGAGGCCCTTGTCCAAGCAGTCGAGAAGCTCGGAACCGGAAGGTGGATGCTTCGTGCCAATGCCAATCACAATGCCAATCACAACCGAACATTTTCTCGTGGCGATTTCTCTAACAAATTCCTTTTTTTTGGCGCAGGTGGCGAGATGTCAAGATCCGAGCCTTCGGAGATTCCAAGCACCGAACATATGTGGATCTCAAGGTAATCAATCGAATTTTATAGATATATATTATATGTATAAAATACAAGCAGATAACTTGGTCAATTATAACGTTGAAGGAACCTTCCGTGATGCGCTTGTTTAGAGCCGTAGACTTCTTACTCTCTTTTTTTAAAAGCAAGGAGAGTTCATTCCGTCCTTCTTCTTCTTTGATTGCTCGCCATGTGGGCATTTGATGAGAATATTATTAGAAAAATGACAACCTGACAAAGTAGTTCCTGCTTCCTTGGGTTATCCTTCTTCTTTGATTCGCATCTCCGTTTCTTCATCTTTTAAGTAACCTGCTTTTCATCTTTGACACGGTCTAATGCTCTGTTTGTTTGGGCGTTTTTGCTCCATCTCCATCGGGGGAAAACGCATACTTTAAAAAAAAAATGTTTGGTAAGCCCCCAATTCCCACCGACACCGCTCCAAAATGTCATTTCCGATCGCTCCAATGTCAACGCTCTCATTCCCACCACTTCAACTCTCAACGCTGAAAAAACATATCAGGTAAAAATCCTTTTCTCCAATTCTAACGCTCCAAAACGTCATTTTTGACCATCAGCGTCAAAGCTGCCCCTCCCTCCATTTTCGCTGCCCCTATTCCCAAAGCGCTCTAAAACGCCACCGCCGAAACAAACGCAGCCTTAGTTCTCTTTGGTTTCAGTTTTCATTCTGTTCGGTTTGATTTCCTTTACACGTAAACCGGACCGGAAATTTATGACCCTTGATCCGAGTAGCTTGAACAGATATTATTGTATATAATAATAGAAAAGTATCAGCCTTACAAAAATGGAGGATTTGTTGAGAATTGAGAGATTTTTTGTTTGTTTGTTCGTATATCTGTTGGCAGGATAAGTGGAAGACTTTGGTGCACACGGCTAGGATATCCCCGCAACAAAGGAGGGGCGAGCCGGTTCCCCAGGAGCTGTTGGACCGGGTTCTCTCGGCCCACGCTTACTGGTCTCATCACCAGGCCAAGTTTCCAGAACCGGCCGAGCCCCGTCTCCTCACCTGAGCCCAAGGCAAACGGGTGGCGGTAATTTCCATACTGAATTTAACCATGTAAAATTGAATATAATAATAAGAAGAAGTTAGAAATCTGACAGGAGGAATTTTTTTTTTTTTAAATTACTCCTTGGTGATTATTGCTGGCTGCGGCGTGTGACTATTCATTCAGGGGAAGAGGTCTGATTTCTGATTTCTGATTTCATTCATTCATTCCGACGGATTGTTTGTTGTTGTTGTTAAAACTTCATTTATGTACCATTATTATTGTTCATTAATAAAGATATATTTTCTTTTCTTTTACCTTTGATTTTTGTGTGAATTACTTTTATGCAGAGATTTTGAGAATTCAATATTAAATTTTGTACGTGTGCGTCATTAATCGTACAATCAAAGTATACACTGAACAGTAATCATATTTCAATCATTTAGCAAATATACAGTGAAGGTTTTAGTCCATATAATAATAGTTATTATTATTATATAGTCCAATTGATTTGAAATTTACCATATTTCTTAATATTCTAGATGTATATATACTATGTATATTAGGTGAATATAATAGATTCGATTATTTAATCCATATTATAGAGTTAAATTTATTCAAAATATCTTTGCCCGTGCTCTCATGCGTGGGCTGCGAACGGGCTTCGTTCGTCTGTGGTTTCCGAGCATGCAAGGGTGAGCGGGCAAAGGTTAATGTTTTTTAATAACACGAAGTTTATATTAAAAATCTACTTTATAGTTTATACTTTATAAGGCAGAAATAAATACATTAAAAGCAGCGGAAAAGAGAAAAAAACTTTTCTAAAAATTAAGGGCATGTTTGGGAGAGCTTTTCAGAAAGGAGGAGTGGTGGCACAAGAATGATAGGAAAACGTGTTTTGGAAAATGTCTATTGCAAAAGAATATCTGTTTGGGTGAACTCCTTTTGCAGAGATTTTCAAAAATAAGAAATACTTTATAAACTGTTTAGCAAATCTCCGCTGCGATAATTTTTTTAATTAAAAATGCAAGTCCGAGCAGAAAAATGCGCGCCCGGGGGAAATGAGCACCCGAGCAAGATTTTTTTGCCCGGTGCATTTTTCGCCCGGGCGCGCATATTTCGCACGGGCGCGTATTTTTCGCCCGGGCGCGCATTTTTCGTCCGAACGCGCATTTTTCGCCCGGGCGCACAGTTTTCTCCGGGGTGGGCATTTTTCGCCCCGGGCGTGCATATTTCGCCCGTGCTCTCAATTTTCGCTCGTGCGCGCATTTTTGCCGGTGCACTAATTTTTTGTACGGCGCGCATTTTTCGCCCGAACGCACATTTTTTCGCCCAGGCACTCATTTTTAGCCCAGACGAGCATTTTTCGCTCAAACGCTCATTTTTCGCTCGGGCTCGTAATTTTTTGCCCGGGCGCGCATCTTTTCGACCGAGCGCTCTTTTTTCTTCCGGGCGCGCACGAGAAAAAAGAGCGCTCTGGCGAAAAAATGCGCTCCCGAGCGAAAAAATCTCGCCAGGACGTAAAATGTTCGCCCATGTGAAAAATGCGCGTCCGAGCGAAAAATATGTGCTCGGACAAAAAATGGCCACCCAGGCAAAAAATGCGCGCTCGGGCAAAAAATGTGCGCCCGCGCAAAAAAATGTGCGTCTAGGCGAAAAATGCGCGCTCGCACGGGCGTTCGAGCGAAAAATGTGCGTCCGGGCGAAAAATGCTCATCTGGCCGAAAAATGCGCGCTTGTGCGAAAAATGCGCGCTGGGTGAAAAATGCGCGCACGGGCGGACTCGGGCAAAAAATGCGCTTCCGCGCGAATAAATGCGGCCCTGAGCGAAAAATGCGAGCCCGAGCGGAAAATGCGCGACCGGGCGAAAAATGCGCAAAAATGCGCGCCCGGGTGGAAAATGCGCGACCGGGCAAAAAATATGCGATCGGGCAAAAAATTCGCGTCCGGGCCTAAAATGCGCCCATGGGCGAAGAAATGCTCGCTCGGGTAGAAAAATGTACGCACCGGGGAAAAATTTGCGTTAGGGCGAAAAATGCGTTAACCTTGTATCAGGTTGAGGAAGTGATTTTCGAAAAAGTTGAAAAGTATGGGACAAGTGACTTTTCAAAAAGGAGGAGAAAATGAGTTTTTCGCGGTAGCTTTTCCCACCGGTAGACAATCCAAACGATTTGTTAGGTGCGATGACGTTTTTCAGAAAACAAAAAGGAACTAAAACACTCTCTCAAATAGGCACTTAAGTAATAGATGAGGAAACGTGGTAGACCTCGGATGGAATGAGAAACCTTATCCCCATCTTCCTTGAAAAGAAATGTGATCTGCAGTGCATCAGGGTCTGTCTCATGTTGAATCCCGATTACTTGAATAAAATGCGTCAATACCCCGACGGGCAAATGAAATGAATTCATTCCCTGTCTTTTTCTGGGATTATAGAACACGACTTAATAAGTAACCTTCAACAAATTGAGATTCATTTATCTTATGGTATGGATAGCCAAATAATGGTAAAAATTGGATTTCATTGTCAACTGCTCCTATCAGAAATAGGATTGACTACGAATTCGAGTCATAGCACATGGTTTTCGTAAGATTTTCACGATCTAAATCAAACAGTTTTACATGAATTTTTTTTTAAGCATGCTCTATTCGAGAACTCGGTATTGTTAAAAAAGAAGAGGGGAAGCAGAAGCTTGCTTTACATGGACATCCATTCTATGGCCTAGCTTATCACCCTCTTCGTCAGATGTGGACTTCGTCAATTGGCTCAGCTTCGGGCTTCTTTGCCTAGGGGCTCATTTCAGAGAATATGGGTATAACAATCCAGATGCTCCTCCTCCGCCTTCAAAGTACTATCCTAAGCCAAATGCTTATTTTGACAGACAGTTAAAGAAGAGCAAGAAGGAAAAGGCTAGGATGCCTTAAGAAATGTGTTGTGACTCTGTGTTAAATCTTTACAAACATTTATATTTGTATTAATGTTTTGATTATTACTTTATTTATCTCATTTACCCGTGCCATCAATTTTGCTTGTGAATATGATTTTTTTATCTGCGCAATTCACCTTAGTATATGGGGTTCTGACTTCTTCAAATAGGGGGAGATTGTTGGGTATTATAGCCACAATAACCTTGATTTGATGAAGTATCCCTTAAACTAAGATGAATTGATGTTGTATTTGATATGACATTTTAGTTATGTGTTTGCAGGATATTAATTGCTAAGTACAAACCAATGTCAGGTTTCAATGGGTCATAAAATACAGGTCTATGCAATGTAATTCCTCATTGTGTAGACCAAAATGTTGAATCATGTGAAATCTCTCTATTGGGGTGTACTTCACTATCAAACACTAAGGAGAAGCTAATGAGAAGTTGTTGTTGTTTTAAGGAATGGAAGAAAATAATTCTAAGTATTTTCGTCGAATAATCTAAGTGTATTTGTCGGGTAACAAAGTGAATTCGTCGAGTAATCATTTACTTCATGAGTTCACTTGACGAAATTCTCAACCCCTAGGAAGCCAAAGACTAACCCTAGTAGCTCCCAGGTTGCAGGCCCAAGTAAACAAATCAAAAAATTTAAGGGCAAGTGCTTTAACTACAACAAGTGGGGACACAACGCATCTGATTGCAGGCTTTCTCGTAAGGAAAAGGGCAAGACACCACAGAAAGGCAACCATGCTAACATGGTTAGTCTCACTGAGCCATCCGATTTTGTTGTCATGGTCGGAAACGGAAAGGCCAGTACATAGTGGTTCCTTGACTCGGGGGCAACGTGTCATATGTGCAACAATTGTAATCTGATGATAGGTCTCACTGATGCATGAGAATCTGTGACCGTTGCCAACGGTGAGACAGCTGACGTGCAGAAGGTGGGGAATGTAACTTTGCTGCTATCCTCAGGTAAGACTTTAACTTTAAAGAATGTTAACTTTATTCCTTCATTAGCTGTTAACTTAGTGTCTATTAGCTTACTTTGTGATGCTGGTATGTCTTTTACTTTCTGTAGCGGTAGAGTAACACTGTCAGTTAACTCACACTATTTTGGATGTGTCTACGTCCAAAATAGGATGTACAGACTAAGTCTAGCAAACGAAATAGTTCAACAAGTTCAAACAAACTTAGTTAGCCCTAAGACTCTACATGAGATACTAGGACACGCAAACCATAGGAAAATGTTCCAAATTGCTAGAACTCACCAGATAGCTTTAGACACTAAAGTCAAAACTGATAAATGTGAAGTGTGTGCTCAGACTAAGATCACTAGGAAACCTTTTAGTGCGGTTACTAGAAGCACGACACCCTTAGAACTAATACATTCCGACATATGTGACTTCAAAAGTTTTGTCACTAGAAGAGGCAGGAAGTATTTGATCACCTTTATAGATGATTGTTCTAGATTTTGTCACATTTATCTCCTTAAAACTAAAGATGAAGCGTTTGAAAAATTTTGTATTTTCAAAACCAAGGTAGAAAACCAATTAGGCATGAAAATGAAGAGGTTTAGAAGTGATAGAGGAGGAGAATATATGTACAGTGAGTTCAAATGTTTCCTTGCCCAATATGGAATCATTGCAGAAACCACTGCTCCTTACTCGCCCTAGTCTAACGACATTGTTGAGCGTAAAAATCATACGTTAACAGAAATATTAAACTCTATGCTCTTGACTGCAGGCATGCCTTCCATTTTTTTGGGAGAAGCAGTCCTAACTGCAAATCACATTTTAAATAAAGTTCCTCATGCCAAGTTAGAGGTTACACCCTACGAGCTTTGGTTTAAGAGACCCCCGTCTTTTACTAGACTTAAGACCTGGGGATGCATAGCCTATGTCAGGGTTCCTGACCCTAGACGGTCTAAGATTGGACCTAGGACCAATACATGTGTCTACCTAGGTTGTGCTGAGGATAATGTTGCAGATAGATTCTTAGAAATTTCTAATAACGTCGTTATAGAATCTAGGGACGCAGTGTTCTTTGAAGATAAGTTCCTCAAGAATAAGAACCTGTCACTCCCAGGTATGCAAGTAACTATTACTGAAGAAGATCCTACTTCAGTACCGAGCACCTCCTATTCCGTTCCGGTAGATAACTCTGGCCTAGAGTCTAGGAGAACTTCTCTAAGAGAGCGAATTCCCAGAACCTTCGGTAGTGACTTTGTCACTTGCCACGTTGAGGCTGATCCATCCATCTATAAGGACGCGATGAGATCCAGGGATTCCCTACTCTGGAAAGAAGCTATTGATGAAGAGATTAATTCTCTACTTCAGAATAACACCTGGACGTTGGTTGATAAGCCAAAAAGGGCTAAAACCGTAGGGTGTAAGTGGATTCTAAAAAAGAAACTAAATTCTGATGGTAGCGTAGCTAAGTTTAAAGCACGCCTGGTGGCTAAATGTTTCACACAAGTAAGCGGAGTAGATTACTTTGATGTCTACTCACCCGTGTGTCACTTAGCAACCATTAGGGTCCTCCATGCTATTGCATCCATTGAAAACTTTATTGTTCATCAAATGTGTTGAAACCAGAGAATCGGTTTCGACGTTCGAAAGGGAGATGCAGCTAACCCTTACTTTACCTGAACGAGAGCCTTGACCAGTCACTAAGAACTGAAGGACCTAACCCTTGGAAAAATTCTAAGTCCACAAACGAACCCCTTAAGCTACAGCGTAGAGGTCCCATCACATACCCAGAAGCTCTCAAGGAACTTCCCCTCCCAAGCTAATGTTGAGCCTGGGCACCTTGGAGAGCACTAAAGATCACCTCACCGTCCACCTTCAATGACAGGGGGATGGGGAGGGGTAGTGCCTGCTCACAACACACACGCGAGGGAGGGGGGGATCAACATCCCTTCCCAAGGTGCCCATAGGGGTCTATTTATAGACTTCCCAAAAATTGGGCTGCGGATAGCCAAAAATCCACTATCCACAGACCAACAACCAACCCGAACGACCGAAAAATGAGGGGAGGCGAGTGGAGCTCGAGATGTCCACTCCTCCCCCCCTTGTCGGGGGTCGGGTGAGTGGACCAAGGTCCATCACCCGAATTGGGCGAGTGGACCTCATGGTCCACTCAGCTAACCGGGCGAGTGGACCATATGTCCACTCGCCCAGTTGCCCGGGGCGAGTGGACCTATGGTCCACTCGTCCAGGTGCCCGGGGAGAATGGACCTATGGTCCACTCGCCCACATGCCTGGGGCAAGTGGACCATAGGTCCACTCTCCCACACGCCTGGGGCGATTGGACCATAGGTCCACTCGCCCCTACTTCGGGCGAGTGGACGTATGGTCCACTCACCCCTTCCCTCGGGCGAGTGGACCTTAAGTCCACTCGCCCAGAGCCTTGGGCGAGTGGACCTAGGGCCCGCTCGCCCAAGTAGGAAGTGCTCCCCCCGGGTCTTCTCTTTCTCGGTCCTTAACGATCTCTGATGGTCGGGTTTGCTGCATCGTAGTTACCTTTTCCGTCACGACCTCATCCGTGTTGGGTCATGATGAGTCCTGATCATATACACATTTATGGACTCATCCGGGCCGTTATTTAGTCATTTCTCCGCACTTTAGCCTTGTTATAGCTTATATTTGATAATTCATGCTAGGTGCACATCTAGGCCCACTTTGGTGTGATTTTCGTGCTTTTTGTCATTAGTAGTATTCATGTGCTGTTAAGTGCCACTTTCAGTGGCTGGATCTGTGGTTGTGCTGGAATAGGAGTCGTGCAAGTGTTCCCGGTGCAATTCTGCACAGGAACACTGCGCACGATCGCCGGTTCTATTGCGCACGACCACTGGTCGTGCGCCACTGATCGTGTGCACTTAACCCTTTTTCACGAGTTCTGTTTGGTGCAGTGCGCACGACCACCAACGCCAGTGCGCACGACCACCGGTCGTGCGCCACTGCTCGTGCACACTTATCATTAAAATTCTGAGTTCTGTTTGATGTATTGCGCACGACCATCAACGATAGTGCGCACGACCACCGGTCGTGCGCCACTGGTCGTGCGAACATTTTATTTTATAATTTCGTATCTTGCAGGTTCCTCCCAGGCAGTGCGCACGATCGCAGAATTCCAGTGCGCACGACCACTGGTCGTGCGCCAATGACCGTGCGCGCTGTTTAATTCAGCGCCTATATAATGACCTGATCGCGAATTAGGTCGGGATCACGCATTTGGACTCCGTTCAGTCCGCCGTTTTCGCCATTTCCAGAGGTTTTTCACCCCCTAGGCCTCCTCCATCATCCAAGGGCTTGAAAGAAGAGATTCTACACTCATTTTGATCGCTAAGGAAGAAGTTCTTCGCACTAGACGTGACCGGATGGTAAATCGCTGGAGAAGACGGGTCCATTGGGAGGTGTGACAGCCCTCCTCTACCCCGGACGCAGTTGGGACCGAGCTAGGACGCGGATTGACAACCCGGTGCTTCCTACCGTGAATCTACAACGAGACTCCGGATTCGGTCGTATTTCTTGCCTTTTTCTTCTACTTGTGTGGTTATATTTGTTGTATTCTCTTTATCTTGATGACGAACACTATGAATCATGTTTAGTATTGTTTATTTCATGTTTATGAAATCAATTTGTTCATTTGTGTTAATGAGGTGCACCCCCATCAATTTTCCGCTCCACCACCATGTCCGGTGCCGCACTAGCGATTGCTAGTGGCGTGCTTGTCGATGAGGTGCTTGCGACCCTCAATCCGTAAGCCTACTCGCCCATTCGGCCACCGAAGCGTGGCATCGCGGCCCGTATTCCACTCGCCTAATGAAGCAACGCGCTCAAGGCCTGCATAGCTCGTTCCCGTTAGCCTTCTCGTCCATCCGCCCTTTCGACGCAGCGCGCTCAAGGCCTGCCTAGTTTACATCCTGCCGATCGAAGCATTGCATAGCGGCATTGCATAGGAGTAGGCGTAGTATTTACTTTTGTTTGCAAACCTCAAAGCCCCTTTCGTTCGCATTCCATCTACCGCAGGACTTCGATCTCAAGTCCTTCCTCGATAATAAACTCCACCTTACTGTGTTCCTCAAGAGACCGACACTCGGGAATTCTATTCCCAAAATTTATTACTTGCGCGACCGGTGCACTTGCCGACACGCATCAGGTCACACCGACTCGGAAAATATGAGGGTTGTACACAATCCCCGCTCTTTTCGAGCTTGCCTTAAGCTCGGAAAGAAAGTCCAACCCACCTATTTTACGAGTCAGGTGGGGTCTTGGGGGAATCTCCCGAGGGTCCCACGGGACGGCTATAAAAAGCCTCCAGAGGGGGAGGTGAAGAGAGCACCCTTCCTGAGAGTTCCCCCTTCCCCCCTTTCCTTCGAGTCGGATGGACCCTCCTCGAGACTTTAGAGCCCGTTTCAAAGCCCTTGCTGGGAGGGACCAGAATGACTTGGCGGAGCTCAGGGCCATAGTTAGCGGCCTTTCGCCCTCCCCTACTCGGCCAACGGTGCGATCACCGCGGAAGAAACTCCGACCTGATTTGGTGAAAGAGGTGGCGTCGTCATCCTCCCACGGGGTGACTGACTATGTCCGGGACCTGGAGCTAGACGCGCTATCAACTCATTATTTATCTCTGCCCCTTTTTTGCGATCATATCACACTAATGAAGGCATGCTTCTTGCATGCTAACAGCTTTTTCCGACCCACCCCGAGGGGGTCCGGAGCGCGATGGAAACGTCGGGTGCAGGCATTCGAGCAAGTCCTGCCATTCTCGCTCAGGATCCTGCTGCTCTCTCAACTGCTCATGACAATCCTTCCTCGAAAAGCCAAGGGATTGAGGATTCGCAAGGTAATGTTACTGCGAGAGCCTCTATCGAGGTGAGTGTTTCGGTATCTAAAGCTATGCTTTTTGCAGGAGGGGACAAGACCTCGGCGGGTCAGTCGAGCCGGAGGGAGGTCTCCCCACCAATCTGAACCCCTACTATGATGGAGCAACCTGCCGAGGATCAGCCCAACATCCTCGAGTGTCTGAATCTTTTGGCTGATACAATGCAGAGGCAAGAGGCCTTTCTTCTCGAGCTGCGTGACAGAAGGTGGTCCGCCGGACCTGACCCTCTCGCGCACGTCTGCAAGCTGGAGCGGCGGATGGAGAGGTTGGAGAATGAGCTTAATCTGCTAAGGGGGAGGTTCGGCTTGCGTCCGGATGTATAGCTGCGCCACTCGCAGACCACATACGCCGGGTTGAGGCTAGCTTCCGTACCGCGGGCAAAGAGATTGCCGCAACGAAAGAATGCATCGGGTCTATGCAGGGGGTGTCGTCGTGCACCCAGGATCAAGGTTTCTGGAAGTGGATGCCGTGCTGAACGGCTTTTATTCGCTCTTTTCGATTTGTTGTGTAATAATAGGAACTAGCCTTGCATGGTGGTTCGATCCACCTCGCGACCGAATGCTTTAACCTACTCTGCTTTTGTTATAATGCTTTGTTGCTTTCGTTCATTCGCGATTCGCAGGTCATTAAGCGTTGAACGATTAAGTGCCAGTGTAAGAGACATGACATCGGGGTAGTGCATCCGAGGACGGAAGGCAGAGGCCTTAGATGGGTGTTATCTAGAGGAGGTAGGCGAGTGGGGTTGGGGGGAAGCATGGGCGAATGAACCTCGAGTTCCTTGCCCCTGAACCAAGTGAGCGTACCATAGGGTCTGCACACCTTTGCCGGGCGGCATTTCCATGCACCGGGCGAGTGGACCCTATGGTTCACTCGCCCGTGCCCCGGGCGAGTGGATCCCATGGTCCACTCGCCCGTGCCCCGGGCGAGTGGACCTCAGGGTCCACTCGCCCGTACTCAGGGTGGGTGAACCTCATGGTCCACTCACCCACTTTGGCTCCCCCTATAAATACCCATCCCCTTTCTTCTATTTCACCATCACATTCGCCCTCTTCTCTTGCTTTGCCTTCTCCTTGAGGTCGGCTCTCTTTCCTCTCTTACCTCGGGAGAGGGCCCCCAACCGCCCTCCTGTTGCCAAGAATGGCCGGGAACAATGTGTGTTGGAGCATGCGTTTCGCACTCTTCCGGTTTGATAATAACAAAATCCCGTTTGTATTTGATTCTACTTTTATTGATGGTGTGCAGGTAACAGGTATGAGATCTTCACAATTCTGCTGGAGCTCAATTTAAGTGTATGAAAATTTCGATGTCAAAATTTTCCGACAGCTGATGTCGCCCAGGCGACAGCAGAGAAGTTGCAACAACTTCCCCCACAGCAACACGACGAATGGCAGTTTTGCGCTGTCGGAAATCCGACAGCGATGTCGCCCAGGCAACAGCTCGGAAGTTACAGCAACTGTCCGCACGACAGCACTACGTGCAGCAGTTTTGCGCTGTCGGAAATCCAACACCGATGACGCCCAGGCGACAGCTCGGAGGTTACAGCAACTGCCCGCACGACAGCACTACGAGCGGCAGTTTAGCGCTGTCGGAAATTCCGACAGCTGATGTCGCCCAGGCGACGGTGAATTTCTATATATTGGCTCCTTTTGTTCGTGTATTCCAAGCATTGAGAATTTCAAGTCCCTTCCTGAGTGCATACGAACCAGAGAGCTCCAGAACCTAATCAACTCCCATTTGTGCTTAGAAGGTTTGAGATTGAAGATGAGATCGGACGCGCTTCTACATCAACGATCATCTCGAGGCTTCAACCTTCCTTTCAGAGATCTGAATTTCTAGGGAGTTGTTCTTTTCATTTTGTATTTTCATTTATATACATTTCATTTTGTATTGGTAGGAAAATCGTCTCCTTGTGCGTGACGTCTAAGTCCTTGCGTGGCTTAGGGGAAAATCGCTTCCTTGTGTGGAGCGTCCAAGTCCTTGCGTGGCTTGGTGGGAAATCGTGGCCTTGTGTGCTACGTCTAGATCTTGGGAAGATCTAGAGGATAGGCTTGGGCTTGGTCTAGGGAGAGACAAATGATAGCCTTCCGATCCTTGGGAGAAAGATTGGTAAACACAAATTATAAAAGGGTTATTATCATATTTGTGCCTTGATCTTAAGCATTGTTAAGATCATATTATTTGTATGTGAATTTCATGATTATAAAATTACGACTTTTTCTTTAATTTCAAATATGGTTGTTTAATCTTTAACTTAGAAATTTGTGTTTGAATTAATTCAAAAATTACATTGGTTTGAAATTTTTATAAGTAATTTTTAGAAAAGTAAAATTTGTTTTAAAATTCTTAAGTAAAAATCGTAATTTTTAAAAAGGCCATTATTCACCCCCCCCCCCCCCCCTTCTAAGGGCGCCACAAGATCCAACACGTGGTATCAGAGGGAGGTTACTCCAAAACGGTTTTACCACCGGGAGTAATGGCGCACAGCGATCACGCGTTCGTTGAGGGGCAAGGAATTAGTAGGCCACCACTTTTTACGGGCACGGACTATAACTACTGGAAAACCCGAATGCGGTGTTTTCTAATAGCTCTTGACATGGAAGTTTGGAATATGGTCGAGACGAGTTATACTTCTCCAACATATGATGTAGGAAATGTAACAATGGACAAACCCAAAGACAAGTGGGATGACAATGATAAATTAAAATGTAAAAACAATGCAAAAGCCATGAATGCTTTATTTTGCGCACTAGATCGCACTAAATTTAATAGAGTTTGTGCTTGTGATACTGCATATGAAATTTGGAATCTTTTAGAAATCACTCATGAAGGTACTTCGCAGGTAAAGGATTCAAAGCTATTTCAACTGGAGTCAGAATTCGAAAGATTCAAAATGGAGGTGGATGAAGAAATTGATACAATGTACACACGATTCACTAAAATCGTGAACGATTCAAAGGTGCTGGGTAAGGTTTTCTCAAATGGAGATTTAGTAAGGAAAATCTTAAGATCACTTCCCCCGAAGTTCAATCCTAAAGTGACTGCAATCTCTGAGTCACGTGATCTTAAGACCTTACAATTGGAGAGCCTCATTGGAAATCTGAAAACTCATGAGGTGGAGTTGAAAATCCAAAGCCAAGAGTACAATTTGGAGCCCAAAAAGAAGAGCTTGGCGTTGAAATCAAGAAGGGAAGTTGAGACTGAATCTGAAGAAAGTGATGAAGATGAGGAAGGACTATTTGTGAGGAACTTTAAAAAGTTTATGAGAAATCCGGAGAGGAGAAATTCATTTAAAAGATTTTTCAAAAAGAACGATTTTGTCTACCAAAAAGGCAAAGGAAAAATGGAGAATGAAGAGGAGCGTCCGCTACCGGAGTGCTACCATTGCAAGAAGATTGGTCATATCAGAAGCAAGTGCCCAAAGTATCTGAAAGAGCAAAAAGCAAAGAGGCACGATAAAAGTTACAAGAAGAAAGTGTTAAAGGCAGAGACTTGGGATGATTCTTCGTCTGGTGAAGAAAGTGATTCCTCAACACAGGAGGAAGAGGAGGCAAATGTCTGCTTGATGGGGAAAGGAAATGCGTCATCTGACGACGATTGCAGTGTCCAAAGCGACACTGAGGTAACTCCTCCATCTTATGATGATTTATATTCTGAATTTATGAAAACTTGCAAATTTTTGGATAAAAGTCTAAAGGAAATCGATTTCTTAAAATGTGAAAACAAAGTTCTTTTGAAAGTAAATAAAAAGTTATCAAAAGATTTGAAATCTATTGGGAACGAGAAGGAAATTTGTCAAGAGTGTGATCACTCTTCGACAAGGATAAAAGAACTTGAAAACACTATTTCTAAGTCCGATCAAAAAATTGATCAACTTCTAAAAGAGAAAAAGGACTTAGAAAAAGTTGTTAAAACCTCTCATTCTCAATTAGAGAATTATAAGAAAAGTGTTGCAAATAGATGTGGCATGATAGTAAAAGAAAATTCAATTTTAAAGTCCAAAGTAAATGAGTTGAACATGGCAATTGGAAAATTTGGTGTTGGAAAAAAATCTCTGGATATGCTTTTAGCCAACCAATGCCATGGGACAGCAAAATTTGAGCTAGGATACGTTTCTGGAAGCTCTGGAAGCTGTCAGAAATTTCCGACAGCTGCTGTCGAAACCAGCGACAGCTCCAGGTTCAGAAAACCTATTTCTCAAAATGAAATTTTTTCTAAATCCACACATAAAGATGTTTCCTCCAGCAAGAGTCCAGAGAAACCATTAAAGAATGGTTCCTCACTATTCATTGCATGTGCCAAATGTCATCGGTTTGGTCACATCTCGGACTCATGCTGGAAGAAAGGAAAAGTTAATGTTAAACAAATCTGGGTACCTAAGGCGTCCACCTATACCATGGGATCGACCACTTGGGTAACCAGATCTTTACTCTCATCATCTTTTTAGGTGTGCGTGCAGGATAGGAACAAGGAAGACGTGTGGTATTTGGACTCTGGATGTTCAAAACACATGACGGGCGATAAATCAAAGTTCCTCAGCCTGGAGATGAAGAAAGGTGGAACAGTGACATTTGGAGATAATGGCAAGGGTAAAGTCAAAGGCATTGGAGTAGTAGGTAACGGAGAATTTAAAATTTCAAATGTTTTATATGTTAAAGGTTTGAAACATAATTTAATTTCTATTAGTCAACTATGTGATAAAAATCTAAATGTTTTATTTGACTCTAGCTCAAACCTTTGCAAAATTATTGATTCTAAAACAAACGAAATCGGACTTACTTCACCAAGAATAAACAATGTCTATACAATCACTTTTCATGAATTATCTCATTCTACACTTAAATGTTTTATTTCAAAGAATGATGAACTTGAATTATGGCATAGGAGACTAGGACATTCTAGTGCCAAACGCATAGTAAAGCTTTCTAAAACTAAAATTATAAAAGGTTTGCCAAACTTGAATGGAAAGCTTTCTTCATTATGTTCACCATGCCAAAAAGAAAAGTTTACAAAATCATCTTTTAAAAGCAAAAATGTTATTTCTACTACTAGACCTTTACATTTATTACATATGGACTTGTTTGGTCCAATTTCTACACAAAGTCTAGGAGGTAGAAAATATGTGTTTGTTATTATTGATGATTATTCTAGATTTTGTTGGACATTGTTTTTAAATTCAAAATCTGATGCATTTGATGAATTTGTAAAACTAATTTCACGTATTCAAAATGAACTTGATTTAAAAGTAAAATGCATTATATCAGATCATGAAGAAGAATTTGATAATGAAAAATTTATTTCATATTGTAATGAATTTGGGATAAAACACGAATTTTCTGCTCCTCGCACACCACAGCAAAATGGTGTAGTGGAGAGGAAAAATAGAACACTTCAAGAATTAGGACGTACTATGCTTTGTGAATTTAAATTGCCAAAATATTTTTGGGCTGAAGCGGTTAGTACTGCATGCTATATTATTAATCGTGTCATGATTCGTCCTACATTACAATTAACTCCTTATGAAATTTATTTTCAAAGAAAACCAAATGTATCTTACTTTAAAGTTTTTGGTTGTAAATGCTTTATTTTGAATACAAAAGATAACTTAGGCAAATTTGATGAAAAATGTGATGAAGGAATTTTCATTGGTTATTCTTCAACTAGCAAGACCTATAGAGTTTATAATAAACGTACTAAAGTGGTTGAAGAATCTATTCATGTAAAATTTGATGAAAACATTTCTTGTGTAGAAAATACTAAAGTTGCAGGTAATGAGAAAAATGAAGAAGATGTGGAACAAAATCTGAGGAAAATGATGATGAAGAAAAAGTGGAGAAAGAAGACGAAAAAGATGGTGAAGAAGAAGAAGAACAAGGATATGTACCTCCAACCGAGCTAAGGTTCTCAAAAGATCATCCGCAAGAACTTGTTATTGGAGAACCATTAAGTGGGGTACGTACACGTTCTAATTTACATGAAAGTTTTTCAAATTTATGTTTTGACTCAAATATAGAACCAAAAGATGTTGTCACCGCTTTAAATGATGAATCTTGGTTTCTAGCTATGAATGAAGAACTTAACCAATTTGAAAGAAATAAAGTTTGGATTCTTGTAGATAGACCTAGTGATCATCCTGTGGTAGGAGTCAAATGGATTTTCAAAAACAAATTAGATAGTGACTCTAGGGTCACTAGAAACAAAGCTAGGCTTGTAGCGAAAGGATATAATCAAATTGAAGGGGTAGATTTTGATGAAACATTTGCACCCGTAGCACGATTGGAAGCAGTTAGAATTTTTGTTGCATTTGCTAGTTATAAAAGATTTAAATGATTGCAAATGGATATTAAAACTGCATTTTTAAACGGGTTGATTAAAGAAGAAGTTTATGTTGAACAACCCCCGGGATTTATAAATGAAAAATTTCCTAATCGCGTATATAGATTGTTAAAAGCTTTGTATGGTTTAAAACAAGCACCACGAGCATGGTATGATAGATTGACTATATATTTATTACAAAATGGTTTTAAAATGGGTGGTGTTGATTGTACACTCTTCATTAAGCAAGTAGATGATGATTTAATTATTTTACAAATTTATGTTGATGATATTATTTTTGAAGCCACTAATGAAGAGTTGTGTAATTATGTTGTAAAAATGATGGAAAGTGAATTTGAGATGAGTATGGTAGGAGAATTAAAATATTTCTTAGGATTTCAAATTGTTCAAAAACATGATGGAGTTTTTATTAACCATCAAAATATATTCATGATGTTTTAAAACGATTTGGATTTGAAAATCTAAAACAAGCAAATACTCCTATGAGTGTATCTTTAAAATTAGGAAAAGATGAAAATGGAATATCAATAGATCAAACTTTATATAGAGGCATGATAGGTTCACTTTTATATTTGACTGCTTCTAGACCGGATATTATGTTTTCAGTTTGTTTATGTGCAAGATTTCAAGCCGATCCCAAAGAATCACATTTAAAAGCGGTAAAAAGAATTTTTAGATATTTAATTGGCACATCTAAACTTGGTTTGTGGTATCCTCATAGCGATGATTTTACTCTTTTTGGCTATTCTGATTTTGATTATGCCGGTGGTTCACTAGATAGGAAAAGCACTAGTGGCACTTGTCACTTTTTAGGTCCTTCACTCATTTCGTGGTCGAGTAGGAAACAGAATTTTGTTGCCCTCTCAACCACCGAGGCCGAATACATCGCACTTGGTAGTTATTGTGCACAAGCTCTTTGGATGAAACAAACTTTAGAAGACTTTAACATTAAACAACAAACAATAGAACTATGGTGCGATAAAAAAAGTGCAATTGATTTAACTTACAACCCGGTTCATCACTCTAGGTCTAAACATATTGACGTTAGGCATCATTTTATAAGAGACCACATTAAAAATAATCAGATTAAAATTTCATTTATAGGCACGGATAATCAACTAGCGGATATATTCACTAAACCGTTACCGGATTCCCGTTTCTCTATGCTTAGGCTAGAATTGGGAATCCTAGACATTTCACAATGATTATATCACTACTTATGACCTATAAAATTAAAAAAAACACAAAACCTATACATTTTAAAAAAGAAAAACTAAATTTTAAATCAAACCATAGAATTTAAAAGACTTAAGAAAAATTCTCACATCATTAATATTACATAAAAATTGTTCCACAAAAACAGTAGAAATCAACATAGGATCAAGTTCAGATAACAGAAAATGAAATCTGGGCAAGTTCACTGTCGCCCAGGCGACAGTGGATGTCGGAAAATTCCGACATCAGTCAGAAGCAACACCCTGCTGAAAACTACTCAGAATCCTCATATCCAGCCCCGCTGCTCTCTGGACAGTCTTCTGGAGGTCCACTTCTTACGACCTTACCACGTCGAGTCCGCCTCACCGATTGGCGTGGCGGTTTTTCATCTGGGATTTCCCATTCGGGCGCTTCTTCAGGAGTAGTCTTTAACTTTAGACCCTTAACCAGAAATTTCATAAACTTCTGCATTCTACTGCGATCTTTCTTCACTTTTTTCTTGTGATCCTCAAATGAATCACGAAGATCATCTATAGACTCTCGTAGTGATCCTCCCCTAGGAATTGTAGGCTCTCTAATCTCTATTCCAGGATGAGGCTTTTTATGAGTCTTCTTCACTTTCATGGTACCCGTATAGTATATCTCAGGAACACAATCATCAAAGTACGAATCTTGAACTATCCATTCATACTTCTTATATAGTATACGTTGAATTATAGCCCCCATTGGCAAAGTATGAATCTTCACCCATTTTGGATGTTTTAATCTAAAAGCATAACGAATATGGGCAAGGATGAGATCCGCTATATCAAAGGGTTCCTCTTCCATAATAAAATATGTAATCAGCGTCAACTGTGCGGTAATACTCCTTGTATCTCCACTTTTTAACATAACCGAGTTTCTCAATATGTCTTGGACTAAATACGCATCAGGAGTGAGTGAAGAAACTTCAGTGATTAGGGTCTTCTTTTGACTTCCATGTAAACTCATGTTTACAAGAGTCAAATCTCTATCCTTTTTATAACTCTCTACTATATCTGGCATATGCTCACTCATGAGAAGACCAAATTCATCTCTAAGATCAACATGTGTAATTTCCACTTGTTGACCTTGGATTCTTGATCTCACTCCCCCATCCAATTCAGTTTAACTCAGGTCTTCCAAATGATTATAAAATTCTCGGATCAAGAAAGATGAGAACATATCTACTGAGATTACTGATATTATACCTGCATTAGCAAGATGAGCATAGATATGATCGTGCTTAGGAGAGTCAAATTCTACATATTTTGACACTCCAATTATTGCTTTCTCAATCCCAGGGTATACTTGATAAGAACTATGCGCATCTTCAGACATACTCTTACGTGCCTTAGAACTGGAAGCCATTCTGCAAACATAACAAAACAAAAGTAAGTTAAACAAGTTCTGTGCACTGGGAAGCTGTCGCCCAGGCGACATTGACTGTCGGAAAATTCCGACAGTACTCCAGTGAACTTTTTTTTCCTTTCCTATAAAATTTTTCAACTAGACTTCCAGATCTACTCAAAATCAAGCTATGTTTCTGTTAAAATTTTTTTTTTGAACAAAACTACATCTTCTCACATATCCTTTACTATTCATCTTCTTCAACCTTCTTCAAAAGGAAAAGTTTCAGTTTTTCAAATTACACCATGTAAAAATACAAAACTTAAACCCCAAAAATCACAAAATCCAAACATATTTCACCAAGATCCAACAAGATCCACTTGATTTACACTAGATCTACACCTTTTATACACAAAACTTCAAAGATCTACACCATTCATCAAAAGTAAAATGAAAAACACATTTTTCATCTTCTCTCCTTTCCAAAATCACAAATCTCTAAAAAAATTTGAGTCAAAAACTTCAAAATCAAAAAAACCCATACCTTAAATCTAGGGTTGTCGCCGAACTCCGACAGCTTCCTCTCGCCTTTCAGTCCAGAAAATGATGCACAATAGGGTTTGACTCGGTTTTAAGCCGTATTTATATTTTTAGTTGTCGCCCAGGCGATAGTGACTGTCGGACATTTCCGACAGCTCCCAATTTGCTTAATCTTCAGTTTTGGTCCCTTTGATGCTTTCCAATAGTTATATGTCATTATTAATGCTACAACTCATGACTTGATGCCAAACCATGTGTCTTTTTTTTAAATGGCTATTACATGATTATATGATTTCATTTCTACTCTATCATCGTATTGACACTCCTACTAAGTTGTTTAGACTATTGGAAATTGTTTTCGCATGCCTCTAAGTATGAGAAATTGTTTATATATAATAATGAACTATCACGTTCACTTCTTTTGATCCATACATATGTCTTTCTATTTAATATATACATGAGTCATATTTCCTTTAACATAATCCAATAGCACTTCATAAATACTACTTTCAACCTTGATTTGTTAGTACAACCAAATATACACCATCTTTTGCGACTCAAGTGAATTCGGAGATCCTTGGTCAATTAAAAATAAAAATTATAAATATCTCAAAGTTAAGATTCACAAAATATGTGATCAACAAAAAGTTTAAATTGAGGACAAGGATACTCCACCAAGCACTACTTACCATCCTGATAAGTCTTAATAAGCATTGTGAGGTTGAGCACCTTGGAAAGAATTGTAAAGTGTCTTGTGCAAAAGAAAAAATGGTATTCTATTCTTATTGTGCTATATCTTCAAGGTCAAAGTTGTCTTTATATGCTTATATTATGTTTTCTATTCAAATGATCATGTACATTAAATAATTTCATATGTTTGATCAAAGCATCACTTGTAAACATCATTATGTTATATAAACATTCATCTCATGAGAATTGGACCGAAAAGATTCCAAATTTCTATACACAATTGTGTCTTTCTATGATACTTTAAAATGACATTAATCATGTTTAAGTTACTTTGTTTTATTACTTCATATGGCTATACCATCACTTCATGAGTTTATTCAATACTATGGCATATTACTATTACTTCAAGACCTTCAATCATTTTCCCAACAAGTGCTTCCGCTTACTCTTATTTTCTACATCCTATCTCTTCCCTTAAGAACTACAATTCCTTGAGGGTCACGTACCCATACCGGATACGTATCCGATACTGGTACGTACCCGATACTCGCATGCCAACAATAGGTTGAGCACCATTTTTCTTGTAGTCCTCCATTACTCCTTCATATGCAGCCATCTGTTTTGCTGCTTTCTCAATCCAAACCAATCCAAACCTGCTTCTCAGCACTACGGAATGCAAGTTTTGAATGCAGACCTTCCATTTCACTGAAACTATGGAGTTCAATGTGAAATTGGTGATCCCTTGCCGTTCTTCAGATAATTTCTTCCTGGCCTCCCTGCTGAAGAGAATGAAGGACGAGACAGGATTCTTCGGCTTATTGGGATCAATCGTCTTTTCTTCCTTCTGCTTCTTTCTGACCTCCTTTGCTTTCTACTCAAATCAAGCACCAATTCAAATTCATCGGTATGATCATATGTTAATTGACTTAATTTGTCCTCATATTTGCACATATCAGCCTAAATCAAACATCAGAATTAAATTCGAACATGTACATTAGGGAAGTTGCGAACAATCAATCCAGAAGATATTTGATTAACAAAATAACTGATGGATGCCATTTTGGGCGCACAAACTAAATTTCATAGTAAAAATCATAGGAAAATTAAGCAGTCATTTTTTAGGAAGAGCATGTTTGCTCTTGAAAAATAACTAGCATACTCAATGGATGGCATCTATGGAAGAGCAAGATTGTGCAAAATTATGAACAACCCCATGTTCAAGAAAAAAGAAATCGAAGATTATTGGCTCACAAAGTAAAATAAGATTACATTTATGTGCACCTCTCCCCACTTGGTCACCAGAAAATTAGAGAACCTCTATGATTATTCATCATTAATATCTAAAAGTGACGCAAGCTATAAGGACATGATTGGAAAAAAAAATCTGGTAATAGATTGTTTAGAAATCAATCCAAACCATCCACAAACTTTGATAAAATAGGAACACATACACTCACATTTATTCAAGGCAAGATGGGCTGAATCCATAAAAATAATATGGAAGGAAATACTAACATTTCTAAGGCTGGCATATTTGAAAAAAGATGTACTCATATGAACCTATATCCATCCTTGAATATAATTTGCCTCCTCTCAATCCCAAATCAATTATAGGAGGTGGTGGAATAAGAGAGTGATGTGAAAAATAATAAATATTGATTCCATAAGCTTCATGTTCTCAAGATAACCACACATACATATACACACATTTTCAAAACCCATATGTTCTGCATTTATCATGCTTGGCTTGTTGGAACAACACAAGCATGGATGATGCATGCACATGGAAGTAGTTTTATTACTTCCAGCAACCCAGTAAAATGTTAAATAATATATGCTAGCATATGGAATGGGTAAAAAAGAAAACATGTAGAATGAAAAACAAACCATTAAAAAGCACGGTGGAGGAGCTCAAAACAAATAGCCAATCGAAATAAAAAAATCTAGGGCAAGATGTCAAGAACTGGAAGGGCTTAGGGATACCAGCTACTGCTAGATGCTTCGCTCCTTGTCTGCGCCGATTCCTTCGCTCGTCTAGTGAATGCTTGGCTGCTCAAGGACGGAGAAGAAGGGCCGAATCAGCCATGCGGTTCACCGGCCGCTGCTGACAACGAAGGGAGAAAGGTGGGAAGCCAAATATGATCTCAAATTCTGCCAGCCTCGATACCTGAATAGAAGACAAAGAATCGTTTTGAAGGTGGAGTTTGGGGTTTCGGAGAGGAGTAGGGGAACCATACCACTTAGGTATTTGGAGCTGATGGAGGGTGAGCAACAGTACTTGGATCCGATGGAGGGCGAATGGCGGGAGATCTGATGTCGTCGATCAGCAAGGGGAAGGATGACTGCGGTTAGGGCATCTGAAGTCAGGAGAGAGCAATCGAAGGCGGCATCATCGCATTGGGTTCCTGATGTTTCTATCGGAATACAATGCGCAATAACAGAGATGGAATGGAGACGGAGAAGTCGAAATGGAGAGGGGATTGAATCATAGAGGATCATCAAAAATGTGCTCAAAGCAGCGAAGAAGAGTAATTGATCGCCTGAGCCCTAGAGTTCGCGGGAGGGAGGATGGCGGAACACCGGTTTTCGGAAACAAAGGGGCATACCTTAGGCGAGAGGACGTCAGGAGAGAGGGGGTTGAAACCATTGAGGAGATTTCGACGATTCATGTCGTGGTGCCGTCGGAGAGGAGGGGATATGCCGGAGAGGAGAAGGCAGATGCTGCTTCAACGATGGGAAATCAGCGTGAATTTAAGGTATGAGCTATTAGGGCAAGCGATGGAATGGAAAAGTAAAGAGGAAGTGCGCGGCAAAGGCAAAATATTGGCGCTCATTTTATGGCCATGCTCATTTAATTAGGGCCGGGCAATGTTATAAGCAGTCCAATTCTCGCTATTCGCAGTCCAATTTCTATGAGTTATTATGCGCTTTTTGAAAATACGCTATGTATATGCATTTTTAGCAAAATTGTTCAACATGTAAATTGTAGATCACGTCGAGATCTACAACTTTCGTGTTGAACACTTTTCCTAAAAATGCATGTACAAGACGTATTTACAAAAATTACACTCATGTTTCAATCAGGGCGCCAATACGCCTTTTGCGTGCATTTTTAGGAAAAGTGTTCAACACGAAAGTATACATTAATTTTTTTTTACTTTCAAAGTAACTTTGTGACTCTACGATATTTATTCGTCGTCTCTCGGCTCATATGCTTAACTTTCTCCAAAGAGATCATCCTATCATGTATGATATGTTGTGTGTGTGTGTGTGTTTGTGTGCGTCAGTGTGGGTCTGTGTGTGTCTGTGTCTATGTGTGTCTATGTGTATGTGTGTGTCTGTCAATGTGTGTGTGTGTCTGTCTGTCTCTTTGTCTGGCTGTGTGCAAGTGTGTGTGTGTGTGGGTGTGTGTGTCTGTGTGTCTGTGTGTCTGTGTATCTGTGTGTCTGTGTGTTTGTGTCTGTCTGTATGTTTGTCTGTGTGTCCGTGTGTCTGTGTGTCTGTCTGTGTCTGTATGTGTCGCTGTGTCTATCTGTGTTTGTATGTGTCTGTGTGTCTGTCTGTGTCTTTCTTTGTGTCTGTGTTTATTTGTGTCTGTGTCTGTGTCTGTATGTGTCTGTGTTTGTGTCTGTCTATTTCTGTGTTTGTGTATGTGTTTGTGTGTTTGTGTGTTTGTGTTTGTGTCTGTGTGTCTGTATGTGTCTGTATTTGTGTCTATTTGTGACTATTTGTGTGTGCAGTGTGTTTGTCGTTTGTGTTTGTGTGTTTGTGTGTCTGTGCATGTGTGTGTCTGTGTGTGTGTGTCTATGTGTGTCTGTGTAATGAGATACAAGAAAATGAGGAAATGACTAGATCATAACACAATTTTCCTCGATGAAAAAATAACGATGTAATGAGATAACATGATGTCGTGGCAAAGTCGACGAAGAAAGAGAAGATGACGAAACAGTACGTGCAGCTGGGTTTGGTGAAACAATTAGCGATATTTTTAATGTTATGATATTTATTAGTCACCTCACGCGCGCCTATAAGAAAAATGCGCGCTCTAGCAAAAACTTGCACCTGTGTGAAAAATGCGCGCTCTGGCCGGGTACTGTAGAATGCGGGCGCAGCCCGCTCGAATGCGGGCGCACCCCGCTAAGAGTCAGCGAGCACGGGCTAATCCCGTGCGGAGCTGCTCGTAAAGTTTTATATATAACTTTATATGAAATTTTTATAAAACGTTTATAAAGTTTTATATAAAATTTTATACACGTTTATATATAATTAAATTTAGAATTATAATTTATTATATATATAACCGGTTATATATATATATTAATTATAAAGTTACGCCCGTGCTCGATACTCTCCGTTGTGACAGTACCCCGGCAGCGATTGTACCCTCCGCCAAAACTGTACTCTCCCACTCTCAGACGTTCGATCGATCAACTAATAGTGCATAGGAAAAGCGCACGTGCCCACACGCCATTAATTACCCCCGCCTCGATAGTGTCCCAGTGCGACGGCGCTCATGCAGCTCGCAAACCCCTGCGCGCGAAAATACCCAAAATTTAAAATCTTTAGTCTTATTTTTTTAATGCTACAAAAAAACGTCGTCGTAGACGTCTCCTTATAAGTGGTGATAATAAATAAATAAAATTTTTTTTAATAATAATATATTTCTATTTATACAAAAATTTAAAAGATATATTAGATATTTTTCATGTTACGATATTTAATTAATAGCCATCTCTCATACGCCCGTAAGAAAAATGCATGTTTGGGCTAACAGTACTTGATTTGACATGTATTTATGAATTTCATTACACATTTATTTTCATTAAAGCACGTGTCATCCATCAATCAATATATATATATATGACATATATTTTCATTAAAACGCTAGCTCCCGAGCAAAAAATGTGTGCGCTGACAAATTTATTTATGCTCCCGAGCAAAAAAGATAGAGCTAGTGCAATGCGCGCGACTGAAAAAAACGTGTGCTCGGGAAATAAAATGCGCATCCGAGTGAAAAGCACGTGCTCGAGCGAAAAATGGGCACTCGAAGGGTACAATAATTTCACCCCTGCGCACAATGAAAAAATATGCGTGCATGTTGGGCCAGTTCGCGATCGTTATTTTTATTCAAAAATTATATTAATATGTTTTAAATTTTTTGATTTGTTTTGTGCAAGATTTTATGGAGGGAAATTTCCCTCCATATATTTCATTAATGTGAGAGGGAAGGAAATAGACAACTTAATAAACTAAAGGAAGAGAACGGAGCGCGGCGACGGCCGAGAAAGAGAACGACGATGGCGGGGACCGTGGAAGAGAGAGGCGATGATGCGTGTGCGCGAGAGTGCATTAGCGTGCGCGCGAGAGTGCATTTGCATGCGTGCGAGAGTGCATTTGCGTGCGTGCGAGAGTCATTTGCGTGCGCGCGAGAGTGCATTTGCGTGCACGCGGGTTCGTGCGTGATTTTATTTTAATTCCAAAATTATATTTAAAAATTAATGTCATATTAATTTGCATTCATTTTTACATTTAATATATTTTTAATATTTAGTTTTGTTTTGTTCAAAATTTTATGGAGAGATATTTTAATCCGTATATTTCATTCACTCATGTGGGAGAGAGATAGAGTTGCATGGGAGAGAGGCAGAAAAACTTTTATAAAAAGTAAAGATTTATAAAAAAACCCGCATGCGCAAAAATACATGTCGCAATAGTACCACATATCTGTGACAGCCGTGCACGGATGTTTGCGAGTTGTAGTTATAGTTACGCCCATGTTTCAATTCGTGCGGCAGTACGTCTTGTGCGTGCATTTTTAGCAAAAGTGTTCAACACAAAAGTTTTAGATCTCGACGATATCTACAACTTTTGTGTTAAACACTTTTCCTAAAAATGCTTGTACAAGGCGTATTTCTAAAAAAACTGGGGTGCGGTTAACAATTGCCTATATATATGACATATATTTTCATTAAAATGATAGCTCCCGAGCAAAAAACGTGTGCGCTGACAAATTTATTTATGCTCCCGAGCAAAAAAGATAGAGCTAGCTAGTGCAATGCGCGCGACTGAAAAAACGTGCGATCATTATTTTTATTCAAAAATTATATTAAAATGTTTCAAATTTTTTGATTTGTTTTGTGCAAAATTTTATGGAGGGAAATTTCCCTTCATATATTTCATTAATGTGAGAGGGAAGGAAATAGACAAAACTTAATAAACTAGAGGAAGAGAACGGCGCGCGGCGACGGCCGAGAAAGAGAACGACGATGGCGGCGGCCGTGGAAGAGAGAGGTGATGGCGGCGGCGACCATCGAAGAGAGGGGAGACAACGGCGGCGGCCGTACGTGAAAGAAATTGCTACAGCTCGCAAATGGATGTTTATGTGTTTGGTTGTCCGTGTCTGTGCATGTGTGTGCATGTGTCTGTGTTTGAGCCCCGCGCGACACATGCAATACGCGCTAGCTCTCAAGCAAAAAAGGAAAACTACACGCACGAGAGTGCATTTGCGTGCGCGCGAGAGTGCATTTGCGTGCGCGCGAGAGTGTATTTGCGTGCGCGCGAGAGTGCATTTGCTTGCACGCGGGTTCGTGCGTGATTTAATTTTAATTCCAAAATTATATTAAAAAATTAATGTCATATTAATTTGCATTCATTTTTACATTTAATATATTTTTTATTTTTAGTTTTGTTTTGTTCAAAATTTTATGGAGAGAAATTTTCATCCGTATATTTCATTCATTCATGTGAGGAGAGATAGAGCTGCATGAGAGAGAGATAGAAAAACTTTTATAAAAAGTTAAAGATTTATAAAAAACCCCGTACGCGCAAAAATACATGTCGCAATAGTACCACATATCTGCGACAGCCGCGCACGGATGTTTGCGAGCTGTAGGAGTACTGTCGTCGCGTTAGAGCACTATCGAGGCGGGGTACTGTCACGCGCATACAAATTTTTTTTTTCAAAAAAAAATTAATAATTCAAAACTTTTATAATAAAATTGTACAAAAATTGAAAATAAAATATGATATATTTTTTGTAACAAAAACTTTTATAATAAAATATTACTATTAGTAAGGACAATGTGTTTGTCACAAAAAACTTTCATGATGTGATTACAATTGATACTTATTGTGAGAAAAGTTTTCTATTTGTAACGTAACATTAGTGTTGTTACAAATACTTATAGTTATAGTAACGAATTAATTATTATTGTAACAAAATTTAAAATATTCGTTACAAAAAAGTTCTTTTTTGTAACAACAAAAAAACTTTTTTACTAAATATAACTATTAGTAACAAACTGTGTTTCAGTTACATTCCAGTCCTTACTACAGGTGCAGTTTGTTGTAGTGGAAGTATCGGTGCTTCATAGCTCTTAAACAATGCAATTAGTTGGCTGGATGCCTATAATAATTGGAAGTTATACTGTATCTAATTTATTTTTGAATAGGGAGTCATTTGTTGGATATTTGGAATTGTTTCTCTTTTCTTCATTCTTTTTAACTCTTCCTGGTGTGCCTCTAAATTAGATGATGCTTACTATAGCTATATTTTTCCATCAGGAATGTGAGTGTCTTGTAGAAGGACCTCTGAATAATCTCCATCAGAGCATGGTGCAATTTCAAAAGCCAAAAAGGATAGGTTGTTGTACAAGTAAAAAAATATTCATTTATTGTGTTTATGTTATCTTTTCTGATGCGTTTGATTCCACATACTCTTCATTAAACTTATAAATGTTGGAGTTGGAAGTTATATTTAATGACATTCTTTGTGTTGCCTGTAGATTTACAGTGACCGCAGGCTTATCTTTGGAGGTCCTGGTATTGTGGTTGGTGACAATTTTGGTCTTGTGACTTCATCAAGCCCAAATCATGACAAGAGAAGTGGACGGATGAAAGGTTTGTTGTGAAGCTATTTTAACTGCACAAATGATCTTTCTCAATCACTTTAGAACACTTAATCAATTGGACGGATGAAAGGTTTGTTCATTTATTTCCACTCCATTTTGTTTAGTCAAAATGATGTAGTTATATGCTAATTTGTTGTCAATTTGGTAATAATTTTTAATGTTGTTGCTTATTGATTGTTTAACTGCTGATCTCAGATTTATAATCTGAACTCATAAAATAAAACTTTGTGCTTTTGTTGACTTGGTTTTTCTTGAAGCTGCCAGGATTAATGGAATTGAGAGGTTTGAATCCAATACTCTATGTAATCTCTTGCTTTTGTTTTCATTTCTGATATTAGAACATGTCAATTGTTTGGGTTGCTAATGTCTTCTTATTAGAACATGTTAATGTTTGACACTCACTGGTATACTTGTGGACTATGTGCTTCTTTTGAGCATCAACATGTTGACCAGTGGATGTATCTTGCTTTGGATTTTCAGCAATGTTTTTGCACATTGTATGTTCATTCTAATTCATTGGTAGTGTATGTGGTAGTTGGTGCAGCTGAAGCTCCTCCCAGTTGCCATGTTATAAAGTATTTTTTTCCTCTTGCAACTTATGACTTTTAGCATAGATTTAAAATCCATAACGTCCATGATAGTTTATTTGGTTGACACAATGGTGTGTACCCTAGCAAGGGTTGGGGTTCTGCAGTTGCCATGTAAAAAATCCTACTTGCCCTCCTAGTTTGCAGCATGGGATGAAAGTGATAACCCAGTTCAGATTTCTTAAATAACAGAAATGTGTAGATGAATCCTTCTCCAAAATCAAAAATTCTAAGGCACTTGTTAGTGATCACTATGATAATGTATGGAGATGTTTCATTATAATGCAGACTATGCAGTTTGATTTTTAGTTGACCTAATCAATCCTTTGATTAATATAAAGAGTTTGTATGGATGTTTCTGCTCTCATTTATTTGTAGGGTGATCTTAATTGCTCTCTTTTATTTGTAGGGTGCTCGAGCATTAACCGGCAAGTGACGAAAGATTCATTAGTCAGAAAGTGATGGACGATTCATTTTTCAAAAAATGACGGAAGATTTATTAGAAACATGTTGATCTTGTAATGTAATATTGTATTATTTTAGAAGAAATGATAATAACTTGTACTCTATGTAATATTTTTTGGTGTGAATAAATACATGTTGATCTTGTTATGAAATATTCAATATATGTGTGTTTTTAAGATTATTATTTGTAATAAAATCTCAAGTACACAAAAAATAGAAATAGAATATTTTTGATATATAAATGAATTGGCTGTAGTAAGAAGAATAGAAAATAAATGTAACTATTTTTTTGTTACTATTGTTTAATCTAATGTAACGAAATAATGTTTATTATACTTTATTGTAATAAAGTTAGTTTATTTTTAGTGAGGAAAAAATAAAACATTTGTAACGAAATAGTTTTAATTATAACTATTTTTTGTGAGGAAAAAATAACATTCGTAACGAAATAATATTTATTGTGACCAATTTATTGTGAGGAAGAATCTCTTTTTGGTGAGAAAGTATCATTTGTTACAATTACTTTATTTGTAACGACATGCATACATTCGTTACAATAACCTTTAGCGTCGAGCTTTAGAGGAGGACCGTTACTTAAAGTTTTTTTCGTTACCAAAGAGTTTTTGTAACGAATTTTGGCACTTATTGTAACGAATTAGGTCCTTACTATAAGTGCAGTTTGTTGTAGTGATTGAAGACGAGATCGGGCGCGCTTCTACATCAACGATCATCTCGAGGCTTCAACCTTCCTTTCAGAGATCTGAATTTCTAGGGTGTTGTTCTTTTCATTTTGTATCTTCATTTATATACATTTCATTTTGTATTGGTAGGAAAATCGTCTCCTTGTGCGTGACGTCTAAGTCCTTGCGTGGCTTAGGGGAAAATCACTTCCTTGTGTGGAGCGAGTCCTTGCGTGGCTTGGTGGGAAATCGTGGCCTTGTGTGCTACGTCTAGATCTTGGGAAGATCTATAGGATAGGCTTGGGCTTGATCTAGGGAGAGACAAGTGATAGCCTTCCGATCCTTGGGAGAAGGATTGGTAAACACAAATTGTAAAAGGGTTATTATCATATTTGTGCCTTGATCTTAAGCATTGTTAAGATCATATTATTTGTATGTGAATTTCATGATTATAAAATTATGACTTTTTCTTTAATTGCAAATATGATTGTTTAATATTTAACTTAGAAATTTGTGTTTGAATTAATTCAAAAATTACATTGGTTTGAAATTTTTATAAGTAATTTTTAGAAAAGTAAAATTTGTTTTAAAATTCTTAAGTAAAAATCGTAATTTTTAAAAAGGCCCTTATTCACCCCCCCTCTAAGGGCGCCACAAGATCCAACAATGTGCAGCCAATTTTTCCGAGCATCCCTTCCCCGAAGGGAAGGTATCTAAGGAGGAGTTCTCAGCATTCAAGAGCTTCTACCTTCCTGAGGGGTGGACATCTCATCGTCCGTCTCAGGGCGAGGCCATTAACTCTTTCTACGAGAACTGGCTCGGCATCCCGCTTGCCCACTTCGAAGCTGGCCTACGGCTTCCCCTATGGCCTGAGGTGAAAGAGTTTTTGAACTACTTCGGCGTGGTCCCGGCCCAGGTTAACTCTAACACGATCTCGATGTTGATGGCCTATGCTTGTTATCTGCGAGAGGCACGGGTTGAGTTCGACCTAACCGTATTCCGCAAGGTCTTTGTCTTCCGAGCGACCCCCGATGGGGTATGCTTCTTCACCGACACGCACGTGAAGGTGTGCGAGACCTCTAACAAGGTCCATCATTGGAGTGACACATTTGTGTTCATCCAAGGCGACTTCGGTGACATCCCCCTTTCGCCCATCCAGAGGTTCGAGAAGGCATTCAAGGCCCCTCGCTTAGGTGGGGAGGCGGTCGCACTCCATAGATATCTTGAGGGCGCGAGCTTTGAGGTCGAGCACCTCAGGAGAGACATCGGCCGACTTACCTACGTCGAGCCTGGGGCAGGTATCCCCTCCTCTCTGATGACCTCCCTATTTTTCCTTCCTCATTCATACATGCAGATACTTACCTTGACCTTGGTTCACTCAGGTGAGCGGACTCGTCCACGGCACCCCCCCCCCCCCTTCGCAAGGGGGAGCTCTTCATCCGCTTGCTGGTTTGTTAAGGAGGATGCCGCTGCATGTGCCTCCGCCCCTAAGTTCCCCGTGCCGAGGCAACAGAGGGAGAAGGAGCAGGTGGTGGAGGAGGACTCACCTCCTTCTCCGCCTAAAGGGCCAACAATGCGGCGAGCGAAGGCTGTCCGTAGGGAGGGCTCAGTGGTAGCGCCGAGGGAGAAAGGGGAACCAAGCGACCCTGACGCGTTGGCGAACCACCCCAACTTCGAGATGGGGGGGGGAACACCACTGACTCCTTCGGTGACCCTATCCTTAATTAGGATGAGGCCACGAACCGGGTCTCGATCACCTCCCATCAACCCTCCTGGATAGAGAGTGAGCCACTCGGGGATGCTGTGTACAACCTCTCATTTGGCCTCTATGGCTGGCAGGATGCAGGCGCCTACAAGAAAAAGTCCATGCGTGACCTTGCCTGCATGAGCTCGCAAGCCATGCTTCGCGCAGTCGAACTCTCGCATATGACCGCCCACCGAGGTCTTAGTCTCTCGAAGAAGCTGAGGCAGGTCGATGCGTCGAGTCGGGCTGCTGAAGAGAAGGTTGCTAATCTCACCACACGCCTAGTTACCTCTGAGAGGCTCTTGGATCAGTCATCTTGGCGCCTTGTTCGTGCTTGCTTTGGGGACTCTCCCCTTCTTCTTCACCTCTCTTTTCTTCAACATCTGTAACCCTTCTTCTTCACCTCTCTTTTTCCACCTGTAGGGTCCAGAGGTTGCTGACTCCCTCAGGAGGCGATGCGAGGAGTCAGATCGGGAGGTGCAGGACCTGAGAGCTCAGCTTGCTGAAGCCCAGAGGTAGTTACGGGAGGGGGAGAGAGGCGGACCCTCGCGGACGGCGGCGCTCGTCCCACCTTCCCCTGCTATGGCTGAGGGTATCTGGAGGGAGATTGCGAAGACGACGGCCGAGGCCTTGGTGGTTTCCCTTCATAGGACGGACGCCCTTCGTGATGGTTGGAGGGGGGTCGCTGCTAGCGATATCCTCTTTGATCTATACCCCTCACCCGTGCGTCCCAGATCGCCCCCTTCCAGCGGCGTCTATTCTCCTTGAATGTCGGAGTTGCTATGAACCTCCTCTCTTCTTTATTCCCTGCAAGCCATGATTGTTTTGTATCTTCAACCGCATGCTAATTATTAAGAGCAAAGTGCCTATTTATGTAACATGTATTATTAATGAACATGTAACTATTTGGGGAACTTCTAGTTTCTTCAACTATTCATTTTTCAAGCATAATCAACTTATTTGGTTTGAGATCTCTCCCTATGATGAAGAGAGTTTACTATCTTGTCATACCTTAGACAATCTTGCTAGAACAACCAGGAGAGGAAAGTCGGTCCATGTACTAGGGGCTTAGTTTACCTGGAGGCAGAGGAATTCAACACCTTTCCCAACCACTTGGGGGCGGAGTACCCGTCCATGCCCTAGGATCTTATCTTGCCTGGAGGCGGAGGAACCCAACACCTTCCCAATCCAATTGGGGGCGGAGTACCCGTCCACGTCCTAGGGGCCTAGCTTACCTGGGGGCGGAGGAACTCAACACTTTTTCAAACCCACTGGGGGTGGGATGTCCATCCGCGTCCTAAGGGCCTTGCTTACCCGGAGCTGGAGGTGTTCATCATCTCTCCAAGTCGCTTAGCTAAGTAGCGAGTCGACCCGATGAGTCTCCCATCTGTCGTCATGACTGAGCCCGGAGAATGGTCTCTAGTCGGGGATTTCACCAATCAGTCGACCCGATGAGTCTCCCATCTGCCGGCATGACTGAGCCCGGAGAATGGTCTCTAGTCGGGGATTCTACCAACCAGTCGACCCGATGAGTCTCCCATCTGCCGGCATGACTGAGCCCGGAGAATGGTCTCTAGTCGGGGATTTTACCAACAGGGGGCGGAGTACTCATCCACATCCTTGGTGCTTACCTTCACCTGGAGGCGGAGGAACCCAACACCTTCCCAAGCCACTCCGCATGTGGCGAGTCGACCCGATGAGTCTCCCATCTGCCGGCATGACTAGGCCCAGAGAATGGCCTCTAGTCGGGGGTTTTACCATAGGTGTTACCTGAAAAAAGGAAACCATTTTCATCCATAATCTAAAGGATACAAGTTCGTTACATTGCGCCTCCCTGCGCTTACTCGGCCACATTCTCCCTGGCCCTCTCCTTCATCATCTCTTCCATTTCCTTCGCCTTCCTCGCCCACTCGACCGTGTTGACTGCTGTGACATAGCACTGGCGCGCCTCCCTGGGATCTCCCCGGACCCTGACCTGCACTCCACCAGTGTTGTATTTCAAACACTGATGGTATGTAAATGGCACGCACTGGTACGTGCTGATAAGGGGACGCTCGAAGATGGCGTTGTAACTACTCGACGCATCCACGATGACGAATCGGCAGTTTTTGGACGTGCCCCCCAGGGTGACGAGGAGTTCAACTCCCCCCTCCACTTCCTTCCTTTCTCTGGAGAACCCGAAGAGCGGCCCATCTGACGCCAACACCCGCTTCGCTTCGACCTTCATCTTATCGAAAACCTTTTTGAACACCACGTTCACCGAGTTCCCATTGTCGACCAGGATTCGGGAGACCGTGAAGTTTTCGATTGCGGACTTGATGACGAGTGCGTCGCAGAAGGGATCCTCGTGGGTCGGCATGTCCAGGGCCGAGAAGGTGATCTTCTCGCCAGGAGACGGGGATCGGGAGGTCGAAGCGATGCTCCGACGGTAGCTGGTATTGAGGCTCCCCTTCCGGGTGGCCTCGATGCCCGCTCCTCCGTGGATCACATCGATCCCACCCAAGGCCCCTAGGTCAGTCTTTTCCTCGCACGGATCCTCCTCCTTCTTCTTCCCTTCTCCTCTTCCGCTTGGACACTCCAAGCAGAGCTTCTTTCCCTCTACCGGGGCTCCTCCTCCTCCTCTCATCTCGAGGAACTCTGGGTAGGACGCGGTCGCGTGACCTTCCCGCTGGTGGAAGCCACAATACAGTAGTGCCAACTCGCCCGCTCCATTCCCCAAGCGGTTTCTCTTCTTCCATCCCTTCTTCCTTTTGATCGCCATGGCCTGCAGGGGTTGGGCTTGCAGCGGCCTTGCGTCGTGCTGCCAGCCCGCTGGGTTATACCGTCCCTGCTTCCCTTGGTAGTTTCCTCCTCCCTAGAAGTGGCCTCTTCCTTGGCCTTGAGAGGGTCCCCCAGGCGGCCTCCAGGCTGGTCGGGCGGCTGGCAGTTGAGACCTCCAACCTTGCTCCGACCCAGCGGGGGGTCCCTGGTGTCCCTGGCTCTTCACTTCCTCCCGTCTTCTCCCTCCATGCTCCCTCCCGTCCTCCTTCTTTTCCTCTTCTGAACTCTTGGCCAGCCTTGCCATGAACTCCTAATTGGTGGCCTCGCACTCAATCTCCCGGGCAGCGCGCTCCATCAGCTCTTCGAAAGACACGGGGGGGGGGGGGGGGGGGGGGGGGGGGGGGGGGGGGGGGGGGGGGGGGGGTCCCGAGTCAGGCTCATTCTGAATAGTCCTTGCTGTAGCCCGAGGGTGAAAGCCAACTGCAGGGTGTGCCCGGGCACCTCGACGACTTGGAGGACTTCCTCCTGGAACCTATCCACATAACTTCTCAACGTCTCCCCCGGCCTCTGCCGGATCAGGAACAGCGCTTCCACCCCTTTTCTTCTCTTCTTCGAAGTGGAGAACCTTAGCAGGAAAATCCGACGCAGGTCCTCGAAGCTGTAGATGGTTCCTCCCGGGAGCTGGTGGAACCAGTCCCTTGCCTTTCCTCTGAACGTGACAGCGAAGAGCCTGCATTTGAAGGCATCCGACATCTGCCTGATCGAGGTCATGTCCTCGAACCACTAGAGGTGCTGAATTGGGTCATCCTTTCCCGCGTTTACGACATGTCGGGCTCGCTGAGCCCATCGGGAACCGGAGCCGAAATGATCAGCTCGCAGAAAGGGCTCCCCCCTCCTCCTTGGTGAGTCGAAGGCGTTCTCTCCACCTCCCCACTGGGATAGCCGGTCCCGGGAGAGCTGTTAAAGAGCACTCTCGCTTGGAGACCCGAACCTTCCCCCGTGGCCGGCTCCTTCCCTTGTCGATGTGCTTGCTCCGCCTCCATCGGGGGTGGCGAGGCGAACATGGGTGCAGGTGGTGTTGAACACCCACCCTGAGGGGGGCACGCGACCCGCAAGAGTTCTAGGATCGACTTCCTGAACTCATCAAAATCACTCTTCTTCATGTACTCGCTGGTAGGGGAGAGTTCCCCAGCTCGTCGCTCCCAGCCATAAGACTTGTCCAGGGCTTTCCGAACTAGTTGCGTCCACGCTCACCGCACCAGAATGTTGAAACCAGAGAACCAGTTTCGACGTTCGAAAGGGAGATGCAGCTAACCCTTACTTGACCTAAACGAGACCCTTGACCAGTCACTAAGAACTGAAGGACCTAACCCTTGGAAAACTTCTAAGTCCATAAACGAACCCCTTAAGCTGCAGCATGGAGGTCCCACCACGTACCCAGAAGCTCTCAAGGAACTTCCCCTCCCAAGCCAATGCTGAGCCTGGGCACCTTGGAGGGCACTAAAGATCACCTCACCGTCCACCTTCAATGACAGGGGGATGGGGAGGGGTAGTGCCTGCTCACAACACACACGCGAGGGAGGGGGGGTACCAACATCCCTTCCCAAGGTGCCCATGGGGGTCTATTTATAGACTTCCCAAAAATTGGGTTGCGGATAGCCAAAAATCCACTATCCACAGACCAACAACCAACCCGAACGACCGAAAAATGAGGGGAGGCGAGTGGAGCTCGAGATGTCCACTCCCCCCTTGCCAGGGGTCGGGTGAGTGGACCAAGGTCCACCACCCGAATTGGGCAAGTGGACCTCATGGTCCACTCAGCTAACCGGGCGAGTGGACCATAGGTCCACTCGGCCGCACGCCTGGGGCGAGTGGACCATAGGTCCACTCGCCCATACTTCGGGCGAGTGGACCTATTGTCCACTCGCCCCTTCCCTCGGGCGAGTGGACCTAGGGTCCGCTCGCCCAAGTAGGAAGTGCTTCCCCCCGGGTCTTCTCTTTCTCGGTCCTTAACAATTTCTGATGGTCGGGTTTGCTGCGTCGCGGCCACCTTTTCCGTCACGACCTCATCCGTGTTGGGTCACACCGACTCGGAAAATATGAGGGTTGTACAAAATGGATGTTAAGACTGCGTTCTTGAACGGAGATCTGACCGAAGAGATCTACATGAGTCAACCTGAAGGTTTCATTGTAGACGGTCACGAAACAAAGGTCTGTAAATTACAAATCTGTATACGGACTAAAGCAAGCACCGAAATTATGGCATGAGAAGTTTGACTATAATGTAAAGAACATGGGATAAATGTCTTTACCTACGTAATAGATCGGATAAAGTCGCCATAATATGTGTGTACGTAGATGATATGCTCATTCTAGGGTCTGATCAATCCGAAGTGGATGACGTTAAGTCATACCTAATAAAAGAATTTAGCATTAAAGACCTAGGTGTAGCTAACACTATACTAGGCATGCAAGTGAGCTTTGGGAAGAATGGCATCTCCCTAAGTCAAAGCCACTATATAAAGTCCATGTTGGACACGTGGGGATACAGTGACAGTAGAGCATTTGAGACACCATACGACTACACTAACCGCTTAAAGCCCAATGAAGGAGCTATGGTTAGACAGTTAGATTACTCTAAACTGCTTGGTAGTCTCATGTATGTCATGGTCTGCACTAGACCTGACATAGCCTTTACGATCGGCATGTTGTGCAGATTCACTAGTAATCCTGGCCAAGATCACTGGAACGCCTTAGATAGGCTAATGAGGTACTTAAATCACACTCAAAAGTATGCTTTAGTTTACTCTGGTCATCCTTCAGTTCTTGAAGGTTATTCTGATATATCATGGTTCTCGGAATTAAACGACAGCAAGTCCACTAGTGGGTTTGTATTCACACTAGGAGGAGCAGATGTAGCCTGGAAGTCTAAGAGGCAAAACTGTATTGCACTCTCTTCTATGGAATCCGAACTCTACGCTCTTGCTGCAGCAGGAGAAGAAACAGAGTGGTTAAGAGATTTGGTGATGGACATTCCTCTGTCGAGCCTGAAAATGAGTTCTGTTGCAGTTTACTGTGACAAAGGCTACGAAAACAATTGCTACGAACACTTTGTTCAATGACAAAAGAAGACATCTCAGGCTGAAACAATCCTGGTTGATCTCACTCACAAGTCAAGGGATTATGACCCTGATTGATGTGAGATCTAAAGATAATGTTGCAGATGCCTTGACCAAAGGCTTGAATAGAGCTCTCACAATAAAAACATCAGGGGAAATGGGACTAAAGTTCATAGATGTATGAAACTTCCCTCCGTTGTTTATGTTTTCATAGTGAGAACCTATATAGTCGCAACATTCAAGCATCTAATATCAGACTGAAAAACCCAAATAATTTCTTGATGAAAACCCAAGATGGCTAGATGCCTGTTATTCCACATTTGATAACTAAGCATCTTTCTCATTCTAAGTTGATTCGGAAATTATTCAACTGGGAATAGAAAGTCGTTGTAGTCGGTTATCTAACATTGATGATCATAGCACATTATTCCACACCTGAAAATGTTGCAAACGTTGTTGTGTCATATCATTCAACTTTTGTTGATAAGGCACATAATGATCACTAATGGATAAGATAACAGTTGATTTACAAAATCAACACTAGAATGGTTCCTACTAGACCAGATAGAGATGCTGACAGTGTTACTTCACCAATGCTACAGGTTCTAAGCTCACTTATGTAAGAGCTAGTTCTCTTTTTACGTTACTGCATATGTTCATGAATTCATAGATTTTATAACTCATGAAATTCCTTGCAGGCTTTGGTGGAGATGGAGGAGAGAAAGTGGTGTTTGACATGGATGCTGATGATCCACTAGACGAGTAGAATTATCATATGTTTAATCCTTGTCATTATTGTTTTCAGACTGTTTGTTGAGTAGTACATTTTATTCTGGATGTTTTATGTTAATCCTCCTGTTATTGATTGTACTAACTCTTATGATATTATGTTAAATCGAAAACTTTCTTTATGCTATTACACTACTTTCTGCACTTCGAAACGTATACGATGTTTGTCACAAATATAGGAGGAGATTGTTAATGTGTATTTGGACAAATATCGTGTTCGGGGGCTTAACGGGTCAGTTGGGTACACGGATACCCATCCCCGTAGACACTCCTAGGGTTTACCTATAAATACCCACCTAGGGGCAACGGGGAGTGGATTCCACTTTGATCCTCCTCCGGATGCTTCGAGCAAACCTCTCACAAATAGGAGCGAGGAAGCCTCACGTACTGAGACTAGAGTTACGTCGGGAAGGAAGAGGGCGGCTGTGCGCGAGAGATATGAGCGCTAGAGATCAGGATCCTCTCCATTTATGACGAAATGGCGAAATGAAGGGGATTCATTTCATGGTTCAGATCGAATGTCTCTTGATCCGACGGGTTCACCTTTTCCCATTCTTTTATAGTAATTCCGCCCTCTTATGCGGGGCATGACAAATGCCGATTTCATATTTGAGATAACGAACGACGACCAGAGGCGAGAAATGCTTATGCGACGATCTGCACAACTTGCCAAAGCCGCACATTACGCGAAAAGATTCCACGATAATCGCAAGCAACTCTGCATAATTTGCAGTGCGGGTGGATTGTCACACCAAGAATATCATAATTAAATATTAATTTATAATCCTCCGAGTTTATGGCATGTTGGATATATGCTATATGAATCAAGAGGCCACACCAACTATTTGCGGCTGGCTTAAAAGTGTATGAATTTGACTTCAAGAAATAAATGGAATCAACACACCACATTATGAACGGTTTGTATGTCTCCTACGAATAAAATCAAGACCGTAACAACAACAACAACCGAGCCTTTATCCCACCATAGTGGGGTCGGCTATATGAATCCTGTGTCGCCATTGCGCCCTATTTTTAATCATAGCATCAGTAATACCTAAGTACATCATATCTTTCCTTTTAGTTTCATTCCAAGTCTTTTTTTTGGTCTACCCCTCCCCCGTTTAGCATGTCTAACAACAGGTGCCTCTAATGGTCTCCTATGTACATGTCCGAACCATCTTAAACGAGCTTCTTGCATCTTCTCTACAGTTGGTGCCACTCCTGTCTTATCTCTAATACATTCATTTTCTAATTTTATTCAGTCTCGTGTGACCACACATCCCACCTATGCATTCTCATCTCCGCAACTCCCATTTTTTGCGCATGTGCACCATTCAGTAGATTAAAAAAAATTGTTGGCTGTTTAATTTGACGATATATCCATATTGGGCCTTTTACCTCTCTAAGTTGGCTAAATTACAGGTTGCACCCCTCTTATTTTTGAAATTACAAAAACTTTTTCCTGAAATTTACATTTCATAACATTCATGCACAAAAATACCTCCTCGGAGTAAATTTTCTGTGGTAATATTTTTGTGCATGGATGTTTTTGTAATTTCAAAACGAAGAGGGATGCAAACTGTAATTATGCTAACTTCCCGGGGAAGTTTTGGTAAACAATTACAAAACCTTCTTGAAACTTGCTGAGAAAAGAAACTATTTGTGAGCCCAGAAAAATGAAGCAGCAGCAGCAGCAAAACAACAAGGCAGAGCAAGCAGCAGAAGGGAATTCCATTTAGTCTATGAAAGACACATTTTTTCAAAACAACAAAAAAGACAAACTTTCTGTGTAGAGAGAGAAAATGCGACGACACTCATTCTACAAAACACCCGAGACCGCCCTCCACCGGAGCAGCCCGTTCCTTCAACAACTGTACATATACACGGAAAGGTTTAGGGTTTGGGGTTCAGTTCGGTGCAGACTAGTAATTCCCTGGAGAGAAGCTTTCATGAGAATTCTATTGCTATGAATAGAGAGGAGAAGCCATTGGTCTAGGATAAGCCATTTTATTGTTCGTGGATTCTTCCGTGCTCTTCAGCGGCGATCGGCGGGGACTGCTTCTGTGGTTTTGAACCGCCCTCTCGGATTCAGGGCGGGGGGGATTGTTCGGCGTGTCGCCGGAGGAGACCTGAAGCTGGTCTAATAACGATACAATCTGATTCATGCTTGGTCTGAACCTGGGATTGCTCGAGAGGCACTGTAGTGAAAGAGCGGCGATCTTCTGGGCGCTGCCGAGCGAATAATGGCCGTCGAGACGGTTGTCGAGGATGCGGAAGACCTTCCTCTTGTTTGAAAGATAAGGCCTCGCCCATTCTATGAGATTGTGCTCTCCGGACGGGCGGTTTTTGTCTATGGCACGCCGGCCTGATAGTATCTCGAGCAGAACAACTCCGAAGCTGTAGACATCGCTCTTTGTGGTCAGGTGACCTTCAACATTCGAGAAACTGTGTTAGAATTTAGAGCTGACATGCAATGTGTTCAGGTACTGTTGATTATGCCTTGGCCTATATGAATCATACATGTATATCACTAAAACAAGTAAAATATCAGCAACACTAAAGTCTCACCAGGTAAATAAAATGTACCGCCCAAGGGATCAAAATAATTATATATACCATATGAAATAGAGTGCAAATAAAATTCAGACACTGCATATAAGAAAATATGCATTTTTGGATGCTAACTTCATTTATGGATTCATAACACTCAATCAGTGGTGGAGATACAGGGGGAAGAGAGAGCGGAAAAAAATCCGTCTCCTAAACCTATGATAGAGAGAAGAAAGCCTAGCTCTCATGGACTAAAAAGGTGATTAGACTAAGGCTCCGTTTGACACGATGGTGGCGGTCGTGAACGCGGTGGTAAAACCGTCATTCATGAACGGACACCTAAGGAATTTCATTCACTTTTATGTTCAAGTGAATGAAGTTCCTTAGGTGGGCGGTCATAAATGACGGTTTACCACCGCGTTCATGACCGCCAACCACTGTACCAAACAGAGCCTAAAAGTAAAAGTAACTTTTTCTTCATTGGGGAGAGAAGATGAGATTAAAAAGGGGGGAGGGGGAAGAGAAAGGAGAGAAAGAGAGAGAGAGGCAAGCGCGACCCGTGCGGTCACGCAAGGGCGGAGCCAATGCGCCAACACTTGGTTATGCCCATGCACACCCAAAGTAGCCACGAACGGGGTAGCCCGTTGCGCCACCACTTTGGTACACCCGTGCGCACCCTAAGTAGACACAGACCGGCGCAGCCTGTTCGCTCATAGTATTCCACACACACTATTAATTATCCAAACCTCTCCTGAGAGTTAGCATAATTACCCATTGCGCGCCTCTATTTTTTGAAATTACAAAAATCTCTGCGAGTAACTTTACATTTCATAACATACCTCTGAGAGTTCCCTTATTTTCACACAGATATACAACATTCCGATGGAAAATCAAGGTAAACTGAAATTTAGATATACCAAAAAATAAGATAGATTTTGATCGGGCATCAAGCATACAAACGCAACATCCTAATAGATCGTCTATAGATGAAATGCAACTAACTGAAATTTATTCTCTTGGTAATTTTTAATGCAACTAAATGAATTATTTTTGTATAAAATGTCATAAATTGTTAATCTTTTGATTTTTTTTTTAAAATTTATAGAGAAAATACTAATTGACACTTTTTATTTTAAAGAATTATATATGAAATATTAATTACAGGGGAGGTTTTCGTAATCAAAAGATAAAAGGGTGCAACCTGCATGGGGTATTTTTGTGCATGCATGTTATGAAATGTAAACTTACAATGGCGTTTTTTTGTAATATTGAAAGATAAGAGTGGTGCAACTTTGTAATTATGGAAACTTGCAGGAGAGATCACAGCAAACGGATACAACAGTGAAGAACGACACGAGCTACGTTCTTCTTCAGACTCAGGTCAAAAAAATCGGCCTTCTACTAATGAGATTGACTTATCCCTACCGAAGTGGTCTGCAACGCCACCGGCATGTAACTCCCAAGCTAGATTCTCTCGATAGGATATTGGAGGATGCACAAACAAGATCCTCAATATAAATAACTCTCAGCAATCATGAATCCATTAGGGGGTGGTTATCTCGAAAGGCTGGAATGGATCTCGCCAAAATCTGGACAGGTGTAGTAATCGGACATCAACCGCTCGAACTCAGCCAGACTAGCGCTCAGTGTCTTCAAGAGGGTAACTCGGGAACTCAAAGCGTCAACCGACTTGCTCTAAACAACGGCGCGATGTTTAAGAACATAGTGCAAGTCCTATAGATACTCTACCAACATGACATGTTGATGCCCTAACTTCATTTGGGATTCTAGGTATCATAAGGCTTGATGATCAGAGTAAAGGAGGAACTCATGGTGTAGGAGATAGTGTCTCCAATATTGTAGTGATTGTACCATCGCATAAAGCTCTCAGTTGTAGTTTGAGTACTTTCGTCGGGCTTCTCACCAAAGTAAGAAACTTAGTGGCTCTCCTGACTTAGCACACCCCTGATGCCAATGTCAAATGCATCGAACGCAACCTCAAAGACTTTGCTGAAGTCAGGGAACCTCAACACGAGAGCAGTCGTCAATCTTTTCTTTATCTCTTCAAAGGTCTTCATGGCCGCCTTGGTGCACTGAAAATCTCCCTTATGAAGACAGCTCATGAAAGGGACGTGATCATATGGAATCCTTTCACAAAGCTCCTATAAAATGTGGCAAGTCCATGGAAGTTGCGGGTTTCATGAATAATCATAGGGATGGGCCAATCCGCAATGGACTTGACCTTATAGGGATTAACGGAAACTCCCAAGGCGGACACTATAAACCCAAGGATATGCACTGACTCAGACATATCAGATTCACAAATAACTTCTCCTTGCAGAGGACATCGAAGAGAAGTCACAAGTGAGTAAGGTGGTCTAAGTGGGTGTGGGTGTAGATCAGAATATCGTTGAAGTAGACGACAATTTGCTCATGTAGGGTTGCAGAACCTAGGTCATGATTCTCATAGATGTGCTCAGAGCAATAAAGAGCACAAATGACATGACCAACCAATCATAAAGATCAACCTTGGTTTTGAATGCAGTCTTCCACTAATCCTCTTCTCAAACTCTAATCTGGTTGCACCAGCTATGAAGGTCGATCTTCGAGAAGATCTGGGCACCAACTATCGTATCGAGGAGGCTGTCGAGTTGAAGGATAGGGAAGCAATAATTCACTAAGAGAATGTTGATACCATCTATCAATGCGCATGTGTTAGTTGTCGTTCTTGGGAGTAAGAAGGGTGTGGACCGCAGATGCACTTAGACTCTCACGAATGAACTGCTTTGTCACGCATCGATCTACCACCTGAGGTCAGAGTGCTCATCTGAATTCAAGATATAAAGGGGGTGATTCGACAACAAAGTTCCCCGCACAAGATGAATGACATGTTGAATATCCTGCAGGGGCGGTGGCTCATCAGGAAGCTCGTCGGACATGATGTCAGAAAACTCATCCAAGATGCGACGGACATCCGGGTGTGGCTCAGGAATGTCGGTAGGGCCCTCAGATGTCATAGTGGTGGCCAGTAAATATATGGTAACAAAATCAACGCTATCTCCCAAGAAGTCACTATGCCTCAAGATGTGTATGGGTCCCGAGGAGCTTGTGCTAATTGAAGGCTCAACCTAGCCCTTAGATTTCTCCTTGAGTTGGTCTGGGTCCCGAGGAGTTGTTAGACCAACCAAAACACGTGGCATCGCGATTATAAAGCTAGGGTCTCCCTAGTAACAGGTGAATGACATCCATCAGAATGACATCACACCAAACACGATCCTCAAAAGAAGCAAGACTGTTCGGCACAAGGCACCATTGAGTGTCTTGGATCGCAACCTTATCGACCCACATCACTCGGGAAGGGTGTGGATGTGGCTCAACATTCACTTGCATCCGCTCGAGGCCCATTTGGGCCACGATGTTCATGCAACTTCAATTATTTATGACTAACTTACAAGGGTCATCTACACAACAACAACACTCAAGCCTTTATCCCACCATAGTGGGGTCGGCAATATGGATCCTTTGTCGCCATTGCGCCCTATCTTTAATCATAGCCTCACTAATACCTAAGTACATCATATCTTTCCTTACAAGGGTCATCTACATTGAAAAAAACGTATAGAAGATAGTGGTACATCATCAGTCCTCATATGCACGCGGGTGTGCAGGATGCGCCTAATCACGCCCATCTCAAGTGACCTCCCAACATCACTTTCCCAATTGTCCTCAATGGTGCCTATAATCTCTTCATCAACGACCTTCTTAGTCTCCGCACTAAGCTCGTCCTCCTCAATAAGCAGATTTCACGTGGAGCACAGTGTCGCCACATGACCTCTGTCAGAACATATGTAACACCAGATGCCCCTGGCTTGGGAGTTCAAGGGGTGACCACTTTGCCTTTTGTGTTCGTGAGGGCGCGAGGGGGCGCAGCAGTAGCAGTCAGAGCCGTGACGGGCCTCCTAATGGTCGAGCTGTCAGTTCATGTGGTGACCTGTCTTGGACCTGGCAAGTGAAGGTTACTGATCATAATTTAATGCAACTTGAAAGATATGGTCTATAGTCTCAAGGCGATGCAGAATCAGCTCCTTAGTCCTTACAAATATCAAACTATAGGCTTACATTAAAGAGGGATGTGATAGCGATGGTCTCGTCAAATATGTCAGCCCTCATCATTAACTCATCAAAGTGAGACATGTACTCGGTAACCGAGAGTGTCCCCTGTCACGGGACATACAGCTGATCGAGAAGTTGGTTTTCATATAAGGAGGGAAGGTAGTTGTCCTTCAACCGCTGCTTCATATCCGCTCATCAAATGATGGGATAATAATCGCCTCTGCTAAGCGACCTATCTAAACTCATCAAAATGATTTTTGTTTGCCCATGCAACTTCATCTTAGTAAATCTAAAACAACGCTCATCGCTCATATCATACCACCAAAACAATAATCCATATCCAATAACCAATCATTAAAGGCCATTGGGTCCATGTGACCGTCGAATGAGGGAGCGTTGATTCGATGTGTTGGGTAATGTCATCCTCAGCAAGTGGCCGCATTTGCGGGGTTGCTGATAACCATCGCAGTAGTCCTCCTGATCGTAGTTGTGGCGAGTGGATTGAGGGCCACTCTCTTTATGACCTAGATCCTAAGAGTCCTCCCAGTCATAGTCGTGGCGAACAGGCGGAGGACCTCAATCTCTACGACCCTACGGCGGTGGGCAAGGCCCATCATGGTGAAGGGATGCCTAACAGGAGCGGGGTCTTGGTGACGCTCGAGAGTATGTTCAAGAATCCGCCTCAAAGGAGGGGCAGGGTCCTGACGGGGAGTATCTCTATTGCGTCGCTCAGTAGGAGGGACACCTCTAAGATGTTCAGGACAAGGGGGGCGTCAGAGTCCCCATCGTGATAGTCGTCCAAATGTTTTGGGAATCCCTTGGATTTTCAACATTCTCAATCCTAACATTCATGTCAGCAATGTCACAACGAAGTACCTCAAACTGATTTCCTAATGTATCAAAACAATCTAGCATAAGTTATTGGAACTTTAAAGGTGTCATGCTCGAATTAGAGCTAGTCGCCCTTTCATCAGTGACGTTGGGGTTATACATAAATGGTCTAAAGAACATATCACTACATAGCATAAAAATGGGTCAAACCTGGGCTCTGATACCAAATCTGACTTGGATAGGCTATGAAGGCAGAATCTATAATGCAACCCTAGGTGTAGTGTCGGGGAAATAATCTCTATCTAATACTAGGATGATGTATGAACCCCAAAAGTGATCTGATATCTGATTGAAAACGAAAATAAGACATTAAAACCAATGTTTTAAATATCGGATGTCGGCGACATATCAGATTGAGTTTTTAAATGTAGGATGTCGGAAGTCGGAGACATGTCGGGGATATTTTAAGATATCGGATTTCCATGTCTTGTAATAAAATTTCTATTTTTATGTATACTAACTATAATTATATGTTATAAAAATACAAAAATAATATAACAAATAGATAAAAAATGAGTCATTTATATTACAAAATAAAATTGAATAGTATTTGAGATAAAATATTATTAACAAATACAAAATGATACATTGTAAAGTATATTCAATAGTATACAATAATTTTATTTTGCTACTAATAAGTTTATTGCAAACAAAGATTTAAATATTTTCGTATTTTTTGTAATAATGTATTAAATATTTTCATATTTGTTGTAATATGAAATTAAAAAATTGTGAAACAATTATACAAAATTGGTTGTAAGAATAAAATGTTAAAAAAATCAAAACAATAAGTTTAATCATTTTAAACATACATAATATAATATTCATATGCGATTTAAACATATGTTGCTAGTTTGCTAATATAACATAAAATAAAATAGCGGACGATATATTTAAAAGTCGTGTCGGCCGATATATCGGAAAAAATCGGACATGTCGGCCTATATTTTACAAAAGGACATAATCTATTTTTTTTAGAAAAACATATCGTTTTGCCCTAAAAAATGACATGTCGGGTGACATGTCGGACATGTCGGACATGTCGGAGGACATTTAAAACAATGATTAAAACCATGCAGCTACCACAATGCAATGAACAAATTAATTTATAAAGCAAGCAGGTATGCCTTTCCGCATGAGTGGCCTTGAGTTTAAATGCAAATGAAGCAAATAAGTCCTGCAAGAAATAATCAGTCTCAAGACAAATACTCTAGCATAGCCACATTCAAAAGCATATAGGAGTCTCAATTAATACCATAATGAAATACAATAACAACAAACAATTAGTACTCACGAGGGAGGGGAAAAGTCGATGGTGATGACGTGGAGATCGGGTGGTTGTGGAAGCAACATCAGTGATCCGAAAGGGGAGATGGGTGTTGTAAGGTAGTTGCTCGGGGTAGAACTTGGCAGTTGTGGGTGATTTCTAAATAGAAGGCGGGATGTGTGGGCTTGCAAGGAAGAAGGGGAGGCTGGAGTTGAGGGGTAAGGTTGAGGAGGGTTTGGGGATGTTGTATGTGTTGGAGCTTGTGTTCCATTTCTCTTAGTTTGAGAAATAGCAAATCACACCATTGTTTTAAATGTCCTCCGACATGTCCGACATGTCGCCCGACATGTCATTTTTAGGGCAAAGCGATATGTTTTTCAAAAAAGTATAGATTATGTCCTTTTGTAAAATATAGGCCGACATGTCCGATTTTTTCCGATATAACGGCCGACACGACTTTTAAATATATCGCCCGCTATTTTATTTTATGTTATATTAGCAGACTAACAGCATATGCTTAAATCGATTAGACTTATTGTTTCAATTATTTAACGTTTTATTCTTACAACCAATTTTGTATAATTGTTTCATAATTTTTTAATTTCATATTACAACAAATATGAAAATATTTAATACATTTATTACAAAACAACAACAACAACAACAGAACCCATATAGTCCCCAATCATTGGGGGTATGGGCGGGGGAAGATTGGAAACAGACCTAACCTTTGGCACTATGCACAAAGTGGCTTCTCTCAGAGGAGAAAGACCTAACCTTTGACAATAAATGCACAAAGTGGCTGCTCACATAGTACCACTGAAATAGTGGCCCCCTATACCGTCGCGTTTGTTGCGGAATCATGCCCTCAAATCAAAGTCAAAGACATCAGAGAGGGCAGACCCAAGAATCCATTTTGATTTATGTGCACATAACCATGCTTCCTTCATTCAGCATCCAGAGCATTGGTGAAGCACAAGTACATTTATTACAAAAATATGAAAATATTTAAATCTTCTTTATTTGCAATAAATTTATTGTTATCAAAATAAAATTATTATATACTATTAAATATATTTACAATGTATAATTTTGTATTTGTTAATAATATTTTATGTAGATACTATTCGATTTTATTTCGTAATATAAATGGCTCATTTTTTATCTATTTGTTATATTATTTTTCCATTTTTATAAGATATAATTATAGTTAGTATATATAAAAAGAACATTTTTATTTATAAGACATGAAAATCCGATATTTTAAAATATCCCCGACATGTCTCCGACTTCCGACATCCGACATTTAAAAACTCAATCCGATATGTCGCCGACATCCGATATTTAAAACATTGAATCACACTATGTATTTGATCTTGCTTGTGTTTATAGTGTGCAGGTACTATAGTTATATAACCCTATGAACAGGATGTTGATTGATGACGATTCTCTGAAAAGAGAGCTAATGCCCCGCGTTAGCTGTTATCGCCTCGCGTTAACTTTCGTCAAGAAGGATCCGTCGAGATGAAATGTCGTCGAGAAGGAATCTGTCGAGAAGCCAGAGACAACGCCAGCGTTGACTCTTAACGCCCGCGTTGAGTCCCGATCTGCCACGATCCCGACGGTTTGCACGATCTCAGCAACTGCCGTACACGATGCTTAACGCTGGCGTTAACTCTTAACGTCGGGCGTTAGCTCCCGTGTCTATTTAAAAACCTGATTTCGTTTGCTCAATAGAGAGATACATTGAAGCCTTCATTCCAGAGATCTGAGAGAGCATTTCATCCTGAATTCAGAGAGAACTCCCAACACCACCATAGAGGAACAAGAGTGAGAAGGAGATTTTCAACGGTGCAATTTGAAGAAAGGCGCTCGCTTCAACTCCGATGATGATCATAGCGTGTCTTCAACATCTCCTTCAGTGCTCTTCAATATAGGGAGTCTTTTGTTCTGATTTTATCTTTATCTTTTTATATTTTCTTGTAACGGTAGTGAATTCGCCGTCTTGTGTGTGGCGACTAGGTCCTTGTGCGACTTAGAGGGTAATTCGCCGCCTTGTGCGTGGCGACTAGGTCAAGGGTAGATCTAGGGGGTGGCTAGAGGCCTTATCTGGGGATTGATAGGCTATAGCCAACCGGTCCTTGGGAGAAGGACCGGTGAAGGAACAAAAAAGTAATTTTTATCTTGTCGCCTTTATTTCAAGCGTTATTGAAATTAAATGTTTTGTAATCTTCTTCTTGAAATAAATAATACTCATTTTATTATCTCTGAATGTCAGAAAGTTTATTTCACTTAAGATTGTGCAAGTAAAATCACTTTGAATATTTCTGCAAAAATATTTTTGGGGAGATAACGCCCGGCGTTAACTATATAACGTCAGGCGTTAGCTACAGAGCCGAAAAGTTTTTCTGTTTTAATAAAATCTGTCAGTTTACCTTAAAAACAGTAAACCCCTTATTCACCCCCCCCCCCCCCTCTAAGGGCGCCATCAGATCCAACACTTGGTATCAGAGTAGGTTATTCCAAAACGGTTTCACAACCGGGAATAATGGCGCATAATGATCATGCTTTCGTTGAGGGACAAAGGATTAGTAGACCTCCACTATTTACCGGAACTGATTATAATTATTGAAAAACTAGAATGCGTTGCTTTTTAACTGCTTTAGATAATGACGTTTGGGGTATGGTAGAACAAAGTTACTCTCCACCAACAATTGTTGTTGGAGAAATTACTATGGAAAAACCAAAAGATAGATGGAATGATAATGACAAGTTAAGATGCAAAAATAACGCTAAAGCTATGAATGCGTTATTTTGTGATTTGGATAGAACGGGATTTAATAGAACTTGTGCTTGCGAAACTGCGTATGATATATGGAATCTATTAGAACTCACTCATGAAGGTACTTCGCAGGTCAATGATTCAAAGCTTTTCCAACTTGAATCCGAATACGAGAAATTCCGGATAGAGGCAGATGAAGACGTAGATTCAATGTACACAAGGTTCACCAAGATTGTCAACGACTCAAAAGTACTTGGAAAGGTGTTCTCAAACGACGACTTGGTGAGAAAAATTTTAAGGTCTCTCCCTCCAAAGTTCAATCCAAAGGTGACGGCTATCTCGGAGTCGCATGATTTGAAGAAGCTCTAAATTGAGAGCCTCATTTGGAACCTAAAGACCCATGAGGTTGAACTCAAAATTCAACAAGAGTACAACTTGGAGCCAAAGAAGAAGAGTTTGGCCTTAAAATCAAAAAAGGAGGCAAATGGAGATGATGATGAAGAGGACGAGGAGAGCCTTTTTGTGAAGAAGTTCAAAAGGTTCATGAAGAATCCGGAAAGGAGAAACACCTTCCGAAAATATTTCATCAAAAAGGGATCTTCATCGAAGAAAGAGAGAGGTAGCGACGAGGACGATGATGAACGACCACCACCGGAGTGCTACCATTGTAGAAAGACCGGACATATTCGGAGTCAGTGCCCAAAATATCTGAAAGAGCGTAAAGAAAAAGAGCACAAGGGAAAAGAGAAGAAGAAGGTCCTAAAAGCGGCTACATGGGATGACTCCTCCTCCGAGGATTCAAGCGGCTCATCCACTAGCGATGAAGAAGAGGCAAATATGTGTCTTATGGGAAAAAGTGACAAGACATCCGAGGATGAAAGCAGTGTCCAAAGCGACACTGAGATAACTCTCCCTACTTCTTATGATGATTTATATATTGAGTATTTACAAACTTGCAAATTTTTTGATAAAAGTTTAAAAGATATTGATCTTCTAAATTCTGAAAATAAACTTTTGTTAAAAGAAAGCAAAAAATTATCTAAACAATTAGGGAAAGAAAAGGTATCTTGCCCGGCGTTAACTATATAACGGCAGGCGTTAGCTACAGAGAGGAAAAGTTTTTCTGTTTTTATAAAATCTGCCAGTTTACCTTAAAAACAGTAAACCCCTTATTCCCCCCTCCCCCCCCCCCCCCCCCCCCCCTCTAAGGGCGCCATCAGATCCAACACTTGGTATCAGAGCAAGTTATTCCAAAACGGTTTCACAACCGGGAATAATGGCGCATAATGATCATGCTTTCGCTGAGGGTCAAAGGATTAGTTGACCTCCACTATTTACCGGAACTGATTATAATTATTGAAAAACTAGAATGCGTTGCTTTTTAACTGCTTTAGATAATGGCGTTTGGGGTATGGTAGAACAAAGTTACTCTCCACCAACAATTGTTGTTTGAGAAATTACTATGGAAAAACCAAAAGATAGATGGAATGATAATGACAAGTTAAGATGCAAAAATAACGCTAAAGCTATGAATGCGTTATTTTGTGCTTTGGATAGAACGGGATTTAATAGAACTTGTGCTTGCGAAACTGCGTATGATATATGGAATCTATTAGAACTCACTCATGAAAGTACTTCGCAGGTCAAGGATTCAAAGTTTTTCCAACTTGAATCTGAATACGAGAAATTCCGGATAGAGGCAGATGAAGACGTAGATTCAATGTACACAAGGTTCACCAAGATCGTCAACGACTCAAAAGTACTTGGAAAGGTGTTCTCAAACGACGACTTGGTGAGAAAAATTTTAAGGTCTCTCCCTCCAAAGTTCAATCCAAAGGTGACGGCTATCTCGGAGTCGCATGATTTGAAGAAGCTCTAAATTGAGAGCCTCATTGGGAACCTAAAGACCCATGAGGTTGAACTCAAAATTCAACAACAAGAGTACAACTTGGAGTCAAAGAAGAAGGGTTTGGCCTTAAAATCAAAAAAGGAGGCAAATGGAGATGATGATGAAGAGGACGAGGAGAGCCTTTTTGTGAAGAAGTTCAAAAGGTTCATGAAGAATCCGGAAAGGAGAAACACCTTCCGAAAATATTTCATCAAAAAGGGATCTTCATCGAAGAAAGAGAGAGGTAGCGACGAGGACGATGATGAACGACCACCACCGGAGTGCTACCATTGTAGAAAGACCGGACATATTCGGAGTCAGTGCCCAAAATATCTGAAAGAGCGTAAAGAAAAAGGGCACAAAGGAAAAGAGAAGAAGAAGGTCCTAAAAGCGGCTACATGGGATGACTCCTCCTCCGAGGATTCAAGCGGCTCATCCACTAGCGATGAAGAAGAGGCAAATATGTGTCTTATGGGAAAAAGTGACAAGACATCCGAGGATGAAAGCAGTGTCCAAAGCGACACTGAGGTAACTCTCCCTACTTCTTATGATGATTTATATATTGAGTATTTACAAACTTCCAAATTCTTTGATAAAAGTTTAAAAGATATTGATCTTCTAAATTCTGAAAATAAACTTTTGTTAAAAGAAAACAAAAAATTATCTAAACAATTAGGGAAAGAAAAGGTATCTTGCCATGAGTGCAATCACTCCTTGGCAAGAGTGAAAGAACTTGAAGAAGCTCTTTCTAAATCCCACTCCACTATTGAAATTCTTACTAAGGAGAAGGGGGATTTAGAAAGAACTTTAAAAACCTCTCTTTCTCAAATAGAGAATGGGAAGAAGAGTTTTGCAAATCGGTGCGTTATGTTGGTAACGGAAAACACCGCTCTCAAAGCTCGTATTCATGATTTAAATTTGGCTATTAAGAAGTTTGGAGTTTGGCAAAGATCTCTGGACATGATCTTGGCCAACCAATGTCATGGAAGTGCCAAATATGGCCTTGGATATGGTTCTGGAAGCTATCGTCAGGCGTTAACTCCTAACGCCAGCGTTAGCTATAATTCCAAAAACACTAATTCTGTTATTAATAAATTGAAAAATATAAATGTTATCTCATTTTTCAGCAAGAGTTTATCCAAAACTTCAAAAAGGGTCTCATCCTCTTGTATATCGTGTGCCAAATGTCATTTATTTGGACACACCTCAAACTCATGTAGGAAAAAGGGTCGTAGTGCTATAAAACAAATCTGGGTGCCTAAGGTTTCCACCTATTCTATGAGAGGAACCTCTTGGGTATCCGGATCTTTACTCTCAACTCTTTTTTAGGTATGTTGGCAGGCTAAGGACAAACAGGACGTGTGGTATTTGGATTCGGGTTGCTCCAAACACATGACGGGAAACAAAGCAAAGTTCCTTAGCCTTGAGATGAAGAAAGGAGGGATGGTGACATTTGGTGACAACGGAAAAGGAAGGATCATGGGCATCGGCACAGTGGGTAACGATTTTTTTTCAATCTCAAATGCTTTATTTGTAGATAGCTTAAAATATAATTTAATTTCAATTAGTCAATTATATGATATAGGCTTAAATGTATTATTTGAATCATCTACAAATCTTTGCAAAATTATAAATTCTAAAACAAATGATGTCGTACTCACGTAACTCACCGCACCTAGGATGCATAATGTTTATATGATTGTCTTTAATGATCTTTCAAATTCTTCTTTAAAATATTTTATTTCTAAAAATGAAGAATTAGAACTTTGGCATAAACGTCTTGGTCACTCTAGCACCAAGCTTATTTTGAAATTATCAAAAGATAAATTAATTAAGGGATTACCTATACTTAATGAAAATTTATCTTCTCTTTGTACGTCTTGCCAAAAAGGAAAATTTTCAAAAAAAAAATTTAAAAGCAAAAATGAAATTTCTACCACTAGACCTCTTCAATTAAGTTATATGGATTTATTTGGACCGGTTAGCACTTCTAGTCGAGGAGGTAGAAAATATACTTTTGTAATAATTGATGATTTTTCTAGATTTTGTTGGACATTATTTTTATCTTCAAAATCCGATGCATTTATTGAATTTACTAAACTATGCATTCGTATTCAAAATGAACTTGATTTAAAGATTAAATGCATACGTTTGGATCATGGAGGAGAATTTGAAAATGATAGATTTTCTTCTTTTTGTGATGATTTAGGAATTAAACATGAATTTTCCGGTCCTCGCACCCCACAATAGAATGGTGTAGTGGAGAGGAAAAATAGGACCCTTCAAGAGCTAGCAAGGAGGGAGGTAGATGGTGTGCCACCGACCAGTGTTTTAAATGTCGGCCGACATGTCCTGTTTGAACAGAAAACGACTTGGATAATGAAAATATAAAAGTTATGACGTATTGCAATATGTCACCCGACATTTCGAATCAAATCCGCTATGTCGGCCTTAGAATCTTTTGTAATTGAAGAGTAAATATTTATTTTCTGTATTAATCTATTCAATGTTTCATATGCTTTGCTATTCATTAATTTTACATATACTTGTGAGGATATAGATGTCATGATAGTTAGAAATACTAGGTAATTGCACCAGTTCAAGTATAAAATGTTGCAGCTAGCATTTTGTCTTGTGGAAAGAGCAGATGCATAGAAACATGCATCCAAAGTTGTTATAACTTATAATATAAATATTTTTCAGGAATCCGACATTTTAAAATGTCCCTGACATGTCTCCGACATCCGACATCTAAAAACTCAATCTGACATGTCTCTGACATCTGCAACCTTGGCGGTGGCTGAGATGAAGGTCGGCGGTTGGGGGTGGTCAGTTGGGTGTGCACCAGCCTCGGGGGGTCGGCAAAGGAGGGCTCGGCCTGCAGAGGGAGGGATGAGGAGATTAGCAGATTGTGTCTGTTTGGGAGGAGGTTGCGGTTGAGCAGCTACGGGTTGACGTCGGCAAGAGTTGGGGGAATGAAAAGGAAGCGCGACAAAGATTACCAAACAAAGAAACACATGGGACTTACTAAGGATTCAATGTCTTGGGGTTTCGTAGAGTAGGTATCACGAGTGATCGCTGGATTCTGGGAAGAAAGTTGATGGGCATCATCCACCATATTTGGATCGTCTCGTGAGGGGACCAATTTTTGTTTACTCGCAGGGGAGAGCTTGACCAGATCGTTGATCTGACACCGAGATTGCGTCCGGATTTATTTTACTTATTTTTTTCATATATTACTTTGTTATTTTCATGTATTATTTAAGTAGATTGGGCTCATTATATTGATGATCAATCACAACCATTGATATATGCTAGCCCTAGTGAGTTTGCTTATAAATACAAAGAAGGGACACCGTCTTGGGGCATTGCAGATTTTGGAGAAATTATCTTCCCAGAATCCGATGATCTTCTTGATGTGACGACTCTATGAGACCCTAGGTGCCGACTCCTAGGTATTATCTTTTCCTTTTCCATATTTTCCCCCTTCATTAGCCACCCACTTGCATTCCCAATCCAGCAAGTTACCCTAATCCTCAGCCGACCACATCCAGTTGCGCTCCATCCTGTCTCCATGCCCTAATTGCTTTCGTCCACCACACTTCTCTCTCTCCCTACGATCAAGACCTCCTCCTTCCAGCCGCCACCCCCCTCCCACGGATTGAATCCAGCCCTCGCCGACCCTTTAAGAGCAACCCTCTTGTTTTCCTCTTCTCCCTGCACCCTGAATTCCACTGGCCGATCACCATACTATCTCCTACAACCTAGATCGGCCACTACCCCACCACAGTCACCTTCGGAATCCCTCCTTTCAACTCCCCAACAATACTCCACCAAAGCAACCCACAACAACCCTCTCAGCTCCCGTAGGCTACCATACAACGATATACATATCCACGGACAGCCACCACTGCTTCTACATACACCAGATCTCTGCTCCGCCTACGGCCCGTCACTTGTGAGTTTCTTATCGCGTGGTTTCATCATTTTTTTTTAATATTGTTGTACGAATTTGGACGCTTATATGATTATGGATGGCATTCTATGTTAGTGTGTTTGTTTTGAGACAAATTGTGACTTGCGGAATCTTTGTCGCTTGTGCGTGCTGGATTTTGGCCCTCCAAGCGGAGTAAAACCTAATTTAGTAGCCCTTGAAATTGTTTGCAACTGCTTATGTTAATTGCGTGGGATTTATGCTTCAATTGCTATTTGTAATTTACTAGCGAATCACTTGTTGCATGCATACATCATCATAGGACTAGATAGGAATTATTTTCCCAACACCGTACCTAAGGTTTCCATACTTGAGTTCACGCACCTAGCCTACAATACATCCAAAATTCTCCAAAATCTGCAATACCCATGATGAATGTCCCTACCCTCTTACTCATAATAAAATTGATTAGAGCGACCATTCGTGGACAACTATGATTAAACGATCATGTATGGTCACGATCTCATTAAATGATATATAAAAATAGTAAAGTAAAATAAATAGAAATATGTAAAGTAAAATAAATAGAAATATGCAAACAATTTTCGGAATGCATTTGTGGGTTCGGATCGTCGATCCGATCAAGATCTCCTGCGCAAGTAGACATAAGTCGCCAACTCGTCCCACTGTGCCACGGCCCAGATGCAATGAATGATCTCCATCGGAGGTACATCCTTCGCTTTTAAAGAGGCTTAGGTATCTGATATCTCTATAAAACACATGATGAATCTACCAGTTTTTGTAATGACTACGGAGAAAATGATCTTCATGATTGATCCACAGATGATGAGAATCGAAAGTTTGTTAAGAGTAGAAATGCACATTTTATAGAGATTTTTTCGTACAAGAGCAAAAATGACTACAAAAAAGAGGTCAACAAAGGAGAAGAGGATGAGCTTGAAAAGGTACTGGATGATGAATTGATTTGTACATTAATGCTCTAGTGACTGAGATTACTAAACTGGGAGCAACCTCAAGCATAAGTGCATAACTATGGATGAGTTAGGACTTAGGAAGTTTTCAGCAGATGATAAAACCAGCGATCAAATACCCATTTATCTTGCTGTTATTGTCGATACATGCAGATGTGGCAATTCAAGGAGAAAGGTATGTCATTATTAGCACATTTAATTATGTGGGACCAGACATCAATTGTTTTGCGTTCGGATAGCGAACATGATCTTATTTTTGGGCGATTTTAGATTTTGTTCTCTAGACCTTGCAATCAAATCTGGTCACTTTTTTATGCATGTCATTGGGAAGAATTTAGATTTGATTTATCCCCTATATATGTGAGAAAATTAAGAGAGACAGGTGAAATTAAAATCCATATTATTTGTACTCTTATTTGATTATGGTGGAACCTCTAATGTCCATGCGGTCATGGAAAAGGCTCTCATAACCGCGTGTATTGCTGTTTCTTTTTCTTTTTTGCATTTTTTATTTTCTTGTCCTTATGGTCTACAATTTCTCTCATCGCATGGTATACAACATTCACATCACACCCCATTTCATATGCAGTGGCTGACTAGAACTGCCCTCAAGACCTTGTGGATTTTAGGTCATAAGATGACATACCAAAGTGCATACATGGCATAATAAGAAACAATAGTGTCAAAGCCTGTTAAAGAGAATTGACAGTAATGCAAACCTATGAAAGTGGTGCGGAGCGGACTCAAACCAACCTAATTTATATGATGCGTGTACAGCTTGAATTAATCCAGAATTAAATTGAGCAATAAAATCAGGCAAGCTTTAGCAACATAGTATGACGTGCACCACAATTTTCAAGTACAACAACAACAACAGAACCCACATAGTCCCCAATCATTGGGGGTATGGGCGGGGGAAGAATGGAAATATACCTAACCTTTGGCACTATGCACAAAGTGGCTTCTCTCAGAGGAGAAAAACCTAACCTTTGACAATAAATGCACAAAGTGGCTGCTCACAGAGTACCACTGAAATAGTGCCCTCCTATACCGTCGCGTTTGTTGCGGAATCATGCCCTCAAATCAAAGCCAAAGACATCAAAGAGGGCAGACCCAAGAATCCATTTTGATTTATGTGCACATAACCATGCTTTCACATGTGAGTCTTATACCACAATTTTCAAGTAAGCAAAAAAAATTCTTCGCACGACGGGATTTCAACAAAACTTTCACATGTGAGTTTTATAAGAAAATAGGAAAACAAGACAATAGCACAAGTAAATCACGATTTCCACAACTATGCAATGTTCATCCACATATTCAATAACAAATGATGAAAAATACAATACTAGAAATTCATGAGTAAGGAGACCCGGTGGAGGGAAGTGACGGCAGGCGATTGTCGTGACTGGCAGGCGGTCTCGGCGCGAAATAGGAAACAAAGGATGGAGTTGTTGGTGGTACATTGGGAGTGGTGGTGGCGAGCAGGGATGGACGGTGGCATGCTAATGGAAGCGGAGGTGGGTGTTTGCGGCTTACAGCAGGAGCGGGAGGTGGTTGCGGGAGGGAGCAGGGAGAGGCGAGTGGTTGCAGTAATTGTTGAGTGGCGGATCGTGCAGTTGACGACTGGAGCAAAAGGGAAGGATGCGCGGGTAGCCAACAGGCGCGATGGGGAACGACGGGCTTGTGGATGGGCTTGGCAAGGCCGTTGGCGTGCGCGAACTTGGAGGGGATTCTCGGTTTGCAGTGGAGTGCAGTAATTAAGGAGATGGAGCAGTTAACGTCTTGCGCAGGGGATCGTGCGGAATAAGGTTACGGGAGGGGAATAAGAGGTGAAAAGCCGAAAGTAACCAGGGCGTCGCACAACGATATGATTGTCGGCTCTAGATTTCTTCACAAGGCTAACAATGCCTCACAAAGAAGTCATCACCTTTATTTATAATAAAAGAGGGGTAGAGCACTCGACGTGAACAACTATGATTGACTATTACGGCCGGTATCCAATTAATACTAAATAAAGTCCAAAAAATAAAAGAAAATACATATAAATAGGAAAACGGCGCTCCGGACGCGCTCGTGGTCTTGGATCACTGATCTGATCAATGCTTCCTGCGCGAGTACACAAACGCAGGCCCCGCTAAGTGTGGGCCCGATATCCACTATCTAATATGTGGTTGATCCCCATCAACTGCCCCAAACTGAAAAGCACACATCTCTGATGAATGGAGATGATCATACGGACGTCGAAAATCGGGGGAGAGTCTATCATGCTCGGTCGGCAATATCTAAGTGTCGTCGAAGGTGGGATGTCCACTCCAATGCACCAAGTAACGACAAAAAAGGTCGTATGGGGTGGTGGTGCACTCATGCGCCACAATGTCAGCATACTATTAGCTCTCACCTGTCATGTTTGTGAATCTAGAAGAACTTGTGGAATCATAGGAGATGCGGCCAAGCCCATAGGTGTTCATCCTAGGTGGTCGGGGTAAGGGTCAGGCTGTAACAGGGAAGCTGCAGGAGGTGGCTCAAGGTAGGGGCCTATGCTCGAGAGGCTAAAAGTAAAGTGTCAAATCTTTCATATTAAATACGAGATGAATACTCATATTTGCATGGAGATCGATCTCGTAGACATTTGCTCCAATATTCTTTATAATCTCATAAAGACACTCGTTCAGGTTGTAGTTTTTATCGGCTCCTTTTGGGAGCCTCTCCATGCGAATTCTGACCATGACCAGCTTGCCCACCAGAAAATGTTGCTCACCACGCCTGTTTGTGCCTTATAGTTCATCACTGCTAGCAATTTTTTTCTGAATTAATTCATGCATTTCATGTATATAATGGATAAAGGACTCAACAGACTCCCTAGGACGCAACTCTAAGGAACATGGGCAAGGTCAATAGGCATCCTATGCGCATATCCTAACACTATATGAAATGGACTCATGTCAGTAGACATGTTGACGAAGCTATTGTACGTGAACTCGGCGACTAGTAAAATAGAATCTCAAACTGAAGGATGCTCACCAATTAGACTCCGTAACAATTTCCCTAAACTCATATTCACGGCCTCGGTTTGGCCATCAAACTGAGGGTGATACTTGTCGAAAACTTCAGGGTCGTACATGTCTTATGTCATAGCGTCCTCCAGAAATAACTCATGAAACACACGTCACGGTCAGACACTATGGACTTGGGTAATCTGTGTAATCGAAAGATGTCTCGCATGAAGAGGGTCGACACGTGGGTTGCGTATCTTCTGGCAGGCGATAAAGTGAGTCATCTTCGAATCGGTCCACCACCACGAAAATGGTCATGCTTCCTCAAAGTGTGAGGAAGGCCCGGTACAAAATTCATGTGGATATCGACTCGAGGTTGGTGTGGGACCAGAAGAGGGTATAGAGTCTAGTGTTTTATCTTTAATCCTTCGCAGTCTGGCAGGTGTCGCATTGACGTACGATCTGTGACACATCCTTCTTCAAGGCGGGATAATATAAGCGATCCTCAATTAAAGTGATCATCTTGTCTCAGCTGAAGTGTCCAGCGGCGCCATCAACGTGCATCTCCCAAATTAGAAAGTCCCGGAAGGAGGTCCGGGGAATACAGGGACGATACCCACGATATAAATATCCCTTTACGATTTTGAACCCCTCAGTGGGCTCAGAGGGATCTATCAAGAATCCAAAATAAATCTCATCAAAGTCGGTGCAATTAGGGTAATCCCTAGGCAAGCAGTCAAAGTTAGTGGCGCTAGCGCTCAGTGTATAGAGGAGGGTGATGCAACGACTAAGGACGTCAACAGGATTGTTCTCAACATCAGCGCGGTGTTTGGGAACGTAGTGAAAATCTTGCAAGTATTCCACGTACTTTGAATGTATATGCCTCAATTTTTGTTGTGAGTCAAGTACCACAGAGTCTGATGGTCAGAGTATAGTACAAACTACTACGGAAGGAGATAGTATCTCCAATATCTAAGTGACTGCACTAACGCGTAGAATTCTATATTGTAGTTAGAGTACTTATGTTGGGTCTCGTTCAGCTTCTCACTAAAGTAAGAAACTGGGTGGCCCTCCTGGCCTAGGACTCCTCTAAAGCCAACGCCAGATGCATCGCAAGCCACCTCAAATGCCTTAGGGAAATCAAGCAATCTCATAACAAGGGCAGTCATCAATTTCTCCTTAATCTCTTCGAAAGCCCGAGCGGCGGCTTCCGTCCACTGAAAATCTCTCTTCCACGAGCAGCTCCCGAATAAACCTCCAATAGAAGCTGGGCAGTCTGCAAAAGTTACGAGTATTGGTGATTGTGCAAAACTTACGAAGGGAACGGACTTTATCCGGGTCAACAGACGCGACAGATGCAGATACGATAAACCCGAAAAAGTGAACAGAATTAGTCAGGAAGGAGCACATTTTCAGGTTTACAAATAATTTCTACTTACGAAAAATCCCAAACAGGAGTCTCAGATGGCTCAGGTGATCGACGGGAGAGTGGTTGTAAATCAATATGTCATCAAAATAGACAACCAGAAACTTGCCCATGTAGGGCCGAAGGATTTGGGTCATGGCGTGCTCAGGCGTTGCACAACCCAAAAGACATGACTAACCACTCATAAAGACCGTCTTTGGTCTTAAACGTCGGCTTCCACTTGTCTTCCTCGCAAACCCTAATCTGGTGGTACTCGCTGCGAAAATCGAACTTCGAGATGGGGAATAGGGAAACGATACTTAATAGTGATTTTGTTAATAGATGTGCTATCGATACACATACGTCAGTTGTTGTCTTTCTTAGGGGTGAGAAGGGCAAGAACTGCGCACGGGCTTAGACTCTCACTTATGAATTGCTTTCTTAACGGCTCATCAACCTGTTTCTTGAGCTCAACATGCTCATCAGGGTTCATCCAGTAATTTGGTCAGTTCAGGAGCGAAGCTCCTGGTATCAAATCTATGGCGTGTTGGATGTCATGGGGGTAACTCGGCGGGTAAGTCATCTGGCATAATATCGGCATACTCATTGAGAAGATGCTAGACTTCTGAGGGCGGCTTAGGAATCTCCGTAGGACCCTCAGGTGCCATGGTGACAGCCACAATGTAGAATATGTCGACGTCGACGCTCTCTCATAAATTCGTTGTGACACAGAATGTGCAGCGGGACAGCGGCCTGGATGAACTCGTGTTAGTGGATGGTGCAACTTTCCAATTGGATTTCTTCTTGGGTTGGGTTGGTGTCAATGTAATAAGCAGGTGTTCGAGCGACCGAAGCAGGTGTTATTACGATCGAAGAGCCAAGGTCTCCCTGCATAATGTGGGCGACATCTATTCGGATAACGTCGCACCAAACACGGTCCTCGAACGAGGTGAGAGAAATCAGAACCATGCACCTCTTGGTAACATGTATGGTCGTTCTATCAAACCAAATCACACGATAGGGTGGGGATGATGCTCAGAAGTTAGCATCCGCTCTAAGGCCCTCTGGGCCACAATGTTCACACAACTCCCGCTATCGATGACCAACTTGTAGCAACCTCCTGCACCGGAAAAGAAAGTATAGAAAATCATCATACGATGTCAATCCTCATCAATATGCGGGGTGTAGAGGAAACGTCGAATAACACCAACCTCAAGGGAACGCCCAACATCGCTCTCCCAATTGTCCTCGACGGTGGCGACAATCTCCTCATCATCGACCTCCTCAGCATCAACACTAGGCTCACCTTCTTCAACCAATAAATTTCTCGTGGGACATTAGGTTGTCATATGGCCCTGTCAGAGCAACGATAACACTGGACGTTCCCAGACTGGGTGGACGCGGGAGGTCCAGTGGCGACAGCCTTGCCCTACGTGTCAACAGGAGCACGAAGGGGTCCTACAGGAATGGTAGTGGCCAAAGGTGGCCTCCTAAAAGTGGATTTGTCCGGTCTGGAGGGGGCCTGACGGGCACCTACTAATCAAAGGTACCGCTCATACTATAACGTCATATGGTAAACCTGCTCTACAATATCCATACAATGGGGAATAAGCTCCCTACATAACTTAGTCCTCAACCCGGAACGAAACCGGGAAGCGGTGGCGCTAGTCTCCTCTCGCAAATCACTCCTCACAGTTAACTCGTCAAATCGAGACATGTACTCAACTACAGATAATGTGTCCTGTCGCGCATAAAGTTAATCCAATAACTGGTTGTTATAAGAGGTGGGAAGATACTTGTCTTTTAGTCGGCGTTTCATGTCCTCCAAAGGATGATAAGGTGAAGTGATCTCTCCAGACTAGTCCAGAAGATCTTAGTCGGGCCTGTAAGCTTCATCCTCACAAATCTAATGTATCGATCGTCCGTCATATCATAACACTCAAAATAGTGGTTCATCTCCTGGAGCCAGTTGCTAAAGGCCTTCGGATACAGTGATCGTCGAAGGTAGAAGTGGAAATACGTATCCGGCGAGTGATGTCGTCCGCGTGTGGTGCTCTTCGTGACTCGGGATAACCGACATAGTAGTCGTCCCACCCATAGTCAAAACAGACTGTGCCTCGACCACGAGGGGTTGGGTGTGGAGGTTGATAGTCCTCCTGAGGACGAAACTGCATATCCTAGGCAGGTCCAGGCCGATGGTCATCAGTGTGATCAAGGGGTCGTCTTATAGGTGAGGCGAGCTTTCGCGGGGGTTGATTCCTAGCACGTCAATCTTGAGGCGGGAGGGTGTCTCGTTCTTCCTCAAAATGGTCATCAGGTAGGGCAGTCGCGTCCTCCCTCCTTCGAGGAGTGACTTGATCCCCTGATCCTTGAGGGTATGCATGTGAACGTAGATCGTTGAATTGAGAATTCATTTGATCGAACTGATCAAATATCAGTCGTTCAAATTCGACATATGTCATTTCAGTGTTGGAGTTGGTGGTCCTCTCGTCGGTTATGTGTGGATCGGACATGAATTGGCGATAAGGCATACTGCTACGTAACATGCAAGTCGCTCAAACCTTGGGTTCTAATACCAAATTTAACACAGGGTAGACTGTGAAAGTGGATTGACAGTAATGCAAACCTATGCAAGTAGTGCGGGGATGACTCAAATCGATCTAATTTATATGATGCGTGTATAGCTAAAATTAATCTGGAATTAAATTGAGCAATAAAATCAGATAAGCTTAGCAACACGACACGCGTTCACTGCAATTTTCAAGTGAGTAAGCAAAATAAGTTCTCTTTAGCACGGCGGAATTTCAACTAAAACTTGCACAAATTAGTTTTATAGAAAAATAGGAAAACAAGACAATACCACAAGCAAATCACGATTTCCAAACAACTATATGATGTTCATCCACATATCAAATAACAAAAGATGAAAATACAATACTAGATACTCACGAGTAAGGAGACCAGGTGGCGGGAAGTGAAGGCGGGCGGTTGTCGCGGGTAGTAGACGGTCTCGGTAGCAGAAAACAGAGGATGGAATTACTGGTGGTGCACTGGGAGTGGTGGTGGCGAGCAGGGATGAGTAGTGGCTTGCTGATGGAAGTGGAAGTGGGTGTTTGCGTCTTACAGCAGGAGCGGAAGGTGGTTGCGGGAGGGAGCAGGGATGGGTGAGTGGTTGCAGTAACTGTCGGGGGCAGATCGTACGGTCTACGACTGAAGCGGAAGGGAAGGATGCACGAGTAACGAACAGGCGTGATCGGGTACGACGGGCTTGGCGAGGTCGCTGGCGTGCGCGAACCTGGAGGGGCCTCTCGGTTTGCAGTGGAGTGCGACAGGGAAGGACACGGAGCAGTTAGCGGCTTGTGAAGATGATCGTGCGGAATAGGGTTAGAGGAGGGGAATAAGAAGCGGAAAACAGAAAGTAATCGGGACGTCGCACCCTGGGATCTGGCGGCGTCGCACCACGATATGATTGTCGGCTCTGGATTTTTTCACAAGGCTAACAATGTCTCACAAAGGCAGTCATAACCCTTATTTACAATAGAAGAGGGCTAGGGCATCCGACGTGAACGATTATGATTGGTCGTTACGCCCGATGTCTGATTAATACTAAATAAAATCCCAAAAAATAAAAGAAATACATATATATAGGAAAACGACTCTACGGACGCGCTCGTGGTCTTGGATCACTGATCCGATTAATGCTTCCTACGCGAGTACACATACGTGGGCCCGATCTCCATTGTCGGTCATGCGGTTGTTCATCAAAATCAGTATCAAAATGTTGAACATTGAAGACCAAGGTATCAAGTGAGATAATGAATCTTGCAAATAATATTATGGCGCTCTTTCCAAAATATGAAGATCTGATTATATTTCCATTACATGTAATATTAACTAGAAAGGTAACCTATATATTCCTTTTTTTAGTGTTTCAACCTATAAAAAAAATTCACGCAAATAAGAAAGACTCAAAATGTCAATTAGCACTAACTTTTTCCCTCCTATTTTTATTTAAAAGTAGAAATAGCAATCCATATAATGGCAATCAAGGAAGAATGACTTTTTTCACTACTTTTTTCCTATTCAGCTGAAATAGAGATTTCGTATCATAGCAAAGGATACACGAGGAACACAAAAAATGCAGCTTTGAGAATAATCATTCGTGAATTTGATCAAAAGAAAATTAAAAAAAGTAAAGGCTCCAAGAAAATCAGAAAAATAATAGCCAGCTCACAACAGAACAGATATACACTATCGAAAGCCTCAACCTACCTGTTGCAAGGTATTCAGGTGCTGCATAGCCATATGTTCCCATAATCCTAGTTGAAACATGACTTTTATCACCAGTTGGGCCATCTTTAGCTAAACCAAAATCGGAGAGCTTTGCATTGTAACTCTGGGCTCACGGAGAAATTTAGGAAGAAATAAACGAAATTCCACGATAAAAGGATAAAAAAATATTAATGCATCGCTGATCAACATACCGCATCAAGCAGAACATTTGAAGCCTTGAAATCACGATAAATGACTTTTGACTCGGCGCTATGCAGAAAGGCGAGCCCTTTTGCAGCACCTAGAGCAACCTTCATCCGAAGACTCCAAGAAAGCGGCTGGAAGTAAGACCCCTCTGCATCAAACAAATTTAATAAATCAAAAATTACATAAAACTAATGCCTGCAATTTCATAATACAACTGGGTGAACACAGTTGAACAAAAAAAGAATTATTACTTACTCCTGAAGAGATGATTCTCTAGGCTTCCCCGGGGCATGAATTCATACACCAGGAGGCGGTGTTCATCCTCCAAGCAATATCCAATTAACTTCACAAGGTTAGGATGGTACAACTGACCAAGGTAATTCACTTCTGCCTGTACAATTAAATAGGGATTCTAGAATTAACCATAAAACAAGAATCATCTAACTGTTCTAACAGAACAAAGACAGGCTTCAGTGTTACATAAATCACTGAAAAGGAAGATGCAAGCAGTCTCGGAAGAATGCTGCCATGTCTCTGATGCCACTTGGCATCTGAGAGGATGGTCGGCAGCAGTGAGGAGAGACTATAGGGGAAGAGTGTTACAGTCGGAGGCCAGCTGTCCACCATTCAAGAGCTGGGATCAAAGATATTAAATCAGCAGCTTGATAGACACCGGCTGTTATGTCCTTAATACATTTCAATTTATTAAATGCTGTAAAAATGGTTTGAAAGAGTGTAACGGTTGATACTGTGAGCTATATATAGCCTATGTAATGAACCTGGATGGATAGGAAAATTTTGATTAGTATGTTTTTAATTCCTTCTTCAGTTCTTCTTCCCTGTTCTTCTTTCCCCGCCTCTGGCTACCCTCGGTCGGTCCTTCATCTTTTAGCATAACATTTGGTGCTCTCATCTTGGCTTCTTTCCTCCCACTACCATTCCAAGATGAGCGATGCTACCAGTTCCAAGGAGGCTCAACAGCAACTTCTGGAGATCAAGTCCACTCTCTCCAAGGAACAGACCACTCGCCAATCTCAGTTTGATGATCTTCAAAAGAAATTGGTTCAAGATTTGCAAGCAAAAGAACATATTCTCGTCCAACAGATCATGGAGACCCGTGACACCGCATCAGACCAAATCAACAGTTTACGCCAGGAGAAGATGGCGCAATTCGAAGGCCTTCGTCGTACAATGATGGACACTTCTGTTTATTGTTCTTCGCCATTTCAATCGGAAGCCAATCAGGCTTTCCTCCCCTGGCGTTCTTGGACAAAGGCCCCATACCGCTGGATATCAAATGGTTTCTGCTCAACCTGTTAACCTTGCTCATTTTACATGCCCTAGATTTTCTGGCGGTGATCCTATTGACTGGTTATACGAATTGCAACTTTATTTTTCATATAATAATATACATCCGGACGATTTCTTGATTCTTGTTGCTCTTTACCTCGATAAACCAGGCTCCCGCTAGTATCAAGCCACCCTACGCGGTCATCTAGCCTTAACTTTCCCTTTTTTTGTTGTTGATGCAATAATTAAAAGATTTGGTCCTCCGTCCTTTGAAGATCCTGCAGGCGCCCACACTAAACCACAGCAAACGACAACCATAAAAGCTTATAAATCCTTATTTAAAGAACTATCAACCAGTGTTGCTGGACTTTCTCCCCCATTTTTAACCAGTAAGCTTGTTTCAGGCCTCAAACCGCACATCCGGCGTTTAGTTCTTACCCAATGACCAACGGAATTACTTGATATGTATTCTTTGGTAAGCATGTTCGAGGATCAATCATTAGATGATTTTGGCTCCTGTATGTTCATTTGAAAACCCTCTCCAACACCTTTTTCTATTTCCCAGTTTATATCTGACTCCCGTTCTCGCTCACCACCTACTAAACGACTTACGATTGTCGTGCAAGTGTGCAACAGACTCGTCTCGATCAAGGCCTCTGCTATAACTACAATGAAAAATACCCATCCATATAAATGCAAAGGACGTGATGCCTTGTTGTATTTTGCTGGTACAGAGGAAGATGACCCCAACAATCAGACCTTCGATCCAGATAGTCTTGCGTCCGAGAATCCTAATTTTTCCTAGGAAGTTTGTATCCACGCCCTTTCGGGTACACCCCTAATCTATGTTGCACAAGTACGGGACGGGATACGATACGAATACAGGAAACATGATTTTCAGAAAAACCTAGGATACGGGATAAGTTTTTGAAAATTTTAATTATTTAAATATAAGTACAAACTAATATGAAGACATTTGTGATATTCATGTCTTATTCATTTTTTTCATCATTATATATCACATATCATATATTAAATTAGAACAAGGTTTATGTGTCACAAAAATGTATCACATCCTATAGATAAAAGCCATGAATAAAATATATGTAATTAATTGAATCTCATCACTTACCATTCTACACTTACCATTCAAGGAAGCTTTCATGGTTCAGTCATAGGCTCAAAGATCCATATACCAAGTATAAAGTTGTTACATTACGTGACTTACATCCCAATACTCAAGCCCAACACTAATTGCAAAATAGCAATTATGATAAACTGAAATTAACTTAGGAATCCAAGGGAAATCTTGGAAGAATGTTAGTTCTTAACTATGCAAATTGTCGTGATCCAATCAAGTGATGTCGGATGGTGGTCAATGTTTTCAAGCCACGAGGACTTGAATGAAGTTGCACCGTACACGGAGCTCGGACCGGCAACTAAAGATTGAGATCGGGATGTAGACAAGAAAGGTGTAGGTGGCCATGTCCACGGGAAGTGATACCTTGACTGGATGATTTCCCACCACACGCTTCAACTGTGAGCTAGGAAGCATCGATACAGTTACGAGTACCGGATACGATACGTATCTGGTACGGCGGTACGACAAAATTTAAAAAATAAGAATACGGGTGCGGCGGGATACGTTATATTAAATATAATAAATATATATGTATAATCTCACAAATATAATTAAAAGTCCTCAAAATACTAAAACATCAAGCATAATTACATAAATCACCAATTAAGTACAAATTCATAGTTAATGCAATATAATATGGTATGTGCCTCACCAATGCTCTGGATGCTGAATGAAGGAAGCATGGTTATGTGCACATAAATCAAAATGGATTCTTGGGTCTGCCCTCTCTGATGTCTTTGGCTTTGATTTGAGGGCATGATTCTGCAGCAATCGCGACGGTATATGGGGCCACTATTTCAGTGGTACTCTGTGAGCAGCCACTTTGTGCATTTATTGTCAAAGGTTAGGTCTTTCTCCTCTGAGAGAAGCCACTTTGTGCATAGTGCCAAAGGTTATGTCTGTCTCCAATCTTCCCCCGCCCATACCCCCAATGATTGGGGACTATATGTGTTCTGTTATTGTTGTAATGCAATATAATATGAAGTTCTCAAACAAAAAATATTCATAATCATTTCAAATTTAAAGATGTTTATCAGTCATTTTCTTCCTCTTCTTCCCCATTATTGAAGATTAACACATCTTCAACTTCTGGTTCGTCTAGAGACAATTAACAAAATATTAAACATAGAAAAATTAATATTGAACAAGTAGAAACAATACCAATGTGAAACATCTAATCTTTAAATATATAGTAAAAAAAACAAAATAATAAAATATAAATCGAATTTTTTATAGTTTAAACGAAAAAAGATACTTAAATCTGAAGTATATTTTGTTACTATAATAAACAAACATAGCTAGTTGCATTTCTGGGTCACAATTTTTCTTTTCTAAAAGACACGCAAAAGTCTTTTGTTTACTTTAGAAAAACATACTCTTATTACAATATGCAGAACAATCTACCAAGTCCAAATGTATCTACAGACTAGAATAACATGTGTATCCGTGAGTATCAGGTACGTACCGGTATCGGATACGTATCCGGTACGGGTACGTGACCCTCAAGGAAGTATCGGTGCTTCATAGACTGTGAGGTGTTAAAGATCGATCGGGTGAATGCGGCTTCGCATCGAAAGGCTAAAAGCGCAAGCAGTGGGCCATCGTTTTGCATGTGCTTCCACGGTAAAGGGCCTATAGACGCAGACAAATAGTTTTGGGTGTGGGCGAAAATCCACCAAACTTTAGTGGTGCAGCCTGAGCTTCACGAACACTGAGTAGCGCACCTGAAAGTGAATGTCTTACAACCGTTTATTGGCTTGATTAAGCATCTTTTGTTAGGCGTGGTGTAGATGAAAGTCAACGCAAGATTTCATTGCGTTCTTGGAGTTGAGGTACGAGCTTCGACTTGATAGACATTGGGTCGATGAAATAGCACGGTGGGGGTGGTCGGTCGTAGACCACTTCGAGCGAGGTTGTTCCCTCCGCATAGTGGAAAGAAGTTTTGTACAAGTATTCGGCCCATCTTAGTCATCTGGACCAACCGTGAGTTATCCGAAGATGAAGCAACATAATATGTATCTAAGCAGTTGGTTTAGAACCTCGGATTGCACATCCGTCTTCGAGTGGTATTAGAGGTGCAAACGGATCAAGTTCATTAAAAATATAAGCTTGAGCTAATTATTTTGAGCTTGAGCTAGGAGGGCTAGATTTTTTTGGCTCGCTGGAGATCGCCCAACTCATCATGAGCTTGTGAGCTCGCCTCGAGGTTGACCTCGCGACCTGCATTTGTGGCCTGCAATTTGATACTAAGGTGTTACTTAATGTTGATCCAGTTCAAGGAATAAAATATATTGTATGTATGTATTTACTTTGTCTATATTTGTTATTTAAAAATTTATTATATATTATATATATTTACTATAAATTCATAAATTATTATTTTCAAAGTAAAACTCGTGAGTAGGCTCGCAAGCTGGTAAACAAGAATATTTAATCTTGAGCTCAGCTCGCAAGCGAGCTCGAGCTCGCTAAACATAAGCATGAGTCGAGTTTTTTTCGAGCCGGCTCGTCGAGCTATCGAGCAAGCTCAACTCAACTTGCACCCCTAGGTGATATGTTGTGCTAATGCACTTAGTGCTCCTTGAATCTTGAATAATTCTTGCCAAAAGTTGTTAATGAAGATTGGGTCACAATCGCTGACGATAGATCGAAGGAACCCAAGAAGGAAAAAGATCGTACCCCATGTATAATTGTGTAGAACAATGATGAGGTGGTGAAATGATGATGGAGGGGTAGGCTCTAACGCCCCAAATTTTTTGAGAAATCTAACTTGGGTTTATCGAGGGGTTGATCGCTTAAATTGCATTCCTGATAGAAAATAATGTGCACTCATCAGCTAAACATGGAGTAATCGGGGTACCAATTCCTCGATATCGATTCATTCCAGATTATATTGCATTGGTCGAGTTCATATCAACTAGTGGAACTACATCCAAGAAAACCGATATGCTCTACCAGTGGTACCGACTTCTTCAGGTGGAAATTGGCATGAGTGATCCCCCGAATTGATGCTCTATTTATAGTGCAGAAATATAGCGAGTGTGTGGACCAATTGGGGAATCGATTCGGCCTTGATTTGCTCCAGAGCCTATTGCCAAGAGGGAATCCCATATCAGAATCCCAATGATGTTGCAGCGAGTGCCAAGATGAATCAACAACCTGATATGTTGAATCAAAGCCACTGATTCAGATAAATTCTACCGATAGTACTGATTGCTTGGATCTATTCTAAGCAAGTTACCATATTTGAAGAGGTGTATACAAGGAAAGTGTGGATCGAATAGAAAACTCTCACTGAGTTCTGGCGTTCAAAAATTTTGATACAAAGAAAACCTTTTTGGTTGAAGCAAGAGCAACAAGAAGAAATCATCTATAAGTTCTTAAAAAGATCTCGAAAAATAAATTTGGAGAGAAGGATAACAGATCGAAGGAGAATCTCTTACTCTCAACAAAAACGACTTTCTTTAATCGTCATGCCAAAATACTTGTTTGCAGATTTTAACATGTTGAATAGGATTTTTCTGAAGCCTACTCTCAAAAGGCTTGAGAGACAATCTTATTGCTCTGCATGTCAGGAAGGCACTTCGGCCCCAACCAAACTTTAGCAGGCCATTAGGATAAGGTTGTGACGACGGATTGCCAACGGGAAAAATAATCCACTTGGGCAATTCCTGAAATCCTAGTGCAGCCATAAACCTAGTCGGAGAGTTTACAATATGCATTTATTTTTAGCATTTACCTCTGCATATACAATATGAGTGTTTTTTACATGTGAATTTGATTCGCTGCTAAAAGACCTTATTGATTTATCTTATACAAGCAAAGAAGCCAATAGTTGTTGGATTATTCTATTTACCCACCCACCCCAAGAGTAGTTTGAGTATAATCCAGACGCACTTTTTATTGCAGTCGATATGAAGTAGTTGGTTGTTGGATTATCGTAGACATGAAGTAGTCAGTAGCCTACTAGCTTGGTACAACGACCAATATTATCGAATTCCATTGTGTTCCTTTTAAAATTCATGACTTGTTGTTAAGTGTTGAGATAATTTTGATCTTGGAACTTGTCGACGGACTCTTTCTATATCCCCTATTCCTAAATGACATGTGGCTCAATGTAGTTTTTTCTTGTGCTACTTAATTTTAAATCAAACGACTTGAAATTACTTGGTTTCTAAACAAAGCCTTCGGTCTTCTTATCTTTTGTAGTGGGACTGAATCAAGGTCCTCTTCTTCAGAAAAGGGATTCACTCTATGAATTATGGCATTAAGCTTAGAAAATTAGTTCTCGACTACAATATCGACTTATTTTTCTCATCTTATTTTAAGAAGACATGTTCTAGAAGTTATCTTTTGGAGCTTCTTATGAGTGTATTTTTGTAACCATTTAGCCATGTTGATGGCACAAATAGTTCCATGGACTCCATCTATCTTTTTGGATAGAACTCTTGTCGGAGGAGTGCCTCATATTCACTCCACAGGATGGGTTAAGCCTATGAGTGCATGGTAGGCGATCTTGAGGCGGGATAGGCGGGTATCCATGATGACTGAAGTAGGTCTATAGTTAGTCAATCCATGCATTGAGTTCCTCTGTGTTTACATTACCACAATAAATGGGGATGCTGACTTTCATCTTAACTTTGAACGAAGGACATCATTCTTCCCGGCAGTATTGTGTGACAGATATTCCCTCGACTTTGCCACCTTAGTTGGTCACAACTTGATTATGTGCAGGGTTTAATAATGGGGTGCATGCTTCCTTTGAGTGATTGGTCATTAAACTTGTAGAACTATTTGACTCAATAACAACTCCTCAAAGTTTTAATTTGTTTTTGAAGGAGCCCAATGTTAGCCACGTCACTTGAAATTCCCCTTCTTAGCTTGACATGGACAGCTTGTTATACTTTTTTGCTTAGAAATATGGATGGTTGAAGTAGGAATCGTGTTTTTATTGTTGTCTCTCTTTGTCAATCCCATAAACAAAAATCCAAGAATCTTGGCTCTCCAATACCAAACATACCCAAAATCTCCACTAATCTCGAGCATGAGGTGTGAACAAGGAGCTAGTGAAATGTTGTGAATGAGTTTTGTAGAATAATAATATTTTTTGTGGTGTTAAACTTTTCTCTCTCTCTCTCTCTCTTTCTCTCTCTCTCATGCTTCTTACTTACAGACATGAATACCAAGAAAGACAGGTGCCAAATTAGAAGCAAAAAAACTCAATGTCTAAATTTCAGCAACACTATACTAGTTTCTAACCAAAATTTCTAGCAAAAGAGAATTGTCCTAAACTACAAAGTCTTTCAATATTTAGAAATGAAAGTACAATTGCAATTTGGGTATTTTACATAATTAGTAATTACCATACAAAAAACTTGAAAAAGATTCTTTTTGTTTGATTCTACTAGCAGAAAAAACTGAATTCCAAATGCGAGTCAGGAATCACGAATTGCAAGATTCATGATTGACTAGTCAAACTTCTGAATTCTAGTCTTTCACAGTTGGGGTGACTTGGCTTAGACTCCTTTTTGAAGACAGGACGATCAAACCAATCTTCGGCAAAATGCATCATCGAGTTGATGTCCATTACACTCATTTTTTCACTTGTTGGGTGGCATTCAATATGAAATAAGTGATTGCATGTTGACTTAGCACAGTATAAGGTATTACTGACTTTTGTCTCCTTCAATTATTCAATCTTCTTGTCTTTGGTCACAGATTGACGACGTGCACCACTCTTTGGTGGTGTCATTTTGACTGTGATTTTCAAATCATAATCATGTAAATTTTATAAAGGCTTCGTTTCTTTTGAAGGAATTCGGATGTGAAAATTGGACTTGGCACAATTTCAATTCTTACGGTAATTGGAATTCTACTATTTGTTGAAATTTTGAAGTGGTGTGGAGGAGACCGGGCGGTCTGGTTTGGGAGACCGCGGTAATCGCGCGGCTTGTATAGGTTATCTGCCGGTCTGGCTCTGCCGGGTTGTTCTGGCGGTCTGCTGGTTGTTCCGGTCTGTTCTTGGTAGCTGCGGTTTGTTCCTGAGTAGGTCTGCTAGTTTGCCTGGCTTCCTTGTTGGAAGTCCGGGCGGGTTGTTCCTATATGACTGTCTACCCGGGCGGTCTATCCTGGCGATCTGGCAACTTGATTGAAGTCGGCCAGATGGTTCTAGCTTGCTCCTGGTGATCTAAGGAAGGAGCGTTGTTGAGACCGCACGGCTTGTGCGCGGTCTCGTGTTCGCGCGGCCTGTGCGCGATCTTGTCTGCTGATCTACGTCTTGGTCGGGTGATCGTCCAAGAGGTCTGTTTGCGCGGTCTGTCTTTTGAGACCGTTCGCGATCTAATGGGTGGTGAATGTATCCCGGTTTGTGCGGTGACGACATCCGTCCACCCGCCTATAAATAGGGGTGCATGGCCCGTCATTCCTAATAAGAACTGTAAGAACCAAAGCCCGGATTGTTTCTTGCGGTCTCAAGTTTGAGTTCGCGCGACTTGGATGCGAGTTAACCTTTGTTGTGTTCGCAGGTTTGCGGTCAGCAGGGTGCGGTCTCCTTCCTTGGTGATTTCCGGTGGCTTGAATAAACAGTTCGTCTGCGGTCTGTCAGCGAACTGGGTTATTGTGTTCTTATGCTGTTCGCAGCGAGCTCAGTGATCAGGCGACCTTCAGCGGTTAGGCGGTCTGAGTTGCGGTCTGGAGACAGCTTCAGTTCTTTGTTCCAATAAAGCTCCAGTTCGTGCGGTCTGAGGTGCGGTCTTGCAGTGCTGGCAGTCTGTCCGGTTTCTGTTCGTGTGATCTCAGGGCAAGTCGGGCGAGTTCTGGAGTGGTGCGGCTTGTGCGGTCTGAGCTTGTCTAGCCGCCAGCTTTGCCTTTTGGTGTGTTTTGTTCTTCTCGTCTCCGTGATTCTGATGAATCATGTCTCGCCATGTATACCTCGCATTGTAAAGCAGTTCTGTTTCAATAAAGATTTCTTGTGTTGCTATTTTGGCATTGTGGTTGTTTAGCTATAACTCTTGTTGATACAACTCCTGCTTACTCCTAAACGGTCCAATCAAAAATTTTAACATGGTATCAGAGGGAGGTTTTTGGAGTGGATAAGCAGTGATCAACTAGAGTTGTCATCGTCTTTGTGAAGAAGAGACCACATAGATTGCCATGGAAGGTGGATACGCAAGAGGTCTTGGTATTGAACTCCTCACATCGACTAACTTTAAAAAGTGGAAGTCGTGTATGGAGAGTTACTTGTTTGGCGAGGATCTATGAGAGGTAGTTGGCGGAGAAGACACACAAGAGGTGTTTCTAGCAGGAGATAATATGGCAGAGGTGAGACTTTGGAGGAGGACGAATGCTAAGGCTGAGTTCACTCTCAAGAGAGCTATCTCACCGGAGCTGTTTGATCACATCATCGGATGTAAATCTGCTGCTGAGATTTGGACATCCTTGGATGGATTGTTCAATAAGAAGAATGTAGCGAGGCTACAGTATCTTGAAAATGAGTTGGCGAAGACCTCTCAAGGTGATCTTTCTGTATCTACTTTCTTCCTCAAGATGAAGAACCTCACGGCAGAGATTTCTGCGTTGGACCCTGATGAGCCAATCTCTGAGGCAAAACTGAAGAGGCATATCATCCGCGGGTTGCGGAAGGAGTATCTTGCTTTTGTGACTTCAGTTCAGGGTTGGGCAAATCAACCGTCGTTGTTGGAGCTGGAGAACCTTCTTGCTTCGCAAGAAAGTTTAGCAAGACAGATGGCGGGGGTTTCAATCTCCGGGGGAGAAAGTGATGTGATGTTCTCTGGGAAGAAGAAGAAGAAATGGGAGAAGAAGAAGCCGGGTCTTGATGGACCCTCCACTTCAGGTCAGCAAGATAGGGGCTATGCTCCTAAGTCTGATGGGAAGAAGAAAGGAGAGGGACCGAGGTGCTTTAGATGCAACAAGACCGGGCACTTCAAGAAAGATTGCCGGGTGAATCTTCAGCCGGGACATGCAGTGGAGAAGGAGATGTCAAAGTCTGGTGAAGTTGGATGGGGAGGAGCCTTTGCGTCTAATATAACGGCGATGCCCGTTAAGGCCTTGGCTTCCATCAACTATGATGAGAACTGGATTATTGATTCAGGGTGTGGGCATCATCTCACCGGGGATGGATCAAAGTTCTCTTCTTTGGCGCTTTACTCAGGTAACAATGCTATCATTACGGCTGATAATTCTATTCATCCAGTAGAGCACGAAGGAGTCGTCTCTCTGAGCAGTGATAAGGGTCCACTCACGTTGAGGAGTGTTTATCACGTGTCTGGTATGAAGAAAAATCTCTTCTCTGTGATCAATGCGGTCGATGCCGGTTATCACGTTCTGTTTGGGCCAACAGAAGTGAAGTTTCTTAAAACTCAACCGGAGATAAAGGGAGATGTTATTCATGTCGGCACGCGGGTGAAGGACTTGTTCGTTTTATCGACAAGTACCTATGTTGATAAGATGAGGACCAATGATGGCGCGGCCATCTGGCATGAAAGGTTGGGGCATGTAGGCATGGACAAATTGAAGGCTATGGCGGTAAGGGGCCTTGTCAATGGCTTGCCTAGCTTGTCCTCCTATGGAGACGGTCATGTCTGCGAAGGATGTCAGTTTGGTAAGTCTCATCGACTTCCATTTGACAAATCGCAAACAAGGTGCAAAATGCCGTTGGAGTGCATCCACGGTGATTTGATGGGACCGACTGCCACCCCAAGCCTTGGAGGCAACAGATACATGTTGGTGTTGATTGATGACTACACCAGATATGTCTGGGTGTATTTCTTGAAAGAGAAGTCAGAAGCCTTTGCAAAATTTGTGGAGTTCAAGGAGTTGGTTGAAGACCGGCTTGGCCTGCGGGTTAAAAAACTTAGAACTGACAATGGTGGGGAGTTCACCTCTTGTGAGTTCTCAAGTTTTTGCAGAAAGCAAAGCATCAGGAGAGAGCTCACTTGTGCCCATACTCCACAGCAGAATGGCGTTACGGAGAGGAAGATCCGTCATCTGACGGAAACCTGCAAATGCTAGCTTCATGCCAAGAGTATCTCAAAGTCCTTCTGGGCGGAGGGAATGTCTTGTGCAGCTTATGTCATCAACAGATTGCCTCTGAGTCCTATCAACATGAAGACCCCTCACGAACTAATGTTCAAGGAGAAGCCGAGCGTTGCACACCTTCGGGTGTTTGGATCAACCTGCTATGTGCACATTCCTGATGCTCTTCGGACAAAGCTAGATGCGAAAGCAAGGAAGCTAGTCTTTGTTGGGTATGATGAGCGGAAGAAGGGATGGAGATGCATGGATCCTGAGACACGGAGGTCAATTGTTTCTCGGGATGTGGTGTTCGATGAAGTAACTTCCTACAAGGGGAGTTCAGGAGTTGAGCTACCGGAGGGCAGGATTGATGAAGGAGGAAAAGCTGCGGGAAGTCTTCAAGTGGAGTTGCATGTTTCACCAGGAGCTCCAGCTGTGTCTAGCTCAGAGGCGGAAGCTTCAGGTTCTGGAAGTAGGGGGAGCGATGCTCCAAGCTCGTCTGGAAAAGGAGCTAGTTCAGAAGAAGCAGCTGAGGAGGTGGTTAGTCAGGAGCAACCTCTTAGGAGGTCGAAGAGGATTATTCAACCACCAGATCGATACACAGGAGGGAACATGGTGAACTTTGTTTCATGTTTCTTCGTTGGTCCCTTGGATGAGAGGGAGCCGTCGAGCTTTGAGAAGGCCAGCGGCGTGAAGGAGTGGGACATTGCTATGCAAGAAGAGATGGCAGCTCTCGAGAAGAATGAGACCTGGTCTCTTGTGCCCAAGCCCAAGGGCACCACTCCTGTCACTTGCAAGTGGGTTTTCAAGCTGAAGAAGAAAGCTGACGGCAGTATCGAGCGGTACAAGGCTCGCCTTGTAGCTCGCGGGTTTTCACAGCAATACGGAGAAGATTATGATGAGACGTTTAGTCCAGTGGCAAAGATGACTTCGGTTCGATTTGTTATTGCATTGGCGGCTTCGAGTGGTTGGGAGATTTGGCAACTCGACGTGAAGAATGCCTTCTTATACGGCGAGATTGACAAGGATATCTTCATGATCCAACCGCAAGGCTTCATCTCGAAGGAGTATCCGGACTACGTTTGTAAATTGAAGAAGGCCCTGTATGGGTTGAAGCAAGCGTCTCGGGCGTGGTACGGGAAGATTGCAGAGTATCTCTTATTCTGCGGATTCGTTGCTTCAGACTCTGATTCTAGCTTGTTCATCAAGAAGGAGGGGGTGCTTCGGGTGATTGTGCTGCTGTATGTGGATGACATGATTGTCACCGGAAACTCGAAGGAAGCTGTTGCAAGACTCAGGGCTGAGCTTGCTATCAGATTCGAGATGAAGGATCTGGGGGAGCTTCACCATTTCCTTGGACTCGAGGTGCAGAGGCGGGAGAGCGGAGTGCTCATTTCTCAGGCTGGCTATGCGGAGCGGATCGTTCAACGATTTGGCTTGGAGGAAGGGAAGAGCAGCTCTATACCTCTGGAGCAACATCATAAACTTCGGAAGGATGAGGGAAGAGTTCTATCTGATCCGTTGGTGTTCCGAGCTCTGGTTGGGAGCTTGATCTATTTGACCATCACGAGGCCTGATATTGCTTATGCAGTTGGCAAAGTGAGTCGGTACATGGCGGAACCACGGAAACCTCATCTTCTGGCGGCAAAAGGCATCTTGAAGTATGTGAAGTCGACCTCTGATTTGGGTCTCCTATATAGGAGAGGGTCAAGCTTGGAGTTGCATGGTTTCATGGATGCTGATTATGGGGGAGACGTGGATGATCGGAGATCAACGTCTGGTTATTTCTTTATGACGGGCCCCACGGCTATTTCTTGGTGCAGCAAGAAGCAAGACTCGGTGTCTGTATCTACCACGGAAGCGGAGTACAAGGCTTCGGCCTTGGCAGCTCAGGAAGCCGTTTGGCTCAGGAGGTTGGTAGAGGACGTTCATCAGGAGGTTCGAGGTCCCACTATGCTACGCGGGGACAATGCGAGTGCTCTCAAGTTGGTCAACAATCCAGTCTGTCACGCGAGGACCAAGCATATAGAGATTGAGCACCATTTCATTCGTGAAAAGGTGTTGGGAGGATCTCTTATGGTCGAGCATGTTCGGAGTGCGTACAATATCGCAGACATCTTCACAAAGCCGCTGGCGAAGGGACCGTTTACACGGTTGCGGAATTTACTCGGGTTAGTCTCCACTTCCCACTTCAAGGGGGAGTGTTGAAATTTTGAAGTGGTGTGGAGGAGACCGGGCGGTCTGGTTTGGGAGACCGCGGTAATCGCGCGGCTTGTATAGGTTATCTGCCGGTCTGGCTCTGCCGGGTTGTTCTGGCGGTCTGCTGGTTGTTCCGGTCTGTTCTTGGTAGCTGCGGTTTGTTCCCGAGTAGGTCTGTTAGTTTGCCTGGCTTCCTTGTTGGAAGTCCGGGCGGGTTGTTCCTATATGACTGTCTACCCGGGCGGTCTATCCTGGCGATCTGGCGACTTGATTGAAGTCGGCCAGATGGTTCTAGCTTACTCCTGGTGATCTAAGGAAGGAGCGTTGTTGAGACCGCACGGCTTGTGCGCGGTCTCGTGTTCGCGCGGCCTGTGCGCGATCTTGTCTGCTGATCTACGTCTTGGTCGGGTGATCGTCCAAGAGGTCTGTTTGCGCGGTCTGTCTTTTGAGACCGTTCGCGATCTAATGGGTGGTGAATGTATCCTGGTTTGTGCGGTGACGACATCCGTCCACCCGCCTATAAATAGGGGTGCATGGCCCGTCATTCCTAATAAGAACTGTAAGAACCAGAGCCCGGATTGTTTCTTGCGGTCTCAAGTTTGAGTTCGCGCGACTTGGATGCGAGTTAACCTTTGTTGTGTTCGCAGGTTTGCGGTCAGCAGGGTGCGGTCTCCTTCCTTGGTGATTTCCGGTGGCTTGAATAAACAGTTCGTCTGCGGTCTGTCAGCGAACTGGGTTATTGTGTTCTTATGCTGTTCGCATTGAGCTCAGTGATCAGGCGACCTTCAGCGGTTAGGCGGTATGAGTTGCGGTCTGGAGACAGCTTCAGTTCTTTGTTCCAATAAAGCTCCAGTTCGTGCGGTCTGAGGTGCGGTCTTGCAGTGCTGGCAGTCTGTCCGGTTTCTGTTCGTGCGATCTCAGGGCAAGTCGGGCGAGTTCTGGAGTGGTGCGGCTTGTGCGGTCTGAGCTTGTCTAGCCGCCAGCTTTGCCTTTTGGTGTGTTTTGTTCTTCTCGTCTCCGTGATTCTGATGAATCATGTCTCGCCATGTATACCTCGCATTGTAAAGCAGTTCTGTTTCAATAAAGATTTCTTGTGTTGCTATTTTGGCATTGTGGTTGTTTGGCTATAACTCTTATTGATACAACTCCTGCTTACTCCTAAACGGTCCAATCAAAAATTTTAACACTATTCAGCTGAAGACAAGAATTTTGTCACAGGAATTAGAATTAGTAATTCCGATGTTCAGCAGCATGTCAGAATGTACGCCATGTTTGATTAGGCGTTCAGGTTCCGTTAAATTCAAGCGAAATGCTAACGGGAAGGGTGCCTCGTTTGTTTACCTGCTCTCCGGTCGCAACAGCTCCGTTTTATTTTCTTTTGTTTCACGGCCATTCACAACCACGAAGCCTAACCTCCAGTCGCTCGTGTTTTCCCTCTTTCTCCATCGAAGGCAAGCAGAGATCGATGAAACTGCGCAGAGCTCCCTCGACGGTGTTCTTCCACAAGTTTTTCTTCGAAACTGTTCTCCATCCAAGCCGATCTTTCGTCCCTGTTCTCCAGCGTAGGCGATACCAGAGGTTGCCTAAAATGTTTCTCTGCTTGCTTTCCTTCTTCTACTCCTATTAGAACCCTATCTCGACTTTCATCTAGGGTTTCAACGGCGATCGCAGATTTGGAATCTGCCTTCGTTACTGGAGTTATTAGAAAAAACGACATGTTTAACAGGCTTTTTGGGAAACCTAAGGAGCAGACCAATGCCCTTGCTACGTTATCTTTCATGTTCGAATGATCGTTGATCTTGTTCCGCACTGTTTTGTTTATCTTCACGAGGGAATTGATTTTTTGTTTCATTGATGGAAGTTATGTTCTACTTGTAGACTTGTAGCAGTAGGTTGTCAGCATAGGTAGCTCGTAATTTTGTGAAAAAATGCACTTGAGAATTGAGATTGCATCGCAGGTGTGGATTAGAGAAAAAATATCACACCGCTATTTTGCCAAACAGCTAAGAAAATTTATGTTCTAAACAGCTCTGCAAACGGAGATCATCCAAACAGATCTCCATTTGCAACAGTCAGATACCTACAACTTCATTTGCAACCCTCCATTTACCACCACTCCTTTCACAACGGCCACCGCTCTCCCACACAGACCCTTAGTGGCATGAATTGAAATTTAAAATGTGGAGACAGATAATATCGATGGACTTCATGGTCTCATACTCGGTTATACATAGAACATACACAAACAAACAAGCAAATACACAAACAAACACTCAATTTCATCCACAAATTAGAACATCACACACACACATACATAGAACACGCAAACATAAAGACACAAATTAATACATTCATACACACACATATACATACTGTTGAATTAGGGCTTCATATTCATTATTACACGTACATATATATACATCTACAGTACTCTAAACGCACACCACACCTCTAATACACGTCAACACTCCTCCTCAAGGTGGGTGAAAGATATTTACTAAACTCATCTTGTCAGAATGTTTAATCATATCCTTCGAGCTAACACCTTTGGTCAAACAATTCGCGGACTGATCATTGCTCGCAATGTAACAAAACTCCAGTAGCCCACTGTCCAGCTTCTCTTTTATGAAGAACCTATCGATCTCGATATGCTTGGTCCTATCATGTTGAACTGGATTATTTGCAATACTGATAGTTGTCTGGCTGTCACACCACAGCTTCATCTTATCTCCTCGATCCAATTTCAGCTCCATCAGCATTCCCTTTAGCCACAGAAGTTCAGCAACCCTCAATGTCATAGCTCTGTATTCTGCCTCTGCAATCGATCTGTTCATCACTAATTGCTTCTTGCTCCTCCAGGAGACCAAGTTGCCTCCTACAAATATGCAATAGCCTGAGGTGGATCTCTTGTCGTCTATACAGCTTGCCCAATCAGAGTCAAAGTAGCCCTCAATCTTCATGTGTCTGTTCCTTCTGAATAACAACCCCTGTTCCAGGGGCAGTCTTCAAGTATCGACGGATCTGGTACACAATATCCATGTGGCCCTTCCTAGGGTCATGCATATAACGACTCACCCCGCTCACGGCAAAGGAAATGTCTGAACGCGTGTGGCTCAAGTAAATCAGCTTCCCAACTAGTTTCTGGTACATCTCTCGATCGACTGGGTCACCTGGCTCAGCATCCAATTTACACTTTTGATCGATCGGTGTTGCAGCAGGCCTGCACCTCAACATCCCTGTCTCTGTGAGGAGATCCAAGGCATACCTCCTTTGGGACAGAACAATTCCCGTTGCACCATAGGCAATCTCAATCCCAAGGAAATACCTTAGCAAACCCAAATCCTTTACCTCAAACTCCTTGCCCAACGCCTTCTTGAGGCGAACGATCTTCTACTCACTATCCCCTATGATGATCATGTCATACACATACACCGCAAGCATAGTGATGTGATGGCCTTCATTTTCCCTGAAGAACACCGTGTGATCAGCATTGATCTGTTGGTATCCCATCCCAATCACGGCTTCCTGAATAGGTCAAACCACGCACGGGGAGACTGCTTCAAGCCATAGAGGGACTTCTTCAGTCTACAGACTCTGCCTTCGGTCACAGCCAAGGTTGTAGATGTCGGATGTCGGATTCATGTCGGTTTGAGTTTGAAATATCGGATGTCGGATTGCGGGGGATATATCGGGGATATTTTATAATGTCGGATTTTAATATTTAAATAAATTTATTCATATATATACACAATTTTTATAAATATGTATAATTGTATACATAATTTATGTTTATAAACTACAAAATAAACATATTTACACATAATGTATGTTTATAAATTATATAACAAAAAGATGTCGACTGCAATAAACGACATAAAGATCACCAAATGAGAGCTAAATGAGAAAATCGTCGACGCTAGACTTAAAGAGATGCACGAAACAAAAATATTACCGTTTGGTCTCTTCAAAGAAATGAAAAATATATTTTTAACCCTCTCGACGATATATCGGTCACGAAATATCGCCAGATATATCGGGTTAAACCGATATATCGGGCGATATTTTCAAAAATGACATTTTTGTTTAAAATATCGATGTCGTTGCGTTTTATCCCCAAAACCTTATGTCGGCCGACATGTCGGACATGTCGGCCGACATCTACAACATTGGTCACAGCTGTGTCAAACCCCGGTGGTATGTCCATGTACACCTCCTCCGCTAGATCTCCATGAAGGAACGCATTCTTCACATCTAGTTGATGCAACCTCCATCCATCATTCGCTGTCAAGCTTATCAGAGTTCGGACAATGCTCATCTTAGCCATGGGTGAAAATGTCTCGCCATAATCGATGACATAGGTCTGACTATACCCCTTTGCGACCAATCGAGCCTTATAGCGCTCGACAAGCCCATCCGGGTTCTGCTTCACAGTGAAAACCCACTTGCATCGGACAACCCTCTTGTTCTTTGGTAGGTGTGTCAGCTCCCAGGTCTTGTTCTTCTCAAGAGCTCTCATCTCCTCCTTCATTGATGTTTGCCATTTTGGATCAGTTTTGGCAACCTGCCAATTGTTAGGTACAATAATACTATCCAAAGAGGCAATGAATTTTTCATGAGAAGAAGAGATATTATCATAGGAGACAAAAGAAACAAGGTCTCAACCATATCTGTTCGGAGGGTTGCCCGCATTACTGCGAGTAGTCCGCCGGACCGTGGTAGTAGGAGATGGAAGAGTAAAAGGAATGGTCTCACCAGAAAATGACTGTGGTGGTGGAGGTGCTCTAGGAGTAGAGATTGGCGTAGACAAGGGACTAGGCACTGGCATTCTAGGCACGGGTACTGGTTCTGCAGTCTGTTTCTCTTTCCTATGATATGTAAGCAGTTCCCCCTGATCTGTAGGCCTCGCGCCTCTCACTTCCTCCTCCTGCTCCTCATTACTCTCATGCTCCTCCACTGATCCTTCATGTCATACTTCCAGATCTGTCACCAAACTCTCCCTCTCTCGCCTCATACTTTCGGTATTTGGCAATTCTGGTATGAGTTGGGTCTCCTCCTGTCGGTAGTACTACACTACTACTCTAGCTCTCTGAAGTGGACATCCAGGCTCACGAAACTTCTCTTCTCCACTGGACTCCAGCACACGTATCCCTTCTGAGTACCAGAGTAGCCCACAAAAATACACTTGAGTGCCTTCGCATCAAGTTTTCCAACACTCGGTCTGTTGTCCTTCATGAAGCACACACAGCTGAAAACTTTTAATGGAAGCATCCCTCCATTATGTCCCTACAACTTTTGACACGGGGATTTCCACCCGAGAATACGTGATGATATTTTGTTGATCAATTGTGTTGTTGTTAACGCGGTGAAACCCCATAAGCTCTGAGGGACTTTCATGTGGAGCATCATACTCCTCCTCGGTGTAAATAACACCAGCTTTTTCATCACATCCACTAATGCCTAGATTGGCACGATATCCACCTTTGCCACCACGCCCCTAGCCACGTCCACGACCACCACCACCCAAATCCCCCTCCTTGGGTGGTCTGGGGCAAGCAAACAACAGATGGTCTGTCTCCCCGCAATTGTAGCACTGTCGTGATTCCTCTCGTGGTCTTGGAATACCCGAGCCAGTAGTCGTTAGTGCTGACTTTATGGCAGCGGAATCTCTCATCCCTGCCTGGAGTTTGAACCGGGTCTCTTCCTGAATCATGGCCGAGATGGCCTCTGACAGAATAGGAATCTTTGTACCCGACAGAAGTAAGGCCCTCCTCTGATCGAACCGTTCATTTAACCCCTTCAGGAACTTCATGGTTCTCTCCTCTACGATAATCTTGGAACCCCTACATTGTGGATCACAACAACGCATACCACCAGAAGCATGGTCGTAGTCCACCCATAGTCGTTCTAACTCAGATGCGTATTCCTGCACAGTCTTCTCACCTTGAACTGTGTCATCAATTTCTCCCTTCACATGGAAGACCCTGAGAGTGTTCCCCACTTCACCATATGTACTTTGCAGTCTGTCTCAAACCTCCATGACTGTCTCCAGGCCATCAACGTGACAGCAATCGATGGGACAACCGAGCTAAGAAGCCACATGAACACCGTCATGTGGGTTGATTCCCACCCATCTCCTGCAGCTGGGTTCTCTGGCTTCTCCAACTCCCCTGCCAAGAAACCTCCAACCTTCTGTGTTGTAAGGGTCTTCCTCACGCGGCGTGACCAACTCAGATAGGTGGTCGGTCCTTCGAGCTTCAGGTCAACCGGTGGAAGGTCCAACTTCACCGGTCGGGGTGATGAACCCAACAACTTCAACAAGATAGCCACCTCTGTCGGATCCAATTTCTTGAGGACATCCTCCATTCTTTCATCGTCGTTACTAACTAGTGCACACACCAATCAAGCTTCTGGTGAGTTCGTCGAGTGAGTTCGTCGAGAGTCTGCGGTGTCGTCGAGAGAGCTTGCGGTGTCGTCGAGAGTCGTCGAGTGAGTTCGTCGAGTGAGTTCGTCGAGAGTCGTCGAGAGTCGTCGAGTGATGCTTCTGTGTTGCAGTTGTGTTGTCGAGAGACTCCCCCAATATTACCACCTAAGGAGATCGACGATAATGGAGACAGTCGGATGTCAAGTAAAGGGAGAGATGAGGAGAGATAGAGAGAGAAAGAGAAGAATAGGGCTAGGGAAAAGATGAAAGGGGGAGCAGCCCCCAATTAATCCAATTGATCCAAAGATACTCAACCAAGTCCAAAGTCCTCCCTCTTATAGTGAGGGTCCAATACATCACTTAAACAAAACATAATAATAAAATGTTGAAATAAAAGTCATCCCGAGTCGGTCGGCTCGGGTTCTCCTGAACCGTGAGCACCGTCCGGTTCGTCTTCGCCGCAAGTCCCCTCCATCTCACGCGGCATTCGCGTGTACACTTGCCACGGCGGGTTTTCTGCCTGTAAATCGGTAACACCCAACGTCGTCGAGAGACCTTCTGTGATGTAGCTGTGTCGACGAGATCCTCCCCCAATGTCGTCGACGAGTCTGCCTCCCCCAATGTCGTCGACGACGAAACTCCAGTGGCAAGATCGGGTCGTTGACGAGTCTCCAGTGACGGGATCACGGAGAGACGAACTCCCTTCTCACGAACTCCCGCTAGATCTTGCAACGACGGGAACTCCCACGAGATCTTGCGGCGACGAGACCTCCGGCGACAGAAAATTAAGAGGTCGTACGATGCGGCGAGGTGCGGCGAGATCGCAAGGACGGCTCCCTTCCCCCCGGCCTCTGATACCATGTTGAATTAGGGCTTCATATTCATTATTACACATACATATATATATATACCTCTACAGTACTCTAAAAGCACACCACACCTCTAATACACGCCAACACATACATTATACATACATACATAGAACACACAAGCATAGAGACATACACATTCACACACACCATACCAACACAAACACACACACACAACCAAACAAACACACACATACACACATAAACACCTACACACTTCGAACACATGCATGCAACCACAAATTAAAACTCGCATGCATAAACAAACACCTCAAACCCTACATCTAACAAAGTTTATATATCCCTCCACAATGATGGTGAAATTTTCAAAATACCCATGATTAGAAAATTCTAGAATAAATTCAGAAAATAAATACACTGCAACCCAGATCTCCCAAGAGCTCTATGAAAGGGGGTCAAATGAACACAAAGCTTCAAACACATTAAATTGAATACATCTCAACACATAGTTACTATCATCTTGCCACTGATCAGATATGGATCACATCTCATCCCAGATTTTAATCTCCATTTTAATCAACACTTATGCATTGACCTTTCATAACTGTGCAACTCATCTCTTCTCTAAAGTTAACCTCCATCAACCTTTGGTTAAATTGATGAAAATTTGGATTTTTGAACCACAGGTGCAGCCATATCAAAGAACTCAACTATCAGGAACACAGCAAGCAGGAATGGCGGCACAGACAACCATCAAAGAGACTCCAAAATCAGAAATTCGACGTATTTCAAATCGAACAAATCGAGTTCTAGAGAGAGTTGAGATTCAAGCATGAGAATGTAATTTCTCGCAAGTGGTAATCACAAAAAAAATTCACACAATCTTAAAACCGAAAAAAAAAAGAGAAACAAATCTTATTTCCGGCCGCCGGTGACGAGGACGCGGGCAATGCCGTCGATGAGGAGGAGGACACAGGGAATGCCGAGACCGGTGAGGAAGCACGGAATGTCGTCGTCGGAGAAGACGCCTTTGAGGAGGAAAGAGATCTCCCGCCGGCGAGACCGCAGGAGCCGCAATCTTCGCGCGAGCAGAAGGAGAGAGAGAACTGGGATTTCAAACCTTTTTAGGTCGGAATTCGGGGGGAAAGAAATTAGGCAAAAATGAATTCTCACGGAATTGACTCCAATTCCATTTCCGCCCGAAAAATTGGAGCGACAAACAACAGAATTGGAATTGATTCTCCAATTTCAATTCTTTCCTCCCAATTCTGCCCGAACGAACGGGGCCTAAAGCTATAGTCATGAGACCAAGTTGTGTGGATATGACTATTTGGCGGAATGCTCCTAGATTATCCCTTCACTATAGTTATTCTAAATCCAATCTTCCTGGTTTTGCCATAAATTCATCATGGCGTTCTTATTTTTGTCGCTCTCAATTTGTTTGTCGTTGTTTCCTTTTGAGAATAATTGTGCGCATGTCAATATTCCACCAAACAGAGGAAAAATATTGACATGAGCATTCCAGTTATGCACGAAAACCAATTGAAGATGTACTAAAATATTGGTAGATGAAAGAATTATTTCAAAGAGGACAAAAGGAGAATGTGAAATCATAAAACCGAACTCAATAGTTGGTATAAAGCTAATAATGACTCCCAAAATATCTACATTAGCTTACCAACACTTCAATATGTATCGTGATGATGAGCTCTGAATCCTCTTAAAACAAGGTCTAATAAAAATGAAGAAGAAAAGTAAAGGAAATGTTAATGTAACACTCAATACTCACCAACCATTCCCTATGACCCTGATGTCCTTCCTGATTGAGCCTCTTTACGGCGATAACTATCCCGGTCCCTGGCTTGGCCGGTGCAAAGGTGTTCTCATCAATCCATCCCTTGAATACTGAACCAAAGCCACCTTCGCCCAAGACACTGTCAGGCCGAAAATTCCTTGTGGCAGTTTTCAACTCAGTGAAAGAAAAGCTCTTAACTTTAGATGATTGCAAGATTTCCCCCTCGCTTTTTGGTGTTGGGGGCACGGAGGCCAATGAAAGTGTGCTGCTAGAACTGCTTAAACCAGATTGATTATTGACGCTGTATTTAGAGTTCATCCCTGCATGAAAAAAAGCAATGAGTTTTACATACAAAATTGAATAAAAACAGTAATAATAAATTAGAAGCCTTGAACAAAATACTTTTACTTGGAAATAAACTATAGACCTGATTGTTCTTGGCACTTAATTGAATCACACCAGCAAACACCGGGATGTAGTGCTTAATACATTAAAAGACTTCATAGTTCATATCACACGGTCATTAAATAAATAATCCTATTCCAGTAAAATATAGTTTTCCATGCTTCATTTATATATATAAATAATCGTATTCCAGTAATATATAGTAATATAGTAATATATATATATATATAATAAAACATAGAAAACTATGTATTTTCAATAAACAGCATCATAAGGGAGACCGCCGATGAACCCTAAAATAGAAAAAAAATTACGCCCCAAAAAATGAATACTTCGTAAGTGAATCCATATGCTATGTCAGTGATGCATGAGCATAGAAGAACAATTAGGAAGCATGCAATGAAGAAGAAACATGAAAGAAGCCGAGGCTTCGGAATTGTTATTAAAGCTGTTTCAAATTCAGCGCCCTAACCTGAAGTCGAGTACAGGGGGCTGTCTGACTTGACTCGATCCCCCCAGCAATTTCCCATTAAGAGAGATCAGCTCTCCCTCTCCTGCTAGTCCCGGTGCCTTCGATTTGATCTACGAAAGCTAGGGTTTTCAATCCTCAGAAGTTGGGAAAATCTCCTAATCGTACCATGAAACCTTCCTTAAGTACGCGAGAGCATGCGCCGATCACGAAAACAACATCCGAATTGAACTACTCCGAACTATAAGCATTTTTTTTAATCTCCAGATAGAGCGCCTTCCCTCGGATTATAAAAGAACTGCAACTCCGAAATGAAGAAACAGACAAATCCCGAGTTCTGGGAGGAGCTTCAGGTACCAATTTGAGAAAGAAAAAGTTCTCCTTCTAAAAATTTTCAGCTTTTTCTCTGTCGACCTTCGCGACGATTGACCTTGCAGAGAGAGAGAGAGAGAGAGAGAGAGAGAGAGAGAGAGAGAGAGAGAGGGAGAGTTTGGCCCGTTTGGAGATGAGAACAATAATGGCGGGCGCTGGTTGCTCGTCGTAAAATGGCTTTAGTCCTTCTTTTAAATGATTTTAAATTTAATGGGTTTAATTATTCAAGGTAAAAAATGTAATTATCCATGCGCAAAAGGATAATCAATTCTTATTAATACTATTATTATATTATCAGAAATTTATAGATTTGATATAAATAATCTAAAAAGTTGTTGCAGATGAAAAAATCGTTGCTGATGAAAAAATCGTTGCTGATGAAAAAAATCGTTGAATGAATAGAGCTGAAGAAAAATAGTTGTTTCTGATAAACAGAGTTTTGCTATAAATTGTTTGAGTGAAATAGAGCTTTCAGTGATGTTTATAAGATGTTTTCAAAAAATTGTTTGGCAAAAATAAACTTTTGTTAGATGTTTTTTTTCTAATTATTATAACCTTCATTTTAATACGAGAAACTGTTTGAGACATTGACAACCAAAATTATAGAGTGGTGTTACGGGCACACCAATTTCGGCTATGGACACACCAATTTCTAAAAATTATTATGCACCTTTTGAAAATACTCTTTACCCATGTATTTTTAGGAAACGCGTTCAACATGAAAGTTGTAGACTTCGACGAGATCTACAACTTTTGTGTTGAACACTTTTCCTAAAAATGGACGCACAAGATGTACTTCCAATAATTACGCCTATGTTTCAATCAGGGAGGCAATACGTCTTGTGCATGCATTTTTAGGAAAAATGTTCAACACGAAAGTTGTAGATCTCGTGTTGTAGATCTCAACGAGGTCTACAACTTTCATGTTGAACACGTTTCCTAAAAATGCATGGGTAAGAAGTATTTTCAAAAGGCGCATAATAACTCTTAAAAATTGGTGTGTCCATGGCCGAAATTGGTGTGCCCGTAACACAACTCAAATTATATGACATACATAATAAAAGTTCAACGTTTTTTAAATATTAAAGATACAAAACTTTTTTAAAGTTTCTGCGAACGGATTCATCGTTGTGTGCAAATAGTTAGGTGTATCACCTACATGAATGAAAATATTTTAATTAGGTTCAGAGATAAAAGTAATTAAAATTTAAATTATGAGCAATGAATATCACTTTATTGCCTCATAGAGTTGTTGTGCTTAAGACTCACGCAACGTAACGCTATCATCTTGTCTACACTACTTGTTGTATCAGTGCATATATATTATCGTCTCTGTGAGTCTACGACATCCCCTGTACCAATCCTCTCACATTCCCTAAAATCAGAATCATTATGTGACGGATGCCTCCGTATAAAATTATGCAAAACCATCATTGTCAACACAATATGTATCTGTTTGTCAAAACTGTTGCTTGGCATGTCACGTAGTATTGCTCTTTTCTTCTTCCATATGCCAAATGTGTCTTCAATCACACTCCTAAGAAAAGAGTGAGCTTGATTAAAAATCTCTCGAAGTCCATCAACTGGACGACTACCACGAGCAAAATCAGAAAGATGATACTATGTATCTGGATATGATTTTATATAACCTCTTTGTAGCGGATATCCAGCATCGACCAAATAATACTTTCTTGCGTAATCGATGCACGACTTTAATAAACAAAAAACGTAAGAATAAACAATATAAGTAATGTAATATATAATATAAGCACATCGGGGGGTGTGGGAAGTTATATTTTGGATTGCTTATTGCAAAATTGAAAATACGACTCATGTGTAGATCTCTCTCAACCAGCCATAGCGATAGCAAAACACATATTGAAGTCACAAAGTGTCATTACATTTTCTTGTAGTTTCATTGTACAACCATGTATTCGCTGAGTGGGCCCCCAGATCCCGTGAGGTATTTTTGGCACCATTTTTTAGTATGATTCAGGGTAGGGAGAGAGGAGGGCGAGCGGTGGAGGTAGAGACCTCCCGCTCACCCAGCTCATGTAGGAGGCAAGCAGCAGAGGGGGGCGAGCGGTGGAGGTAGAGACCTCCCGCTCACCCAGCTCATGTAGGAGGCAAGCAGCAGAGGGGGGCGAGACCCCCAGCGGGGGTGCTGCTTGCCTCCTACATGAGCTGGGTGAGCGGGAGGTCTCTACCTCCACCGCTCGCCCTCCTCTCTCCCTACCCTGGATCATACTAACAAGGGGGCGAGACCCCCAGTGGGGGAGGGCGAGCTCCTCTCGCCCCCCCCCCCCCCCCCCCCACACACACACACCCCAAGCAAGGGTGCAAGACCCCGGGGGGGGGGGGGGGGGGGGGGCTCCTCTCGCCCCCCTGCCCCCAGCAAGCAGGGGGCGAGCGGAGCTCGCCCCCCCCCCCCCCCCCCCCCCCCTCCGCCCCTAGCAAAGGGGGCAAGACCCCCAGCGGGGGGGAGGGGGGGGGGGGGGGGGGGCGAGCTCCTCTCGCCCCCCCCCCCCCCCCCCCCCTCGCCCCAAGCAAGGGGGCGAGACCCCCAGTGGGGGGGAGCTCCTCTCGCCCTCCACCCCCCCCCCCCCCCCCACCCCCACCCCCCACCCCCAACAAGGGGGCAAGATTCCTAGCAGGTGGGGGGCGAACTCCTCTCGCCCCCGCCCCAAAGGGGGAGGGAGGAGGAGGGGTGACCAGCCCCCCTCTCGCCCCAGCTCCAGTAAGCAGGATGGTCTGCGTTTAGCAGGGTGGTCTGCGTTTAGCGCCTCAGAACAGCGGGATTTGGCTGCTCGCAGGCCAAATCAGAGGGTATTTTGGTAATCTCATAGGTCAGATTATGGATATTTGCAGACCCAGTTCAAAATCCTATAAATAGGACCAAGGGGGCACCATTTGGAGGGACTTCTCTATTCTCTCTTTTGCCATCTCTCTTTAGTGGGTGGAGAGAGCCTCCAATGGTGCCCAAGCTTAGCATTGGCTTGGGAGGGGAAGCGCTCTAAGATCTTCCGGGTGTGTGGTGGGACCTCCTCGTTAAGCCCTTGGTCTCGTTCCTAGTTCCTTAACCTCTTAGCCTAGAGCTCTCCCTTGGGAGGAGTAAGTGTGAGGTCACCCCCTCAACTTGTTGAGGGTCCGAACTCCACAGAGACTAAGTCTTGTTCTCAAGTCTTGGTTTCAATATTTTATGGTGCGGTGAGCGTGGAGATTCACCAACTCAAGAAACTCTCAAGATGAGCTCCATGCCTGGAGGTGGAGGATCTGACCCAGGCCACTCGCAGCCCCCGGTGGCTGGAGTGACGTTGGAAATGTTTGAAAGTTTCAAGTGGGAGGTCTTGTAGACCATGCAGCCAACTTTCGCCACGATAGGCGAAGGCAGGAGAGGAAGTGGTCCGGAGGTCTCACCTTAGCAGGTGGGCGAGAGCACTTTCGGCCAACAGCCCGGGAAGGAGGTGCCAGTGGGGGGGAGTGGGGAGGCTTTCGGCCCCCACTCGCCCAGTCCCTTATGAGGGGGCGAGTGGGGAGGTGCCAGACCCCCACTCGCCCAGCCCCAAGGGGGCGAGTGGGGAGGGGCCAGGCCCCCACTCGCCCAGGCCCAAGGGGGCGAGTGGGGAGGCGCCAGGCCCTCACTCGCCCAGCCCCAAGGGGGCGAGTGGGGAGGTCCCAGACCCCCACTCGCCCAGCCCCAAGGGGGCGAGTGGGGAGGCAGCCAGCACCCACTCGCCCAGCCCAAAGGGGGGCGAGCATAGGAAGTCCTTTATGCGAACTGATCCTCTCGGCCCCGGTTCCAGAAGGGTTCAGAGGGCTGGAGATTTCTCACTACTCCGGCAAGGATGACCCCATCCTACACATGCAGTGGTTTGAGGACATGGTCTCCATCAGGCCCATGTAGGACGCTTTCAAGTGTCGACTCTTCGCGACAACTTTGAAGGAGAAGGCAAGGGATTGGTTCCACTAGCTCCCTGCAGGATCTATCTGTGCCTTCGAAGACTTGCGTCGAGGTTTCCTGCTACGCTTCTCGACGTCAAGGAAGAGGAAGAAGGATATTGAAGCACTTTTCAAGATCAAGCAAGAGCTAGGGGAGTCACTGGCTTACTATGTTGACCGGTTCCAGGAGGAGGTCCTCCTCACCCAAGAGGTGTCAGGCTACACCCTCCAGCTCGCTTTCATCGTGGGGCTGCAGGGGTGATTCTTCAAGATGGACCTCAAGAGGAGAGCTCCTTTGTCTTTTGAGGAGTTGATGGAAAGAGTGACGGAAGAAGTTGAGAATGAGGAGGCCAACTCGGAGTTCGCAAGAAGGTTGGCCAAGCTGAGTGAGCCAAAGGCAAGGCAGCATGGGGGGAGGGCAGGGGCTCCCAAGAGGAAGTTCGACCAAGAGGGGGACAATTTCCAGGGAGAGGGACCCGACCTCCCAGGGTGGAGGCAGGGACCGAAGGCACCCTCTCCACCACCCCAGCAAACCATGGCGATCCGCTACAGAAGAAGAAGAAATCGTAAGGGAGGAAGAGGAGGAGTGCGGACGGAGTTACCTTACTGTGACTTCCACGATGAGGAGGGTCACGCGACATCCACCTTCCCCGAGTTCTTGGAAATGAGGGAGGCAAGGGGTCCGAAGTCGCAACGTCAGCAACCAGAGGAAGTCGAGGAGGACCATGCCTGGGAGTAGGAGTCTGAGCCCCGGTCTCCGTGCATAGCTTTTTTCTTTAAATCCATGTAGTATGATGGTTTTGTTTCCATACTTAGTTTTCTTGCGTGTAACCGAATGACTAATGTAATAAAAGTTTTTCTAAATACTTTTCCCCTCGGACGGTTCCGCTGACTAGGCTCTCACTAGCCGTCAGGGCAGGTTGACCTCCCAGGGAGGCTATGTTTTTTTCCCTTCTAACGGTTTCGCTGACCGGGCTCTCACTAGCCGGCAGGGCAGGTTGACCTCCCTGGGAGGCTAAGTTCTTTTCCCCTCGGACGGTTCCGCTGACCGGGCTCTCACTAGCCGGCAGGGCAGGTTGACCTCCAAGGGAGGCTATGTTCTTTTCCCCTCGAACGGTTCCGCTGACCGGGCTCTCACTAGTCAGCAGGGCAGGTTGACCTCCCTGGGAGGCTAAGTTCTTTTCCCCTCGGACGGTTCCGCTGACCGGTCTCTCACTAGCCGGCAAGGCAGGTTGACCTCCAAGGGAGGCTATGTTCTTTTCCCCTCGGACGGTTTCGCTGACCGGGCTCTCACTAGTCGGCAGGGCAGGTTGACCTCCCAGGGAGGCTAAGTTCTTTTCCCCTCGGATGGTTCCGCTGACTGGGCTCTCACTAGCCGGCAGGGCAGGTTGACCTCCCAGGGAGGCTAAGTTCTTTTCCCCTCGGACGGTTCCGCTGACCGGGCTCTCACTAGCCGGCAGGGCAGGTTGACCTCCCAGGGAGGCTATGTTCTTTTCCCCTCAGACGGTTCCGCTGACCGGGCTCTCACTAGCCGGCAGGACAGGTTGACCTCCCAGGGAGGCTATGTTATTTTCCCCTCGGACGGTTCCGCTGACCGGGCTCTCACTAGCCTGCAGGGCAGGTTGACTTCCCAGGGAGGCTAAGTTCTTTTCCCCTCGGACGGTTCCGTTGACCGTGCTCTCATTAGCCGGCTGGGCTGGTTGACCTCCCAGGGAGGCTAAGTTCTTTTCCACTCGGACGGTTCCGCTGACCGGACTCTCACTAGCCGGCAGGGCAGGGCAGGTTGACCTCCCAGGGAGGCTAAGTTCTTTTCCCCTCGGACGGTTCCGCTGACCGGGCTCTCACTAGCCCGCAGGGCAGGTTGACCTCCCAGGGAAGCTATGCTCTTTTCCCCTCGGACGGTTCCGCTGACCGGGCTCTCACTAGCCGGCAGGGCAGGTTAACCTCCCAGGGAGGCTAAGTTTTTTTCCCCTCGGACGGTTCCGCTGACCGGGCTCTCACTAGCCGGCAGGGCAGGTTGACCTCCCAGGGAGGCTAAGTTCTTTTCCCCTCGGACGGTTCCGCTGACCGGGCTCTCACTAGCCGGCAGGGCAGGTTGACCTCCCAGGAAGGCTATGTCCTTTTCCCCTCGGACGGTTCCGCTGACCGGGCTCTCACTAGCCGGCAGGGCAGGTTGACCTCCCAGGGAGGCTATGTTCTTTTCCCCTCGGACGGTTCCGCTGACCGGGCTCTCACTAGCCGGCAGGGCAGGTTGACCTCCCAGGGAGGCTATATTCTTTTCCCCTCGGACGGTTCCGCTGACCGGGCTCTCACCAGCCGACAGGGCAGGTTGACCTCCCAGGGAGGCTAAGTTCTTTTCCCCTCGGACGGTTCCGCTGACCTGGCTCTCACTAGCCGGCTGGGCAGGTTAACCTCCCAGGAGAGCCTTAGAAAATTTTCACCAGGACGAAGGGGAGTCTTCTCAATTTCTTTTGGCGCCACTCGCCGAATGTGCAGGGTTGGACTTGTCTTTTCGAGCGTGTACCTCGCTCGAAAAGAGCGGGGATTGTGTACAACTCTGTATTCGCCCAGTGGGCCCCCAGATCCCGTGAGGTATTTTTGGCACCATTTTTTAGTATGATCCAGGGTAGGGAGAGAGGAGGCGAGCGGTGGAGGTAGATACCTCCCGCTCACCCAGCTCATGTAGGAGGCAAGCAGCAGAGGGGGCGAGACCCCCAGCGGGGGGGGGGGGGGGGAGCGAGCTCCTCTCGCCCCCCCCCCCCCCCCCCAGCAAGCAGGGGGAGCGAGCTCCTCTCGCCCCCTCCCCAGCAAGCAGGGTGAGCGAGCTCCTCTCGCCCCCCCCCCCCCCCTAGCAAAGGGGGCGAGACCCCCAGCGGGGGGGGGGGGGGAGCTCCTCTCGCCCCCCCCCCCCCCCCCCCCCCCCCCCCCCCCCCGCCCCAAGCAAGGGGGAGAGACCCCCATGGGGGAGCTCCTCTCGCCCCCCGCCCCCAGCAAGCAGGGGGGGCGAGCTCCTCTCGCCCCCCCCCCCCCCCCCCCCCCCCCCCAGCAAGGGGGGCAAGATTCCTAGCAGGTGGGGGCGAGCTCCTCTCGCCCCCGCCTCCAAAGGGGGGAGAGGAGGAGGGGAGACCATCCCCCCTCTCGCCCCAGCTCCAGTAAGCAGGATGGTCTGCGTTTAGCAGGGTGGTCTGCGTTTAGCGCCTCGGAACAGCGGGATTTGGCTGTTCGCAGGCCAAATCCAAGGGTATTTTGGTAATCTCGTAGGTTAGATTATGGATATTTGCAGACCCAGTTCAAAATCCTATAAATAGGACCAATGGAGCACCATTTGGAGGGACTTCTCTATTCTCTCTTTTGCCATCTCTCTTTAGTGGGTGGAGAGAGCCTCCAATGGTGCCCAAACTTACATTGGCTTGGGAGGGGAAGCGCTCTAAGATCTTTCGGGTGTGTGGTGGGACCTCCTCGCTAAGCCCATGATCTCGTTCCTAGTTCCTTAGCCTCTTAGCCTAGAGCTCTCCCTTGGGAGGAGTAAGTGTGAGGTCACCCCCTCAACTTGTTGAGGGCCCGAACTCCATAGAGACTAAGTCTTGTTCTCAAGTCTTGGTTTCAACATTCATGGCACCCAATATATGGCACTTGATTATTGACCGGAATACTTGCATCAACATATGTTCCATTTATAGCACCAATGCAATCTTTAAAAAAAGGCATGTAACATGAATCTTGCATAATTATATTTTTGGTGGAGTATTATTAAAATACTCATATTATGGCACTATAACATCTTCCGCAAAGCACAACAGAGCACGAAGACCCTTACTGAAATATCTGCTAGCAGTCTCGGTTGAATGTTGAAAATGCTCGCTTGCTTTTTCGATGGTCTCGTTATGTGATAAAATGTATAATGTCATTGCAATGACCTCTCTAGTAGTGGTCCTTCGTGAACCTTGCAATCCATAGTTTTGTTCTGATGTTTGCAATAAAAAAAAATTGTTGCGACATTCTGAAAGCATTATGAAATCTAATTGGATGTCTACGTAGTAATTCACTCACTCATTTATCACCAATTTGCTTGGATGTCATGCACGGTGTGTGGGATTTGAATAAACCAGTGTGTTCCGATAATATATCTATTGTTGAAGTTAGAATATGATGGTAGGCAGCAACATGACGCCTTTTAACCCTCTCACACTCATCAGTAAAATAATCTGAGTCATCACTAGACATTCTCTAGTAACCAAAGATAAATCAAATTATAATATTATTTAAAGCAAGGTGACAGAAACAGATACACATGACCAAGTATAGTGAAAGAGTGCTTTTCTCTTTTAATATAGTATATATATACTAATTGTTGTTGGTCGTTTAACGCTCTCCAGGTCTGGAAGAATCGAATCGTCTTAGCTCAAGACTGAGCCAAACGTGCAAACAGTTAAAAGAGAACCAACATCAGAAACGACTAGACGTTTTTACGTGGAAAAATCCGAAAAGGGGAAAAATCACGGGGTCGGTTCGGTGTCGACCAAATTCATTAATTTATTTGTGGTTGCAAGTGTTAGAATCCTCGGGAGGATGATAGGTCACCGCTCTGCTTACAAGTCCTTAAAAGAGAAAAAACAAAGTCTTCTTTAGAGCTCGCAGGAACGGCTTCTAGAGCTGTCACTAGAGCAGGCACTATGGAGAGTGGAGTGAACATTTGAGAGAGAGGGAGAAAGAGCACAATGTCAAGTCTTGGCAGATAACTTCAGAGCTCTCTCTTCTCTTCTTGGTTTTTTTTTTCAAATGAAGGCTTGTGTGCCTTTTTTATAGATTTTTTGGGAGGCATGTCGGTAATTGTGTCCTCTTGGAATTTGAACGGACGAATATGGATGCATGATTATGGTCTCCTGGATCACTAATTTTGGAAAATGACGACCATGCCCCCGAGTGGTACGGGCAATTCAGGCAGTTCGGGTAAGGTCATTGGCGACGGAGGCGGTGGCGGTTGCGGCGACGAAGGTTAGTGTGGAGATGAGTGCAGAGGTGAGCATGGGGGCGAGCAGACATTGAACATGGAGGCGGAGGACGTGAGCACTACGAGGAGAGCGTGATGCACACCCAAAGATAGGTTCGCACCCCCCCAAAGGGGGTGTTGCTCATGTGCACCCCCCCCCCAAAAAAAAAGGGGGTGTTGGCGCGTTGCGCACCCCCCCCCCCCCCCCCCCAAGGGTGTTGACGTGCTTACCCCCAAAGGGAAATGTGCAGCGCACACCCCTGAAGGGGTGCTACGTGTGCATCCCCCATGAGGGTTGCGTAGTACGCTCCCCTGAAAGTATGATGCACGCGCATATCGTGCATTCTCTTTTGGGGATGCACCGCGCACTCCCCAATGGGGGATGCGTCGTGCATCCCTAATGGGAGATGCATACATCGGGCATCCCCATTGGGGATGCGTGCCACATCAGCGCCCAAATGGGGGCGCTGTATTGAAATAGCGCCCCCATGGGGATGCCATGCGCATCGCGGCGCTATCCGTAGTGCACGTGCGACATTGTGGCGCATGTGCACGTAGTGGCGCGATGAGGCTTGCGTGCATGTGTGCTCCAATGTCTGTTTGGGAGACCAAACAAACTCAAAATTCTGCGAGAACGAGCCTGCTGAATTGTATCGGCGAGCCGGTTGAGGTAGCTCCAAAATCTCTGGTTTGATTGAGTCATTTTTGGGGAACCCCATCAAATGGCTCCCAATTTCAAAATCGCTTTTTCATAGAAAATGAACCCGATTTTTTTTTCTGACGGTCGTATATTTTCGGTTTTGCGAGCTTATTTGTCTGATCTATGCATTGAAATTGTTCTCATGCAGGACGCGTTTTCGAGTTCGCATAGGCAAATTGCCACGCCTCGTGGGGTTATGAGTTTGCCACTTTGCGTGGATACTAGAAGTAGGTATTTGAGCTTGCTATTTGACATTGGCGCCAAAGGTCGTTGCTGCAATTGTGAGTGTGCTACCCGGTATTAGCACCGGAGGTCATCACTTGTTTATGAGCTTGATGTTTGGCATAAGCACTGGAGGTCCTCACTCGGTTATGAGCTCGTTGGTCGGTGTTAGCATCATAGGTCGTCACTTGGTGATAATCTTGTTTTTCGGCATAAGCACTGGAGGTCCTCGCTCGATTATAAGTTCACTGCTCGGTCATAGCATCCGAGGTCGCCACTTAGTTATGAGCTTGTTGCTCAGTGTAAGCACCAGAGGTCGTCGCTCGATTATGAGCTCGCTTCGTGGCGTTGGCATTAGAGGTTAGCGCTTGAATGTGGTATAAAGGAATCTTTGCCCTCCCTTTTCGAGGGTTTGTTAACTTGTTGTTCGGCTCTGGATGTCGTCACTCGGCGTCAGTACCGGAGGTCGACGCTCGGATGTGGCGCAGAGGGACCTTCGTCCACCCTTACCAGGGTTGGTAAACTTGTTTGTTTGAGATTGGCTCCGGAGGTCGTCGCTCGGCGTTAGTGTTGGAGGTGGGCGCCCGAATGTGGCATACCCAGGTTGTTGCTGTGAGCACGCTACACGGTGAGTGAAGCTGCTTTGAGCGCGCTTCCGACGAGGGAAACTACTGTGAGCGTGTTTCCCGGTGTGGGCAACTTCTGTGAGCGCGCTACCAGGAGAGGGCAACTGTTGTACGGGGAACCCAGTTCCCGCTCGGTCGTAGAGGGGGTAGACCCCTCTCTTACCAGAGGCCGTGGTCTTACCCTTTAGAGATTTGTTTCATGTGATAGACGTGGCAAATGAAGTCGGAAAACATCAATGATTAATTTTATATTCGTGCGCAATTTTGAAATTGTGGCGTATTTTTCTGAAAGCAAAGAAAATACTAAAAATAGAAATTGCAGATACTTATTGAAGTGGCGCGGGTTCTGCGCATCGTAGGTGTGGGAAAAAATCCTCCCGCCTGGGATGATCATTCTTGGGGTTGCACCCCGGGCCCGTTCAGGACTGCCCGTCCTTGAATGACATGTTGTGATGTCCTTCTTTGATGGCTATGGCGTGGGAGGGTGAGCATTCTATTGATCATTTGATAGAGAACATGTTTCCATATTTAAATTCTCTCGAGCATGTGGATGCCTACATGGAGACAAGGGTGTTGGTTACTCCATTAAATGGGGATGTAAATGCTTTAAATGCCCCCATGTCTTCATATTTTTTCTTGAGAAGAAACAACTTATTATTCATTCGCCTTCGTGGGTGATGGTGCTTGAAATTTTCCCTACTTGAATTATTGAATTCTATTAATCCCGAAAATTTATCACTACACAGACTCACATTGAACATATGTGCTCCAATTATGCTTCTCTGAAATGTTGACCCAAAGATTGAGTTATGCAATGATACCAGACTTATATATCACAGATTCAACCTATATCTCAGTGAAGCCGATATATTAGCAGGACAATTATGCAAAAGATCCATTTGAGGTAACACACGGGTAATTTCCAGTTCATTTGTGCTTCACATTAGCGATAAATAAAGCTCGGGGTTTGACGATTGAAAATATGAGGGTCTACCTTTCAAATCATGTTTTCAGCCAATTATATATAGTTTTGTTGAGAAGTGCTTAGGAACATGCCAGAAAAATACCTGTAAAAATACTACAATTACTATGTCTATAGTGCCTAGTGTCAAAGTCAAATTAGATATGTTACAAAGCTCTGATTTCAAATACTACATTTCAACACAAATATGAATCCAAATAACAATGTGATTTAGTAGCACATGTTTAAATACTCAAAACAATATAATTCTGATGCTCTAGAAAGACCAACTAATTTCATTCAGATGCAATTTTGTCTATACATGTGCCTAACATAATGTCACTGCATGAATTTTTTCTAATGTTACAAAAATTACAGTTTAATGAATTGGTTTACATACTTACGTTTTCTACTTCTTCATTGTCCTCAAGATTAAACAATGTCTGCAGAAGACAAATCACTTTGTGCTTCTACTAACGACAAAGAGAAATATGCTCTCAGTACATTCGAGGAGCGTGGTGATGATGACAAATATGGAGGAATTTCTACGACCAACCCAGTCCCACATGGTCCTTCGAAGCATTCCCTGAATGCAACAGGGTAAAGATAATCATAGGTAAGGTGCCCGATGGCATGCACGAGCATGATGAACAACGCTTTGTTTTTAGGCAATGATCGGGTCAAATAAGTTGCGGGTCCCAAAAGACTACAACATAGAAGCACTTCAGAATGCTCTTAAGGCGGATTGAACACTGACTTCTATTGAGCGACAACACATTTGGAACATTGAAACTCTTAATTTTTTTTTTGTTTTTGTTACCTCTGTTCGCGTTACTTAGCTTTGTACAATGAAGTTATGACTCCTTTTTTTGGTGTGTGATATTGTCTATGTGGACTCATACTTGGCAGGTGTTGGGGGTTCCACACCGTCAGTTGTTTAGTAGTTATATTATTATGAGTATGTAGGTATTGAGTCGAGTTGTATCGAGTCAAGTGTATGAACCGAGTTGTACTAGTCGGCTGTATGAGTCGAGTTGTATGAGTGAAGTCGTATCGATTCGAGTCGTGGTTACGGGTTAAAATTGGTCCCTTAGGTCTTGTATGAGGTATTAAAACAATAGCACAACGAAAATTGTGCACGCAAGCATGCGAGCACATTGGAGCAAAGATAAAAAACCTCGAACAATGCGCCTGAAAGGATAGCGTGTGACGAACATTGACACTTTAATTATTGTATACTTTGAACTCAAAAAAATATAGTCAAAGGCACTGTCGCCATTAGACATTGGGCTCAGAGGAACCCGCATCTTTTTCATAAGGCTCCGTCCAGTTGGGCAAAATTGAGGTGTCAAAATTCAAATTTTCTAATTCAAAAAAAATTTACCTCAAACTCAAATTTCAAGTCGTTCAGTTGGGCAAAATTGAAATGTTGAAATTGAAATTAGAATTCAAATTCAAATAAAAATTACCTCAAATTCAAATTTCAAATCTTCAATTCCGTCCAAATGGACATAATCTTATAATAGATATAAGAAGTCTTTGAATGACGGATGTTGATTGTTGCGGGTCGCTTGGGTGCTCTTGGTAGACCGGTCGACTTGAACCGTCACAGCTCCGAAGCGAGCCAAGCGCGCAAACAGTCAATTTGAGATTCGTTGAGTACACTGTGACTTTTTAACGTGGAAAACCCGGAAAGGGTAAAAAACCACGCGGTCGGAGCTGTGCCGACCAAACTTCACTATCTTCTGAGGGGTTACAGTCAGGTACTTAGAATTCGAGCGCGACAGGCCGCCGCTCGTTACAATAATAGAGAGAGAGAGTGTGTGTGTGTTCCGAAGGTGACGGATCACCTCTCGAAAAACTAAGTCTTTTTCCTTCTGAGAACGGTGGAGAACAAAAGTGAGAATGCTCGGGAGAACAAAAGTGAGAATGCCGAGTCGCCTTTCGGGAGAAAGGAAATCTTCAAGTCCACGAAGGAAATCTTCAAGTCCACGAAGGAGATCTTCAAGCGCCGAAGGAGAATTCCGAGGAAATCTTCAAGAGAGCGTTATGACCGTCTCGCCCTCCGGGCAGTTCAGGCAGTTCAGGCAGTTCGGGCAGCTTTGTTGAAGGTAAGAAAGGCGACAAGCGAGTCCTGCAATCTAAGAAAAAAATACAAAAATTGAGCGTGCCTAGAATGCGAAAGTGCTCTGAGCGCGCTCAGAAGCGTTCTGAGCGCGCAATGAACACGGAAGTGTTCTGGTCACGTAACGAACACGGAAGTGTTCTGGGAGCGTTATGAGCGCGGAGTGTTCTGAGCAAACGAAGGAATGAGGAGTCGCTCCCCCAAAAGGGGAATTGGGCTCCGGTCGCACCCGACGAGGGGCGCGACTTCAGCCGAGCTCTCCACGAGCCCCCCTGCAAAAAAGGGGGGAGGGGGCTTGGTCGCACCCCATTGCGGAGAGGGGTGCGGCTTGGCCGGCACCCTAAGGGGGGTGCGGCTTGGTCGCACCCCACAAGGGGTGCGGCTTGGACGCATCCCAAAAGGGGTGCGGTTTGGCTGCACCCCACGTGGGGTGCGGTTAGGCTGCACCCCAAGGGGGGTGCGGCTTGGCCGCACCCCATGTAGGGTGCGGTTAGGCCGCACCCCCGTGACGGGGGTGCTGCCTGCGCGCTACCGCGCGCGCTATCGCGTGGTAGCGACGCACGGTAGTGCTACTGCGCGCGGGAGTGCGCGTGGTAGCACATGTGGTTACGGGCGTCATGGTTGCTGTTGGGAACAGTGCCCAGCAATGTTCCTGATTTAAAGAAGTGCTCAGCTCAATGATAAGTGCAAGCTGTATTTAATGCTCCATCTAGCTCATGCTTCCAGAGATCGACAAATGTCAAGTACTTTAACTATTTCTGTAAGTACGATATATATCGTCAAGAAGGAAGATCGACGACCGCTGAGAATTTGCGTGTTCGTCGAACGTAGAGAGCCGTTCGTCGAACGCAGAACTCAGTTCGTCGACCGTTGAGACGAGACCAGAGAAGGAGCCGTTGAGAAGGCACAAAGGGCGTGTTCGTCGAACGCAGAGAGCGTTCGTCGAACGCAGAAGCAAGATCGTCGAACTCAGAAGGAAGATCGTCGAACTCAGAAGAAAGATCGTCGAACGCAGAGAGCGTTCGTCGAACGTAGAAGCAAGATCGTCGAACTCAGAAGGAAGATTGTCGAACGCAGAGAAGACGCAGTGTCGTCGACTTCACCAAAGTGGCCTTGTCGTCAAGAAAGAACAAACATCGTCAAGAAGAATAAAAGAAGGCATGTCGTCTGAAGAAATACAAGCTGAAGACTAGCAGTTGCTGAAGCGTCGACATAACATCACTCATGTCGTCGAGAGAACAAGATGATTACGACGACAGACAGAAAGACAGAAGATCTCAACGACACAGTCAAAGAAAGCATATCGTCGTATATGCAGAATCACCAGTATGTCTCGTATCGTCGAGATACCTGCTTCAGAAGCAGAAGCAAGAAGAGTTGGAGATCTTCCAAGGTCAAAGGCATCGACAAAGTTCTGTCATCGAGATAGTTTCCATGTCACCGTAACAATGGAAATATCGTCGAGACAGATTCAAATGTTGCGGACGCGCTGTCAGCATTTAATGTCGTCGCCTGATTGTATAATCAGCGCGTGCTCTTAAGGAAAGGAGCGTCTGACACTTAAGGAACTTTTTCAGAAGACCGTTGGGGACCTCGCAGTCTTATAAAAGAGATAATAGGTTGCCCTAACACGGTATCAATCGATCAGTAAGAAAGAACTTGCGCATATAGCGAATCGAACAGTACAAGTGGCGCAAGAAAGAAAGAAAAAGAAAGAATCCCGCCGCTACACTTTAATAGAACAGTATTCTCGGCGGAGAAGAAAAAGATCAAGTAGAGAGCAAGCATCAAGTGCTCTCTGAAGAATCAGTCATCATCATCGACTGAAAAGTAGCCGATCAACACCAGGCAAAAAGAAGTGAAGGCTGAAGAAGATCCAGTGCTGAATCTCCAGATCAAAAAGCATCTTCCTCAACCTGAAGAAGCCAATCTTCATCAGGCTGCAGTCGCCAATCACCATCATGCAAAAGTAACAGTTTCCTTTACTGTAATCTTTGTAAAGGCTTGCGGGCCAAACCGTCTAGCTTGAGGGCTGGAGAGCTGTGAGGCTTGAGGGCCAGGGCAGTGGACTTGTGCGTCCGACACCATCTAGCTTGAGGGCTGGAGAGCTGTGAGGCTTGAGGGCCAGGGCAGTGGACTTGCGGGTTCGACACCGTCTAGCTTGCAGGCTGGAGAGCTGTGAGGCTTGAGGGCCAGGGCAGTGCACTTGCGGGTGCGATTTGTCGAGCTTGCGGGCTCGGGGGCAGTAGGGGCTTGCGGGCCTAGGCTATTGGGACTTGCGGGTCCGTATTGTAGGGCTTGAGGGCCTGAGTGTCGAGCTTGCGGGCTCGATGGTAGTAGGGGCTTGCGGGCCTAGGCTGTTGGGACTTGCGGGTCCGTGTTGTAAGGCTTGAGGGCCTGAAGTTTTTGGCGGTGTTTGCCGATCCTAGCACACTGCTAGGTAGGCGCAGAGGGACAAAGGACTACTCAAGACACCCGGTCTTGAGGAACCTCTATAGATCTTTTGTGTGCTTTCTGTGGTTTGCTCTTTACTTTACAGATCTACTAAGCAGAAATCAAGAACACCTAAAATGGGATAACATAATTTGAAAAACCTATTCACCCTCCCCCCTCTAGGTGATAAAGTAGACACCCTATAAACAACAAGTGGTATCAGAGGGATGTTGTTCAAATAAAGCTTAACAGCTTGAACAGATCTGCCATTGGGTATCTAAGTATCATAACTATGGAGTCAAGAATAGCTATCTGCTCCAGGGAGAACTTTTTCATTTGGAAAGTTAGAGCAAAAATATACATGGAGGCTATGGATACCAGGATGTTTCAAGTTACTCAAGAAGGGCCATATGCCCCCAAGACCATATCCAAGACAATGACTGAGGATAATATCATCCTAGCCAGCCTGGACAAAGAAGCCAAAGATATTCTTGCTGATGCAGTTGACATCTCAATATTTCAGAAACTGGCTCACTGCATAACAACAAAAGTGAAGTATCTAGTTGCCTACCTAAATCACCTAGAGGGGGGTGAATAGGTGATCTCTACGCCTTTTGCGGAATTAAAAATTAAACGTAAAGCACATCACACAAAATAGATCACAGCCACAGATAACACCAGGAATTTATAGTGGTTCCCCGTACTTGGGTACTCCACTACCGGCCTCGCCAATCTAGCACCACAGCTAGACTTGACTACCCACTAAAACTCGGATCAGAATGATCCTACAAACTCGGAGTTAAACTCCTACAAACTCAGAGAGAACCTCTCTTACAACTCGGAGAAAAACTTCTCCTACAACTCGGAGAACAACCTCTCCTACAGCTCGGAGATAACAACTCCTACAAAGATGATACAAGGTTTTGAATAAAATGATACCAGATCTGAATAACAGAGGCGTTTTCTTCCTTCTTCTTGAATGGCTTTTGAGAACAAAGAGGAAGAACAACGATCCTTCAAATCTGTCTTTGGCAATCCGAAACGATCCAATAGAGATTGTAGAATCAGAACACGGATCGATCGAATCCTTCTTTGATAGAAATCAGCAACTCAGATGAGTAGATCGATCTTCAATCGTAGGCGATGGCGAGACGGCGCTTTTCTCGTTCTTTTTGATCGGGAGAGAAAATTAGGGTTTTGAAAGATTCGAAGAACTTGTTGTAAACAACCCAAGAGCGATCCTATATATAGAGAGAAGCAATTAAGGGTTAAATCGGCCTTAAATGCACTCCATATAGCCGTTAGGATCGGGAAGGAACGTTTACAAACCGTCAAGAACCGAGAAAACAAATTAGAGAAAAACGGACAGAATTCTCGAGACATAATGGTTCTCTCGAGACATAAGGGATCTCTCGAGAACTGAGGATGAAAGAACAAAAGGTTAATGTATCGAGAATTGACGGATCTCTCGAAATATGAAGCAAAGAGAGCAGGAAAGAGATGTCTCGAGAACTCGATGATCTCTCGAGACATTACAAAGATTTCGGTAAAAAGGACTTTCGAGACATGCTTGATCTCTCGAGATATCAAGAACAGAAATACCGAGATCCAAAGGAACTTGCCTCTCGAGACATGTCAGAACTCTTGAGACATGCATGATCTCTCGAGACATATCCTTAGAAAAATTGTTTTCAACAATTTTCTTTTCTTCTCTTGAACACTTGCTGCAACCGCACTCCAAAGTCTTCAATAGTCTTGAAAATAAAGTGTACCCCAATAGAGAGATCACACATGAGTCATCACCATGTTTCATATAATGAGGGATTACATTGTATGAAACTGTGTTTGCAGACTCATTGTGACCTGACATTGATTTACACTTAGCAATGATAATCTGCAAGACAATACTAGAAAAGCATATCAAATACAAAAGCAATTCAATCTTAGTTTAAGGGTGACTTCTCACAAATCAAGGTAATTGTGAATACAATTTCCAACAATCTCCCCCTATTTGTAGAAGTCAGAACCCTATACACTAAGTTGAATTACAGCAATATAGAATAAATATGCTACACTACACAATGATATGAAAATGAACAAGTAGAGAACATCAAATCAACAATTATATATATATGTCTAAATTGAATTGTTAAGAAGACTTGATGTTCAACAAAATCAGAACCAAAACAAAATATGTCTTGTCAGCATCAGCATTATCCTTCAAGAACTCCTTTTCCTCTTTTCTTCTTGCCTGGAGAAATAAGCATAAGGCTTGGGATGGTAAAACGGAGGTGGATCCGGAGCATCAGAATTATTATAACCAAAAGCCCTGAAATGAATTCTTCTCTTCCTTTGAGCTGTCTCATGTTTTTCCCATTCAGTTGAGCTGTAGCATTCAGATCTATTCATTTTGCCTTCATGGACTAACTTATAGGATTCAAGAATAATGTCTTTTGAGACTGGACTCCAGATTTCTGGTAGAATCTTCTCAACCTGAGCTTTGTTATGGCCTGCAGAGCTAGAACTCGGAACAGATCTACTCGCAGAGGAACCTTCACCATGGTTTCTTTTTCTTTTGGTCCCAGCCCTATCTGATTGATCTACAACTAAAGGAGCCTTCCCAAGTAGTTCTTCTGGCCTTGGAGAAAACTGAGGAACAAGAACATCTGGATCAATTTCTAGCTTAGGAAAAATCTGATTATGAAGCCACGTTGCTGTTTTGAAGGAATAAGCATTAATATCAGCAATTTGCTTTAGCAGCCTGGAAGAGAACTGATCAAACTGTGATTTCCATGAGCTTTGAATAGCTGACACAGAGCTTTCCACTAAATCTGTCATTCTTTCCATTATAATGTCCTCCCCCTTTCTGACTTCTACAAATAGGGTTTGGAGAGTATCATCTTTGAAGTTTCCGACTTCATCAACAATCCTGAATGTATTTACTTCAGCCTTGTCTGACATTGAGTCTTGAAGCTTTGTCATTGTAACAGTCTGAGCCAACACTGTGCCTATACCTTCAGTTGCATGTTCAATTTGCTTGCTCCCTAGGCTCATCAAATCAGAGAGATTTTCATAATTGGATTTGATTTTAGCTAACTCCCTACCAAGATCACTTTCAACTGAGGCAATCTTCCTGTGAACAGTTGTCAAAGAGTTCTCAAACTGTTCACTCTGCTTCTTGAGCATAGCTTCAATCTTTCCCAGAAGAGAATCTGCATCAAGGATTGGAGGGGAAAGATGAGAGGAAGGAAGAGTAACAGCAGGGGCAGCAACAGGAACTACATCAGGGAGCTCTTCAATCTCAAGAGAATGAATCACATTTTCTTCTTCACAACCTAGCTCTTCTGGAGCATTCTTGGTTGTATCTAACTCTGACTCCCCCTCAACACGTAATAGGGGAGGTGATAATTCATGAACTGAATCAGCATCATCGTTTTCAAAAACAAAATCAGCACCAGACCCTGCCTTTTGGCCACTGGGACTGTGCACTTCAGATATTTCTTATTGAATATTCTTAAGAACAGCTGAAACTATCTCATTTGCTAAAGAAGTTTCTGCTTCAATAACTGATGGAGAAGGAGGTGGTGGTGATGGAACTGAATCTTGAGTGTGAACATGAGAGGGTGATGGAATAGAATCTGAAGGATCTGACTGTGTCACTAAGGGAATGAGTTCTGATGGAGCTGATGAGGGCTGACCTTTGGCTTTGGAACGGATTGGTAGCTTGGCTCGACCTGAGGCTTTAGAGCGAATCCGAGGAGGAGGAGGAGAAGAAGTAACTTTGGGTACCTGACCTTCCGAAGATGGAATTGGAATTTCTGCTTCACTTGCAACTGCAGACTGATGAGTCTCCCCCTCAGAAGCAGCACTGGCCATTCCCGGCTTCTTGATTCGAATGTCCCATCTCTGCATGGAGAGGACATTGATCTTCTTGAGATGATGGAGAACTGTACCTTTGGACATGTCAAAGATAGCTGGGTTGAACTGATTCAGAAACAATGAGATGATCCGGGCAAATTTAGGAGAATTAATGCAAGCCTTGATATTGGAGAATAAGATTTTGCCCCAATCTCTCTTTTTCCCTGACACAATTCCAACCATCAATAGAAAAGTCTCTTCAGACACATGCCCTTGTGTGCCTGTCTTGCAGAATAAAACTTTTAAGATAATGTCCACCAGGAGCTTCCCCACATCATTCATCTTGTGCCTCTTCACTGCAGAAAAATCTGAATCCAGACCACAATACCTTGCTATTCTCAACCAGTCATTGTCATCAAGCACCTCTTCAGTATCAAGCTCAGATAGATGCAAGTACTTCACGAGGGTCTTAGGTGAGATTTTTATCTTAATGCCCTTGACGAAAGAGACCAACATCCTCCCTTCCTTGATAGGCTTCACATTGATAAAGAATTCTTCCACCTCGTCAAACAGCACGCGGCAAGGATGTTCAAGAACGAATGAGAGACCAGCGGCATCAAGCAAACAGAAAAGATTCTTGAAGTCATCGGATAAACCGGCGATTCCTGACCGAACAACTTCATTGCCGACTTCAATTTTTGGATGAGGAGTAGGTGCCATTGAAGCAAGAGGTAGAGAACTGTCAAACGGAGAAGATGAAGAATCGAGAGCCACCGAGAACCACCGAAGCACAGAGATCTGTCGCGAACTGTCGCCGCTCGAGAGAAAGTCGAAAGGTCGGGGAGGTCTCGGAAATGGATTTCGTGAACATCAAGTTTTCGATTATATATATATATGATTTTGATTTGACGTTAAAGTGACATTTTGAAGAAAAATACAAAAGGAAACAGCGCGTACCTGACGTTTGGAGTTCAAAAAAAAACTATGTCTCGAGACATCGGGTATCTCTCGAGAACTCAGGAGTTTCAGCAAGTTATTTCCTTCATGGATTTCTCGAGTGATAACCCGTATCTCGAGACATCACCATATCTCGAGATCTTAAACTTGTCTCGAGAGAACCAGCCTGTCTCGAGAGTTCCCTGAAGTCCTTTGGATGATGTCGAGATTGTAAAGTGACTTGAGTTGTCGAGAAGACAGATAGTTCCCGAGACAACATATAGTTCTCGAGACATATGCCTGAAGTTTTCAGGAAAAGTTCTGAATTTTTGTAATCTTCATGTCTTCATGGTTTTGCTTGATTTGATCATTACTCCATGTTGAGCATTCCAAGTTCCGTCTTGAAGAAAGAGAACTTAGTCTCATCCAGTGGCTTCGTGAATATGTCTGCAACTTGCTTGTCCGTGGGAACATAACTCAGATTTATGTCACCCATCTCCACATGCTCCCGGATAAAGTGATATCGTAGCTCGATGTGCTTTGTCCGACTGTGAGAGACTGGATTATTTGCGATAGCAATTGCACTGGAAGAGTCGCAGAACATAGGAATGTCTTTGATCTTCATGTTGTAGTCTTGAAGTTGATTTCTTATCCATAGAAGTTGTGCGCAACAACTGCCAGCAGAAATGTATTCTGACTCGGCGGTTGATATTGCAACACAATTCTGCTTCTTGCTACTCCAGGAAATAAGTCTCCTTCCGAGGAATTGACACGTCCCGGAAGTGCTTTTCCTGTCGTCTTTGCTACCTGCAAAGTCTGCATCTGAAAAACCAATTAGTTCGCTATCATTTCTTCTTGGGTACCATAAGCCAAGATTTGGTGTGCCTTTAAGGTATCTCAAAATTCGCTTTGCAGCAGTGTAATGAGATTTCTTAGAGTTCACCTGATATCTAGCACATACACATGTAGAGAACATTATATCAGGTCTACTGGCAGTAAGGTAGAGCAAAGAGCCAATTATGCTTCTGTACTTGGTTTCATCAAAAGGTTTCCCTTTCTCATCCTTGTCCAGAGACGTAGCTGAGCTCATTGGAGTCCTCATAGAGGTTGCATTCTCCATTCCAAATTTCTTGATCAACTCCTTAGTGAACTTTGTCTGAGAAATGAAGATTCCATCTTCAGACTGTTTCACTTGAAGTCCTAAGAAATATTTCAGCTCACCATACTGCTCATTTCAAATTTCCCTTGCATAAGTTTAGAAAACTTTTTGCAGAGGTTATTGTCCGTAGAACCAAATATGATGTCATCGACATAGATTTGCACTAGCAAAATCTTGCCTTTTACTTCCCTAAGAAATTATGTTTTATCTATCTTTCCTCTTGTGAACTTGTTCTCAAGAAGAAAGTTAGATAGCGTCTCATACCAAGCTCGAGGAGCTTGTTTCAAACCATATAAAACTTTTTGTAATAAATAAACATGATTGGGATGATCAGGATTAACAAAACCTGGGGGTTGTTCAACGTATACTTCCTCTTTAATGTTTCCGTTTAGGAAAGCGGATTTGACATCCATTTGATATACGGTGAAACCCTTGAAAGCAGCATAAGCAAGGAAGAGTCTGATCGCTTCGAGCCTTGCTACTGGAGCGTACGTCTGATCGAAGTCGATACCTTCCTCTTGTCTGTATCCTTTAGCTACAAGTCTGGCTTTGTTCTTTATGATTGTTCCTTCTTCATCCAGCTTGTTTCTATACACCCACTTTGTTCCAATGACATTTTTGTCTTTGGGTTTTGGAACAAGTGTCCATACCTTACAGCGTTTGAATTGATTTAATTCTTCTTCGATAGCAATTATCCAAGATGGATCTTCATTTGCCTCTTGGAATTTCTTTGGTTCGACCTGCGAAAGAAAACTCAAATGCATATTCTCGTTAATGGTACCTCGTCTTGTTCTTATTCCTTCATGAGGATCTCCTATGATTTGATCAACTGGATGATCCCTCATGTGTCGTAGCCCGAGGTTCCTTGCATGATTTGGACCAATAGGAGTTTCTTCTACTGTTGGAGTATCTTCCTCCACTTGGATTGGCTCTTCATCAGGATGATCTTCTTCATAGGTAGTTATAGGGGGAATCTTGATGAAGTGTTGAGAATTTTCTTCAACTGGCTGATCCAAGCTTAAGTCCTGCAGCTTTGAACCTGTGTCTACAGAAGAAATACTAGAGGAGCTGCCTTGTAGCGTGCTCGTCTCATCAAATACAACATTAATAGATTCTTCTACCACTAGGGTTTTCTTGTTAAAAACTCTATATGCCCTACTATGGCTGCTATAACCTACAAAAGTACCTTCAAAACTCTTTTCACTAAACTTAGTTTTGTAATGCTTTCCATTGTTTAGCACAAAGCATTTACTACCAAAGATTCGAAAATAAGAAATGGTCGGTTTCTTGCCTTTTAGAAGTTCATAAGGAGTCTTTTCATGGTTTTTGTTTATGAGTGCTCTGTTTTGCACATGGCATGCAGTATTGACAGCTTCAGCCCAGAAATATTCAGGTAGTGAAGAGTCACTCAACATGGTTCTGCAAGCCTCAATAAGTGTTCTATTCTTTCTCTCAGCTACTCCATTTTGTTGTGGGGTTCGAGGCGAGGAAAACTCATGAAAGATACCAAGGCTTTCACAAAATTCTGTCATGGCTCCAGATTCAAATTCTGTACCATGGTCACTTCTGATTTTGACCACCGAACAGTTAAATTCATTATGGACTTGCCTGACAAAGCTAGTAAAAGTGTCAAAGGTATCTGACTTGTGTTTCAGAAAGAATACCCAGGCAAAACGAGAGTAATCATCCACAATAACCAATGTGTAAGACTTTCCTCCTAAACTCCTAATTTGCAAAGGACCAAACAAATCCATATGGAGCAGGTACAAACACCTGGTTGAATCTTTGCCAATAATGCTCTTAAAGGTAGCCCTTGTTTGCTTGCCTTTTACACATGCATGACAAGGTCTATCTTTAACGCACTTAACATCTGGTGCATCGCGCACTAAGTTTTGAGAAAACAATTTATTAATAGTTTTGAGATTTATATGTGCTAATCTCTTATGCCATTGATCAACAAGAGATGCACTATCTTTAGCTAAAAGACACACGGGTATAGAAGATGATATACAAAGAAAATTTAAACAAAATATGTTTCTACAGCGAATGCCTGATAAAATCGTTTCATGATTTTCAGCCGACTTTATCAAACACTTATCTTTATGAAAATCAACAATGTATCCTTTATCACAAAGTTGACTTATGCTTATCAGATTATGTTGTAATCCTTCCACATAAGCTACATCGGAAAACGATACATTACCATTAGAAATCATACCATAGCCTTTAGTTATTCCTTTGTCTGAACCGCCAAAAATAACTTTTGGACCGTTCGCAACTGGAATGTAGTTTTGCAAAAGGCTTCTTGTCCCAGTCATATGCCGAGAGCATCCACTGTCCAAGTACCAGATAGGACATACCTGCAAAAACAGATTATTTTGCCTTAGGAGCCCAAACAGATTTGGGTCCTTGGTCCCTTGTCAGTTGAGCACCACGATGAATGTTAACATTGCGAGTGGTCTGCCTTGCAACGTTCACTTGTGGTCTCCTAGTATACGTTGTGTTGAACCAACAATCAACAGCAAAGTGACCAATTTTGCCGCAGCACCAACAGTCGAATCTGTTGTACCTTCTTTTTACACTCTCCTGCTTAACTTTTTGAACGTTAGCTCTTGCAGGAGCAGTCCTTCTAGATGAGGACGCCTCATGGGGGCAGCACACATAAGGTGGTACTGTCTTCTTCTGCTTTGGTGCAACAGCCTTTACTTTTGGTGCTTTCTTAGCGCTCGGACCATGAACAAACGGACCGTACCCTTTCCGATTAATCTCTTGATAAGGTGCTTGGAAAGCACTATCACCAAAGTTTCGGGGAGGAGCCCATTCCTTATGATCATTCACAGGCGTAAAAGGGATTGGTCGTGTGAAATGACCATAGGAACTCTCCATATCATAAGCATTCGTAGGGAATATAACTCTCTTGAATGCTACAGGCTCTTGATGAGCTTTTCCTTTTTCTTTGGTGGTAGCTTTCTTAGTAGCCAAACCATTCTTCTTAGCAATTGTGTTTTTAGAAGAATTGCTAGTACTAGCTTCATGCCCTATACCGCTACCTTTTGCCTTAGTGGTAAAAGTACCAATAATTGGCAGAACAGTTTTAGGTTGAGAGAATGCTTCAACCAACTTCTTCTCAGCCGCAAGCTGTTCCTCCAAGACATTTATCGAATGATCTCTCAAGGCAAGAGTCTCTTCCGAGCTTTTGATCTTGTCTTTCAAGGCTTGGACTTCCTCTTTGAGAGAAGAAAGTTCTTCAACTTCTTTTCTCAAGTTAGATTCCACCTCCTTGAGAGCCATGATCTCCTTACCCTGAGTTTTGACAACCTTTCGGCACTTGTCAAAGCTCTGGAGCATTTTGGTATATTGAGACATGAGCTCAGATTCATCGTCTGTGGGGTTATCCTTTTGTTCAGCCGAAGCATAATCAGAATCAGATAGGATAGTGTGATCATTTACCTTTCCGGTGTACGGGGGTGCTTCTTCATCATCAGACATGGCCATCAGTCCGAAGTAAGCTTCTTCTTCATCACTCGACTCATCGGAGTCACTATCGCTCAGAGTTTTGGCTTTCTTAGCGACGAAACTTCTATCTGATTTCATCTTTCCGTGAGTGGATTTCTTGTCTTCTTTTCTTCCACCTTCTTTCTTCTTGTAGGGACACTCAGCAATTATGTGTCCTGGCTTATTACAACAGTAGCAAATAATGTCAGAAGAAAAATGTTTGTTCTGTTTCAATTTGTACCTGTCATTATTGCTTGAGCCCTTCCTGTGATAGTCGCCATCACGACGAGAATGTTTATGATCCGAGGAAGACGACTTGTTATTCATGTGCCTTCGTTTGTTCAGCAGTTTCTTAAACTGACGGGAAATCAAAGAGAACTCCCCATCAGACAATTCGGAACAGGAGGAGCTGGCTTCCGATTCTTCTTCATTATCAGATTCTTTTTCTCTGATCGGTATCATGGCTTTGCTCTTCTTTGAACTCTCTGCCTTCAAGGCTAAGGTTCTTTCTTTGCTTGAAGCTCGATTTACATCCTCTTCAGACTTTCGGATGTTCATTTGCAGTTCATGAGACAACAACTTCCCAAATAGATTTTGAGGTTCTAGACTTAGCAGTTTTCCAAACTCTCTAATAGCAACAATCTTGCTATCCCAGTCTTTCGTTAGGGAACGCAAGAATTTGTCATTTAGTTCACCGTTTGTGAACTCCCTGTCGTAGTTCCTCAGACCATTGACTATTTTGAAGAATCGCTCGTACGCATCAGCAATGCACTCCTTCTTATTCTGCTTAAACGCCTCGTACTCTTGATTAAGTAGAGACCTTCTATCTTCTCTTACCTCGTCAGTACCTTCCATTAGAACAATTAAGGATGTCCACATCTCTTTGGCTGATTTGCAGTGGATTAAGTTTTGCAACATGGAATCGTCCACTGCACTAGCAATTATGTTCTTAGCCTTCTTGTCAAGAGCAACAAGAGCTATCTCATCCTTAGTCAAATCCATCATTTTCTTAGGTATCTGAACAGTAGGATTTGTTGACGAAGCGGTCATTGGCACATGGGGACCTTCTTCCACGACTTGGAAGATTCTGGGATCTGCAGCTTCCATATAAAAACGGACTCTTTCCTTCCACATAGGAAAGTTGGCCTTAGTGCAGATGGGCAGTTTCAGAGAGGATTCCTTGACTCTATCCATGGCTTGCTAGCAACTAGAAGGATGGATCCTGTTCAAGGTGTTAACCTAGCAACGAACAACGACCCTCTGATACCAATTGAAGTATCTAGTTGACTACCTAAATCACCTAGAGGGGGGTGAATAGGTGATCTCTACGTCTTTTGCGGAATTAAAAATTAAACGTAAAGCACAGCACACAAAATAGATCACAGCCATAGATAACACCAGGAATTTATAGTGGTTCCCCGTACTTGGGTACTCCACTGCCGGCCTCGCCAATCTAGCACCACAGCTAGACTTGACTACTCACTAAAACTCGGATCAGAATGATCCTACAAACTCGGAGTTAAACTCCTACAAACTCAGAGAGAACCTCTCTTACAACTCGGAGAAAAACTTCTCCTACAACTCGGAGAACAACCTCTCCTACAGCTCGGAGATAACAACTCCTACAAAGATGATACAAGGTTTTGAATAAAATGATACCAGATCTGAATAACAGAGGCGTTTTCTTCCTTCTTCTTGAATGGCTTTTGAGAACAAAGAGAAAGAACAACGATCCTTCAAATCTGTCTTTGGCAATCTGAAACGATCCAATAGAGATTGTAGAATCAGAACACGGATCGATCGAATCCTTCTTTGATAGAAATCAGCAACTCAGATGAATAGATCGATCTTCAATCGTAGGCGACGGCGAGGCGGCGCTTTTCTCGTTCTTTTTGATCGGGAGAGAAAATTAGGGTTTTGAAAGATTCGAAGAACTTGTTGTAAACAACCCAAGAGCGATCCTATATATAGAGGGAAGCAATTAAGGGTTAAATCGGCCTTAAATGCACTCCATATAGCCGTTAGGATCGGGAAGGAACGTTTACAAACCATCAAGAACTGAGAAAACAAATTAGAGAAAAACGGACAGAATTCTCGAGACATAATGGTTCTCTCGAGACATAAGGGATCTCTCGAGAACTGAGGATGAAAGAACAAAAGGTTAATGTATCGAGAATTGACGGATCTCTCGAAATATGAAGCAAAGAGAGCAGGAAAGAGATGTCTCGAGAACTCGATGATCTCTCGAGACATTACAAAGATTTCGGTAAAAAGGACTTTCGAGACATGCTTGATCTCTCGAGATATCAAGAACAGAAATACCGAGATCCAAAGGAACTTGCCTCTCGAGACATGTCAGAACTCTCGAGACATGCATGATCTCTCGAGACATATCCTTAGAAAAATTGTTTTCAACAATTTTCTTTTCTTCTCTTGAACACTTGCTGCAACCGCACTCCAAAGTCTTCAATAGTCTTGAAAATAAAGTGTACCCCAATAGAGAGATCACACATGAGTCATCACCATGTTTCATATAATGAGGGATTACATTGTATGAAACTGTGTTTGCAGACCCATTGTGACCTGACATTGATTTACACTTAGCAATGATAATCTGCAAGACAATACTAGAAAAGCATATCAAATACAAAAGCAATTCAATCTTAGTTTAAGGGTGACTTCTCACAAATCAAGGTAATTGTGAATACAATTTCCAACAAAAAGAGATGTGGGACTCTCTAACAATTCTTATGGAAAGATCAGGAGAAGAAGGAAGCAAAGCAACTGAGAAGAAAGTCAGAACATTGAGTGACAGTGACTCAAGCTGTTCAGACTCAGAAGAGAAAACTCAGTTTGGATTGAGTGTCCTATCTGAGTCAGAGGAAGAAGTCCAGGATGAAGTCTCACCTGAACAAGTATGCATAAGAGCTCCTCTATCTACCTCAGACTCAGATTCAGAGACGAGCTCATATGGTAATGATTACTGGTCCAAGTCAAACAATGATCTCCTAGAAGATGTCAAGATGCTCAAGATGCTATGCAAGGAGCAGGATACAAAGATCTCCTCCCTTCAAGCAAGAAATCTTGATCTCTCAGAGAAAGCAGAGAGGCTAACTCTAGAGAATGCAGACTTTTGTCAACTCAAAAAGAACTTCAAGGCAAGCTCCAACCTTGACTTGATAGACAAATTTGGGAAAACTCTGAAGGCATTGATTGAGAGCAAGAAGCTGTGCTGCTCACTAACCAGAGAAGTAGCTCTTCTGAAGAAGAACAAATTTCAGCCCAAAGTCCTGAAATCTAAAAATGACAACATTAGAAGGGTGGAGAGTAAACTCCCCTTTATGGTAAAGCCTATGACAAGCTCCTCCAAACCAGAGACCTCTCCTCTACTGGTAAATGGTTGCTGCTCCACTCAAAGAAGGGAGCAGGGAAGCTTCAAGGAAGACAGGTCAGACAGACCCTGTGGGGAGAAGGTTAGCTTGAGGAAGGTAATCTCATCCTCCAACAAGAGTGCTGGGCAAACCAATCTTGGGCATTTCAAGATTGGGAGCTTCACAAGTGGAGCAAAGAACATGCCAAAAACCACAATGGTACCTCAGGAAGTTATGAGGAGGCAGAAATTTGCTGAGCCCAGAAAAGAGAAGAAATCCTCAGAGAAGACTAACTCCAGATGGAAAACAGTGAATAGTGACTGCAAACATCATATCTACCATCAGCACAGTTCACCTTCTCTGCTTCATTCATTTGTTCACACACAAAGAACTCCTGCTCATACAGTCAGCCAGAAAAGAAGATATAACAGGTATGAATGTTGGTGCTGTGGAAAGACTGGACACTTTGCAATTGATTGTTGGTACAATCCAACTGCTCCAAGGGTAACAAATGCTAAACTGACAAATAATATTTTTCATAATCACTATGCATACCCTAGGGCAGTTATATCCAGTATGCCCGTCAAAGCTAACAACTTCCTAGGACCCAAATTCACTTGGGTTCCTAAGGGCTTATAATCTTATCTTGCAGGTAATCCAAGTGCCCACTAGAAGCAAATCTGGGCCTTGGACAAGGTGGCTATTCTGACCCATTAACAGAACAGCAAAGTCTATTTACTAACAAAACTGATGCAGATATCTTACTAAAAGAGGGCTAAAAGCTGCATAGGGTTGGTGCCAAAGGATAACTCCCAAGCAAAGCGAAAGAATGCCCTAGACAGACATGTAAGGAAGAATTGACTCGTCGATTCGAGAAGATGTTACGATGACAAAGATTCAAACTGGGAGGATGCACAATTTTGACAACAATAAGCGCATCGGCAAAATATAATCGGGATATTTATCACGGGATTAGATGGGTCCATCAGAGCCGTCTGATCATTTTTTAGGTACGCGCCTCTTCATCCACCGACACTATAAATAAAGTGAATGCTCGAAAATAAAAATTACTCTATCATTTGCCCTAAGCCATTCCGTCGACAAACCATTGCCTCCTTTGTCGTGCTGCTCTCTCTCTCACTCCGAATCAATGGCTCCCAAGAAAGAAGAAGTGATCTCCGGTTGCAAACTTCAGCGAGGGGGTTTTAACGCTTGCTCCAACGAGATAAAATCAGTAATAGGGCTGCTGGAGGCATCGGGACTGGAATATGCCCTATGTGAACCCTCGGTTCTTCTCCACCGAGAATTAGGCGAGTTCTTTGCCGAAGCAAAGCTCGACCACACTAAAACACGGATAAAGTCCATGGTGGGAGGCAAGAAGGTTAAGATATCCGCAAAAAGCCTTGGAAAAGCACTGAACCTGCCAAGCATCCAAGGGGGAGAGGAAGAAGAAGAGCTGACCTCTAAGGATATGTCAGCAAGTTACACATGGTGCAGACACACAGAGAAGACCTACGGGTCTATTAAGAGAGTTGAATTCAATCAGAAGGGGAAGCTGTTGGCCGACATTGTTGGCAAAGTGTTATTGTGCAAACCTGGTTCCCACGACCGCATATCCAAAGACATGTGTTTACTGTCATGGCCAGAATAATCCACTCTAAGAAAACCAATTGGAGTGAATTCCTCTTCCTGAGAGTGAAGAACACCCTGAAGTCCCCCTCGTATGGAAGAATATTGTCCCTTTTTCTTCTAAACATCCAGGGTGATGTATTGCATAAGAGAATGGGAGTACCTCTTCATTACTCCAAGAAATTGGATGCAAAGATGTTGGACCGATGGGATAGGTCCATCCCCAAACCATCCTCTGATGTTCAACCTGCTCCAAAAAAATAGAAGAAACCAGCAACCCAAATAAACCCCTCCGTAGAAGAAGAGTCATCAAGCAGCCCTGATGACATTGCACCACCCCCACACCATCCTGCTCCATCCGGAGGTGAAACATCCAACAAAGAAAATGATCATGTATCAATCCATGAACCTGCTCCTATAGAGGTTATTGAAAATGCTGAAAATCCCAACTTGGGGAGTGTTCCTGCTGAGGGGGAGTCCCAACTTGGGAGCTCAGCCCAAGACGCAGAGATGTTTGATGGGGAGCTCTCAACTGGAGGCTCACATCAGGAGAATGCACAACTTAAGGGGGAGACCCAACTGGGGTACTCTGCCCTAGAAAATGTAGCAAGCAAAGTAGTGTTGGTAGCTCCAAGTGAGCCCCTGCCAGAAGGATCTAAAGGGAAAGCCAAGATCACAACGCACATTAGTGAAGAGTCTTCTGAAGATGTCAGTAAAGCAGATCCACAAGGAGAAGGAGATCAAGAAGGACAAACTGCTGAGCCATCTTCGACTCAGACATGATCTCTCTTCCACATGCTATCAGCTCTACTATCTGCTCAGCGAAAACATCTTGAACAATTCATAGTAAAAACTGTGGATGATCTACGAAAAGAGATGAAGGGGGAAATTCAGAAAGTAAAGAGCGACATACACAACCTCAACACCAAATGCGCTCATTTCTATATTATGGCAGCTCCCGCAATTGATAAAATGAGTGAGGAAGTTAATAAAGTGGGACATCACACCCACAAAATCCTGAAAGAGCAAGGCAAATTCTCAGATAATGTGTATTATGGTCTTAAGCAGATCGAGACAGATGCTGAAAATAACCGAAATCAAATTCTGAATAAAGTTAATGAGAACGCTCATACGTTAGACTCACATTTGCTGGAGGTAAACAACAATCTGGATACAACTGAACAATCCCTGCATAACAAGCTGAATCAAGTCAGAGAAGGACTCGAGGAAAGGGTATTTGAACAAGCCCTAAATGGGGAGAATGAAATAATCAATGTTAGTTCACATCAGGCGATGTGGATAACAAACCAAATAAAACAGTCGTTGCAACAACCCCCATCAGTCTATGATAATGCCAATCCTTCTGCAAGCACTGACTCTGCTGAATATGGGATAGAATTTGGAGAATCAGCCACTTCTAGGAAAAGGAAGAGAATTCAAAGCAACCAGTACATGCAAAAGAGACTAAGGGAAATTCAGCTGGATCCACAATCCGGAAGGTGGAGTCCAGAATCAAGAGAAATAATAACAGAATCGTGGATCCAATTTGGATACCCTCAAGAGGATTATCAGAAAGTATATCAATCAGTTGAATGGAAGAAGCATCTGAAGCAGCTGGAAAGGAGGAAGAACCATAAGCACGCATTCCCACAAGGTCCTCCTCCTTCTCCTAAGAGAATTCCCCTGCCCATCAACTACCTTCAGAGGCAAAAGCAGAAAAACAAAGGAGCAAGCAGCAGCAGACGCTGATGGGGCAACAAATTATAATCTTAATTTGTTTTGATGAGACAAATGAATGCTAATGCTTATTATTGAACATTTAATCTATCTATAGGCTTGAAGAACATCTCATTTCTTTATATAATTGCTGCTTTAAGTATGATGCTACTATTTGAAATGATATATTTTTTCATGTGTGGCATTTATCATTGAGGTAAGTTAGGGCTTCTTCAAATAGGGGGAGATTGTTGGGAACAGTGCCCAACAATGTTCCTAATTTAAAGAAGTGCTCAGCTCAATGATAAGTGCAAGTTGTATTTAATGCTCCATCTAGCTCATGCTTGCAGAGATCGACAAATGTCAAGTACTTTAACTATATCTGTAAGTACGATATATATCGTCAAGAAGGAAGATCGACGATCGCTGAGAATTGGCGTGTTCGTCGAACGCAGAGAGCCGTTCGTCGAACGCAGAACTCAGTTCGTCGACCGCTGAGACGAGACCAGAGAAGGAGCCGTTGAGAAGGCACACAGGGCGTGTTCATCAAACGCAGAGAGCGTTCGTCGAACGCAGAAGCAAGATCGTCGAACTCAGAAGGAATATCGTCGAACTCAGAAGAAAGATCGTCGACCGCTGAGACTCAGCAAGATCGTCGAACGCAGAGAGCGTTCGTCGAACGCAGAAGCCAGATCGTCGAACTCAGAAGGAAGATCGTTGAACGCAGAAGCAAGATCGTCGACCGCTGAGACTAAGCAAGATCGTCGAACGCAGAGAAGACGCAGTGTCGTCGACTTCACCAAAGTGGCCTTGTCGTCAAGAAAGAACAAACATCGTCGAGAAGACTAAAAGAAGGCATGTCGTCTGAAGAAAGACAAGCTGAAGACTAGCAGTTGCTGAAGCGTCGACATAACATCACTCATGTCGTCGAGAGAACAAGATGATTACGACGACAGGCAGCAAGACAGAAGATCTCAACGACACAGTCAAAGAAAGCATATCGTCGTATATGCAGAATCGCCAGTATGTCTCGTATCGTCGAGATACCTGCTTCAGAAGCAGAAGCAAGAAGAGTTGAAGATCTTCCAAGGTCAAAGGGATCGACAAAGTTCTGTCGTCGAGATAGTTTCCATGTCGTCGTAACAATGGAAATATTGTCGAGACAGATTCAAATGTTGCGGACGCGCTGTCAGCATTTAATGCAGCCGCCTAATTGTCTAATCAGTGCGTGCTCTTAAGGAAAGGAGCGTCTGACACTTAAGACACTTTTTCAGAAGACCGTTGGGGACCTCGCAGTCTTATAAAAGAGATAATAGGTTGCCCTAACACGGTATCAATCGATCAGTAAGAAAGAACTTGCGCATATAGCGAATCGAACAGTACAAGCGGCGCAAGAAAGAAAGAAAAAGAAAGAATCTCGCCGCTACACTTTAATAGAACAGTATTCTCGACGGAGAAGAAGAAGATCAAGTAGAGAGCAAGCATCAACTCTCTGAAGAATCAATCATCATCATCGACTGAAAAGTAGCCGATCAACACCAGGCAAAAAGAAGTGAAGGCTGAAGAAGATCTAATGCTGAATCTCCAGATCAAAAAGCATCTTCCTCAACCTTAAGAAGCCAATCTTCATCAGGCTGAAGTCGCCAATCACCATCAGGCAAAAGTAATAGTTTCCTTTACTGTAATCTTTGTAAAGGCTTGCGGGCCAAACCGTCTAGCTTGAGGGCTGGAGAGCTGTGAGGCTTGAGGGCCAGGGCAGTGGACTTGCGGGTCCGACACCGTCTAGCTTGAGGGCTGGAGATCTGTGAGGCTTGAGGGCCAGGGCAGTAGACTTGCGGGTCCGACACCGTCTAGCTTGCGGGCTGGAGAGCTGTGAGGCTTGAGGGCCAGGGCAGTGCACTTGCGGGTGCGATTTGTCGAGCTTGCGGGCTCGGGGGCAGTAGGGGCTTGCGGGCCTAGGCTGTTGGGACTTGCGGGTCCGTATTGCAGGGCTTGAGGGCCTGAGTGTCAAGCTTGCGGGCTCGGGGGCAGTAGGGGCTTGCGAGCCTAGGCTGTTGGGACTTGCGGGTCCGTGTTGTAAAGCTTGAGGGCCTGAAGTTTTCGGCATTTGCCGATCCTAGCACACTGCTAGGTAGGCGCAGAGGGACAAAGGACTACTCAAGACACCCGGTCTTGAGGAACCTCTATAGATCTTTTGTGTGCTTTCTGTGGTTTGCTCTTTACTTTACAGATTTACTAACCAGAAATCAAGAACACCTAAAAGGGGATAACATAATTTGAAAAACCTATTCACCCCTCCCCCTCTAGGTGATAAAGTAGACACCCCATAAACAACAATTGTGCGTGGTCTTGCACGGGTGGTTGATTACGAAGATAGTGGGTTTGCCCACTCTCCCACTCTTCCCTCACCTCCTTAGTGGGGTTTGGGAATAACTACCTCTTGGACTTCCATATAGATAGATGAGAGCTATGTATGAGTGCATATCATAAGCCCCCCAAACCTTCGAAGTCCGAATTAGCATGTGGAAGAGTTCGGAGGTTTTTGGCTTTTTTGCGGCGGCTTTGACTATTGACATCTTTGTGCGACGTGTCGGAAGTCGTTGCTCGACTCTAGTTGTGGGAGAAACTCCTATCTCGCCTTGATCGGTTGCGGGTTTGCTGCCCAGTGATTGCGTCGTAGATTGCGGCGAGCTTGCCGTTTAGCGTCGATACCTGAGTAGTTTGATAGTTTTTCATAAAATAACGGACGAGTCTACGCGAGTCTGAGCTCGCGGCTTTTTCATAGTAGATTATAAATTTGCGCGAGTCTGGGCTCGCGGCTTTTACATAGTGGAAAATTAGTTTGCACGAGTCTGAGCTCGCAGTTTTTTTATAGTAAAAAATTAGTTTGCGCGAGTCTGAGCCCGTGGCTTTTACACAATAGAATATAGATTTGGTCGGTGAATAGCGAGGGTATTCAAACCGTGGGCGAACGTAAGAGGGGAGGGCCCTTACGACGTCGGGACCCGACGGCGGAAGAGAAGGGCGAACCTTCAATCGACGGCGGTACGAAGTGTTGGAGCCTATGTTACGCATCTCTTGGTTTGAGAATAACAAATACCGTGTTGTATTTGATCTTGCATTTTGTGTGTTTATAGTGTGCAGTTTATACAGGAATTATAGATACGCATCCCTATGAGTAGTATGTTGTTTGAAGACGATTCTCTTAAAAGAGAGTTAACACCCCGCGTTAGCGTTAATGCCTCGCGTTAATGTTTTCGTCGATAAGGGATGTCGTCGAAGAGGGAATGACGTCGAGAAGAAGTATCGTCAAGTACCCAGAGACAACGCCAGCGTTTACTCTTAACGCTTGCGTTGAGTCAACGATTTGCCACGATCTTGACGGTTGCGTGGATTTAGCCGCGACTGTGCACGATCACTAACGCTGGCGTTAACTCTTAACGCCAGGCATTAGCTCCCGTGCCTATTTAAAAAGCATCCCCTCTCATTATTTTGTTATTGATTCTATTGCCTCTAAAGCCAGCATTCTGATTCTTTTGAGAGAGGCTCATGTACAACTATTGAGAGATCTCCCTTGGGCTAACATAAAGATCTTTAGAAGATTTTGAATGAGAAGGTCTACAACGCATATTCCATACGAAGGACGATCGCTTCAAGAACGCTAACGTCTACATCGCCTTCGTCTTCACCTTCAAAATTTCTTGGGGAGTTTCTCTTACTTTATCTTTATCTTGTAATATTTTACTTTTTCCTTTTGTAATTTGTGCGGAGAAATCTTTCAGGAGAACGTCGGATTCCGGGAAGGGTTCTGTGGGTAATTCGCTTTGTGTTGGCGACTAGGTCCTTGTGCGGCTTATGGTGTAATTCGCCGCCTTGTGCGTGGTGACTAGGTCGATGTTAGATCTAGGGGGTGGCTAGAAGCCTTATCTGAGGTTAGATAGGCTATAGCCAACCGGTCCTTGGGAGAAGGACCGGTGAAACAACAAAAAGTGTTTTTACATATTCTCGCATTGAATTCTAACGTTATAGAAATCAAACATTTGTGTATTCAATTTATTATGAAATAAAATCATGTCTTGTAATGTTCTATTCAATTGATTTTATTTCATCTTCAAGAATGTTTTAATTTATATTTTCATTAAAGTATTAAAATTTACATTTGTGTAATTATCTTTGAAATACAATAATCATTTTCATTATCTCTGATTTTCTGGAATTGTATTCATTTAAGATTTCATAAGTAAAATCACTGTGACAATCGTTTTGTGCTAAGGAATATTTCTGGAGAGCTAACGCCCAGCGTTAACATTTAACGCCAGGCGTTAGCAACAGTTAACAAAAAGTTTTCTTTCTCTTGTTTAAAAAGGAATCTCCAATACAATCTTTTCTGAGATATCAAAATATATTTTCTTATAAAATATTCCTAAACTTTGGTCACAAACTTTGATAAATTTAATTAAGATTTAAAATTCCATAAAACCCTTATTCACCGCCCTCTAAGGGCGCCGTAAGATCCAACACGAAGTCCTCGGGGCAGGGGCCCGAAGTGGCCGGTGAATAGCGGGTGTATTCAAACCGTGGGCGAACGTAAGATGGGCAGGCCCTTACGATGCCGGGACCCGATGGCGGAGGAGAAGGGCGAACCTTCAATCGACGGCGGTGCGAAGTCCCCGGGGCAGGGCCCCGAAATGGCCGGTGAATAGCGGGTGTATTCAAACCATGGGCGAACGAAAGAGGGGCAGACCCTTACGACGTCGGGACCCGATGGCGGAGGAGAAGGGCGAACCTTCAATCGGCGGCGGTGCGAAGTCCCCGGGGCAGGGCCCCGAAATGGTCGGTGAATAGCGGGTGTATTCAAACCGTGGGCGAACGTAAGAGGGCAGTCCCTTACGACGCCGGGACCCGACGACGGAGGAGAAGGGCGATCCTTCAATCGACGGCGGTGCGAAGTCCCCGGGGCAGGGCCCCGAAATGGCCGGTGAATAGCGGGTGTATTCAAACCGTGGGCAAACATAAGAGGGGCTGGCCCTTACGACGCTGGGACCCGACGGCGGAGGAGAAGGGCGAACCTTCAATCGACGGCGGTGCGAAGTCCCTGGGGCAGGGCCCCAAAATGGATGATAAAAAGCGCTTTTGGGGGCGAAGAAGATCATAATGATTTTTCTTAATTGAATATAGGTGTCAAAACACATTTTCATAGTAGAGGATCATTTTGCGTACGACTATCGTAATACAAGATAAGTTTGCACAAGTCTGAGCTCGCGGATTTGTACATAATATATAATATAAGATAAGTTTGCACGAGTCTGAGCTCGCGGCTTTGCATACAATATATAATATAAGATAAGTTTGCGCGAGTCTGAGCTCGCATCTTTTTGCGTGATAGAAGACTTACCATTACTGATAAAAGCGGTGCAGGTTCTGGGCGTTCCAGGTGCGTGGTAGAGTCTTCCCTTCCGCAGTTCTGAGCCTGTATGTTCCGGGTTTTATGACCGTAGTGACAACGTACGGACCTTCCCAAGTTTGTGAGAGTTTATCTCCTTGGGGACCTTTGTCATCCGCCTCGATGCTGCGTAGGACGAGATCTCCTACATTGATTGGTTTGGGCTTCACCCTTCTGTCGTAGAGCTGAGCTACGCGCCTTTGGTAGGTTGCGGCACGCTGGGCAGCATCGTCTCAGATTTCGGGGATCAAGTCGAGATTTTCCCGAAGCAGCTCGTCATTCTTGTTGGGATCGAAAGTTAACACCCGAGTGCTTGGAACGCCGATGTCGATGAGGATGGCAGCTTCAGTACCGTAATGAGGTTATAAGGTGTCTCTCCTGTAGGAGTCCTCTCTATTGCGCGGTATGCCCATAGTACACTTGGGAGTGCGTCCACCCATTTTCCCCCAGCTTCTTCTAAGCGCGTCTTCAATCCTTTGAGGATGGTGCAGTTCGTGACTTCCACTTGCCCGTTGGTTTGCGGATGTGCTACGACCATGTCACGAAGATTGATTTTCAGGTCCTCGAACATCTTGGTGAAGGATTTCCCGGTGAACTGAGTGTCGTTGTCAGCAATGATTGGTGCTGGGATACCGAAGCGGCAGATAATGTTCTTCCAGACAAACTGTTTGGCGTTCTCTTCTGTGATTTTGGCCAGGGGCTCCGCTTCTACCCACTTGGTGAAGTAGTCGATGGATAGGATGATGAACTTCCTCTGCCCAGATGCTAGAGGTAGGGGCCGAGGAGATTGATTCCTCATTGCACGAATGGCCATGCACTTTGGAGTGTGGAGAGCGCGACCGGGGGCTGATGAGGTACGTTTGCGTGCAGCTGACAACTCCTGCACTTTTGGACTAGCTCGGTCGCGTCCTTCTTCATTATTGGCCAATAAAAATCTTGGCGTAGTATCTTCCGGGCCAAAGCTTTCCTGCCTAGGTGTTCTCCGCAGATTACCCCATGTACTTCTATTAGGGCGTAGTCTGCCTCGCCCGTCGGTAGGCACTTTAGATAAGGCCCTGAGAATGCCCTCTTGTAAAGCTCCCCGTCTACGATGGCGAATGATGCCGCTCACATCTGTAATCTTCGTGCTTCCAGACGGTCTTCGGGGAGGTGCCCGTGCACGAGGTAGGCTCGCACTGGGGTCATCCAGGACGACTCTTCTTGGTGGACGGTCCCGATTTCCCATGGCCCTTGAATACTTGGAACCACGATCTCTTCCACTCGGCGCCTTCGGGATTGGTAGCTGGTGGGTGAAGTTGCAAGCTTAGATAGAGCGTCTTCCCTGAAATTCTGCTCTCGGGGGATGGTCAGGATTTGGTATGACGGGATCTTCTGAAGGAGAAATCTCACAAGCGCGAGATATTTCGTCATCTGGTCGTTCTTGGCCTCGTAGTTTCCCTCAACTTGTGAGACTACGAGTTGGGAGTCTGCGTAAATTGTCAGGTTCTCTGCTTTGCAATCGATGGCGAGCCGGAGGCCGGCGATCAGTGCCTTGTACTCCGCGATGTTGTTGGTTGCGGGGAATTTTAACCTGAGGCCGTAATCTAAGGTAATCTCATCGGGACTTATGAGGAGCAATCCTGCTCCGGCCACTTTAGCTCCTGAAGCATTGTCGACGTAGAGAGCCAGCGGGGGCTAGTGGCATCTTTGATAGTAGTTGCTTCTGGTGGGATGGCGTACTCTACAACAAAGTCGGCGAGTACTTGCGACTTGATGTCCGGCCGGGGCAGGAATTGGATGTCAAACTCGCCGAGCTCTACGACCCATTTTACTAGCCTCCCTGAGACTTCTGGTTTCTGGAGGATTGTTCGCAGCGGGAGCTGAGTCAACACTTTTACTGTATGAGCCTGGAAGTAGGGCCAAAGTTTTCTTGCGGAGAAGACGAGAGCTAAGGCTGTCTTGTCCGCTGCCGGATACCTGTCTTCGGTATCGGTAAGGACTTTGCTGAGGTAGTAAACTGGCCGTTGTACCCCCTCCCCCTCGTCTTTCATGAGCACCGAGCTGAGATCCGTAGGCGAAACTATCGGGTATAGGAACAGGTTTTCTCCGGGGACGGGCTTTGATAGAAGCGGTGGTGAGGCCAGGTATTGTTTGAGAAGTTCGAAGGCCGCCTGACACTCGTCAGTCCACTGGAACCCGAAGTGGCGCGCTCCCCGGAGAATTTTTAAGAAAGGGAGGTACTTGTCTCCCGTCTGTGACAAGAAACGAGATAATGCAGCGATCCTCCCGTTCAGGCGTTGCACTTCCTTAATTGAACGAGGTGACGCCATATCCTCCAACGCCTTGATTTTTTCGGGGTTGGACTTAATTCCCCGATGGTTTACCATGAAACCCAAGAACTTTCCCGCCGTCACACCAAACGCGCATTTGCTAGGGTTGAGCCGCATCTGAAAGCGACGAAGAAGCTGAAAGCACTTTCCCAAGTCTTTCAAGTGGTCGCAACGGTGGACGCTCTTCACCAGCATGTCGTCCACGTATACCTCCATTGTTTCTCCGATGAGGCTCTTGAAGACATTGTTCATCAGCCTTTGGTAGGTGGCTCCGACATTTTTAAGGCCGAACGGCATCACCTTATAGCAGTAGACTCCTTTGTCGGTGCGGAAGGCGGTATGCTCCTCGTCTGCGGGGTTCATCCTTATCTGGTTGTAGCCTGAACAAACATCCATGAAGCTGAGTAGTTCATGGTCGGCCGTCGCGTCGACGAGCTGGTCGATCCTCGGGAGGGGGAAACTGTCTTTTGGGCACGCCTAGTTTAGGTTGCTGTAGTCGATGCACATTCGCCACTTCCCCATGGCCTTTTTCACCATGACCACGTTATCGAGCCACGTGGGATATTCTGCTTCGCGGATGAACCGCGCCTCCAGGAGTTTAGCTACTTCCTCTTCGATTGCCTTCAGCCGCTCGGGGGCGAAGTTCCTCTTCTTTTGAATCACAAGCCTGCAGTCAGGGTTAATGTTTAAAGAGTGAAAAATAACTTCATGGTCTACCCTCGGCATGTCTTCCGGGTTCCAAGCGAAAATGTCTTCATTCTCCTGTAGGAAGGTTGTGAACTCTTCTCATTCTTCTTGCGACAAGAGTGACCCGACCTGAACAGTCCGAGTCGGGCCCTACTGGGAGAGCGACACTTCCACTAATCCTTCAATGGGTGCTCCCCGCTGCAGAGTAGTTTCGTCTCGTAGGTCGAAGTTGTTGATGTTGAGGGCGGTCGCCTTTGCCGGCTTAGCTTGCTTCAGATAGCAGGTTCTGGTTGCCTCTTGGTTTCCTCTTACCACCCATATTCCTGCGGCGGTCGGGAACTTCATAGACATATGCGGAATAGACGAGATTGCTCCAAAGGTAGATTGGAGCGGTCTCCCAAAGATGGCATTATAGGCGGAGGTGGATTCCACCACCACAAACTGGGTGATGTACGTCGACTGTCTTGGAAACTCACCCAATGTGACCGAGAGAGTGATCATGCCTTGAACTGGGACGGGTCTGTTATCGAAGCCGTAGATGGGCCCGGCCGCAGGACTGAGCTGATCCTTCATGAGCTTCATATTTTGCAAAGTGGAAAGGAACAGAACATCAATTGAGCTTCTGTTATCGACCAGTATCCTCTTTACATTAAAGCAAGGGTCCCCAGTTCCTGCGATGATTACGAGGGGATCCTGATGTGGTAGTCGTATCCCTAGCAGATCCTCTTCCCCAAAAGCGATCGTAATGTCCTGCTTGAGCTTCTTATCTTTGTGGTCTCTTGGGGGTTTGGCGATCGAGAGGATTTGCGCTGCTAGGACGGGAGGTCCGGCGATCGTTTCGATTTCTCCCACCATCGGTCTTCCTCCTCCTGTGCCTTAGGGGGCGGGAGGCTGCTCCCATGCCTCCCTAGGCTGTTGAGGCTGATTGGGAACCTGGCCCTGCAAGAATCTTCCCAGGAGTCCCTGGAGAACGAGGTGTTCGACCTCGTCTTTAAGTCTGGTACACTCTTCAGTGGTATGCCCGGTCCCTTGATGGAACTCGCAATACCTAGATTGGTCGCTCCTCGGGTTTGGGGCTGACGCCCGAGGTGTGCGAAGCTCTGGGCTACTCTGAATGGCGTAGAGTACATTTGTTTGGGTGGTATTTAATGGGGTGTACACTCTAGGTGGCTGCGGACCCAGGTCTCTTTGGTGATCGCGATGACGTCCATTGCTGCAGCGTCCCTCTCCGCGCAATTCTTCTCGTCCGCGAGGGGCTTGTTCCAACCCCCTCTTCCTCCCTTGGCTACTTTCGAACTGCCGACGGTGTGCTTCGATGGCCTCGTCAGCAGCTATTTGAGCTTCAACTAGGTGAACGAGGTCAAGATAAATTGACACAGTTTCTCTCATTAGAGATTAGTAAAAACTGCTTGGGCGAAGGCCTCCAAGGAAAACTCCTCGCAAGAGTTCGGGGTCGACCCTCGGGATTTGCTGAGCCTCAAAGGTGAAGCGTCGAAAGAAATCCTTCAGAGTTTCCCCATCGTTCTGGCGGATTCCTGAGAGATGGGAGGGATCTCGGACAATCCTACGATTGGCGATGAACTGGTCAACGAACTGCTGCACCATTTCTGCGAAGTTGTTGATGGCCCCGTCCTGCAGGGAGTGGAACCAAGTGTGCGCTTGTCCTTTCAAGGTTGTCGGGAACACTTGGCAGAGGAGCTGATCGGGTGCACTGTAAATCCTCATGATGGTGGTGAAGTGATTGACATGTTCCAATGGGTCGTCCGTCCCGTCGAATGTTTCAATGTTGGGAAGCTTGAAACTGTTTGGAACCGGATGGGCCAAGACCTGAGGCGACAGCGGGGAGCTGTGGTGCGCAGGGCGGCGGGCGAGAGTCGCGCGTCTCCCTGCCTGGACGTATTCTTCTGCTATCATATCGTGTATCTCTTCTCGTGTGGTTCTTTCTACTGCTAGTCCAGGAGCAGTTCTTCCTTGGCGATGGTGATGGTGGTCAGCTTCTGGTTCTCTGGCCTACGGAGCAGGATGAGCGGAGCTTGCGGCGTCGGAGAATTCTTTTGAGGCTTCTTCTTCTCGAACGGCCCCCTCGTTCGGAGCATGATTCGGAACTGGGGGAGGCAGAACGTTTAGTGCTGGAGGATAAACGGGAGCTCGAGGAGCCCCAAGATTTCTTACGAGAGTCATCATCTGGACTTATTGCTCTTCAATCTCCCGGATGCGCCCTTCCAACACTGTCGCTGGCGTAAGCACTGCCTCTTCTGCGAGAGGTGCATTGATAAGTGAGTGGGAGAGAGCTGGGTCAACACGCCCTTCTGGGATCGATCCTTCCATAGTGCGAGTGCTTCTTCTTGCCATTGAAATTGGTGACAAGCGCTACCTCTAGTGAATCCTTGCAGAATTTTGGGAATTCACGTTCCCACAGACGACTCCAAACTGTTGCTGGTCGCTTCGGTTCTCTTGGTAGACCGGTCGACTTGAACCGTCTCAGCTCTGAAGCGAGCCAAGCGCGCTAACAGTCAATTTGAGATTCGTTGAGTACACTGAGACTTTTTAACGTGGAAAACCCGAAAAGGGTAAAAAACCACGCGGTCGGAGCTGTGCCGACCAAACTTCACTATCTTCTGAGGGGTTACATGTAACATCTCGACTTTTATTGGGTCACTAAACCCTAGTGAGCCCAATAAAAGTAGGCCCGAGCAATAGAAAACGACCGTTTTGGGTATTGTTGCGTGCCTCAACTAAGTCGTTGGGGTACAGTGACCAAATGTACCCCGATTGGACTTCCATCAGTTCCGTTAGACTCTTATAACCGATACGAGTGTAATGGAGCTCGTTCCTTTCCGATCCGAGGACGTTTGGAGAAAACGACCGTTTTGGGTAGTGTTGCGCGCCGCAACTAAGTCATTGGGGTACGGTGACCGAACGTACTCCGATTCGACTTCCGTCAGTTTCGTTAGACTTGTATAGTCCACACGAGCATCATGGAATTTGTTGATCGTCAATCCGAGGTCATACGGAGAATATGCCCATTTTGGATTATGCAAACCGCCTCGGCACAACGCACGAAATACGGAACGCGCAAACTCGGAATCGGCCCCCATAAATCTTGGTGGACCCTCGGGTCCATGGAGGACCCCGCCCTAAGTTGATCTTGGTCACCCCCCCTCCACCCCAAGCATGAAAACCTTGGGAAAAGAAAGGAAAAGGGGGGGGGGGGGGAGAGAATCTCTCCCCCAAGGAGGGAGGGGGCTGCCCATGAATAGGCAGCCCCCTGTTAGGGCAAGGGAGGGGGGGGGGGGGGAGAAAATATCTTCCCCCACCCATCCCTCCCTTTAACCCACGTGGGATAAAGGAAGGGAGAGGGGAGGCCTCCCTCTTCCCTTATAAAAGGAGGGGCCCAACCTCCTTCCTGAATGCAAAACCCCCTCCCTAGCCTTCCCCCACCCCTGCCGGAGCTCTTCCCAGCCGAACCGCCACCACCACCTCCTCTCCATGGCGAGCCACCCCTCTACCTCCCGAGCCCCTCCCCTACAGGTAGAACCCTTCTCCTCCCCCTTCCCCCTCCGCTGGAAGCACCCCCGCCGACCTCTCCCGTCGTCGAAGCGCCGCCAGCACCACCCCGAGCCTTGCCCAGGCACGGGTGCAGGTGCTGGCCGTGAGAGCTGCACCCCCAGCGCCGGTGGTGGCGCTGGGGGGGGGGGGGGTGGGGAGTAGGTCCCCACTGGGGGACCTCTGCTCCGACGAGGGACGGCGGCAGGGCCACCGGAGGACGCGCCTCCGGCGGCACCCGCACTCTCCCCCTCCCTCCCTGCGTTTCCTGTACGGGAAAAGCCATCCCCCGGCGGCGATCGGCGCCGCCAGGCCGCCGAACCCCCGCCGGAGGCTTGGCCCCTCCCCGGCGCCCCGGTCATGGGCGGCAGGGGAGGCTCCCCCAGCAGGGGGCGGCGGCGCAGCAAGCCTGCATGGTGCATGCAGCCTGCACCAACGCCCCGCCCCCTTTCCTTCTATATCTCGGTGATGGCCGGCGGCGCCAGGTCGCCAGACCATCATCAAAGTGCTCGCCGACCCGCGCACCGATCGGGGGCGGCGCCGGCACCAGCCGGCCGCTGCCCGGAGGCGGCAGCGTCCGCCTCCCGCTGAGATAGCGGGAGCCGTCCGATCTCCCCCAGGAGATCGGGTGGCTCCTCTATCCTATTTTCCCGCCCCCGCCTCAACATATGTGCCCCCACAGCGGATCCGCCGCAGATCCATTGTGGGGACCCCAGGAGGGCACCCGGTGCGGCGCCCCCTGCTCTCTCCCTTTCCTCTATTTGCACACCAAGCCCCTTCCCCTTCCTTATGTTCCTGAGGAGAAATGGGGCACTTTTGGCTACCCCCCCCCCCCCCCCCCCCCCAAAATAGAAAATGTTCCCCACTCTATGGGGCACCTACTGTAATTTTTGGGATTTTTAGGAGAAGGCTATTTTCAAATTCCCTTACATGGTTTTAGGCTGTTAGAACTTAGGAAAATTCCAAGGCTCTGCGTTCGACGAACTCAATCTGTGTTCGACGAACTACATCCGCAGTTCAACGAATAGCGTGCTTCAATCTGCGTTCGACGAACTCCATCCGGAGTTCGACGAACAACATGCTTCAATCTGCGTTCGACGAACTCCCTCTTGAGTTCGACGAACAGCGTGCTTCAAATTCCGTTCAACGAACTCCATCCTGAGTTCGACGAACGGCGTGCTTCGGTTCGACGAAAGTCTTGTTTTCGGCGTTCGACGAGTCAGTAATAAATATTCCGTTCGACGAACTCCATCCTGAGTTCGACGAACGACGTGCTTTAGTTCGACGAACAACGTGCTTCAATCTGCGTTCGACGAACTCCCTCTTGACTTCGACGAACAGTGTGCTTCAAACTCCGTTCGACGAACTCTATCCTGAGTTCGACGAACGGCGTGCTTCGGTTCGACGAAAGTCTTGTTTTCGGCGTTCAACGAGTCAGTAACAAATATTCCGTTCGACGAACTCCATCCTGAGTTCGACGAACGGCGTGCTTCAGTTCGACGAAAGTCTTGTTTCTGTTCGACGAATCAGTAACAAAGATTCAGCTCGATTGCGAGGAGACACCGCCAATTCAATAACATCAAAATACTTGAAATACACGAAAATAATGAATTCCACGAAATCTAGGTGATTGTGGCTACAATACCCAACAATCTCCCCCTATTTGAAGAAGTCAGAACCCTATCTACTAAGGTGATTTGCATAACCAATAATAATCATGATATATGTGAAAAACTGAAAACTAAATAACTATCAGCAAGGGAGATAATCATAAAAGCATTTCATAATAAATCAAACGATATAAATGTTTTTAATGAGACTACTCGGGGTTCCCACATTGGTCACTTCTGATGAGATTTTCCCTTTTGATTCTTCTTGAGTTGTCTGGTAAAATAGGCCCTTGGCTTTGGATAGTATCTTGGAGGAGGAGAAGGAGGCTTTTCATCATCTCGATGGTTCCTGTAGTGAATTCTTCTCTTGAGCCTAGCCATCTCCCATTTGTGGATCTCATCTCTATCATAGTGATTGTCAACAGATTCATTTGAGTTCATTACAAGATTATAAGTGTCCAAAATAATGTTTCTAGATTCCGGACTCCACAGTTCTCCAACAATCTTCCTGGGATGAGGTGCTCTTGGTTCTAGAAATCTGGGACCTGCAGCCCTTCTAGCATCTTGCATAAAACCACCTGAGCTTGATCCTCCTTGATCAACTCTAGCTCTTTTCCTGGAGATTTCTTCTTCATCGTCTGACCAATGATAAACTTCAGGAGGAATAAAAGGTTCAGACGGAGCAGCAAACTGAATTTCTGGATGGAATTCTTGGGAATTGAAATCTTGATGAGAAGACTGTCCTTGTTGAATATTGGGGCCTTTTCCTTTGGTCAGCTCTGAATGTAACCAAGCATGGCTTTGATGAACGTAAGCGTTCGATTCTTGAAATCTGCTCTCGATCTCTCTGCTTAGATCGGTAAGCTGAGCCTGCATATTCATATTAGATTCCTGGATTCTCCCTTCCAGTTCTCTGTGCAAATCAAATATTTGAGTCTGAATACGCTCATGCAACCTTTCCTCCCCCTTTCTGACTTCTTCAGTCAGGGTTCGGATGATGGTAAACTGCATATTCTCCAGAGCTCTTTGAAGGGAAATTCTACCATCTTCAGCATCAACAAAAATTCTTCGTTGTCCTTCCGGAAGATCTTGAGTGTGTTGGTTGACATGCTCTAATCCTGCAATGACATGTTGTAAAGTAGATGCGCCTTCCTCAAAATAGTCATCTTGTTTTTTTTTTGAATGTATCAATGCAATGTGCAACCTCACATAGACCATTGCTCAGATCCTTTTCTACAACCTTGACTTTTTCACGAACTTGCCTTAATGAGAATTCAAAGTATTGTTTCTGTTTGATAAACATGCTCTCGATGTTCTGAAGCAACAGATTTTCTGGAGTAGGAGTCAAGGGTTGAGCTCTGGAAGAGATTCCAAAATCATCTTCAGCAAAAAGGAACTCATCTGAATCAATCTCATCGAGAGAATATAGTCTTTCGAGAGTTGCTTTATTTTTGGCTCTGTCGATAACTGGAGAGGGTGTTTGCTCAATTTCTCTTGCTCTTTCAACAATGTCCCGAGCACTTGCAAGAACTATTTCATTTCTCGGTGGTGAAGAGGCCGGCAGAGGCTCTGTAGTGGTAGTAGTAATTTCAGCTGGAGGTAGTTGTGGAGCATTGAAGTTAGTCTCCCCCTCAGAACTTGCAGGGGTTGGATTTTTCGGAGACTCATCTTTCTGGGATACCTCTTTGCCTTTGGCAGAGGAGGCTATCCTTGCACCTTCGGGGTCAGGATGATCTCCCCCTGAGTTATTACTATCACTATCTTCTCCCCCTTCATCCCCTTGGACTTCTGTTCTGGAGAGGTCATCTGACTCAGCTTTGGGAGAAGCATTTGGAGGAACAACTGGATCGGATAGAGGAGCTGGTGGAGCTTTGGAACTTTCCCCTGTTAGGAGTTCATGGGATTGCTTGCGAGAGGGGATTCGGGGTGATGCTAGAGGATTTGGTGTTGAATCACTTGCTGAGCTTGCACTAGAGGAGGGAACATGCTGCTTGCTGGCTTTGCATTCTCCTACCTTCCGAGACCATCGGACTAGGATTGAAGCGTCAATCCTCTTGAAGTGATGAATGGGTGTTCCTGTTTTCATGCTAAATCGTTGCTTGTCCTGCTGATGGAGAAACAAAGTGATAATCCTGCCAAGATTTGGGGTTGAAAGGATTGAAGAGATCCTTTCAAAGATAACTCTGCCCCAATCAATCTTCTTCCGGCAAATAATTGCGGCCAAAAGCTTGAACATATCGTTGGAGATGTAGTCATGCGAGCCCACTTTACAAATTAGTACCTTTCCGATGATATCAGACAACAATTTTCCTTCGTCAATCATTTTGTTCCTTTTAATTGATGTGGTCCCTTTGGGCAAGCCACGGAATGATAAGGATTTCCTGAAATCCTTTTGGGAGAAGTCATCTTCTTGATCGACAGCTGGAAATTTCAGAAATTTTGAGAGCTTGGATGGAGTAACCTTGACTGGAAAATCACCAATGCGGCTTTTGATCACTGTGCCATGTTTCTTTAACTCGGTATGCCTGTAGAACTTGAGGACTTCTTTTTCGAGAACTTTGCAAGGATGTTCAAGTACAAATCCAAGTCCAGCGACCTCAAGCATTAGAACCACGTTCCGAAATTCATCCACGGAGTAATCGAATCCTGTTCTTACTAACTCGCCACCTGAGAGGAGCTTATCCGAAGCATGCTTTGCCATTGAAATCGAAAGAGACGGGGAAGACGAAGCAGAGAGTCGAGCGAGCGCAAGACGGCGATTCGGGAGACGAAGGGTCGAAAATAGGGTTTAGCCGAATGCGTGAACCCTTGAGTCTCTTTAAAAACGTTTATATAGTTCGAATTAGAGGGAGGAGAGAGAGCGCGTACCTCAAAATTTGAAAAATGACCATTCAGATCCAATAAATTAGATAGAATAAACTTGAGTTCCGAAAGACAGACGATTCGGCGATATGATATAAGCGAATTCGGCGAAATGAATTATCGAATTCGGTGAAATGGTTTAGTCGAATTTGTTCATCTTTGAGAATTTTCTAAGTTTTCATAATGGCACCTCTTGAGCTGTCTTTAAGACTCCTTGTTCAGCATCCCAAGCTCCATCTTGAAGAAATTGAACTTGGTCTCGTCAAGAGGCTTTGTGAAGATATCTGCGACCTGCTTATCAGTTGGAACATAATTTAGGTTGATGTCCTTCTGTTCCACATGCTCACGAATGAAGTGATATCGAATCTCGATGTGCTTTGTCCGGCTGTGAGATACTGGATTGTGAGCTATTGCAATAGCACTCGACGAATCACAGTACATTGGAATATCCTTTAGCTTCAAATTGTAGTCTTCCAATTGATTCCTTATCCACAGCAATTGTGCACAGCAACTGCCTGCGGAGATGTACTCTGATTCAACGGTTGATATAGCTACACAATTTTGTTTCTTACTGCTCCAAGAAACTAGTCTTTTTCCTAGAAATTGACAGGTTCCGGAGGTACTTTTCCTATCATCTTTGCTACCTGCAAAGTCTGCATCTGAGAAACCTGTTAGTTCAAAGTCATTACTTCTTGGGTACCATAAGCCAAGATTAAGTGTGCCTTTAAGGTATCTCAAAATTCGCTTTGCATCAGTATAATGAGATTCCTTAGTGTTCACCTGAAATCTAGCACATACACATGTTGAAAACATTATATCCGGTCTACTCGCAGTAAGGTAGAGCAAGGATCCGATTATGCTTCTATACTTGGTTTCATCAAAAGGTTTCCCTTTCTCATCATTGTCTAGAGACATAGCTGAACCCATTGGAGTCCTCATAGAGGTTGCATTCTCTATTCCGAATTTCTTAATTAACTCTTTGGTAAACTTCGTCTGAGAGATGAAAATTCCATCTTCAGATTGTTTTACCCGAAGTCCTAAGAAATACTTCAGCTCACCCATACTACTCATTTCAAATTTCCCTTGCATTAAGTTAGAAAACTTTTTGCAGAGGTTATCGTCAGTAGATCCGAAGATAATATCATCGACATAGATTTGCACTAGCAAAATCTTGCCTTTTACTTCCCCAAGAAATAATGTCTTATCTATCTTTCCCCTTGCGAACTTGTTCTCAAGAAGGAAGGTAGAGAGTGTCTCATACCAGGCTCGAGGAGCTTGTTTGAGACCGTATAAAGCCTTACGTAAATAGTACACATAATCAGGGAGAGTGGAGTCAACAAAACCTGGGGGTTGCTCTACGTATACTTCTTCCTTTAGATCACCATTGAGGAAAGCCGACTTCACGTCCATTTGATAAACTTTGAATCCTTTGTGAGCAGCATACGCTAGAAACAACCTGATCGCTTCGAGTCTTGCCACGGGGGCAAAAGTTTGATCGAATTCGATTCCTTCTTCTTGTCTGTAGCCTTGAGCGACCAATCTGGCCTTGTTCTTGATGATTATGCCGTCTTCATCTAGCTTGTTTCTGAAGACCCATTTTGTTCCTATAACATTTTGTCCTTTGGGTCTGGGTACTAGCTTCCATACTTTGCACCGCTTGAACTGATTAAGTTCCTCTTGCATTGCAATAATCCATGAGGCATCGTTCTTTGCTTCATCGAACTTCTTTGGCTCAATCTGTGAAAAAAAACTTAAATGCAAAATTTGGTTAGCTGTACCTCTTCTTGTTCTTACCCCAGCACTTGTTTCACCAATGATTTGTTCAATGGGGTGATCTTTCTGATGTCTGATCATCGGGTTTATACAATCATCAATAGTGTCTGGAGGTGGTTCCACTTCTAGAGTTTCTTCTTCTTCATGAAGTTCTTCATCAGAAGGAATTGGACAATCTACTTCTGTAGACTTTGGAGTGTTTTCTTTTGTTGCTTCTTTTAAGTTACATTCTTTGAATCTTGCGCCTGCATCTTCAACAAAAACACTAGAGGAGCTGCCTTGAAGCATACTCGTTTCATCAAATATGACATTGTAAGTTTCTTCTACGACCAGGGTTTTCTTGTTGAAAATCCTATATGCCTTACTATGGCTACTATAACCTACGAAAATACCTTCAAAACATTTTTCACTAAATTTAGTTTTATAATGTTTCTCATTATTAAGTACGAAGCACTTACTACCAAAAATTCTGAAATAAGACAAGGTTGGTTTCTTGCCCTTCAAAAGTTCATAAGGGGTCTTATGATGATTCTTGTTGATTAGTGCTCTGTTTTGCACGTGGCAAGCAGTGTTGATACCTTCAGCCCAGAAGTATTCTGGTAGTGAAGAATCACTCAACATTGTCCTGCAAGCCTCTATGAGTGTTCTATTCTTTCTCTTAGCCACTCCGTTTTGTTGCGGGGTGCGAGGAGAGGAGAACTCATGAAAGATACCTTGGCTTTCACAAAATTCTGTCATGGCACCAGACTTGAATTCTGTACCGTGGTCACTTTTGATTTTGACCACAGAACATTCCAATTCATTCTGAATTTGCCTAACGAATGCTGTGAAAGAGTCGAAGGTATCTGACTAGTGTTTCAGAAAGAACACCCAAGCAAAACGTGAGTAGTCATCAACAATAACCAAAGTATAAGCTTTTCCTCCTAAACTTCTGATTGGCATAGGACCAAACAAATCCATGTGTAGCAGATATAAGCATCTGGTAGAATCTTTGCCAATAATGCTCTTAAAGTTGGCCCGAGTCTGCTTACCCATCTGGCATGCATGCCACAGTCTCTCTTTAATGCACTTAACATCAGGAGCATCACGAACTAAATTGTGAGAAAATAACATATTTATAGTTTTGAAATTAATATGTGCTAATCTCTTGTGCCACTGGTCACAAAGAGATGCACTATCTTTTGCTAAAAAGCACACTGGTGTAGAAGAGTCTAAGCATAGAAAGTTTAAACAGAAAATATTTCTACTCCGAGTGCCTGTTAAAATAATTTCTGACATATCAGACGACTTTATCAAGCACTTGTCCTTGTAGAATTCTACCATATAGTCTTTGTCACATAGTTGACTTATGCTAATGAGATTATGTTGTAATCCTTTAACATAAGCTACGTCTGTGAAAGAGACTATACCATTAGTAATCATACCGTAGCCTTTCGTGATACCCCGATCAGATCCGCCAAAAATAACCTTTGGACCATCTTTCACGGGAGTGAAATCTTGTAATAGGCTTCTTGTTCCGGTCATGTGCCGTGAACATCCACTGTCCAAGTACCATATGGGATTTGAGTTGGCCTTTGGACATACCTGCAATCAATAATCAATTGCCCTTAGGAACCTAAACCGATTTGGGTCCTTGGCTTCTTGTTAGATGACCGCCACTTGGAATGTTAACATTGCGAGGGTCAATCTTGCATTGTTAATCCGTGGAGTTGGGACATTTCTTGGATTAAACCAACAATCTACAGCAAAGTGACCAACCTTGCCACATCACCAACAATCAAACCGATTGTACCTTCTCTTTGTCTCCTGTTTTACTTTTTGAACGGGAGGTGCAACAGGAGTAGCTTTCTTATAAGAAGCTTTCTTATAAGACGCTTTCTTAGAAGCGGGGGCCTCATGGTGACAACACACACATGGCTCCAACTTCTTCTCAACAGATTTGGGTGCAATCGTTTTGATCTTTGGGGCCTTCTTAGCAGCTGATCCGTGAACAAATGGACCGTGATCCTTGAGGATTACTTCTTCATGAGGAGCTTTGAATGGAGACATATCAAAGTTCCAGGGTCTGGTCCATCCTTGATATCTGTTGCTAGATTCAACATGTGTTGGTTTAGCAAAGTGACCATAGGATGAGTCAAAGTCGAATGGATTTGTCGGAAAAACTACCTTCCTGAATGAAGGTTGACTTTGATTTCCAGTTCCTTTTCCTTTCATGGCTCTTTTCTCAGCAGCCTTACTAGTTTCAGCCTCATGACCAATGCCACTACCCTTCGCAGGAGCAGAAAACCTATCAATGAGTGGAAGAATAGTCTTAGGCTTTGAGAAGCTTTCTACGAGCTTTCTTTCTACCTTCAACTTATCTTCTAGTTCATTTATAGTTTTCTCCTTAAGATTCAACAACTCAGTGGAGCTTTTCAGTTCATCTTTCAAGAGTTGGATTTCATCTTTGAGAGGAGTTAATTGTTCAATTTCCTCCCTCAAAGCTAGTTCCACCATCTTGAGAGATTCAATTTCTTTTGACTTGGATCTGACAACCTTGCATCATTTGTCAAATTCCTTCACAAGGGCTTTGTACTGAGTCTTTAAATCTGAATCCTCCTCTGATGAGTAGCCGTAATTTGCAACGGACGCAATCTCACATTCAGAAGCAGAAAGAGGAGTATGAGAGTTTACCTTCCCCTTATAAGAGGAGTCGCCTGCTTCTTCATCTGATTGTGCCATAGGCCCAAAGTAGGCTTCTTCTTCTGAGCTTGAAGCATCAGTGTCGCTATCGCTCAGAGTCTTGACCTTTTTAGCGAGGAAGCTCTTTTCCTTCTTCTTTCCTTTGAAGGATCTCTTTTCTTCCTTCTTCGATCCTTCCTTCTTCTTATATGGACACTCGACAATTACATGTCCTGGCTTATTGCAGGAATAGCAAATAATGTCAGTAGAATCATGTTTGTTCGGTTTAGATTTATACCTGTCATTATTGTAGTCCTTCTTGTGATGATCACCATCACGTCTTGATCTTCTGTGATCTGAAGCAGAAGATAGGCCTCTCTTCTGCTTTCTTTTATTCAGAAGTCTTTTGAAATGCTTGGAGAGAAGTGAGAATTCTCCGCCAGACATGTCAGAGTTTGACGAGCAGCTTGCAGACTCATCATCCTCTTCTGATAACGGAGTTCTTATGGATGTCTTGACTTTGCTTTTCTTTGATCCTTCAGCTTTCAGTGCCATGGATCTTTCCTTCCCGGAAGTCCTGTTGCCTTCTTCCTCAGCTTTCCTGATGCTGAGCTTGAGCTCATGTGACAAAAGTTTTCCGAATAAGATTTGCGGCTCCATAGTGGTCAACTTGCCGAATTCTCTGATTGCAATGGCCTTGGTATCCCATTCTTTCGTCAGGGATCTCAAGAACTTATCATTCAGTTCGCCAACAGAAAATTCACGGTTATAGTTCCTAAGACCATTTACGATCTTAAAGAACTTCTCATAGGTTTCAGAAATGGAGTCTCTTGGATCTTGCTTGAAAGCTTCATGCTCTTGGTTCAGCAACGATCTTCGGTCATCCCTCACTTCTTCAGTACCTTCCATCAGAACAACTAGAGAATCCCACATCTCTTTGGCAGATTTGCAGTGAATCAGATTTTGCAGCATCGAGTCATCCACTGCACTGGCTATGATATTTTTTGCCTTCTTGTCTAGAGCGACAAGAGCGATCTCATCTTTAGTAAGTTCTAACATTTTCTTCAGAATCATGATTATAGAGTTTATTGAAGATGGCTTTGTAGGAACATGTGGACCTTCTTCCACTATTTGAAAAATCCTTGGATCGGCGGCCTCCATGTAGAATCTAACTCTTTCCTTCCACATGGGGAAATTCTCTTTGGTGCAAACTGGCAACTTGACAAAATCCTTTGATCTTTCCATTCCAGACATGCTTGATCAAGCGACTAGATTAGGAGATCTTGTTCAAGGTGTTAGCCTTTTAGCGAACAACCTAGCTCTGATACCAATTGAAAGTATCTAGTTGCAACCTAAATCACCTAGAGGGGGGTGAATAGGTAGATTTTGCGGCTTTTTGCGGAATAAAAAATATTGGAAGTAAAAGCACACAGAAAGTAAACACAGCACAACACAGAGAATTTATAGTGGTTCCCCGATGTGGGTAGTCCACTTTCCCGCCTCGCCGATCTAGCACTCCAAGGCTAGATTCAGCTACTTCACCAAACTCGGATCAATCAATATCCTACTACTCGGAGTTAATAACTCCTACAAGCTCGGAGCAAGAATACTCCTACAACAACTCGGAGAACAAACTTCTCCTACAAACTCGGAGCACACAAGCTCCTACAACTCGATCCTTAGAAAAAGGATCTACAAATCTCGGAGGCACACCTCCTACAAAAAGGTTAAAATGTTTTACAATAACACTTGAGATTGAAAATCAATCTTTCTTAGGAACTCTTGGAGAAGTTCTCTTCTTCAGATCTGAAAAATGGATTTCGTTTTCCTTGAATAGATTTCAGTCTTTTACAACAGGAAGGAAAAAGAAATCTCTCGGCTTTGAAGAATAGATCTGAATCTGGAGTCGACTAGATCAATGGAGAAATGAATCTTTAGGAGTGATGATCTGGTCGATTGAATCTTGAGCAGAAGAATCGAGAAAGCTTTTATTTGTCGGAGACGAGTTGCGTGCGAGAGCGAGAACGACCGAAAATGAGCGTTTTTTCTTTTTGCACAAGAACGATTGCGATTCCAATTCAAGATTAGGGTTTGCCGTTCTGATCTCCTACGTATTTATAGCGAAATACTCCTAACGGCTATAAGCGTGAAATCGGGATCAAGCTCCACGCGTACTGTGCATGGTTGAGATGCCCTAAACATCAAACCGGGACGAACTGAACCAGAAGATAAGATCACGAATTCGAATAAACAGATTAGCCGAAGAAGTCAATAGCCGAATTCGGTTAAAGGCATTAGCCGAATTCGTCGAAACACAATAACCGAAATTTCGAGAGTTCGAATTCGACTAAAGGCAGTAGCCGAATTCGAGGCTTCCATTAGCCGAATTCGATTAATGGTACTTAGGCAAAATCTCAGAAAACTTTCAGAAAAAGGCTTTAGCCGAATTCGATTAAAGGCATTAGCCGAATTCGATTAAGGGCATTAGCCGAATTCGATTAAAGGTATTAGCCGAATTCTACTAAAGACCAGATTCCTTCTTAAGTCAATTCAGCAACATCTTCAGTTCTTCATCTCCTGCACTTTAGTATATGAAGTAAATCTCAATAGAGAGATTTCACATGAGTCAACACCTTGGACTACACAATGAGGAATTACATTGCATAGGACTGTGTTTGACGACTCATTGAAACCTGGCATTGCTATGTACTTTAGAATGGAATAATCTGCAACAACACAGCTAAAAGTGCGTGATCAAATACAATTGCAATTCCTCTTGGTTTGAAGGGGACTTCTTCAAATCTAGGTGATTGTGGCTACAATACCCAACAATAAGTAATCTCATAAAAATCTAAGTAAACTCCTATGAACGGAGAAAAGACTCCTATGAACGGAGAAAAGACCCCTATGAACGGGGATTGAACGAAACTTCCTCCTAAGAACAAAGTCGACTTTGAAGCCTCTTGTTATGAAGTGATTGGACTACTAACCCTTTATTTATTATGCTCTCCAGTCTCGTACTGGTCCTTCTTTCACTTTTCAGCATTTATTCTTTAAATCCAGTCTCGCACTGGTCCCCCTGCTTTTACTTTCGGTATCTATTCTTTAAATCCAGTCTCGCACTGGTCCCCCTGCTTTTACTTTCCGCATCTATTCTTTAAATCCAGTCTCGCACTGGTCCCCTGCTTTTACTTTCGGCATTTATTCTTTAAATCCAGTCTCGCACTGGTCCTCCTGCTTTTACTTTCAGCATTTATTCTTTAAATCCAGTCACGCACTGGTCCCCTTACTTATATTTCTGTTCGTTCATTTCCAGCAATCCAGTCTCGCACTGGTCCTTTATTTACTGCTTTCTGTACTTTCAATTCTCCAGTCTCGTACTGGTCCGGATATTTTGGCCCCTGCTTCCGGCCTTTCTTTCTGCTTATGTCGCACTTTAATTATATTTTAGTGCTAACCGCAGTCCGATGCTGGCAAGCGGTGCCTTTCCTCCTTTCTGTGAGGCCTTAGTTGGGGAAAACCTGGAGTTGTGTCCCTCCTCCTAAGTTATCCCCAAATAAGGATCCCTCATACCGCCAAGCCTCCCGGTCAAGAGTCGAGTGACCGGTCGAGTAAGATTGCCGCGTCAAGTTTTAAAGCGCTTGCTCCTGTATTTAAGCTTTTGAAGATTGTTTTGAAAGTGGCGGGTCGGTCACGCCCGCAGACCGTTCGTACCAGTGCGGGTGGGTTGACGACTCATGGCGACAGGGAGATGTGCACGGCGGGTTATCACCACTTCGAGCCCGCAGTTTTGCCTCCGCTGGTCGGCCTAAATCCGCTGGAAGTCGCTCACATCCAGTTAGTACACCAAGTTGTACGAGAGGGCCTGAGTGATACGGTACGACTACATTCAGAAGTGGCAGGACTGGCCACTGTCACCGACGACCACATCGGTGAGGCCCGCGGGGTTCGCAACCCCGCTTGAAGCAAAGCGGTCCAAGCTGTGTCGACACAGAGTTTTGTGTGTACAGGTTTGAATACCTGGTTGCGGGTATGCGTGAGTTTGTGTTGTTTGTCGTTTCGTGCCGCACGTCCATGTCACCTCGTGGAAATTATGGTTGGTAGGCATTATAGATATATATACGTATATATGTTTTACCTGCTGCTAACCCTCTACCTTGCTTCGGCTATTTACTCCTGTCCTTTAACCCGCCCCCAGGATACGGATCCGGGGAGGGGATGTGTTTTCTACTTAGCTCTGTGACTAACGATTATTTTTATAACCAATCACAGGAGATGGGATAGCGTGAAGCCCCCGCGCCGCAGGATGAGATACCAGCCTTAGAGATGGCCCGATCAGATACTCCGGCCTCGCCCCCTATCTTTCGCGACGTGAGTTCTAGAGTGTAGGACTAGTTTAAGAGCACTTTGTTATAGTCATGTGTAACCCCCGAGACAGATGTACTAAACAATAAGCTTCAGCCTTTTTCCGCTTTATGTATATATCAGCTGTGTGCTTAGTTTTCCTGTTCTATTGCTTCCGCTATGTGAATCTGATGTGCTGTTGTGATTCTTGTGCCTGACAAGGCGACCACTCAGTGCTTGAGAGGGTGGGTCGTTGCCACCCGGGAAGCGCTAGTGGCCGTCCTTGGGCAGTAAGATCCCCCCTCCCTGAACCGGGTTCAGTTTTGGGAGGGGGGGGGGGGGGGGGGTCTTACATTACAGTCAGATACTTAGAATTCGAGCGCGACAAGCCGCCGCTCGTTACAATAATAGAGACAGAGAGAGAGTTCCGAAGGTGACATGTCACCCCTCAGAAAACTAAGTCTTTTTCCTTCTGAGAACGGTGGAGAACAAAAGTGAGAATGCTCGGGAGAACAAAATTGAGAATGTTGAGTCGTCTTTCGGGAGAAATGAAATCTTCAAGTCTACGAAGGAAATCTTCAAGTCCACGAAGGAGATCTTCAAGTCCACGAAGGAGATCTTCAAGCGCCGAAGGAGAATTCCGAGGAAATCTTCAAGGGAGCTCTCCCGGGTGCAGAAGGCAAGGTTCCCCAAATGAAGGCTCTGAGCTCCTTTTATAGCTTTGAGTGGGGGTAGCCCGGTAATTTTTCCGTTGTAACCACCGTAACCACCTGACGGGCGAATCACTCTGGTCGATTTGAAGCACACGGATCTCCATATTTCGTAAATGGCCGTCTCGCCCTCCGGGCAGTTCGGGCAGTCCAGGCAGCTTGGCTGAAGGTAAGAAAGGCGACAAACGAGTCCTGCAATCTGAGAAAAAAGACAAAAAGTGAGCGTGCCCGGAATGCGGAAGTGCTCTGAGCGCGCTCAGAAGCGTTCTGACCGCGCAACGAACACAGAAGTGTTCTGGTCACGTAACGAACACGGAAGTGTTCTGGGAGCGTTATGAGCGCGGAGTGTTCTGAGCGAACGGAGGAATGATGAGTCGCTCCCCCAAAAGGGGGATTGGGCTCCAGTCGCACCCGACGAGGGGCGCGACTTCGGCCGAGCTCTCCGCTAGCCCCCCTGCGAAAAAGGGGGGAGGGGGCTTGGCCGCACCCCATTGCGGAGAGGGGTGCGGCTTGGTCGTAGCCTAAGGGGGGTGCGGCTTGGCCGCATCCCACAAGGGGTGCGGTTAGGCCGCACCCCCGTGACGGGGGGTGCTGCCTGCCCGCTACCGCGTGGTAGCGCCGCACGGTAGTGCTACCGCGCGCGGTAGTGCGCGTGGTAGCGCGTGTGGTTGCGGGCGTCATGATTACGCGTGGTCTTGCACGGGTGGTTGATTGCGGAGATAGTGGGTTTGCCCACTCTCCCACTCTTCCCTCACCTCCTTAGTGGGTTTTGGGAATAACTCTACCTCTTGGACTTCCATATAGATAGATGAGAGCCATGTATCAACGCATATCATTGATATTTTTTATTTTATAAAAATCGTGATTATCGTTGCTTGTTTTCTCATCCCTAATAAACTTATTTTTTTTATTATTTATTTATAATTTTTTTTTTCGGCAGAATTAGTCTATATTTTAAATTGCATTTCCGACTTTCCGTGCATGGGATGCAAACCTACTTCAATCTTACAGTGACAACTGACAACAGCTCGTGACTAAAAGATATTTTCTTAAAAATAAAATAAAAAATGCAACAATAATTCGCTAATGTTCCTATAAATTAGATTTTAGTCCAAGTAGTTTAATTTTTAAAATTACTGAATTCCTGGATTAAAATACATAATTCTTATATGTTGCGTTCATAAGAAGCCTGATTAGTCATAATAGTAAACAACAATATTAATAATCTTTCCTTTGTGATCACATATTCACGTGTAATAATTGTGGGAAAGGAAGAATTTCGGTGTGTTACAAAAAAAGCCTGGGCAGAAAAAATCTGCGAAGGTTTACTTCTAAACAATGCAATTCTATACGTACCATAAATTACTATGTCACGACTGAGTCATCAATCATAACATCATCATTCGGCATTGATGACACTCATACCACTTAGACGTACAAGCCACGTACACATATGAGCATTCTTGTCTGCTCTTGCCCGCATCTGTTATGAACATTGCCGCCTATCCCGACAAGATATATTGCATTGTTATGCACTATCGCATCGAGGACAAACCCGCCAACTACATGGCGTAAACTCACGCCTACATTGGTAATTCACATACACAAACACATCACATAGGGCGACACTGTCCTCTCTGCCAAACTCAATAGATATGGACATTCCCATTAGTCCCAACATTATGCGTGCGTCATAAGGGACCACGCAGCAATAACACGCGAGGAAGGTAATTGCTCTAATCATGCACATCTAATTGCATCACAAGTAGCCGGCCAACCACATACACAAATAATTCATTAATCAAATATTATCGTCTATTCTGCACAACTAAGTGCTCGCATTCTCATATAGGGAATACAAATCAAATCGGGGTTTTACACAAATCTCAAATCCTCCAACAAATTCTCATGGCTATGGATATAGTCATGATCTCATTCCCCAACAATACTAATGACGAATAGATGAATAATTATTCATTAACACATGTAGGTTATCTTTTAGATGAGCATTATAAGCAAACATCGTGGGCCAAAAAGGTAGTATTGGCTTTACAAACAATGTCTAAGCTCGGTATCCCACCTTTGAGTGCATACAAGTTCTACCAATGATGGGATCAGATGCCCCAAGCTCCTATGAGCCATGGATTCCAAAGCACCGACTAATTAGTTGGTGTATAGTCACCACAATGTAAGAAACGCCAAAAGAAAATCAAAAGCATATCCCAACCTGAGAGAAAAATGCCGCTACCTTTTTTCTCTCTTTCAACCCATCGTTGAAAATCTTTATGAAAGGCTTCACTACGATCAAGGAAGTAAGTTCCAGATCTCTGACCCAAGCTTCCAAGGTCCAAGGGCTCCTACTCTTCTTACATGTTGTAATGCCCCAATTTCCCTTACTCTCTGCATTACATGTTCGGACCCTTGCGAAGAGGTATTATCCATGTTGTGATGATCTAAGGCGTGCTTTGGGACCCTTTTTGGGAGCTCTGTAGGGTACATGCATGGTCCTGGTACATGGAATCTACACGCCATGTACTGGGGCATGTACCCAAATGTGTACTTTGATCAACACTGAGTTGAAAGATTGCGAAATAAATAGATTTGAATATTATTATTACACAAGGCATATGAGCAGAGGTTGAAATAGATCTAAACAAGACAATCACAGAAAATAGAGAAAAACGCAAATCATCCAGACGACACAAGTAATTTTATAGAGGTTCCCCAACAACTAGGTACGCCCTCTTTTCCACAATAAGTGTGCTAACACTGTCTCTCGAATGAGACAGAATTTTCCACGTGGAGACTCCAATCCAATGTCGATCTTTTCCTTTGTATGCAACGAAACTTAGTGGATCTTAGTTCGGGTGATCCAACCACTACAACACGATGGATCTTGGTTCGGGTGATCCAACCATAACAATCACTTTTGAAGGGAGAAATCAGAAACCCTTTACAATAGTGAGTGTTTTAGATCAAGCAGATTTATCACGCGGATAATGGTGATTCCTATATCCCAGAAGAAGGGGATTAGTTACAATAGAGAGATACAAAGATAGAGAGAGAGAGAAAGAACGAGCTTTTCTTGTTGGTCTTGGAGTATATATCTCCGCCGCATTTCTTCATCTATTATTACTCCTTTCTAAACAGGTTTCAAAAGGATTGTCACCTTGGAACTTGCTATTTCTGAATCCGCAATGAATCTATTCTTCAACGGTCATCAACATTCGTTGATCGCTGAGTCTCAATTCAAACTTTGGTCGTTGATCGCTACGTACTAGATCACTTTCCATCAGTTTAGTGAACCTCAATTAGTGATCATTGATCACTGACAGCCTGGTCACCTTTTCTCTTGGCTCTTCCTCCTTGACTATGCTTGTTTGACTCTGCCTTCTCTTTATCTTCTTCATCTAGTCTTCACTTGGACTAATTTCTTATTTAATGGGTTGTCTTTACCCGTGCTTTCTTCTATTAAATTATAGTAAATTCTTAAATATCTCCCCATATTTGATGCGATGGAAGCACACAAGAAATGGATAAAGACAACCACATTCCCATGTTTGTGTTGGAGGTCCTTCTTCAGGAGACCGAGCAATATATTCACTCATCTCTTCTGATAGGATTTCTCTGTCAGTTCAGGAGAGATGAATTGTGTCAGGGTCTTCTTCATTTTTCTCCACATGATATTTAGCTCAACTATCTATGAGAAGCAAATTAGAACCCCCCACAAAGTTTAATTCCTTCCAACTCAAAGAGGTTGAGGAAGCACATTTAGGAATAAGTTGTTTCCACTTTTCAACAAGTCGTGCTCTTCCTGAGTCATAATGCCCTCCCTCGCTTGTCCCGATTGATAGCGAGCAGAAAGACCAATCAATATCCAGTAACACTCCTGGATCGATTGTTTGTGGTGGTTGCATTACTTGAAGGGCATTCAAGTTTCCTTTAGCCTTTCTTCAGCTAAGCGAGTCTCCTTTCGCAATCGTTCAAGTTTCCTTCAACCTTCCTTCCATCTTCCACTGGAAAGAGACATTCTTTTTTTTCATACTTCCTTTCTCCATATTTTTGTTTCCTGCTCACTCTCCATTAATCCAAGTCTCAGAGAACTCTGAGAGAGACTTGAAAAACCTGTATTGCTGAACTTAGAGAAGAGAAGTTCATAGTTTTCTTCATCCTCCAGAGATTTATGGAACCATGGGAATGAATACTTGTGTGACGAGGGATAAACCCACAGTTAATGGCAATATGTCCTGCCATCTTACAAAAATAATTGTTAAATTTATTATTTTTTTCATCTCAAGCTATTAGAAAATGGTGGCCAAATGAATGCAGGCGTTTGGATAGGACAAGATTATTCTAATCGTCCTGTCATAACATTGTGGCGCTCCAATAATTATGGGAAATAGTTTAGGCCTGGTGACTTGTCTTTTCAGCTTTTCATAGATAGGGAGGCGCCGAATTATAGCATAGATTTTCATTGACTGTGCTTATGTTGACTAAATAGTTGTTCTTTGATCAGCGTTCATTGATTGGTAGAGATTAAGAGAGAGAGAGAGTACGATCGATGATTAATGCTTATAGATTATTAACTACGAGCATACACAACCTTATGCTACTACTTCTATTATGGATCAATCTTCTGAGTTTGCCTTTAGCAAAGTCCTCGATAGATATTAAGAGATCTTTCATGCACATATTCTGAAGATCAGACTTCAATACTCCAAGCATTGTTGGAGGTACTCTTGTTCAAGTCCCTAGTGTGCAGCTTGCAGGACTTGAACTACCTGTTGGAGCTACTCTTGTTCAAGTCCCTTGGACTCCTTGGGTGGTAATTACACTGAGAGTATGTGTTTGTGTGGTTAAACCAATAATCATCCATGAAATGGCCAACCTCATCAGACCAAAAGTAATTAAGCCTATTATAGGGAGGGGATGAGAAAAGAAGGCTAACTTGTGACGTACTTAAAGGTCGGTCAGCAATCAACGTTCGTCGGCCACTAGAAAAGAGGCAACTACTGACCGTTGAGTGATGTCACAGACGATGGTCGACAATCATTGGCCAGGGGAAAGAGAGGTGATTAACGATCCCTGAACAATGCTGCAGATGGAGGTCAATGATCATTGACTGGGTAAGAGGTCGTCTCTGGTCGCTAACCGCTGTCTTTGTTAGGCATATTTCTATAGCCTTCATTTTTTCTTTCTGCTTCTGAGAAAATTTTCTCATCTTTGAGAAGGGGAGAGGACAGTGATGTGAGACACTGTTAGTAAGAAGATGAGAAGGGTGAGGAGCATGATATTTCTTTTTCCTCAAATATTTAGAAGATCTCTTATTTTCTTGAGAGTTTTTAGAGCAGTAGACATTGTTCTTCTCATTCTCAGTTCCTCCAAATACAAAGATGGGAGGATCCCTTCTCAGGGGAAGAGACCCTTGAGTTGCATCCATAGATGGTTCAACACCTAATCCCTATTTTTAAAATCTTACATGAAGATTTTCAGTCATGGAATTTAGTTTGTCACTCCTACCGTTGATACAATCAAGCACTTCCCGAGCTTTTGAAAGTTCTGATAATGGTCTCTTGTTTTCCTCAAGAGATTTTCCAAATTCTTCTTCAAGTGTCTTCTTCTTATCTTCCTAGGGGTTATAATCAATGATTTCTATTGAAGCTTGAGATGTAAGCTTCTCATGCAATTTAGAGTTGCATTGAGAGAGATGTTTATTCTATAGAAGGAATAATTCTCCTTTCAGATGTTGTCTAGGTACAAACTCTCAAAAATATTCCTAAGGTTAGGATCAGTGAAATCAAAAGATATAAAATCTATTACCTCATAAGAATTTGAGGTTTCCACATTCTACAGAGAACTATATCATTCTTCTTCTTCAGAATTGCTGCATTCATCATCTTCTACTTGAGGTATGCTGAATCCCTCCATTTCTTTGGATCTTCAGCAACTTCCCTTTTCTTTTGGAGAAGTGCAACACTCTTCCTCAACGAATGTCAGACAATGGATATCTGGTTCTTCTTCACTTTTAGAAGAGGTTTCACTCCAGCTTTTCACAACATCATTATTAGCTTCTACCTTCTGAAAAATGAGAGATCCTAGCAAGATAGTGTTAAGAATGGTTGTGTAAATAGAGTTTATGTAGACACAAACTTTAGGTTTCCATGAGGTAAACATGTCAAAATTGCTCATAAGAGATCCCCAAGTTGAGACAAAATCACTTAGTAGAGACATTTTGTGATTTAAGAGAATATAAAATATTTAGATCTCATGATTTTGATTCACTAATGTTTTAACCATTATAGGTGAACCTAACTCTAATACCAATTGAAAGATTACGGATAAATAGATTTTAATATTATTATTACACAAGATGTGAGATTAACTAAGATACTAAGCATATGAATAGAGATTAAAATAGGTCAAAACAATACAATCACAAACAATAGAGAAACAAATATCATCAAAACGACACAATTAATTTTATAGAGTTCCCCAACCACAAGGTACATCCTCTCTTCTACAATAAGTGGGCTAATATTGTCTCTTGAGCGAGACAATGAGTCTTTTCCAATTGGAGACTCCAACTCAATGCCGGTCTTTTCCGCTGGAGGCAATGAAATCAAATGAGTTTTGGTTTGCGTGATCGAACTACTACAACACGATGGATCTTGGTTCGGGAGATCCAACCACAATAATCTCTTTTGAAGTGAGAGATCAGAAACCCTTTATAATAGTGAGTGGTTTAGATCAAGTAGATTTATCACACCAAGAATGATAATTCCTATATCCCAGAAGATGGGGATCAGTTATAATAGAGAGATACAGAGAGAGAGAGAGAGAGATAGAGAGAGAGAAAGAGGGAGCTCTTCTTTTCTTCTTATTGTTTTTGGAGTATATATCTCTATCACATTTCTTCCTCTGTCTTTACTCCCTTCTTAACAAGTTCCAAAAGCATTGCCACCTTGGAACTTGGTATTTCTGAATCCACAACGTCTCTATTCTTCCACGATTATCGACATTTGTTGATAGTTGAGCCTCTGTTCAAACTTTTGTCATTGATCATTGTGTCCCAGATCGTTGAGCGCTCATCTTTAGTTTAGCGAACCCCAATCAATAATCGTTGATTGCTATATAACATTCCTGACATGTAAATAGAATATATCATGGGTCCGGCTGGGACCCCACGACATACAATATCCACAAACAAAAAATACTAGTAAAAGGCAACAGAAATAACTAACCAACACCTCCGAGTTGATAAATGAAATACAATGAAAGATCCAAACAAAAGTCTCACCACATGAATGTCCACTAAAACAGAAACTAAGAATATAAAATGGTTCAACCTTAAGGCTTACATGGATTTCAAATAAAAGTACTCAAAAGCGACAGAAAATTCACCACTACAACACGTCTTCGGCTCCGACCCACTAAACACCACTATGAGCTTCTCCACATGAAACTAAGAACATACAAATGTAAAACAAAGGTTAGCATAGGCTAACCAACATAACGTAACGACCCCTCCCCCCAACCATCCTAGAGAACTCCGGGGCGAGTACATTGCTCTCCTATAAGTACGCATGTAAACCAAAACATGCAAAAGAGGAACAAAAGGACACGTTAAGTGCCACCCTCCAAACCATCACACACATGTCTTGGACACCCAAATATCGCACGAGCTAACCTCAAACGATAAGTATAGTAGTACAATCACGATGCAAGGCTTGAGATCGCCTTTAATCATCAATCATAGCGACATGAGGGGCAAAACCTACAACTGCCCTATTAGATGTACCAGAGGTCTGGTTTTGTAACGTTCTGACTTTTATTGGGTCACTAGGACCCTAGATGAACCAATACAAGCAACTCGGTCGCCTAAAAGGTGCCCTAGAAGCTAGGAGGTGACCTGAAATATCATATTAAGCAAACGAGCTCCGAATTGACTTCTGTCAGTTACATTAGACTCGTATAGTCGATACGAGTGCAACACAACTCGTTTCGTCGGAATCCGAGGTAATTCGGCGGAAATGGCCATTTTTATTAACGTCGTTCGACACAATGACCATGAAATGCTAAACTGAGCAAATGAGCTCGGAATTGATTCCAGTCAGTTGCGTTAGAATCGTATGATCTGTATAAGAGCAACTTAACTTGTTTCGTCTGAATCTGAGGTCATTCGGCAAAAATGACTATTTTTATCGAAAATATTTTTTGAGCAAACGAGCTCAGAAATGATCCCAGTCAGTTGCATTGGACTCGTATGGTCTATACGAGTGCAACAAAATTCGTTTCGCTCAATTCCGACATCGTTTGGTCGAGTTGACTAAAACGGGTCCCGATGAGTTAAGTCGTGTATCAAAAAAATGTGTACGCTCAAATATTTCTTTGACACATCAACTGTGCCTCGTCACTCAATGACACAAACCTACCTTGACCCCCCCCCCCCCCCCCCCCCATGGGGGACCCACCCTAGGGTTGACCTTGGTCAAGGCCCCTCAAATTTTAGATTTTTTTCTCACCCCCACCCAAGCCTCCACCCACTCACTCCACCACCCACCCAAATTATTTCCAAATTATTAAAAATAATATATGGGCTCTAATTCTATGCTGAGAACGGGCTAAATGCTTAATCTCTTTCTCACTCACTCACTCACCCTCTCTCCACATGGCCTAAAAATCTGGATCTGGATCCTCTCCATTTCTGACGAAATGGAGGGGATCCATTTCACCATCCAATGGATAAGAAAGGAGTAAAAGAAATCTAGTGGTTGTTATTTTTTTGATTAAAAAAAACTATAAAAAGTTGGGAAATGGTGAGCCCGTTCGATCAAAAAGCAGTTAATCTGGACCGTGAAATGGACCCCTTCATTTCGTCAGAAATGGAGAGGATCCTAAATCTAAAAATCTAACCCTACACCCTCCTGCCTCTAACCCTGGCAGAAGCAAATCCCACACAACCAATGCCAGCTGCCCCTATTTAACTTAACTAAGGTTTAATAAAACCCTAACCTAAGTTCTGTTAGCTCACCCGGGAAGGAGCCCTCCCCTTCCGCGCTGACTATAAATGGGAGCCCAACCCTCAAGGGAGAGCCACAACTCAGCCTCAGTCCATAAAACCCCTGCCGAAGCTCCACCCCATCGTCGTAGAAGGCAAGCAGACCTCCACCCGAGCTCCTCCCCCTCGCCACCCTAATGGCAGATCTTCCCGAGACCTCCAAAAGACCCTCTCGTCAGGTGAACCCTACTCCTCCCATCCTTTCCTGGCTCGTCGGCGACCTGCATGGCGCTCCGGCCATCAGAGCGCCACCGCCACCCGAGCTCTTTTTTGAGCTCAGGTGGAGGCCGAGTAGGGTGAGCCTCCCAGCACTCCCCAGAGCCGCTAGGAGGTCGTGCCTCGCCGGATAGGGGTCGGTGACCCTCCCCGGGAGGAAGCAAGGCGGCGGTGCCGCCGGAGAACAGAGCTCCGACGACTCCCGTATTTTTATCCCTCTATAAACCGATTTTCCCGCAGCTGCTGGCGAGTCGACCGGGGGAGGTAGCGTGGCGAACCGTCTGCCGGCCGATTGTGGAGAGGCCCCATAAGCCTTCGATCATCGTCGGGCTACAGATGCCGCCCGATCTCGTGATCAAGATCGGAAGGCCCATATTTTATTAAACAATCCAAATTAATCATTGGGACCCCATAGCGGATCCATGTCTGATCCGTTGTGGGGCCGCAGTATGTGCAAGGTTCCGCTCGATCACAGCCAATAATCAAATTTGAAATTCCATGCTCTGAGTTTGATGTTAGCAATTCGAAGGAATCGATTTTTCTGGTGTTAATAATTAATATAGGGCTCGAATCTGGAAGCTTTGAACATAAAAGATGTTCATAATAGTAAGACCTACCATAATTTTTTTTTCATATTTTTCTAAGAAGATTTGACATTTTTAATAAATCAAGAATCCCCTGAATATTACTGATTTAATTTCCAGAGGACTTTAGAATAATTACAAAATTTTGAAAAAAAAAAACTGTTGGAGATGAAAATGGCATGTATGCTTACTCTGTAATTATTTGGATTCTTATGAAGAAGTATTGGTGTTTTTAAGCAATTAAGATAAGATCTTACATTCAGTTAAAAATTAATTGCCTAACAGTCTTTGAAAATATTTTTACAGCTTAAATGTTGCCCTTTTCTCTGTTTTAAGTAATTAAATGTTGCCCTTTTCTAAGTTTTAAAAAACAACAGAGGGTTTATCTTACCTATATAACTCTGATAAAAATAACACAGATCCAACAACTAAATTTTGGTGATTTGTAAAGATAAACCAACTATTTTGAGTAATTAGATTGGTGGAGAACAATTGATGCTGATTTTTCAGAAAAAAGTTGTTATTAATAAAAATATATGGAAAATTTAGGGCGCTGTTATAAGCAAACCCATTTTGGTTTCTAGCAAATCATTACTATTAGCAAACTTTCATTTTTCAGAATGGCTATTTGAAAACCTTTTTGTTACTAGCAAACCACCATAAAAAATAAAAAAAAACTATTTTTTTAAATTCAAAATAATCAAGTGCACATGTTAACTTTTCAAACGATTACATATGTTAGCATTAGAAATCATTCAAAAGGCCACAAAATTGTGTTGGTAGTTCCAAAATTTGCTTTTTTGAAATAACCAAGTGCGCTTGAACATCCACAAAGAATCATCATGCGCCCCAAATTCTCAAAACCAAAATCTGCAAAAAAAAAAAAAACTATTAGCTTTAATTATGCATGACCATTAGCTTTAAAGTTGAATCAAAAATTGAATGAACAACTATTCACTTACATTTCATTCTTTTTTGTCGACGATGCACTCCCATGAACTTGCAACTTGTGTGTGATATCTCCTCCAAGGAGAGTATAATGGTGGAAGTGGCGTTCCTTCTTTCATGCATAATCTCACGAAATGATTACCGTTGATTAATCCGATCCAAATAGTATTTGGTACGTGGGGAAGTGGTGCGTCCAATGGTAAGAATGTTAAACTTTGATTTTTTGAAATTAGAGCAACGCAAATATTGTAGCAACTTGAAATCACTAAACCCACATCTGGCATCGACATCCACTTATCATATGGTGTCGGCGTGCTTTTGCAATCAAGAGAGTTGAATAAGGCTTGCTTTCTCGTGCTTCCAAACATTGAATCATACAAAATAGTTCTCTTCTCCAATTCATTCATTAGATCGACTCTAACTTGTTGCCAATTATCACCCATCTGTAGTGATTCACTAATAACTAGAAATCCACAATGGCCATCCGCGGCGACATTAAAAACATCAACGAAGTAATTTGCAATATACATTGGGTAATGATGTTTCCCTCAAATACCTTTAAAATGCTCCAACACCCATCTATAACTTGACTCTGATTCATCAGATAAAAAAGCAAAAATCGAGAAGAATGTTAACTGGGTTGAAGTAACACCAACAACAGACAATAAAGGCAACTGATATCTATTTGTTTTGTAGGTACAGTCCATTAAGAACACGGTAGAAAACATTCTACTCAGTTTGATAGCAACCGGATGAGCAAATAATAAGTTAACCAGATTTTTATTGCCTTCCATAACTCGATTATAACTCAAGTACCCACTTTCCTTTAAACATTTATACAAATACTGTATTGGTGTAGCACCATCTAGTTTTTTTTTCTGCAACATATATCATTCGTTATAAATTGTCCACATCACAGTATGATTCTCTGGATTCCTTTTCTTAATGGTTGATAGTATGCATCTAGGTTTAACATTTGAGGCATACATGTCATGAACGATTTTCTTCTCTATGCAATCCAACCGACCCGCAGTGGCATGTGCTTCTAAATGTACCATTTTGTGATTATGCGTCCCGCATTTAACTTCTAGTGTCCATTCGGGTGAGTAAGAATTTTTTTTCCAATCAAAGTGAATGGGCAACCACAACGCTTACTAGTAGTTTTTCGTAGATTCCGTTTAACCCAACCCTTTTTACATTGCTTTTCACGGTAGTATCCACCTCTATCACATCCAAGAAATATCCGCGGCCGTGCTCTAACACCATCTAATTTATCCGAACCTTTAACAGTCACTGCAAAACTAAGGGATTTGCCAATAGTGCGAGCCCAATCAACCAATACTTCCCGGGACGGAAACTGAATATTGGTTTCAAAGTGACTACCAACATCCAACTTCATATCAGAGTCACTATATAAAATAAATTGGAAAAACACTAGTCAAATTAAACACTAAATCATTACACTATATCAAGTACTTAGGAGTGTAGAGTACCTTTGAACGGAAGGCATCCACATAACAATATCCTTCGAGAGAGCATTTTCAGACATAATGTATGCTAGTAAATTTGAAAAATCAGTGTTCAATCACATAGTTAGCACAAACTATCTCCATAGTATTTTGGCCCTTTTCAAAATATAAAAAGGAAAGGATCGGTGGTAAATGCAAAGGGTAACCACCGGCGAATGAACCTGGAGAAGGAGTAACCACCGACACTGAGCTGCTTCGTAGGTGGATGAAGAAGCGAAGTAATGAACCTGGAGAAGGAGTAGGAGTAGGAGACATAGTAAGTTGACATAAATGTTAGCTCTCCGCTCAAGATAGTCCACAAGACCTCATCAACATGTGGAATGGGCCTTTATAGTATCTCCAGCGTAGAGCCTAACCCTAGTGACACGGAACCTATCGGGTCATTCCGAGTCGGTCCTGACACGCGCAGACATATTAATAATAATAAAACTAACAATCTCCTCCTATGTCCGCGGTATACCGACGTTGGAAAAAGGTTGGTGTGTGTAGTGTTCAACCAGTTCGACTCATTACACAACCGTGTCCGAAAGCACCTGTTAAGACATATTGGACTGAAGAAAACAAAAGTATGTATGCACGCATAAGAGTAAAACATAAACTAAGCAGCATCACATGAAAGTCAAAAGTACAATCAGAGAAATAGGTACCAACAGACCTAATGTCTCATGATCAACAAAAGAGCAGGAAATAGTCCAAACAAAACAGGTAAAGAGAGCTAATCAGTGTTCTAAGTCAGAGAAAGAAAACCAAGCAGATACTCTAGAAACCATCATCCAGCAGATCATCCTTCTCAGGATCCCAATCAGCATGTGCTCCTCCTGCAATAGCATTTCCTGTAATTTCCAACAGAGAACTTCATTCAGAATGAATTCAACTATGGAAAATGTACATGTATCTAGTTCTGTATATAAGAACGTAGTACTTTAAATTATGCTTAGAGGATATAGGTAGAGTATATCAGGTTTAACCGCGGAATCTATTAACTGTTTCTAAGCGAAACGATTTCAGACTTCTGGACAACGCAGCTATATCTGTGTTCCTGTGTGTGATATCCTGGTTACTGTTCTTCTAGGGTTAATTGGAACTCATCAAATGTGGAATGGAACCGATCAACAGGAGAAGGTCCAAAAGCAAGTTAGATCGTGTTATCAAATGTGGAATAACACTCTCCTCCAAGTTAAGGAAGACGAATCTGGATGAGGTTGTTATCATCAAATGTGGAATGAAACAACCAACCAGAAATTCGTACTCAGCAACCAAAACACCAACGGAGCACAATATGCTAGGTTTGACAAAGAAAGGAATCAAAACATTCGGACTTAGGCTGGTTTCAAACCGCTTTGAGTCCCATTTCCCCCACTGTTTTGATTGAACGGTCTCGGGGCATTCCTTTTGTCAGTGGATCAGCTAGATTATCCTTCGATCGCACGTCGACCAAAGTAATAACGTCTTGTTCTTTATGATAATTCAATAGGGCGTGTCTCAGTCGTACATGTCGTCTCTTAGTGTTAAAGAGGACATTCTTAACCACTTGGACTGCAGCCTGATTATCACAGTATATGCTTAAAGAATTGACTTGAAGTTTAGACAAGGGAATGTCTAAGATCAAATTCCTGATCCAGTCTGCCTCTTCACCAGCTGAAGCTAAGGCAAATAACTCAGCTTCCATAGACGACAAAGCTATGCAAGTCTGTCTCTTGGACTTCCAAGTAACTGCAGTGCCACCCAATGTGAATATAAATCCACTTGTGGACTTGCTGTTTGAAACTTCTGAACACCAGGAGGCATCAGAGTAACCTTCCAAAGTAGGAGGGTGACCAGTGTAGCACAGAGCATGGTCTTTAGTACCTTTGAGATACTTCATCAGCCTATCTAGGGCATCCCAATGCTCTTTGCCTGGACTGCTGGTAAAGCGACTTAGCATGCTTACGGAGAAAGCAATGTCAGGTCTAGTGCAGCTTGTGGCGTACATGAGACTTCCAATGATCTTTGAGTACTTGACTTGATCAACGCTTGCTCCTTCATTCGGACTCAGCTTGAAGTTCGGATCAGTTGGTGTTTCAACAGGCCTACAATCTTTATAACCCCATGTATTAAGAATCTGCTCTATGTAGTGAGCTTGACTCAGAGTGACACATCCCTTGTCTACTCTTACTTTCATACCTAGTAGGGCATCGACGGGACCATGGTCCTTCATATCAAACGCTTTGGCGAGAGCGGACTTAATATCCCTCACGACAGCTAGGTCTGACCCCAGGATCAACATGTCATCCACATATAGGCATATGATGACTGTTTGGTTTGACATCGAGCGGTAATAGAGACACTTGTCTGAGAGACTGGACTGAAATCCAAAGCTCTTTACCACTTGATCAAACTTCATGTGCCACATCTTAAGTGCTTGTTTAAGCTCATAGATAGATTTATCAAGTTTGCACACTTTATCCTTTAGATCTGTATGGACATAACCTTCAGGTTGTGCCATGTAAATCTCTTCATTTAACTCTCCATTCAAAATGGCTGTTTTCACGTCCATTTGATGGACGATGAAATTCTCGATAAAGGCTAAGGCGAGAAGAATTCTAATAGTAGATAGGTGACAGACAGGTGAATAGACATCAAAATAGTCAATTCCCCCTGTTGTTTATAACCCTTAGCGACTAGACGTGCTTTGTATCTGGCTATAGACCCATCACTATGTAACTTCTTCTTCAGTACCCACTTGCATCCCAGGACTTTAGCTCCTTTCGGTAGGTCCACTAGATGCCAGATATTGTTTTATAGCAGCGAGTTCATCTCATCGTCGATGGCTTCTGCCCACATTAACGCATCTCTCGATCTCATCGCTTCCTGGTAGGAAAATGGATCATCCTCTAAGTGGTAGGTGACGAAGTTCTCACCAAAATCCTTAGGGATTCTATCTCTTGTAGATACTCTAAGAGGAACAGGTTCAACCTCTAGAGGTTGGGGAGCAATGCCAGAGGGGCCAGCTTCGGGTTCTACCGTAGACTCTGAGATCATGTCAGTAGATTCAGGAACGGACAGGCCATGATCTTTGATAAATTTATGCTCAAAGAAGATAGCATCTCTGGACTCTATCACTGAATTAGTGGATACATCCAGAAACCGGTCAGCTGCACTGTCTTCTGCACTGCCTAGATAGACACAGGTTGTCGTTCTAGGTTCCACCTTAGGTCTTTTAAGGTCTTGTATACGCACATAGGCGATACAACCCCAAGTCTTAAGAGTGTCGTATCTACAAGGATGGCCGTGCCACAGCTCATAAGGAGTAGAACTGAGCTTTGAATGAGGCACTCTATTCAGAATGTGATTTGCAGTAAGGACTGCTTCCCCCAAAAGGAATTGGGCATGCCAGCGGTCAGGAGCATAGAATTTAACATCTCTGTTAAAGTTCTATTCTTACGCTCAGCAACGCCATTTGATTGGGGTGAGTAAGGAGCTGTAGTTTCAAGGATTATGCCCTCAGTGGCACAAAACTCCCTAAACCCAGTTGCTGTGTATTCTCCTCCTCAATCACTTCTAAGTCTCTTAATCTTCAGATTTAACTGGTTTTCTACCCGAGATTTGAAGATTTTGAAGGTCTCGAAAGTCTCGTCTTTCGATCTCAATAGGTAGACATGACAAAATCTGAAGAAATCGTCAATGAAGGTAATTAAATACTTCTTTCCCCCTCTAGTGGCATGACTCCGAAAGTCACAGAGGTCGGAATGAATCAATTCCAAAAGTTGTGTGCTCCTAGAAACGGTCTTGTAAGGGTTTCTAGTTATTTTAGTTTGGGCACAAACCTCGCACCTATCAAACCGAATAGAGAAATCTAACAGAATGTTGTGACTCTTAGCTAGATCACGCATCTTCTTGTAGTGAACGTGTCCAAGTCTATTGTGAAGTAGCTTTGGATCTAACAGAGACGAACTCACTTGATTTATGCACTCGTTTTCTAGGCTAAGTCTATACATTCCATTGATTAAGTAAGCACAACCAAAATAATGTGAATTAACAGACAGTGTTATTCTACCGCTTATGGTTGTAAAAGACATTCCAGACTTATCTAACAAGCTCATAGAAATTAAATTTTTGATTAAATTAGGAACTCATTTAACATTTTGCAAAAATAAAATTTTACCTGAAGAGAGGACGAGTTTTGCCGTCCCAGCATGAGTGACGACGGTCCCTCCTCCATTGCAATTCTCTACTCTGTCTCGAACTGCTCTGACGTCTGAGAGTAGACCTCTGTCATTTGTGACGTGACAGGTAGCACCGCTGTCCAGCCACCACTCAGAAGACGCACTGCGGTGATTGTTCTTGATCATAGCCACAAAGGACTTGGGATCAGAAGTATCGACCACCATGTTCGCCGCCTGAGGTGGAGCTTCATCCTTTTGCTTCTTCGAGCCCCTACAGTCAGCAGCCCAGTGACCCCACTTGTCACAGTTATTGCATTTACCCTTCTTCCTTTTGAGAGAAGGCTTCTTGACAGCCAACTGGGCAGGAGGGTCAACTTTAGGTACCGGGGGCTTCCGAGGAGGATTATTAGGTCGAGAAACGAAGTTGACAGCCTGTGGGGGCTGAGCAACCTGCTCCGCGCTCTTTCCAGCGATGTTCTGGTCCTCGATGTAAATGAACCTTTTGAGTTCATCTAGAGTAATCTTCTCCTTCCGCATGTGCATCTCCGTCTTGAATGTCAGCCACTCCGCAGGTAGCTTGCTCAGGATCAAGTACACGAACAAATTGTCGTCCATCTTCGACTGTTCGTCCTCCAGCTTGTTGCACAGGTTCTCCAACTCTATGATCTGGGAGGTGATCGACAGATTCGCTTTGACGCGGAAGTTGAAAAACTTCTCCCCAATGAGCGATTTGGACAACACCTCCTCCTTCTAGAAATGTGCGTTGAGACGATCCCAGATCTCCTTTGCAGTCTTGTAAGCGTGGTAGGTCAGTGCGAGCCGAGGATTGAGGGAATTCAACAGGTAGTCCCTGCAGAAATCCTCATCCTTGGTCCACTGATATTCGTCTACGCCCTCGCTAGAAGACGCAAAGTCACTCTGCACAGTGTAGAAGATCCCGCGTTCCTTCATTCCTAGCTGGACTTGTATTTTCCAACTGAGGAAATCGGACGCGTCGAACGATTGCAATTTGGTGACGTCGAGCGCACTCTTCTTCGACATTGCAGCAGATTTCTAAAAAACAGAAAAACTGAAACAAAATCACCTGATTCGCGCGGTGCCGATCCGGTGTCTTCAGAACCAATCCAGTAAAAATTTGTTTGCTCCTCCGCTCCTGCTTCCTCAAGCAACGAAGATCCAAGGTAGCAACCAGATATCTCTTTGAAGAAATTCAAAAGATATTAGTTTTGATCGGATCTTCTTCAACAACAAATTTCTCCAAAAAACTAGTGTAGCACAGAAACCAAATTTCCTGGATCCAAGATCTCCTAGCTGCGGCAAGATCTGGAAAAAAAAAAGTCTGTGATACCTCCTTGCTGCGGTAAGATCTGGAAAAAGAAAGAGATCGATCTTCTCGAATTAAGGACAGCAACGGGATCCAAGATCTGGATTCAAGATTGGGGAAAATCGCAAACACCGAAACTCTAGGAATCATGATGTGAAGAAGACGAACAGTAGATCGGGCGGCAGCTTCCAGCGACAGCACAAGATCGAAAAAAAATCTTCAGATCTCAGTTGCCTGGAAGAGGAAGAACGACTTCTTCCTTCGATCTACCTTCCAGTGGGCCTTCGATCCTCCAGATCTGCCTTCCAGCGACATGGAACGAACCCTCGATGGGATCTTCCTCAACTGGCCGGATCACAAAACAGATTTGCGACAAAAATCGGCGAACAGGAATCGAGCCGACGGACAAGAGCCCTCCTCCAGATCTGCGACAAAAAACCGGTGATACTTGCGAAAACGGATGATCTTCGATCGGCGACGGAGCAGGTCCTTGATCGCGATTTGGAAGAAAACCCTAGAGGTGTTATTCCCTTCCTTCAGATCGGCAAATAGCTGAAGAAGAAATCACGAGATGCTCTGATCGTGCAAAAAACGCCGACAGTCGCGAATCAGGAAACCAAGAGCGCCGACGGGAGCGAGAGGTTTGAGCGGAAAACCTAAAATGTATCTTGAGAATGTTAGCTCTCCGCTCAAGATAGTCCACAAGACCTCATCAACATGTGGAATGGGCCTTTATAGTATCTCCAGCGTAGAGCCTAACCCTAGTGACACGGAACCCATCGGGTCGTTCCGAGTCGGTCCTGACATGCGCGGACATATTAATAATAATAAAACTAACAATAAACCCTAGATCGATGAAGGAGCTATCCACCGGCGAACGAACCAGCGAAGGAAATGAACCTGGAAAGGGTAACCACCGGCGAAGTAATGAACCTGGAAAGGGTAACCACCGGCGAAGTAATGAACCTGGAGAAGGAATAACCACCGGAAATGGAATGTCGCCGACGAACGAACTGGTGAGCGGGAGAGATGAGGCGGAAATATCCACCGGGAGAAGGAATATCCACCGGCGAACGAGCGGGAACGCTGCTGTCGAGCGGGAGAGATGAGGCGGAAATGAACCGAGGTGTGAGTTAGGGTTTTGGTTTGCTAGTATAAGAAATAGAGATTTCAAAATGAGCAGAAAAAATGTGTTAGGGGCGAAATTTGGGTTTGCTAGCAGTCAAATGAGGTTTGCTTGTAACAACACCCAAAATTTATGAGGGGTGGGTGGGGATGTTATACACCCCCTATAAAATTTTTGAGGAATTTTGGATTACCTTAAGTATTTTTAAAATTAATGAAATAATGAATTGCTGAGGATGTCTAATTTATTAGAGGAAAATAAATCAGAGCTCAAAGGGGTATGAGAAAATTATGGGGTGTAAGTTATGGCATTCCTAACCTCTGAAATTAATTTTACAATTTTCTGGTTATTAATAAATAAAAAGGGGCTAAAAATTGGAGGAAAATAATATGGGGTGAAAATCTTGAATTCGGAAAGCCACGATAAAACAGTTGAGTTTAATAATAGGCTAAATGGTGATTTTAGTCCCCAACCTTTATACACTTTAAGATTTCAGTCCTAAAAGTTTTTATTTGGAGATTTCAGTCCCCAACAATTAGCTCCATATAATTTCAGTCCCTAAATTAACGGAGGCGTTAGTTTCCCGTTATTATTTCTTCTCCCGTGTTTTTATCCGCCAGCTTGTACCTCCAGTCTCTCGCCAAAACCGAAGGGGTTCTAGGGTTTTTTCGATTCAGCTCTCAGGCAAAAATCGAAGGGGCTTTTCGATCCAGCTCTCAGACAAAAATCGAAGGGGAGGTTCTTCTTCCAGGCAGTTTTTCGATCCAAGATAGGAGGTAAGGTTTCGATCTATGCGAAATCGGCGGTTCTTCTTCCATCCTTCGTTGTTCTTCTAGCCTTGATGTCTATGCGAAATCTGTGATTTTTCCTCCGCTGTGTTTTCCATTTCGCACTGTGAACTTTGCTCTTCTGATTTCTTGTCATTTGGAAGACCCAAATCCTCATCATCACCGTATTTTCCATTTTTCCTGTTGTATATTTTTCCTTGATGTCTTTATAAATGTATGCTTCTATGCATTCCTTGCACTAAATGAGAGCACAGTTATACTACACATGTTTTACTTATTCAATTTAGTTGTTTTTGTTTATCTTAGTTCAAATGGACGAAATCAGATATGATGATAACAGTTATAGTGGTTCAGATAGCAGTGATAGTGCCTTGGAAATAATTTTTGAGGGTGAAGATCTTTTCAATGATGATTTTGATCGATGCACCAATCCCCCAATTACAACAAAGCTGATAGATGCAACTATGAATCCTGATAAGGGTTATGTTGAGTATTCCTCGGATTCTCTTCGATCAATAAACAGTGATAGTGAAGAGGAACTGAGTACCGGTAAAAAACAAGTTCAACCAATCTTCACATTATTAAAGGATATGAAAGAGATGCAATGACAACCTGGACTAATATTTAAGTCAAAGGATCATTTTAAAGATGCAGTTAGGACATACACAATTCATGTGGGTGTAGGTTTGAAAATGATGAAGAATGACAACAAGAGAATAAGGTTCAAGTGCAAAACTGGATGTGAGTGGGAAATATATGCTGCCCCCATGAAAAATAAGGACACATGGGAAGTGTGAACTATCATTGATAAGCATACATGCAACATAAAATTTAATAACAAATTATTGAGTGCTAAGTGGTTAAGTAAACAGATCGAATCTAAAGTTCGTGATAACCCAAATATTCAAATCAACAAAACTGTTGATAAGGTAAAAACTAAGTGGGTTGCAGGTATATCTAGAGATAAAGCAATTAGGGCAAAGGCCAAAGCAACTGCATTAGTTGAAGGTAATGATGGTGATCAATATAATAATTTGAACCATTATTGTGCAGAGTTATTAAGATTAAATAGAGGAAGTTCAGTTTTAATGAAATTCACTTGGCCGGCCGAGCATTTTTATGAGACACCGACTACATCCCGAACTATATTTTCCCGTTTCCAACGGTTATATGTATGTCTATCAGGATGTCGGGAGTCTTTTAAATGTTGTCGACCATTTGTTGGATTGGATGGTTGTTTTTTGAAAGGCCCCTATGGTGGACAATTATTGACGGCTATTGGTAGAGATCCGAATGATCAAATGCTTCCAATTGCTTATGTCGTGGTGGAAGTTGAGAACAAAGACTCTTGGACTTGGTTCTTATCTAATTTAATAAGAGATATTGGACTTGTTGGCATTACCTACATTTCAGATCAACAAAAGGTTTGCATTTAATTTTTACTTCTATCAAATTTTAAAGCTTTTTAGATACAATTGTATATTTCATATTATAACTTCAATTATATATTGTAGGGCTTAGTTCAAACTTTCAAGGAGTTATTGCCCAATGTGGATCATCGTTTCTGTGTGCGTCATCTCTATACAACAACTTTAGGAAGAAATTTCCAAGTAAAAATTTAAAAGGTTTGTTATGGAGAGCCTCAAATGCAACATATGAAGAGGAGTGGGTTAGAGCAATGCAAGAGATCCATTCAATTTCACACGGTGCTTATGATCACTTGATTAGTATTAACAAAACATTATGGTGTAAGCATGCCTTTAGTGGTCTTCCACGTTGTGATGTGGTGGTAAACAACATGTCTGAGGCTTTTAATCGTGTGATATTAGATATGAGAGATAAACCCATATTGACTATGTGTGAGGACATTCGGCTCTACATGATGAGTCGTTGGGTGACTATTAGGGAGAGAGTGGATAAACAAATTAATGACGTTAATCCTAAGATATGCAAGAAGATAGAGGAAGAGGCAAAACATAGTGGGGATGGATGCCTCTGTGGAGTAACAACAAGGTTTTTGAGGTGGTACAAATTTCAAATAAATTTGTTGTTGACTTAGATAAATGGTACTGCTCTTGCGGAAAGTGGCGAGTTAGTGGTCTTCCGTGTCGCCACTCAATAAGCTGCATGCATTATTTGAATATAAATATCGATCTCTTTGTGCCCGACTGTTTCAAAAAAATGGTTTATTCTCTATGTTACAACCATAGTATTTGGCCTACAAATGGATCAAATTTTTGGGGGAATAAAGGAGATACTCAGATTCTACCACCGATTCGTCGACGAGCTCCGGGTAGACCAAAAAAGAAAAGACGTCTGGAAATTGATGAGGAGAAGAGTCAAAGTAGAATATCACGCAAATTTGGCACAGTTAAATGCTCAAAATGTGGTAGCTGTGGACATAATAAGAAGAGCTGCAGGTGAGTACGTTACTTTTATGTGAAATCTTTTTGAATCAAATTTGTTATTAAATATAGTCTATAATCCAATAATTTTTTTTTGAAATAGGAATTAAAGAGCATGAAGGGGATATGGATCCAGAATTTTGGAGCAGGCCATTGAATTTTGGAGCAGGCCATTGATTTTTTGTTGTTCAGAATCAAAATGTATTGAACTTTTTTTTGAGCAAGGACTGTTTAAATGTTGTTTGTGTCTTATATGCTGTTTGAGCCTTAAATGTTATTTGTTCAAGGTTGTACACGTGGAAATGAGAGCACATATGTGGGCTGTGAATGTTTTTATTTGGCTGTTATTTTTTTTTAATGCTGTACACACTATTTATATGTTATTTCTGTTAAATGACTCTTAAGTAGGACTTAAATCATAAAGTAGTAAAAGGTTAGGGACTGAAATCCTAAAGTAAAAAGGTTTGGGACTGAAATCCTAAAGTACATAAAGGTTAGGGACTGAATTCATCATTTTTCCTTAATAATAATGCTCTTGCGAAGATTTGGAATATTTATGTTTAAATCAAAAATTTGTAATATGAGCAGAAAATTTCATAATTAAAGAAAAGACGTGAGGTCGCACAAATCATCGAGCCCTAAAGGAATCGCAATTTGATAATTATTTTAAGAAAAGGCACAACGTTATTAATTATCGAGTTCGGATAACTTGGAGCTCGACGAACCCTAAAGCGATCAATAATACTCAAAATCCATTGGAGACGAGAACTTGAACATCCTCCTTAGAACGGAGACGCCTCCTCGAAACGGAGACGAGAACTTGAACATTCTCCTTAGAACGAGATGCCTCCTCGAAACGAAGACGAGAACTTAAACATCCTCCTCAGAACGGAAACGACTCCTCGAAACGGAGACGAGAACTTGAACATCCTCCTCAGAACGAAGATGTCTCCTCGAAACGGAGACGAGAACTTCAACATCCTCCTGAGAATGGAGATGCCTCCTCGAAACAGAGACAGAACTTGAACATCCTCCTTAGAATGGAGATGAGAACTTGAACACGGGGAACCTGAAGAACTTCAGCACAAAACTTCCTTTTTAGTGCATTTTCAATTCTTTCAGTTATTGCACTTTTATTTCAGCATTTACTTTTTGCACTTCCTTTCCTTATTAGTATAGCCTTAATTATAATTCTATTATTTCCTACCTTATTTAAAGTTAATCCGGAGACGGAACATTTCCTCAGGATTAATCCTAAATAGTACCCGCTCTAGATCGCCATGCTCGCTTATTACACGTAGAGTTGGAGCGACGCGATCGAGCCCGGTGTTAGTCGCTTGCCCACATTATTTATATGTTGAGTTGGGCAAGCGGGCACTAGTCCGTATAGTGCAGATCTTCTTATTTACGTAAATGCTGCACATTGTCTTATGCTTGAAGTGGTGGGTCGGTCATGCTCGTAAACCGTTCGTACCGGTACGATAAAGTTGATGACTCATGGCACTGGGGAGAGTGCGAACCTTGGGAGCTTGTCTTTTATTTATATATATTGCTCCGCAGGATCCATTCGCTAGTTGCCAGATTTCGATCGTCGGATATCGCTAACATCCACGAGTACACCGAGTTGTGTGAAGGGGGCTGGGTAGTGATGTATGAGCATAAACAGAAGCGGAGAGACTGTCCAATGTCACTGTTTTCCATGATGGTGAGGCCCGCAGGGTTTGCTACCCCGCTAGAAGGAAAATGGTCAAACTATGTTGACATAGGGTGTTGTTGTTGTTGGAACATACGTTCTGCATCTCGTTAGTTTAACAGTATCAAATCTCATATTGTATTTGATCATACATGTCTTGGGTATAGTGTGCAGGTTTACGGGTGTGAAGACGTCAAGAATTCTACTCTCTGTGACCTACCGCCAACGATAGCCATATCGACGTGACTTGCTTCGACGCAAAGGCAAATATCGACGAGAAGACTTATGCAGTCGAGATGATGTCGTCGAGAAGCCTACCGCCGCGCGCTAGAATTACCGCGGGCGCTAGCTCTGTCGACGTGACGGCTTATGTCGATGTGAAGGATGCGTCAACTGGAACTTATGTCGACGAGATGAAAGCGTCGAGACGATATCGACGGGACTGCTACCGCGGGCGCTAGCCTAACACCACTAGCTAGTTTTGTCGACCAGAAGATCAGGTTGACTTGATGATCCGCTGTCGTCGAGAGGATATTAACATGATGCGCTACTGCGACTCGGTTTCAACCGCGCCGCGCTATCCAAAGACAACAAGAGAATGTTTTCCGACACCCTCCTGATTTGGTGCTAGACAGCTGGCGAAAACGCGTAAAGACGCCACCGCCGCGTGGTAACTTAAAAGAATCAGCTATAAAAGTTCTCGATTCTTCTCCTGATAAAGCGAGACAGACACTTACATGATTAGGGTTCCGCAGCCGCCTCTGTTGTAGTGAACCAACGTCTCCAAGCAAGGAAAAGAGGACTATCTCCCTCCCGTTCGAGTTTGAAGATCTCTGAAGAGCAAAGTCTACAACGACCATCTGCTGGTGATCGAGTGCAAGTGAAATAATATTCAGAAGCACCAATCGCAATAGTTTCTATCTTTTTATTCTCCATTGTATTTTTCACGTTTCTTCTTTGTTTTGAGTAAAGGAAAATCGACCTGGGAGGTCGTCGGAATCCGGGAAGGATTCCGTGGGAAATCGTCCTGGGAGGACGTCTAGATCTGGGAGATCTAGCGGGGCTCTAAGACCCTTCGTGGGAGGAAGGTGAAGAGCCGGCTCGAAGACTTTTTCAGGGAGGAAAGGGAGAAAGCCAACCGGTCCTTGGAGTAGGTTCAGTATAGAAAACACATAAGTTTTATATTCATCGTCTCCGATCTCCGGCGTCATGGAGATCTAAGTCTTTTGTGTAAACAATATTTTATTATTCAATGCTATCAAGTTTCTGCACTTTAGTGTAAACTGTGGTGAATCTTCTGGTGGTGCATTGGGTGGAGTAGTGTGATTCCCGAAATGATATTCTTCATTTCATGTGTTGTTTCCTTAACTAACACCACGCGGTAGTGTTACCGCCCTGCGCTAGCTCCAGAACGCGTATTCCTGCACTAATTTTCTTAAATCTTCAGTACTTGTTGAAAACTTATTCACCCCCCCCCCCTCTAAGGTTGGCCACCCGATCCAAAAAGTGGCATCAGAGCGATTTTACTTCAAAAAGGGTTAAACTCCTTAAGATGACCAATGTAAATCATGCTTTTCATGAGGGTCAAGGTGTGAGTAAACCCCCATTGTTTATGGGGAGTGACTGCAGCCACTGGAGAACGCGACTGAAAATATTTCTGATGACTCAAAACATTGACGTGTAGGCCATAGTTGAGTCAAAATATACTGCACCCGGCCACTATCACCATAGGCGATCAAGTGTTGGAAAAATCACGTGATAAATGAGATGACACAGATAAACTAAACTGCACCAACAATATGAAAGCAATGAATTCTCTTTTCTGTGCGTTGGATAAAACATAATTTAATAGAATATTCAATTGTGAACTTCTTATAATATTTGGTGATTGCTTGAGCTAACACAAGAAGGTACTTCGCAGGTGAAAGAGTCGAAGCTGTTTCGACTAGAATCTGAATACGAACAATTTCGGATGGAGATCGATGAGGAGGTGGACATCATGTACACTCACTTCACGAAGATTGTGAATGCCTCTCGTTCACTTAGAAAGACCTTCTCTAATGGAGACTTGGCGTGAAAAATCCTGCGATCTCTTCCTCCACGGTTCAACCCAAAGGTGACCGCCATTACTGAATCTCACAACATCAGCACCTTAGAAATTGAAAGCCTCATTGAGAATCTGAAAACCCATGAATTGGAGCTTAAGATTCAAAGCGATGAATATCCAAGGGAGCCGAAGAAGAAAGCTCTAGCACTCAAGGCGGACAAGGGAAAGGAGGAAGTAAAAGAATCTGATGATGAAGAGAGCCTCTATGTACGAGAATTTAGAAGATTCATGAAAAATCTCAAGAGGCAAGGGAAGTTCAGAAAATTTCTGAAGAAAGGTGCTCAAGAGAAGAGGAGCTGGAACAAACCGTCAAAGGGGACGGAGAGTGATGAAGAAAAATCAGTTTCAGAATACTTCCACTATCACAGATCTGGGCACATAAAAAGAGAATGCCCAAAGAAACAAAAGGAAGAAAAGGAGAGAAGAAACCAGGACAAAGGAAGGAAGAAAGTGCTTAAAGCATCAACATGGGACAATGCCGGTTCTCATAAGTCAATCACTTCCAGTTCAAGTAGTGAGGATGAGGCAAATTTGTGCCTTATGGGGAAGCATGACAATGAATCTGACGGCGAATCCAGTGTTCATAGTGACACTGAGGTAACCCCTCCCTCCTACAATGAATTGTATGAAACCTACGAGCTTTTGTGTAATAAACTTGTTGAGGTACTGCTTGAGAAAAATTCTGTTAAGTCTGAAAATAAGAAAATGAAGAAAGACTTGAGGAATTTGAATAATGAACTCACCAAATGTGGTACAGAGAAAGTCGAGTGCCAAGATTGCTCTCACACGATGGCAACGATCAATGATCTAAAAGAAAGCCTCTCCAAGACTTCCTCGAAAGTAAAAAGTCTTACTAATGAAAAGAAGGTTCTGGAGAAAAGGCTTCACATTTCTATTACATAAGTTGATGAAAGTAAAAAAAGCAGTTCGTTAATCGGTTTGTGGCGCTTGTCACAGAAAACACCTCCTTGAAAGCAAGGATCCATGATTTAAATTATGTTGTACAGAAATTCGGGATAGGTCAGAAATCTATGGATTTGTTGCTGGGAGCACAGTGCCTCAGATCTGAAAAGTTTGGGCTAGGATACGTAAATGCAGCATTACGGCCAAGCGCTAGTACTAGCGCCGATAGTAAGCAATCACCAGTAAAGAACCAAAATCTGTTTAAGAATAATAAAAAATATACCTGCCGGTTCTAGAACCTCGTCTCCAAATTCCAGCATGAGCTCTACAAAAATGAAAAGGGCGGCATCCACCGCTTATACCTTGTGTGCCAAATGTAACAACTTTGGTCACACTTCCGGCTCATGCTTGAGGAAAGGTCTAAAGAAAACAACACAAGTCTGGGTACCGAAGTCGTCTACCTATACTATGGGTGGAACAACTTGGGTAACCAGATCTGTTGGGTATTGTATCCACAATAACTTTGATTTGAAGAAGTCCCCCGTTGAACTAAGATGAATTGGTCTTGTATTTGACACTATATTTTAGTTATGTTTGGGCAGGACTATTAATTGTTAAGTACAAACCAATGTCAGATCACAATGGGACATAAAACACAGGACTATACAATGTAATTCTTCATTGTATAGGACATAGTGTTGATCCAGGTGTAATCTCTCAATTGGGGTGTACTTCATTTCCAAGTGCAAGGATAAATCAAGAAGTAACTATTTTTTGGATTCTTGATCAATAAGAATGTTCTAAGTAAAATTCGTCGAGTACTCACGTGAAGACTCGTTTCATTCGTCGAGATATCACGTGAGCACTCAAAGAATTCATCGAGTCTACTCGAGTGAATTCAGAAAGTATGAATCTTATTTTCAGTCTGTGGCTAAGTCAAATTCGTCGAGTGATCTAGTGAGTTCTCGTGAATACTCGACGAATTCGACGAGTACTCTCGAGAAGTCTCGTGATCTCTGAAGTAATGTTTTATTCTATATCAAATCAAAGCCAAGTATTTTTCGTCGAGTGGTTAAGAGTAATTCATCGAGTTTTCTAGAGATGTCATGAGTATACTCGACGAATGTGGACTTCATAGATCTTCTTTTGAAATCGTTGACGGTTTTCCATTTAGGTCTTCTGTCATGTACAATACACGTGGAGGTTTATCCAGAAGTCACGTTCTAGCCGTTAGAAGAGGAATCCCTATATATAGTTAAGGGTTAATTCTTTAAACCCTAATCGTGAACAGAAATCGAAATTTGCATTATTCTCTGTCGGTTCATTCTCGTTCTCGCAAAAGAATCTCTCGATGCCGATAAATCATTTTCGCTATTCCTCTCAAAGAAAAGTCTCGACTAGATCACTGATCTCAAATACTCCAAGTTTCCTCAATATCTAGTTGATTCTCAAGTTCAGATCAAGCTTTTTCAAGTTCAAGCATTCTTCTCCTTCAATCTTTTGAAGTTCAAGGTTTTTTCTCAAGTAAGGAAGAAGATTTGTTTCTCTCAGATCTAAAGTAGAATCTCTTTGAGATTGCAAGAAGATTGTTCTCAATCTATAGGTTGCAAAGAAATCATTTTACATCTCTTGTATGAAGTTTCTCTTCCGAGTTTTGTAGATCCTAGTTTAGAGGATCGAATATAGGAGAGGTTATTCTCTGAGATTTTTGTAGGAGACATTATCTCCGAGTTTGTACGAGTTGAAGACACCGAGTTGTAAGATTTATTGAAATCTGAGATTGGTGAAGTAGCGAAGTCTAGCCCAAAGTGCTAGATAGGCGAGGTAGGAAAGTCGACGTACCCATTCTGAGGAACCACTATATATCCTTGTGTCTGTGCTGTGAACTTTATCTTGTTCTGTGTGCATACTTTTCTAAAGTATTTTAATTCCGCTAAAAGCTGCAGAACTCACCTATATATTCACCACCTCTAGGTGATTTAGGTAGACAACTAAATATATACTTTCAAGATCTTTACCCTAATCTTCTTTCTAGGTATGTTGGCAGACTAAGGATAAGGAGAACGTGTGGTACTTGGATTCTGGATGCTCCAAGCACATGACGGGAGATGAAGACAAATTCCTTAGCCTGGAGAAGAAGAAAGGAGGAATGGTGACCTCTTAGAGACAACAACAAATGACGTATTCTAGGTGTCGGCGCCATAGGTAACAAAGTATTTTCTATTTCAAATGTATTGTTTGTAGATAGTCTAAAACATAATTTGATTTCTATTAGTAAGTTATGTGATAAGGGCTTGAACGTTTTGTTTGAAACCACTACAAACTCATGCAAAATTCTAGACGCTAAAACAAATACCGTGTTGCTCACAGCACCTAGAAACCATAATGTCTATACCATTAAGTTTGAGGATTTATCCTCTTCTAATTTAAGATGCCTAGTAGCAAACAATGAGGACCTAGAACTTTGACATCGGAGGCTCGGACATTCCGGGAGTAAATTAATAGTCAAACTATCAAAAGCAAAGCTAATCCGCGGTCTTCCACAACTAAATGGTAGTTTGACTTCTCTATGCACTCCATGCCAAAAGGGTAAGTTCACTAAATCATCCTTCAAAAGCAAAATGACATTACCACTTCTAGACCACTACAATTAATTCAAGTGGATCTTTTCGGTCCAATTAGTATATGTAGTCTAGGAGGTAAACGGTATACTTTTGTGCTGATAGATGAGTATTCACGATTATCTTGGACTCTTAGCTTCCAAATTTGATACATTCTTTGAATTCTCTACCCTGTGCACTAGATTACAAAATGAAATGGACTTAAAAGTAAAATGCTTAAGGTCAGATCGGGGGGGGGGGGGGGGGGGGGGGGGGAATTTGAGAATGAAAATTTTACAAGTTTTTGCAATAACTTAGGAATTCGGCAAGAGTTTTCTACTCCACGCACTCCACAACAAAAATCAAAATGGAGTGGTGGAAAGGAAAAACCAGACACTGTAAGAATTGACTCACAACATGTTAGCCAAGTACAATTTGCCTTGATATTTTTGGGCTGAAGCGGTTAATACTGCATGCTATATGATGAACCGAACCATGCTTTGCCCTATCCTAAAACGCACTCCATATGAAATGTATTGTGATAGAAGGTCGAATGTCTCGTACTTTAGAGTCTTTGGTTGCCCATGTTTTATTTAAAAAAACACCAAGGATCATTTAGGACAATTTGATGAAAAATCTGACCAAGGCATCTTTTTAGGATACTCTACCACGAGTCGTGCCTATAGGGTCTACAATACAAGAACCTTAGTTGTTGAAGAATCGATTCATGTGCATTTTAATGAAAATACACCAAATATTGAATATAAATCAAATGAAGATGATAATGACGATGATGTACATTTGGAAGATGAGAATGTGAAATTTTCCGTAGATCTAGGAGTGAGCATGAATCGTACAACTTAAAGTTACGGCCAACAACCAGAAGCACATGAAATAAAGCAATCTTTATTGATAACAACAGAAATCTTCATTACAGAGCGAGGTATACATGTCGAGACATGATTTCGCCAGTACACAAAACCAAAAGGACAAAAACAGCTGAAGAAAGATAACTCGCGGTCTGAACACAGAAGCCGCCTAACCGCGCAGTCTGGATGTTCGCGCGACTAGAAAGGGAGATCGCGCGAACAGTCTGCCGGCGACTTGAACAACACCACTAAAGCTCCGCGACCTCTCGAACTCCACTGATTCTCCCGAACTCCAGCAACCCGCACTGCAAGCCGCAAGACCGCCCGGACACCTTATAAGAAGAGGTGACCGCTGTTGTCCGCACAATCCGCAGAAGCTACACAAAGGAAATTCAATCAGCAAACCGCACTGTCACAAAAAAAGAGACCGCAAGTTATAGGCACGAGCTCAACTTACACTTGGTGCGATAAAATTTGCTGCTACAGTGACTCTAATTTATAGGCGTGCGACTAGATCCAGTCACCACCCTATGAGATAGAGTCACCGCCCTGACCACGCGACCAAGATCGGTTTACCCGTGCGGTCAGCAGATCGCTCTGCGCTTAGTGAGCTCACCGACTTCAATCCTGACCAGGAGGTCGCCACTCCTCCAAGAAGCCGTGCAACCATGACAACTCGCACGGTCATGACGCCCACCACCAGTGTTCGCATATACGAGACCTCCTCCAGAGACCATGAACACAAAAGGGAGACCCCGTGACTAAGAGAACCTTAGTCGGTGCGCACCACGGAGAACCCGGACAGTCACCAGACCGGACTGCCGGATACCCGAACAACAACCCTGTGTGGTCAACAGCTTAACCCGCACAGTACAGAAAATAGCTCGCCACGCGGTCACACAAACCAGACCGCGCGGCCTCACCGTACTGAATAATAGATCGCCACGCGGTCACACAAACCAGACCGCGCGGCCTCACCTCGGCAACCTTGGACAGAGAGAACGGCGGTCGGGCCGAATAGACTGCGGATAGACCGAATAGGTCAGACCGCAGAGGAGACTGCAAGGTCGCACGGTTAGACCAGTCCGCGCGAACACCTCCCAGACCGCCAACTTCACACTTCAACATTTTCAACACTCCCCCTTGAAGTGGGAAGTTGAAAACAGTCCAAGTAAACTCCTCAGCCGAGTGAACGACCCCTTCGCTAGCGCCTTTGTGAATATGTCAGCAACGTTGTCCATACTCCGAACATGCTCGATCGAAAGAGACCCCTCCAGCACCTTCTCACGAATGAAATGATGCTTGATCTCGATTTGTTTGGTCCTTGAGTGACACACTGGATTAGTAACCAGTTTGAGTGCACTCTCATTGTCGCCGCGAAGCAGAGTCGGACCCCGAACCTCTTTATGGACTTCTCCCACCAACCTCCTAAGCCAGATGGCTTCTTGAGCTGCCAAGGCTAAAGCCTTGTATTCCGCTTCCGTGGTAGAGACAGACACGGAATCCTGCTTCTTGCTGCACCATGATATAGCAGCAGGGCCCGCCATGAAGATGAATCTAGACGTCGACTTCCGATCATCCAAATCTCCCATGTAATCAACATCCATGTACCTATGCACCTCGAAGCCCGCATCCCTCCTGTATAAGAGACCCATATCCGAAGTCGCCTTGACATACTTCAAAATATTCTTGGTCGTTAGTAGATGAGGCATCCGTGGTTCGCCATATAACGACTCACCCTGCCAAATGCATACGCAATATCAGGCCTAGTAATCGTCAGATAAATCAAGCTCCCAACCAGAGCTCGGAACACAATCGGATCTTCCAGAGTCCCCCCTCATCCTTCCGAAGTTTCGTGGCCTTCTCCAGAGGTGTAGAAATGCATTTCCCTTCCTTCATGCCGAATCGCTCCACGATTCGCTCCGCATATCTAGCCTGGGACACCAGCACTCGACTTCCCTTCCTCTGCACTTCAAGTCCAAGGAAATGGTGCAGTTCACCCAAGTCCTTCATCTCAAATCTGATAGATAGCTCAGCCCGAAGCTTTGTTACCTCCTCCTTCAAATTCCCCGTCATGATCATATCGTCGATGTAAAGCAGCACGATGACTTGAAGCTCCCCGTTCTTCTTGACAAACAAGCTTGAGTCAGAGTCTGAAGCACCAAAATCACAAAATAGAAGATATTCTGCAATCTTCCCGTACCACGCCCTCGGCGCTTGCTTCAACCCATACAGGGCCTTCTTCAGCTTACAGACATAGTCTGGAAAATCTTCAGATACGAAGCCTGGAGGCTGGATCATGAAAATATCCTTGTCAATCTCGTCGTACAAGAAAGCATTCTTTACGTCGAGTTGCCAGATCTCCCAACCCCAAAATGCCGCCAAGGCAATAACGAACCGTACTGAAGTCATCTTCGCCACCGGACTAAATGTCTCTTTATAATCTTCACCGTATTGCTGCGAGAATCCACGAGCCACAAGGCGAGCCTTGTATCGCTCGATACTGCCGTCTGCCTTCTTCTTGAGCTTATAGACCCATTTGCATGTCACAGGGGTGATACCCTTGGGTCTGGGCACCAGAGACCTGTTGAAATTGTTGAAGTGGAGTGGAAGGTGGTCGCCGGTCTGATTATTGGAGACCGCAGAGACCGCGAGGTCTGAGCTGGCGCTCTGCCGGTTTGGCTATGCCGGTCTGTCCCTGGCGATCTGGTGTGACCGGCAGGTCTGTTCTTATTTGCTGCGGTCTATTCCTGAGTTGTTCTGCTTGGTTGGCCTGTCTTCTTTGTTGGAAGATTGGGCAGTCTGTTCTGTGTAACCGCTGTGACCGGGCGGTTTATACAGGTCAATCTGGCGACTTGTCTGATGTCAGCCAGATGTTCTTGGCTTGCTCTTGGTGATCTAAGGAAGGAGCGTTCTTGAGTCCGCATGGCTTATGCGCGGTCTCGTGTTCGCGCGACATGTGCGTGGTCTGCTGCTGATCTGCGGGCTTGGGCAGGTTGTTGTCCAAGTGGTCTGGTTGCGCGGTCTGTCTGTGAGACCGCTGGCGATCTGGCAGGTGGTGATTGTATCCCTCTTGCAGCGGTGACAACATCCGTCTTGTCGCCTATAAATAGGGGTGCATGGCCCGTCATTCATAACGAGAACTGTAAGAACTAGAGCCTGAGTTGTTTCGTGCGGTCTCACTTTGAGGTCGGGCGGTCTCGGAAGCGAGTTGACTGTTTGTTGTGTTCGCAGGTTTGCGGTCAGCAGGTTACGGTCTCCTTCCTTGGTGATTTCCCAGCGGCTTGAATAAACAGTTCGACACTGGCTTGTCTGCGAACTGGTTTATATTGTTCTTGAGCTGTTCGCAGCGAGCTCGGTGATCAGGCGACCTTTAGCGGTTAGGCGATCAGAGTTGCGGTCTGGCGACAGATTCAGTTCTTTGTTCAGTTCAATAAGCTCTAGTTCGTGCGGTCTGAGGTGGCAGTCTAGCAGTGCAGGTCAAGCCGGGTGTGAGCTGCGGTCTTGCCTGTTTTCTGTTCGTGCGGTCTCAGGTTAAGCCGGGCGGGTTCTGGAGTCGAGCGGTCTGTGCGGTCTCTGCTTGTCAAGCCGCCAGATTTATTTTAGTGTGTTTTGTTCTTCTCTTCTCCGTGATTCTTATGAATCATGTCTCTCCATGTATACCTCGCACTGTAATCAAGTATTGTGATTAAATAAAGCTTTGTGTTGCTTTGTGGCATATTGTGGTTGTTTGGCTATAACTCAGTTGATGCAACTCCTGCTTACTCCTAAACGATTCAAATCAAAAATTATAACATGGTATCAAAGCGAGGTTGTTGGAGTGGATAAGCAGTGATCAACTTGAGTTGCCATCGTCTTTGTGAAGAAGAGACCACATTGGTTTGCCATGGAAGCTGGATACGCAAGGGGGCTTGGTATTGAACTTCTTACATCGACTAACTACAAGAAGTGGAGGTCGTGTATGGAGAGTTACTTACTTGGCGAGGATCTATGGGAGATAGTTGGAGGAGAAGACACACTGGAAGTGTTTCTAGCAGGAGATAATATGGCAGAGGTGAGACTTTGGAGGAGGACTAATGCTAAGGCAAAGTTCTCACTCAAGAGGGCTATCTCACCGGAGCTATTCGATCACATCATTGGATGTAAATCTGCTGCTGAGATTTGGACGTCTTTGGACGGGTTGTTTAACAAAAAGAATGTAGCTCGACTACAGTTTCTTGAAAATGAGTTGCCGAAGGCCTCTCAAGGTGATCTTTCTATTTCTACCTTCTTTCTCCAGATGAAGAACCTCACAGCAGAAATTTCTGCATTGGACCCTGATAAGCCCATCTCGGAGGCTAAACTGAAGAGGCATATCATTCGCGGGTTGCGGAAGGAGTATCTTGCCTTTGTGACTTCAGTTCAGGGTTGGGCAAATCAACCATCTCTGTTGGAGCTGGAGAACTTACTTGCTTCGCAAGAAAGTTTGGCAAGACAGATGGCGGGGACTTCTATCTCTGGGGGAGATAGTGATGTGTTGTTCTCTGGGAAGAAGAAGAAGAAGTGGGAGAAGAAGAAGCCAAGTCACGATGGAACCTCTACTTCAGGTCAGCAGGATAGGAGTTATGCTCCTAAGTCTGATGGGAAGAAGAAAGGAGAGGGTCCAAGGTGTTTCAGGTGTAATAAGACCGGCCACTTCAAGAAGGATTGTCGGGTTAATGTTCAGCCGGGGCATGCAGCGGAGAAGGAGAAGCCAAAGTCTGATGAAGCTGGATGGGGAGGAGACTTTGTGGCTAATATGACGCCGATGTCCGTTAAGGCCTTGGCTGCCATCAACTTAGAAGAGGATTGGATTGTTGATTCAGGGTGTGGACATCACCTCACCGGGGATGATTCAAAGTTCTCTTCTTTGGCTCCTTACTCAGGTAACGATGTTATCATTACGGCTGATAATTCTGTTCATGCAGTAGAACAAGAAGGTGTTGTCTCTCTGAGCAGTGATAAGGGTCCACTCACTTTGAGGAGTGTTTATCACGTGCCTGGTATGAAGAAGAATCTCTTCTCTGTGACCAATGCGATCGATGCCGGTTATCACGTTCTGTTTGTCCCAACAGAAGTGAAGTTTCTTAAAACTCAACCGGAGATAAAGGGAGATTTTATTCATGTTGGAAAGCGGGTGAAGGACTTGTTCTCTTTATCGACAAGTACCTATGTTGATAAGATGAAGACCAACGATAGCGCGGCTATCTGGCATGAAAGGTTGGGGCATGTTGGCATAGACAAATTGAAGGCTATGGCGGTAAGGGGCCTTGTCAAGGGCTTGCTTAGCTTGTCCTCTTATGGAGACGGTCATGTTTGTGCAGGATGTCAGTTTGGTAAGTCTCATCGACTTCCATTTGATAAGTCGCAAACAAGATGCAAAGCGTCGTTGGAGTGCATTCACGGTGATTTGATGGGACCGACTGCCACCCCAAGATATGTCTGGGTGTATTTTCTGAAAGAGAAGTCGGAAGCCTTTGCGAAGTTCGTGGAGTTCAAGGAGCTGGTCGAAGGTCGGTTAGGCCTGCGAGGGAAAAAATTGAGAACTGACAATGGTGGGGAGTTCACCTCTGGTGAGTTCTCAAGTTTTTGCAAGAAACACGGCGTCCGGAGAGAGCTCACTTGTGCCCATACTCCACAGCAAAATGGCGTTGCGGAGAGGAAGATCCGTCATCTGACGGAAACCTGCAAATGTTGGCTTCATGCCAAGAGTATCCCAAAGTCCTTTTGGGCGGAGGGAATGTCTTGTGCGGCTTACGTCATCAACAGGATGCCTCTAAGTCCTATCAACATGAAGACCCCTCACGAACTGATGTTCAAGGAGAAGCCGAGTGTTGCACACCTTCGGGTGTTCGGGTCAACCTGTTATGTGCATATTGCTGATGCTCTTCGGACAAAGCTAGATGTGAAAGCATGGAAGCTAGTCTTTGTTGGATATGATGAGCGGAAGAAGGGATGGAGATGCATGGATCCTGAGACACGGAGATCAATTGTATCCCGGGATATGGTGTTCGATGAGGTGACTTCCTACAAGTGGAGTTCAGGAGTTGAACTACCAGAGAGCAAGGTTGATGAAGAAGGAAAGGCTGCGGGAAATCTTCAAGTGGAGTTGCCTGTTTCACCAGGAGCTCCAGCTGTGTCAAGCTCTGAGATGGAGGCTTCAGGATCTGGAAGCAGGGGGAGCGATGCTCTAAGTTCATCTAGAAGAGGAGCTAGCATAGAAGAAGCAGTTGAGGAGGTGGTTAGTCAGGAGCAACCTCTTAGGAGGTCGAAGAGGACTATCAAGCCACCTAATTGATACACAGGAGGAAACATGGTGAGCTTCGTCTCTTGTTTCTTTGCTGGTCCCTTAGATGAGAGGGAGCCGTAGAGCTTTGAGAAGGCCAAAGGCATGAAGCAGTGGGACATTGCTATGCAAGAGGAGATGGATGCTCTCAAGAAGAATGAGACTTGGTCTCTAGTGCCCAGACCCAAGGGCATTACCCTTGTGACATGAAAATGGGTTTATAAGCTCAAGAAGAAAGTTGACGGCATGATCGAGCGATACAAGGCTCGCGGGTTCTCACAACAGTATGGAGAAGATTATGACGAGACGTTTGGTCCAGTGGCAAAGATGACTTCGGTTCGATTTGTTATTGCTTTGGCGGCATCCAGTGGATGGGAGATTTGGCAGCTCGACGTTAAGAATGTTTTCTTATATGGCGAGATCGACAAGGATATCTTTATGATCCAACCGCCAGGATTCATCTCGGAGGATTGTCCGGACTACGTCTGCAAACTAAAGAAGGCCCTGTATGGGTTGAAGCAAGCGCCTCGGGCGTGGTATGGAAAGATCGCGGAGTATCTTTTATTCTGCGGGTTCTTTGCTTCAGACTCTGATTCTAGCTTGTTAGTCAAGAAGGAGGGGGCGCTTCAGGTTATTGTTCTGCTGTATGTGAATGACATGATCTTCACCGGGAACTCGAAGGAAGCAGTAGCGAGGCTGAGAGTCGAGCTTGCTATCAGGTTTGAGATGAAGGATCTGGGTGAGCTTCACCATTTCCTTGGACTCGAGGTGCAGAGGCGGGAGAGCGGAGTGCTCGTTTCTCAGGCTGGATATGTGGAGCGGATCGTTCATCGATTCGGCATGGAGGAAGGGAAGAGCAGCTCTATACCTCTAGAACAACATCATAAACTTCGGAAGGATGAGGGGAGAGTTCTATCTGATCCGTTGGTGTTCCGAGCTCTGATTGGGAGCTTGATCTACTTGACGATCACAAGGCCTGATATTGCTTATGCAGTTGGCAAGGTGAGTCGGTATATGGCGGAGCCACGGAAGCCTCATCTTCTAGCGGCAAAAGGAATTTTGAAGTATGTGAAGTCGACCTCTGATCTGTGTCTCTACATAGGAGAGGGTCTAGCTTGGAGTTGCTTGGATATATGGATGCTGATTACGGGGGAGACGTGGATGATCGGAGATCAACGTCTGGTTATGTCTTTATGACGGGCCCCACAGCTATTTCTTGGTGCAGCAAAAAGCAGGGCTCGGTGTCTGTATCTACCAGAGAAGCGGAATACAAGGCTTCGGCCTTGGCAGCTCAGGAAGCCGTTTGGCTCAGGAGGTTGGTGGAGGATGTTCATGAGGAGGTTCGAGGTCCCACTATGCTACGCAGGGACAATGAGAGTGCTCTCAAGCTGGTTAATAATCCAGTCTGTCACGCGAGGACCAAATATATTGAGATTGAGCACCATTTCATTCGTGAAAAGGTGTTGGGAGGATCTCTTATGGTTGAGCATGTTCGGAGTGCGGATAATGTTGCAGACATCTTCACAAAGCTACTGGCAAAGGGACCGTTTACTCGGTTGCGGAGTTTACTCGGGCTAGTTTCCACTTCCCACTTCAAGGGGGAGTGTTGAAATTGTTGAAGTGGAGTGGAAGGTGGCCGGCGGTCTGATTATTGGAGACCGCAGAGACCGCGTGGTCTGAGCTGGTGCTCTGCCGGTTTGGCTCTGCCGGTCTGTCCCTGGTGATCTGGTGTGACCGGCCGGTCTGTTCTTATTTGCTGCATTCTGTTCCCGAGTTGTTCTGCTTGGTTGGCCTGTCTTCTTTGTTGGAAGACCGGGCGGTCTGTTCTGTGTAACCGCTGTGACCGGGCGGCTTATACAGGTCGATCTGGCGACTTGTCTGAAGTCAGCCAGATGTTCTTGGCTTGCTCTTGGTGATCTAAGGAAGGAGCGTTCTTGAGTCTGCACGGCTTATGCGCGGTCTCGTGTTCGCGCGACTTGTGCGCGGTCTGCGGCTGATCTGCGGGCTTGGGCAGGTTGTTGTCCAAGTGGTCTGGTCGCGCGGTCTGTCTGTGAGACCGCTGGCGATCTGGCGGGTGGTGATTGTATCCCTCTTGCGGCGGTGACGACATCCATCTTGTCGCCTATAAATAGGGGTGCATGACCCGTTATTCATAACGAGAACTGTAAGAACTAGAGCCTGGGTTGTTTCGTGCGGTCTCACTTTGAGGTCGGGCGGTCTCGGAAGCGAGTTGACTGTTTGTTGTGTTCCCAGGTTTGCGGTCAGCAGGTTGCGGTCTCCTTCCTTGGTGATTTCCCAGTGGCTTGAATAAACAGTTCGGCAGCGGCTTGTCTGCGAACTGGTTTATATTGTTCTTGTGTTGTTCGCAGCGAGCTCGGTGATCAGGCGACCTTCAGCGGTTAGGCGATCAGAGTTGCGGTCTGGCGACAGCTTCAGTTCTTTGTTCAGTTCAATAAGCTCTAGTTCGTGCGGTCTGAGGTGGCGGTCTGGCAGTGCAGGTCAAGCCGGGTGTGAGCTGCGGTCTTGCCTGTTTTCTGTTTGTGCGGTCTCAGGTTAAGCCGGGCGGGTTCTGGAGTCGAGCGGTTTGTGCGGTCTCTGCTTGTCAAGCCGCCAGATTTGTTTTAGTGTGTTTTGTTCTTCTCTTCTCCGTGATTCTTATGAATCATGTCTCGTCATGTATACCTCGCACTGTAATCAAGTATTGTGATTAAATAAAGCTTTGTGTTGCTTTGTGGCATATTGTGGTTGTTTGGCTATAACTCAGTTGATGCAACTCCTGCTTACTCCTAAACAATTCAAATCAAAAATTATAACAAGACCAAGTCTCATTCTTCTCAAGAGCTGCCATCTCTTCTTCCATAGCTAAATTCCACTATTTCACGCCTTTGGCCTTTTCAAAGCTCACTGGTTCCCGCTATCCAGGGGACCAGCGAAGAAACACGAGACAAAGCTCACCATGTTTCCTCATGTATAGCGATCAGGGGCAATGATCGTTCGCTTCGATCTCCTCAGCACCTTCCCCTGACTCGCATTATCCTCAGCTGCTTCTTCCCTAGCTCCCCTTCCAGACGTACTAGGAGCATCGCTCCCCTTGCTTCCTGATCCAGAAGCCTCTGTCTCAGAACTAGAAATGGACGGACCACCTGGTGACAAAGGCAGCTCCACCTGAAGATTTTCCACAACTCTCTCTGGCTCCTCCACCCTGCTTTCTGGTAACTCAACACCAGAACTTCCCTTGTACGATGTCACCTCGTCAAACACGGCATCGCGAGATACAACAAATCTCCGCGTCTCCGGGTCCATGCACTTCCAGCCCTTCTTCCGATCATCATATCTCACGAAGACTAGCTTCCTTACTTTTGCATCTAGCTTCGTCCGAAGCGCATCTGGAACGTGCACATAGCAGGTGGAACCAAACACCCGAAGGTGCGACACGCTTGGCTTTTCCTTGAACATCATCTCATGCGGGGTCAACATGTTGATGGGACTGGGAGGCATCCTGTTGATGACGTAGGCGGCACAAGACATTCCCTCCACCCAGAAGGACCTTGGGATACTCTTGGCATGCAGCCAACACTTGCAGGTCTCCGTCAGATGACAGATCTTTCGCTCTGCAACTCCATTTTGTTGTGGAGTATGCGCACAAGTAAGCTCCCTCCGGATGCCCGCCTTCCTGCAAAAACTAGAGAACTCACCAAAGGTGAACTCCCCCCCGTTATCAGTTCTCAGCTTCTTTATCCGCAGGCCTAGCTGACCCTCCACTAGCTCCTTGAACTCCACAAACATGGCAAACGCCTCCGCCTTCTCCTTCAGGAAATAAACCCAGACATATCTGGTGTAATCGTCGATCAACACCAGCATATACCTGCTGCCTCTGAGGCTTGGGGTAGCAGTCGGTCCCATCAAGTCACAGTGGATACACTCCAACGGCACACTATTCCTTGTCTGCGACTTATCAAACGGTAGTCGATAAGACTTGCCGAACTGACATCCCGCGCAAACATGACCGTCACCGTAGGAAGATAGAATATGCAGGCCCTTGACTAGACCTTTTATCGACATAGCTTTCAGCTTATCCATCCCTATATGCCCTAACCTCTCGTGCCATATAACGACACTATCATTTGTCCTCATCTTGTCAACATAAGAACTTGTCGATAAAACGAACAAGTCTTTTGCCCTTCTCCCGACATGAACGACATCAGCCTTTATCGCCTCGACGTTTCGTATAAACCTCACTTCTGTTGGACCGAACAGAACGTGATACCCAGCGTCTACAACGTTGGTCACGGAGAAGAGATTTTTCCTCATTCCGGGCACATGATAGACACTCTTCAACGTTAGTGGCCCCTATCACCGCCCAAGGAAACAAACCCCGCCTTCTCGACAGTATGCACAGTATTATCAGCACTTATGATAGCATCATTACCATAGTAAGGCTGTGCTGAAGAAAGCTTCGACTCGTCCCCGGTGAGATGATGACCACACCCCGAGTCCACGATCCATTCCTCCTGATAGTTGATAGGAGCGGCAGCTCCGACAAAAGCCGAGAAGGCTCCTCCCCATCCTCCATCATTTTGCCTGGCCTCAGTTTCCTCCTTCCCTGCAGCAGCATGCCCTGGCTGAAGATTCTGTTGGATCGTGTGACGCCCGTAGGGTGGGGTGAATAAGGGTGTGTTTAAAAATATAAATTTTTACTTAATAATTTTTAAACAGATTTTTCTTTTCTAAAAAGTTACTTATAAATAATTTTAAACCAATGCAATTTTTGTATTAAACCAAACACAAATTTCTAAGATAAAGATTTAAGCAAACAAATTTGCAATTAGTGAAAATAGCATAATTATATTTATCATGAAATTTGCATACAATAAAAAAAATGATCTTAACAATGCTTAAGATCAAGGCACAATTATGATAATAAAAAAATACAATAATTTTGGTTTACCAATCCTTCTCCCAAGGATCAGAAGGCTATCACTTGTCTCTCCCAAGACCAAGCTCAAGCCTATCCACTAGATCTTCCCAAGATCTAGACGTAGCACACAAGGCTACGATTTCCCACCAAGCCACGCAAGGACTTGAACGCTCCACACAAGGAAGCGATTTTCCCCTAAGCCACGCAAGGACTTAGACGCCGCACGCAAGACGATGATTTCTCTACCAATACAAAATAAAATGTTTGTAAATGAAAATACAATATGAAAAGAACAACTCCCTAGAATTTCAGATCTCTGAAAGGATGGTTGAAGCCTCGAGATGATCGTTGATGTAGAAGCACGCCCGATCTCGTCTTCAATCTTCAATCCTTCTTTGCACAAATGGGAGTTGAAGAGGTTCTGGAGCTCTCTGGTTCGTATGAACTCAGGAAGGGACTTGGAATTTTCAATTCTTAGAATGCACGAACACAATGAGTCAATTTATAGAAAATCGCTGTCGCTTGGGCGACATCGACTGTCGGAATTTTCCGACAGCGCTAAACTGCCGCTGGAGTTCCGTCGTGCGGGCAGTTGTTGTAACCGCCGAGCTGTCGCCTGGGCGACATTGATGTCGGAATTCCGACAGCGCAAAACTGTCGGTCGTGGTGGTGTCGTGGGCAGTTGTTGAAACCTCTGAGCTGTCGCCTGGGCGACATTGCTGTCGGATTTCCGACAGCTCAAAACTGCCTTTCGTCGTGGTGCCGTGGAGGGAAGTAGTTGTAACTTCTCTGCTGTCGCCTGGGCGACATCAGCTGTCGGATTTTTCCGACAGTGAAATTTTCCTACATTCAAATTTAGCTCCAGCAGAAATGTGAACATCTCATACCTGTTACCTGCACACCATTAATAAAAATAGAATCAAATACAAACGGGACTTTGTTATTATCAAACCGGAGGAGTGCGAAACGCATGCTCCAACAATCTCCCCCTTTTGATAATAACAAATCCGTATAAAAAGAAATCATGTCTATTTAGATTGTTGATTTTAACATTTGGTGTGTGCACAGAAATAACATGATATATTTCTCTTAAAATAAATAATCTCCCCTTAGATGAAAGCTCCCCCTAAATGAATGCTCCCCCTAAATGTATGCTCCCCCTAAATGTATGCTCTCCCTAAATGTTAAAGTAAGTTGAAATGATGTATTGGTTAGGTGGAATATTTAGGTGTAATATATTTGAGATTTCTTGAATATACCTATAATTCTCCCCCTTTTGGTATTAGCAAAAGGTAATATGAGATAAAGGAGTAGTTCTTAAGGGAAAAGATATAGGATGTAGAAATGAAGAGTAAGCGGAAGCACTTTGATGGAAATGATTGAAGTTCATGAAATAATAGGTATATGCCATAGTATGAATAAACTCATGAAGAGACGGTATAGCCATATGAAGTAAGAAAATAAAATAACTTAAACATGATTAAGTTCATTTGAAAGTATCATAGAAAGACACAATAGTGGATAGAAATTTGGAATATTTTCGGTCCAATTCTCATGAGATGAATGTTTATATAACATAATGATGTGTACATGTGATACTTAGATCAAACATATGAAGTTATTTATTGTACATGATCATGAAATGGAGAACATAATATAAGCATATAAAGTCAACTTTTACGTTGAAGATATAGCACAAGAAGAATAACAAACCATTTTTCTTTTGCACAAGACACTTTACAATTCTTTCCAAGGTGCTTAACCTCACAATGCTCATTAAGACTTATCAGGAGGGTAAGTAGTGCTTGGTGGAGTATCCTTGTTTTTAATTTTAACCTTATTTTTTGATCACATATTTTGTGATATCTTAATTTTGAGATATTAATAATTTTTTAATTGACCAAGGATCTCCGAATTCACTTGAATCGCAAAAGATGGTGTATATTTTGTTGTGCTAACAAATCAAGGTTGAAAGTTGTATTTATGAAGTGCTATTTTATTATGTTAAAGCAAATATGATTCATGTATATATTAAATAAAAAGACATACGTATTGATCAAAAGAAGTGAACGTGATAGTTCATTATGATAGATAAACAATTTCTCATACTTAGAGGCATGCGAAAACAATTTCCAATGTTCTAAACAACTAAGTAGGAGTGTCAATTACGATGATAGCTTGGAAATGAAATCATATTATCATGTAAGAGCTATTTGTTAAAATAAAAAGCACATGGTTTGGCATCAATTCATGAGTTGTAGCATTAATAAGGACATACAACTATTTTAAAGCATCAAAGGGACCAAAAACTGAAGATTAATCAAATCGGGAGCTGTCGGAAATTTCCGACAGTCACTGTCGCCTGGGCGACAGCCAAAAATATAAATACGGCTTTGGACCGAGTCAAACCCTATTGTGCATCATTTCCTGGAGTTAAGGACGAGAGGAAGCTGTCGGAGTTCGGCGACATCCTAGATCTAAGGTTTGGTTTTTGGATTTTTAAGTGTTTTGACTCAAAATTTTTTAGGGATTTTTTATTTTAGAAAGTAGAGAAGAAGGAAAATGTGGTTTTCATTTTACTATGGATGAATGGTGTAGATCTTTGAAGTTTTGTGTTTTAAAATTGTAGATCTAGGCTAAAGCAAGTGGATCTTGTTGGATCTTGGTGAAAGATGTTTTGATTTTGTGATTTTCGTGGTTGAAGGTATGCATTTGTACATAGTTTATTTTTCAAAATGGAGGATTTGCCTTTTGGAAGAGGGTTGAAGATGATGAATAGTAAAGGATATGGAGAAGATGTAGATTTGAAAAAAAAAAAATTTTTTTTAAAACTTGATGTTGAAATAAACTTGATTTTGAGTAGATCTGGAAGTGTATGTACAAAATTTCGAGAGAAGTTCACTAGAGTACTGTCGGAATTTTCCGACAGTCACTGTCGCCTGGGCGACAGTGTTCCAGTGCACAGCACATGTTTAATTCATTTTTGATATGTTATTTGCAGAATGGCTTCCAGTTCTAAAGCGCGAAGGAGTACCTCTGAAGATGCACATAGTTCGTATCAAGTTTTTCCTGGGGTGGAGAAAGCCATAGTTGGAGTAGCGAAATATGTTGAATTCGATTCGCCAAAGCACGATCATATCTATGATCGGCTTGCGAATGCAGGTATACTTTCAATAATCACAGCAGATTCGTTTTCATTCTTTTTGATTCGAGAATTTTATAACCATTTGGAAGACCCAAATTTCACTGAATTGGATGGGGGAGTTAGATCAAGAATCCAGGGTCAACATGTGGAAATAACACATGTTGATCTAAGAGAGGAATTCGGACTACTGATGAGTGAAAATATGCCGGATATAGTGGAGAGTTATAGAAAAGATAGAGATTGGACCCTTGTAAACATGAGTTTACATGGGAGTCAAAAGAAGACTCTAACCACTGAAGTTACGTCACTCACTCCGGATGCATATTTAGTTCAAGATATATTAAGGAACTCAGTTATGTTAAAGAGTGGAGATACAAGGAGTATCACGGCACAGTTGACCCTCATTACTTACTTTATTATGGAGGAGGAACCTTTTGATGTAGCGGACTTCATACTTTCCCAGATTCGGTATGCTTTTAGATTAAAGCATCCAAAATGGGTGAAGGTTCATACTCTCCCAATGGGGGCGATAATTCAACGTATACTATATAAGAAGTATGGATGGATAGCTCAAGATTCGTATTTTGATGATTGTTATCCGGAGATATATTATACGGGTACTATGAAAGTGAAGAAGATGCATAAAAAGGCCCATCCTGGAATTGAGATTAGAGAGCCTCCAATGCCTAGGGTAGGATCACTTCGAGAGTCTATTGATGATTTACGTGATTCACTAGAGGATCACAAGAAAGAAGTGAAGAAGGATCGTAGTAGAATGCAGAAATTCATGAAATTTCTTGTGAAAGGTCTGAAGTTAAAGCCAACTCCGGAGGAAGAGGCCGAATGGCAAGTTCCAGACGAAGAACCGCCATGCCAATCGGTGAGACGGACTCGCCATGGTAAGGCCGTAAGACGAGGACCTCCAGAAGACTGTCCAGAGAGCAGCGGGGCTGGTTTTGAGGATTCTGAGTAGTTTCATCAGGCTGCTGCTGCTGACTGATGTCGGAAATTTCTGACATCCACTGTCGCCTGGGCGACAGTGAACTTCTTCAGATGTTGTTTTCTGTTAGTGAACTTGAACTTATGTTGTTTTCTACTGTTTTTATGGAACAATATTGATGTAATATTAATGATGTGTGAATTTTTGTTAAGTAATTTTAAATTCTATGGTTTGATTTTAAAATTTAGGTTTTTCCTTTTTAAAAAAAAATGTATAGGTTTTGTGATTTTTTTAATTTTATAGGTTTTAAGTAGTGATATATTCATTGTGAAATGTCTAGGATTCCCAATTGTAGCCTAAGCATAGAAAAACGGGAATCCGGTAACGGTTTAGTGAATATATCCGCTAGTTGATTTTCCGTGCCTATAAAGTTGATTTGTATATTACCCTTCTTAATATGATCCCTTATGAAATGATGTCGGACATTTATATGCTTAGATCTAGAATGTAATACGGGATTGTTAGTTAAGTCTATAGCACTTTTATTGTCACACTTTAATTCTACACTACTTTGTTGCATGCCAAAATCTTCTAACGTTTGTGATATCCAAAGAGCTTGGGCACAACAACTACCTAGTGCAATATATTCGGCCTCGGTAGTAGAGAGGGCAACAGAATTCTGTTTCCTACTCGACCATGAAATAAGTGAAGGGCCGATAAAATGACAAGTGCCACTAGTGCTTTTCCTATCTAAAGAACACCCCGCATAATCGGAATCCGAAAAACCATGTAAAATAAAGGAATCATTATGAGGATACCATAATGCTAATTTAGATGTTCCTATAAGATACCTAAAGATGCGTTTCACCGCTTTTAAATGTGATTCTTTAGGATTAGCTTGAAATCTAGCACATAAACATACGGCAAACATAATGTCAGGTCTAGATGCGGTTAAATACAATAAAGACCCTATCATACTTCTATAAAGGGTTTGTTCAATTGAAACACCACTTTCATCTTTTCCTAATTTTAGTGAAGTACTCATAGGAGTGTTTGCATGCTTAAGATTTTCAAATCCAAATCTTTTTAACATATCATGAATATATTTGGTTTGACATATAAAAATACCATCATGTTTTTGTGTAATTTGAAAACCTAGAAAATATGAAAGTTCTCCAACCATACTCATTTCAAATTCATTTTTCATAATTTGAACTACTTCATTACACAACTCTTCATTAGTGGCTCCAAAAATAATATCATCAACATAAATTTGCAAAATAACTAAATCATGATCAATTTGCTTAATGAAGAGTGTAGAATCAGCACTTCCTATTTTATAATCGTGCTTTCACAAATATTGAGTTAATCGATCATACCAAGCACGAGGCGTCTGTTTTAATCCATAAAGCGCTTTATCTAATTTATAAACATAATTTGGATATTTCTCATTTATAAAGTCAGGGGGTTGTTCTACATAAACCTCTTCTTTTATATACCCGTTTAAAAATGCGGTTTTGACATCCATTTGATATAATTTAAATCTTTTAAAACAAGCAAATGCAAGAAATATCATAACCGCTTCTAATCTTGCTACGGGTGCAAAAGTTTCATCAAAATCTACCCCTTCAATTTGTGCATAACCTTTTGCAACTAATCTGGCTTTATTTCTAACAATTCTAGATTCATTATCCATTTTATTTTTAAAAATCCACTTAACACCAACTACAGGACGATTTTTGGGTCGTTCTACAAGATTCCAAACCTTATTACGTTCAAATTGATTAAGTTCTTCATTCATAGCTAAAAACCAAAATTCATCATTTAAAGCAGTGGAAACATCTTTTGGTTCTATTTCAGAGACAAAACAAAGGTTTGAAAATAAAACATGTAGCAATGAACGAGTACTAACCCCTTTTTGTGGATCTCCAATGATAAGCTCCTTTGGATGATCCTTTGAAAACCTCAATTCACTTGGAGGCTCATATCCTTCTCTTTCTTCTACTTCTCTATCTCCTTCTTCTCGTTCTCCTTCTCTTTCTTCTTCTTTTCCTTATTCATTTTCTCCAAGTTCTTCATCATCATTCTCCACCGTGGGAAGGAGTTCATCTTCTTTTCCTGTAATTTTCTTTTCTACACATGAAGCAAACTCATCAAACCTAACATGAATAGATTCTTCAACTATTTTTGTTCTTTTATTAAAAATCATATAAGCTTTACTAGTTGAAGAATAGCCAATAAAAATACCTTCATCATATTTTTCATCAAATTTTCCTAAGGAATCTTTAGAATTCAAAATAAAACATTTACAACCAAAAACTTTGAAATAAGAAACATTTGGTTGTTTATTAAAAATTAATTCATAAGGAGTTAATTTTAAAATAGGGCGAAGCATTACTCTATTAATTACATAGCATGCCGTACTAACCGCTTCAGCCCAAAAAGATTTTGGTAATTTAAATTCAGATAACATCGTACGGGCTAACTCTTGAAGAGTTCTATTTTTCCTCTCCATTACACCATTTTGCTGTGGTGTGCGTGGAGCGGAAAATTCATGTTTAATTCCTAACTCCGTACAAAAAGAAATAAACTTTTCATTTTCAAATTCTCCTCCATGATCCGATCGTATGCGTTCATTTTTTAACTCAAATTCATTTTGAATACGCAAACATAATTTTGAAAATTCTGAAAATGCATCGGATTTTGAGGTTAGAAATAAAGTCCAACAAAAACGAGAATAATCATCAATCAATACAAATGTGTATTTTCTACCTCCTAAGCTAGAAATTCCAATTGGCCCAAATAAATCCATATGTATTAATTGAAGTGGCCTAGTGGTAGAAATAATATTTTTACTTTTAAAAGATGATTTTGAAAATTTTCCTTTTTGACAAGGCACACATAGTGAAGAAGATAAATTTCCATTTAACAATGGTAAACCTTTAATTAATTTATCTTTTGAAAGTTTTGAAATTAACTTGACACTAGTATGTTCAAGTCGCCTATGCCATAAATCTAATTCATCATTTTTTGATAAAAAACATTTTAAGGTAGAATTTGAAAAATCAAGAAATTTAATCATATATACATTATGACATCTAGGTGTGGTAAAAACAATTTCATTTGTTTTGGAATTAATAATTTTGCACAAATTTGTAGAAGATTCAAATAAAACATTTAAACCCTTATCACATAATTGACTAATAGAAATCAAATTATGCTTTAATCCTTCTACAAATAGAACATTTGAAATTGAAAAATTTTCCTTACCCACAACTCCGATGCCGATGATTTTTCCTTTTCCATTGTCTCCGAAAGTAACAACTCCTCCTTTCTTCATCTCTAGGCTAAGGAACTTCTCTTTATTGCCTGTCATGTGTTTTGAACAGCCCGAGTCCAAGTACCACACGTCTTCTTTGTCCTTAGCCTGCCAACACACCTAGAAAGAAGAGGTGAGTAAAGATCTGGTTACCCAAGTGGTTCCACCCATTGTATAGGTAGAAGCCTTAGGCACCCAGATTTGTTTAATTTTACTTTTTCCTTCCTTCCAGCAAGAGTCCGTAGTGTGACCAAATCTATTGCATTTGACACATGTAATGTATTTAGAAGAGTATAACTTTTCTGGACTTTTACTGGATGAGGATGCAGTATTTGACAATTCATTAATTTTAGAATTTTTTAAAGTAAATTTTCTGGACTTTTCACTGTCGCCGGCGACAGTGGTTGTCGCCGGGCGACAGCTTCCAGACGTGTATCCGAGTCCAAACCTTCCAGATTCATGGCGTTGGTATCCTAAGATCATATCCAGTGATCTTCGGCCCATTCCAAATTTTTTCATGGCTAGTGTTAAGTCATGAATCTGGTTTCTCATTTCTGTATTCTCGGATACTAGATTTACGCATCTACGTTCAAAAGATTTCTTTCCCTCATGGACTTTGGAAATTGAAGATTTCAGATCTCTCTCTAAAATCTCATTCTTTTTAGTAAGAACTTTTATTGTAGAATGAGATTTAGAAAGAGATTCTTCAAGTTCTTTAATTCTTCCTAAAAAGTGATCACACTCTTGGCAAGAACTATCTCTTTTTCCAATAGTCTTAATTTCATTTAACAATTTTTTGTTTTCTTTAAGTAAAATTTCATTTTCAGATTTAAGAAGATCATTATCTTTTAAACTTTTTTCAAAAAATTTGCAAGTTTTTAAAAATTCAGAAAATAATTCATCATAGGTTGGAGGAGTTACCTCAGTGTCGCTTTGGACACTGCATTCGTCATCAGATATGACGCTCTTTCCCATTAAGCACATGTTGGCCTCCTCTTATTTACTTGAGTCTGAACTGCTTGCATCCTCAGAAGTAGTATCATCCCATATTTCCGCCTTCAACACCTTCTTCGACCCTTTGTGCTTCTTTTCTTTAAGTTCTTTCAAGTACTTTGGACACTTGCTTCGGATGTGTCCTAACTTCTTGCAGTGATAGCACTCCGGTGGCGGTCTCTCTTCCTCCTCATCGCCTTCCTTTCCTTTTTTCTTCCTAAAGGTCTCATTCTTAAAATACTTCTTAAACGAATTCCTTCTCTCCGGATTTTTCATAAATTTTCTAAATTTTTTAACAAATAAACTTTCCTCATCTTCTTCATCCTCCTCAGAATCACTAGTTTCTTCCTTCTTAGATCTTAGAGCCAATCCCTTCTTCCTTGGCTCCATATACTCTTGTTGTTGAATTTTCAATTCAACTTCATGAGTTTTCAAGTTCCCAATGAGGCTCTCCAATTGTAAGGTCTTAAGATCATGTGACTCAGAAATTGCAGTCACTTTAGGATTGAACTTCGGGGGAAGTGATCTTAATATTTTCCTTACTAAATCTCCATTTGAGAACACCTTTCCTAGCACCTTTGAGTCGTTCACGATTTTTGTGAATCGTGTGTACATTGTATCAATCTCTTCATCTACCTCCATTTTGAACCTTTCAAATTCAGACTCCAGTTGAAATAGCTTTGAATCCTTTACCTGCGAAGTACCTTCATGAGTGATTTCTAACAGATTCCAAATTTCAAATGCAATATTACAAGCACAAACTCTATTAAATTCAGTGCGATCTAGTGCGCAGAATAAAGCATTTATGGCTTTTGCATTGTTCTTACATTTTAATTTATCGTTGTCATCCCACTTGTCTTTGGGCTTATCCATGGTTACATCTCCTACAACAAATGTTGGAGAAGTGTAACTAGATTCTACCATATTCCAGACTTCTATATCTAGCGCAATTAGAAAACAACGCATACGTGTTTTCCAATAATTATAGTCTGTGCCCGTAAAAAGTGGTGGCCTACTAATTCCTTGCCCCTCAACGAATGCGTGATCGTTGTGCGCCATTACTCCCGGTGGTAAAACCGTTTTGGAGTAACCTCGCTCTAATACCACTTGTTGGATCGTGTGACGCCCTTAGAGAGGGGGTGAATAAGGGTGTGTTTAAAAATATAAATTTTTACTTAATAATTTTTAAACAGATTTTTCTTTTCTACAAAGTTACTTATAAATAATTTTAAACCACTGCAATTTTTGTATTAAACCAAACACAAATTTCTAAGATAAAGATTTAAGCAAACAAATTTGCAATTAGTGAAAAGAGCATAATTATATTTATCATGAAATTTGCATACAATAAAAAAATGATCTTAACAATGCTTAAGATCAAGGCACAATTATGATAATAAAAAAATACAATAATTTTGGTTTACCAATCCTTCTCCCAAGGATCGGAAAGCTATCACTTGTCTCTCCCAAGACCAAGCTCAACCCTATCCACTAGATCTTCCCAAGATCTAGACGTAGCACACAAGGCCACGATTTCCCACCAAGCCACGCAAGGACTTGAACGCTCCACACAAGGAAGCGATTTTCCCCTAAGCCACGCAAGGACTTAGACGCCGCACGCAAGACGACGATTTCTCTACCAATACAAAATGAAATGTTTGTAAATGAAAATACAATATGAAAAGAACAACTTCCTAGAATTTCAGATCTCTGAAAGGATGGTTGAAGCCTCGAGATGATCGTTGATGTAGAAGCGCGCCCGATATCGTCTTCAATCTTCAATCCTTCTTTGCACAAATGGGAGTTGAAGAGGTTCTGGAGCTCTCTGGTTCGTATGCACTCAGGAAGGGACTTGGAATTTTCAATTCTTAGAATGCACGAACACAAGGAGTCAATTTATAGAAAATCGCTGTCGCCTGGGCGACATCGACTGTCGGAATTTTCCGACAGCGCTAAACTGCCGCTGGAGTGCCGTCGTGCGGGCAGTTGCTGTAACCGCCGAGCTGTCGCCTGGGCGACATCGATGTCGGAATTCTGACAGCGCAAAACTACCGGTCGTGGTGGTGTCGTGGGCAGTTGTTGAAACCTCCGAGCTGTCGCCTGGGCGACATCGCTGTCGGATTTCCGACAGCTCAAAATTGCCTTTCGTCGTGCTGCCGTGGAGGGAAGTAGTTGTAACTTCTCAGCTGTCGCCTGGGAGACATCAGCTGTCGGAATTTTCCGACAGTGAAATTTTTCTACATTCAAATTTAGCTCCAGCAGAAAGGTGAACATCTCATACCTGTTACCCGCACACCATTAATAAAAATAGAATCAAATACAAACGGGACTTTGTTATTATCAAACCGGAGGAGTGTGAAACGCATGCTCCAACAGATTCACCCGGCAATCCTTCCTGATGTGACCAAGCTTTCCGCATCTAAAGCATTTGGGTCCTTCTCCCTTCTTCTTCCCTTCAGCCTTGGGAGCATAGCCCCTCTCCTGCTATTCAGAAGTTGAAGGCCCATTACCTCCAGCGGTCTTCTTCTTCTTATCCTATCTCTTCTTCTTCCCTATGAAGAGCACCTCGCCTTCTCCCCCAGACACTGACACCCCCGCCATCTGCCTTGCCAGGCTCTCCTGCGACGCAAGCAGATTCTCCATCTCTATCAGAGACGGCTGATTTGCCCAACCCCGCACCGACGTCACAAAGGCCATATACTCCTTCCGCAAGCCGCGGATGATGTGTCTCTTCAGCTTCTCCTCAGAAATTGGCTCATCAGGATCCAGTGCTGAAATCTCAGCGCACAGGTTCTTCATCTTCAGGAAGAACGTAGAGATAGATAGATCTCCCTGAGCCGACCTAGCCAGCTCATTTTCCAGGAACTGTAGCCTCGCTACATTCTTCTTGTTAAACAGCCCATCCAGGGCACTCCAGATCTCGGCAGCTGATCCACACCCTAAGATGTGATCGAATAGGTCAGGTAATATTGCCCTTTTTAGTGTGAATTCTGCTTTCGCATTAATCCTCCTCCAATTCCTCACCTCATGACCATTATCCCCAACTGGGAGAACTTCATGCGTACTATCTCCTTCAACAACCTCCCAAAGGACCTCGTCCAGAAGATAACTCTGCATGCACGACTTCCACTTCATGAAGTTATTTGACGTGAGCATCTCAATTCCAAGACCTCTTGCTTCCATGGCTCTACCACTGGTTCCTTCTTCACAAAGGCGATGACAACTTTAAGTTGTTCACTGCTCTATCCACTCCAACCTCGCTTTGATACCATGTGAAATTTTCCGTAGATCTAGGAGTGAGCAGGAATCGTACAACTTAAAGTTACAGCCAACAACCAGAAGCACATGAAACAAAGCAATCTTTATTGATAACAGCAGAAATCTTCATTACAGAGCGAGGTATACACGGCAAGACATGATTTCGCTAGTACACAAAACCAAAAGGACAAAAACAGCTGAAGAAAGATAACTGGCGGTCTGAACACAGAAGTCGCCTAACCGCGCGGTCTGAATGTTCGCGCGACTAGAAAAGGAGATCGCGCGAACAGTCTGCCGGCGTTTGAACAATACCACTAAAGCTCCGCGACCTCCCAAACTCCACTGATTCTCCCGAACTCCAGCAACCCGCACCGCAAGCCGCAAGACCGCCCGGACACCTTAGAAGAAGAGGTGACCGCTGCTGCCCGCACAATCCGCAGAAGCTGCACAAAGGAAATTCAATCAGCAAACTGCGCGGTCACAAAAAGAGACCGCAAGATCTAGGCACGAGCTCAGCTTACACGTGGTGCGATAAAATTTGCTGCTACAGTGACTCCTATTTATAGACGTGCGACCAGATCCAGTCACCACCCTATGAGATAGAGTCACCGCCCTGACCGCGCGACCAAGATCGGTCTACCCGCGCGGTCAGCAGATCGCTCTGCGCTTAGTGAGCTCACCGACTTCAATCCTGACCAGGAGATCGCCACTCCTCCAAGAAGCCGCGTGACCATGACAACCCGCACGGTCATGATGCCCACTACCAGTCTTCGCATATACGAGACCTCCTCCAGAGACCGTGAACACAAAAGGGAGACCGCACGACTAAGAGAACCTTAGTCGGCGCGCACCACCAAGAACCCAGACAGTCACCAGACCGGACTGCCGGATACCCGAACAACAACCCTGTGCGGTCAACAGCTTAACCTGCACAGTATAGAAAACAGCTCGCCACGCGGTCACACGAACCAGACCGCGCGGCCTCACCGTACTGAATAATAGCTCGCCACGCGGTCACATAAACTAGACCGCGCGGCCTCACCTCGACAACCTTGGACAGAGAGAACGGCGGTCAGACCGAATAGACTGCGGCTAGACCGAATAGGTCAGACCGCAGAGGAGACCGCAAGGTCGCGCGGTTAGACCAGACCGCGCGAACACCTCCCAGACCGCCAACTTCACACTTCAACATTTTCAACAGAGAATGTAGAGAAAGAGGAAGTAGAAGATGATCCAACTCGTGTTGAAGGATATAAGCCTCCAAGCACTCTAAATTTTTCAAAACATCCACGAGAACTAATGATTGGAGAACCTTCACATGGGGTTAGGACTCGCTCAACCCTGCATGAATCTTTCTCAAATTTATGTTTTATATCTGAAATAGAGCCCAATAACATTTTGGAAGCTTTAAATGATGAATCTTGGTTCTTGGCTATGAATGAGGAATTGAATCAATTTGGGCGAAATAAAGTGTGGATGTTAGTAGAGCGTCCTAGTAACCATCCAGTAATAGGCTTGAAGTGGATCTATAAAAATAAACTTGATAGCGAGTCTAGGATAACGAGAAATAAGGCACGGTTGGTTGCTCAAGGTTACTCACTAATCGAAGACGTTGACTTTGAAGAGTCCTTTGCACCAGTTCACGTCTTGAGTCCATTACGATGTTTCTAGCATTTGCAAGTTATAAACTGTAAGATCCCCCTCCCGGAACACAAAACACGGTCGAGGGGAGTCTTATGCCCAGAATAGCCGCCTTGCAGTAGCGTCAGCACGCGGGCTAACCTGTACCACAAGACGCCTATCCTGCCGGCCAAACCAACTGAACAGCGCCAACCCATCAATAATAGAAAGTATTAAAGCCATAGGTTCACAAAAAGTAATAAAGTCCAGAACAGAGAAAAGCAGAAAGCTACACAAGCTCCTGCAAATCATCAGAGTAACCAGCTAAATGCCCCAAGGGCTACATCTCGAAACACTTACCCGCCTCTGTCACTGACGGCAGCTAAGGTGCTACAAACCCCAGCTCTGCACACCTGACCTGGCTGGCCTCCGGTGTTGAACGCTGCTATACCACTGAATGTGCTCCTAAAAAGAGGGACGTAGCAACCGTTAGTCATAAAGAATAAGTGGCTTCCCATCCGCTCCCCCGACGACTCCAAGGCACCGGGCGGAAGGAAAGGAAGAAAAGCTGCAATATAACAGTAATATACAAAGCAGGTGACGGGGAAAGTAAAGTAGTGTATACACAAATTCTAAGCTACACAAGTGTAAAAGGGGCTAATATAATCATGTATAAGCAGGAGTATAATAAAGGTGTACAGCAGTAAATAAACAGTAAGTAAAGCAGGTAAAGCAAGGCAGTAAGAACAGTAGCGACAAGTAATCAATCTCATACCCTAACTTATATGAATGCCCATACAAACCTATAAGTTAGGATTTCCAGGAATTATAACTCATCATATAAAAGAGCCCATACTAATTTATATGATGAGGATCCGCAAGTGCGTATGCTATGCTATGCCATGAATGTTTTATGCAATGAAACTCACACACACGACTCTATGCGCATAGACCTTTGTAGTTCCCTCTGTTTGAAAGGAAGCCAACCTCTCGGGTACCAACCGCTGTGACACACGGTGGTAGCGGACCGGGCTGTCCACTCCTAGGTGGGTATACACTCTACCAGGCCTAGACCGCACGTACGCCTCGACGCTAAACAACCGCGGTGCTCTGCGTACTCTTTGCTGGAGTCCACCAGACTGTGAGCCAAGTGAGAGGTGTCTTCGGGGAACTGTCGTCCTGACACGCAGCCAAGCTGGCCCCTTAGACCCCTACACACCCGCTAAGTTAACGTACCGCGGTCGGAGTGACGACCTGCTTAGTACCGAAGACCTGCCACATTTCTGAGAATGTTACCGGGATGATCATCCCCTCGAGGTTCCTGCTCGACTAACCGGGCACCACAATCCAGCCACTCCCGCAACTGGGAGGAGATACACAAATCCAATCTTACCCTACTATGGCTACTCTTGCCTACTTTAATTATTATTGCAATTTAGGGTTAATCTTTGACTTCCCGAGGTACACCCGGTGAAGGGCTCTCATCGGTACTAGGGGACGCAATGGGCTCAACCCCACCATCCTCCTCAAGACAATTACTTTGGTTGATGGTTAACAATTGGTTCACCCTTCATCATTTCATATAGTTAAAGTGACTTAGCTCATTTCCCGTTCCACCCAATCGGGTTGGACGTACCTTCATTCCTTCTGCATTAACTCTAGCACCACCCCACAAGTAACCCTAGGATTGAACCTCCTTGAGTCCTTGTGTGCTATAACTCAATTACTGATTGTATACAACTCCTAAACACTACTTAGTGGTCTGAATTATCTAAAACTCAAAATTCTGTTTTTACTAAACGCAGACCACTAATTTGAACTAACCATCAACCCCATAAGGGAACCCTTCTAAAAAGTCATCACCAAGGTCTCTAATAATTATCCTAGGCTCTCACTGGCCTTAGTAAGGTATGATCCAATTTCCATAATTTTCCATATTAAATTGGTATTTAATATAATTTTAAGTAGTTAATGCTTTAAGTCACATTACACATGATCTACCCTCAAATGCTTCTTCATGCTTCATGAGAATTATCAGTAAGATAATATTCCATATCATGGTGGTTCACTGAGTATCATGACCCTAGGATGTCATTTGGCCTACTACAACATCATAATTGTATAAATACCATAATGCCACTATAATTAGGAAAAATAGTAATTCACTTCTGAAAAATCTACAAAAATTACCAGGTGTCCAAATGGGGACCTAGAGTCCACTGCCAAAAGATTGTGTCATTACCATGTGTTCTGATATTTTAAAATGATTAAACATCCAAAGGCGGCAATTATCAATTTCTACATGGGGTACAAGAAATAAAATTCAACAAGCTTCCAAACAATTATCATGGGCATATATTGACCTTAAACTACAGATAACCAAGTATCACATCATAGCCCCATGATTTGATATTTTAAAAAGATTTAATATTCAAGGGGTGTAAGTTCCAATTTCTACGTGAGGTACAAGAAATAGAATTCAACAAGCTTCCAAACAATTATCATGGGCATATATTGACTTTAAACTACAGATAACCAAGTATCACATCATAGCCCCATGATTTGATATTTTAAAAGATTAAATTCCCTTAAGCTAGCAATCACTTAAAATTTCCTATACAAGGAATAATGCTTCCATAACTCATAACACAATTACCATAGCCTTATTTCACCCTAGTACAGCCACTGATAGTATATCAAAGTCATACAGGGTCATATGACCTTACATTTTATTTTATTAAGGAAAAGGTGGCAATTTCATTTATTAGGGCGAAAAGTACTTATGTGCCTCTAACAAGTCTCATGATGATTATCCTAGCCCTATTGCACTATTCCCTACCTAGGGATGAAGTTTGGTTGTCTAAATATGTGTTTAGGTCCTAGTTGCTTCATTAAGGCCCAAAAGGGCAATTAAGTAATTTTAGAGGTATGGGCTAGGGTTTTTGGTCTCCATTGCTCCAATCACTCATTGAGGATGAGCAAGACCCTACACAATCTCTAAGCCCTATTACCATTGGATTTGGATAAGCCCCTATGGCTAAGCTCCAAAATCCACAAGTCACCAAGGCTAAGTGGTTTCCAAACCTAGGGCATCAAAATACCCCTTGGGAGTTCACCATTAAGATGAGCTCCAATTGTCCTCAAATTTGAAACAGAGGCTACTCAAATACATAAGTACATGCCACCAAAAGGTTGGGGCCATTAGGGGTGATTACACCCACTAATTATTCTTAGGTCAGTTTTCTAAGTTATGATTAAAACTAAAACAAAAGGTGCCCTAAACATACCACTATTTGGGCACAGGGTAGGCCTAGGGTGGGCACTGATGTGGCTAAAATTTCAACCCCATAGGCCCACTCATTCAAAAGATATTATGGTTTTAGTGGGCTAACCCCACCTAGGACCAGCCCTAGGAAAAAGGCTCCTCTGGGGTCTACAGACCTCCAAATGCCAAAGTCTTAGTTTCTAATGAAACTAGACATTTAGGGCGACAATAGTGTGTCTCACACCATAACATAAGTTACCCATACCAAGCATTGGGTATCCACCCACATGCTGACCTCTAATGGAGCTAATACCTTTATCATAGACTACTAGTGCCCTAAACATAAAAATTCTTTTTAAACTCGGCTATGTAAGAGTGAAAGAAAATTGCAGTTATTAAAATAAAATTACTAGCACACCTCTTAAGCACATCAGACGATCATCTCATCGTCTACCTCCAGCCTAGGGCTGCGATCTGCCCAACCTGAAATACAACACATCTCTTCGTCGGCCACCAAAACCCCCAAACCGACCGACTAACACCGCCACCACCTTCCTCGCTTTGAGGTACATCGACGGGTGACGTGTTAGCGGTCGGAAGTGGCCGGAACATTTACCCGGAACTTTTATTTCAGGCCGTCTCTTCACGGCTTGCTCTCCAATCAACTCTTATTGAGATCGATATCTCACCTAGTGTGATCTAGGAAACTAGCACCAAGGGAGAGGGGAGGAAGCTCACCGAGTGTCCATGCATGCTATCCAATAGCCGCGAGTGCGGCATTTGTCGGTCGCTCCCGGTCATGGCCAGATCTCGCCGATCCGGATCTCGTCGGACGTCGTCGAAGAGGAGTCGGCCCGTCGAGTGGGCTGTTTTGGTTTGGAGAGCGAGAGCTCGCTGTTGTCGGCCTTGGAAGCAGTGCTCTCCGGAGAATGAAGTCGAGGGCGCAGTTGGAACTTGATACGCAAGGATCTCGGGTCGGCCCACCGCAAACGGAGGAATCGGTCTTGGATCTCGCTGAAAATGGAGCTTAGAGTGTAGAGAGGGGAAATGGAGAGATTTGTAGGGAGATGGATCTGGGAGTTCGCCAGCTGCCATGGACGAAGAGGAGAGGCAGAGGCGCTGGATGACAATCTCGTGAAGGATGGCCACGGGAGAGCTCGCCGGAGGGGAACCTTGCTGGAAATGAAGAGTTGTCGGGTGTGAGGTGGTGCGCCGGAGTGAGCTCGCTGTGAGATGAGCGGTGCCGGAGGAGTTGCCGAAGAAGCTGCCAGAGCCGCGAGGAGGACTGGAGTCATGGAGGGCTCACGGGGAGGTGAGGGATGGTCGGAGTTCGTGCGGCCGCTAGAGTTGCTGTCGGATCTTGAAATGGAGTTCGGCAAGGTTGGCGGGCATGGCGATTGCCGGATCTGAGTGTAGATGAGCAGGCGGCGGAGCTGTTGGATCTGGAAGAGCTGGAGAGCTCGGCCATGGAGGTTTTAGAGAGAGAGAGATGGCGGACTGCTGGCCCTAGAGGAGGGCGTCGTCGAAGTTGTTTTGTCGTGAGAAACGGGAGCTCGCCGGAGTGGTATTGCCGTGAGAAATGGGAGCTCGCCGGAGTAAGAGGTGAAGGAGGAGGGGTTGTCGGTCATGGTAGATGTAGAGAGAGAGAGAGGGAGAGAGAGAGAGAGCGGGGGAGGCGCCGGCTGCTGAAATCGGAAGGAAGGGGATCGGGTTTTTTTAGTTTTCTAACCTAACAAACGTATATACATATATATATAATATTTATATATTATTAATAATATTATTATTATCATATTAAAAACATAAGTTATTTCATTCAAACACCCGCATATCGCTCTTGGGAACTCGTAATTTGTTCTGGACGGGCTCATTTTGACCGTCTCGCTGATACGCATCTATCGGAACAGTCCACGATCAAATCCGAGTTCGTTTGCCTATTTTACACTCCCCGGAGCGTTTGCGGCATAATTTGACTTAAACGTCAAAACTCCTTCCAACGACGTCGGAATCGCAAACGGATAAATTCGTTGAACTCGTACTATTGTTACGAGTCTAACAAGACCGACTGGGGTCAATTGTGAGGTCGTTTGGTCAATTTCACCATTTTGGATAAATATGCTATCCGCAGACCACATTAATAAATTCGCCGATTCTCATCAGAATCGGGCGCGGACAGTTTTGTTGAACTCGTATAGGCTTCTCGAGTCTAACAAAACTAACTGGGGTGACTACTGAGACCGTCTGCAGCATATCGCCTTTTGGATAAATATGCTATTCGCAGACCGTGTCATTTGAGCTAACGTACGCACTATAATTCCTTCAAGGCGGCACGCCTCCTTCGAGTTTTATTGCTCAAATTATACTCTCCGGACAGCCCGGATCCCGATACAACAAACATCGAGACAAGGAATAGAAATGGTACTCGCCGCGTTCGTCGAGTGCACTTCTCCGGCTCAGGTGCAAGACGGGCCCTCAATACACCACGAGCTCGAGTCAACTCGCTCGACTCAAAAATGCGCACAAGGGGTCTAGCTCGAATCGGGATGTTACAAATCCAATAAACGAAGAAACAATTTCGTCCTCGAAATATTAGGTTGAGCCTATGAGGATTTTCTGGATGAGAGTAAAATATACTCATCATATTCATTCGTGGGCACTTCATCCATAATAATTTCGAGTGTATATATGCACTCTCAATTGTTGCGGTTTATACATAGGAACTAGATTGCATGCGCACTCTTGCCTTGTGAAGTCATACAAACTAATAAAGACACACTATTTCAATAATCGCTACATCAGTCTAACTGATTATGTTGTGATTTAATCTCAAGCATACAACATACAAGGGAAGATTTAGCAAGGACTTGGCGTGAACGACATCAAGCAGGCTATTTATATATAAACCACGATCCAACAGGCTACCACTACCAACATCTATCGTTGTACAGGTTCTATGAACCAACAAGACTGCCGAGCCACCAGCTCGTTTACACCTTACAGGACTAAATCTCAAAACACTATCTCTATAGCAAGTGTCATCAACAGTTGTCTTGCATCAATATCATGCCTGTCTGCCATGAGTCTCCAACACAAATTCTCGGTAATTTTATTTGATTTACAATATCATTACATATGTACACAAACCAGTGTATAGACACCACTATTGTGAAATTGTTAACTTAACAACCACGTTGCAAAACCTTGGCGCTAAGAGTGCTACGATTTAAACCAATTATCCTAAATATATCACTTTTAAACACACCTTATTGATCAACAATCAAATACAACTCCAACTCAATAAATTTCAAGGCGTCCCCCAAAATTTGTCGCGCGGTCATCGGACCGACCATTGATCACTGAGAGGCACTACAACACTATCAAGAGGATTCAAGATTTCACTTACTACACCCATGAGGTTCTAATGATGGAACTCATGTTATCAGAACCCAAAGACAACCACCAAGTCCTTAAGTCAACCAAGCACTTGCCAGGATCCGACTAGTGCATAGCAACACTTGAGGACTGCCAACTCAAGTCATTACCATCACATCAGGATATCATCGCATCCTTCACATAATATTGACATCCATCTAAAACCGTGCTGAATCTTACTCAACTGAAAGACTTAATTTAAGGGTAGCTAATCACCTAGAGGGGGGGGGGGTGAATAGGTTATTTAAATTTATTGCAGTTCTTGAATATAACCTAGATAAATCTGATCAGAGCTTTCAAAAAAAAATAACACCATAGAAAAGAACACACAGATTTTTATAGTGGTTCCCCTTATCTTGGGTAATCCACTTTCCCCCTTCTACCCTTCTAGTAGTGTACTAGATAGGGTTTATAACTCCTCCAGATCTCAGACCACAAACAGGTCTTACAGCTCAGATCGCCAAAGGATCTTACAATCTCAGATCACACAGATCCTACCTCAGCCTTTATAACTAGGCTTACAACTCAGATTCACCCCTGAATCCTACAACTCAGATCACACCTGATCTTACAACTCAGATCCTTGACAGATCCTACACTCAGATCTGATAACTCAGATCCTACAGAAATTTAGAAAGAAAGTAACAAATACTTAGACTCAGGTTTGCAATTGTTGAGCCTTCTTGATCTGCCTGAATGATCAGACAGAAACCTTCAATAGAACAGTGGCAGCAAATGATCTTCTTGATTCGACAGGCTGTGATGACTGTTCTTCTTCTTAGGAAGACAGATTCTTCCTTCTTGACCTCTTCTCAGAAATCTTTCTCAAACTTTTACTCGAAAACGATAATGGCTTTTAAAACTTTTCTTCACTGCTTTAATACTTAGCTACATAACCCATAGGTCATGCCTTCTATTTATAGCCCGCCATTTGCAATTACAGTTATGATCCTCCACGTCAGCATGACGTTATATTTTCAACGGTCTTTATCAGAAACAAAAGATCAGCCAGCTGTAGAAGAAATTCCTCAGTTCAGACTATCTGTAGAAGAGGCGTTGAGCGCTTACTGTCTTTGTCAACACTTTCTCAATTAGGCGTCGAGCAATATTTAAACACTCGACGCATACTCCTTAGACTGAAGCTCTCGGCTCCTCCTTCTCAGGCGTTGAGTAATCATCACTCAGTCGACGCCTTTTAACTCTGTCTTCATATCTCTACACTTCTGGATGGCGCTGGGCTGATAAGAGTTAAGTCAACACTTCTCATTCCAAGGCGTCGAGCAATATAACTTGGCTCGACGCTTTCTAACTTGAACTCAGAACTTCTAGTTGGCGCTGAGCTGATAGGAGTTAAGTCAACACTTCTGGGTCACAGGCGTCGAGCGATGTATGATGTCTCAACGCTTCTGAACTTGAATGAATTCCATGAACATTTTGCCTGACCTGATCTCCTGCACATTGATTCTAGAGAGTATATCAAATACATTCTGAGATATATCTTTGACTTACAAATGGACTTCTCCAAATCTAGAACATTGTGAGCAATGATCCCAACAATCTCCCCCTATTTGAAGAAGTCATAACCTTAGTCAATGATACATCTCTCCTTTTTAAAAAAAAACAATGTGTACAAATTTCTATATAGATAATCAGAAGAAGGAGTATCATACTATATAGAATCAAATTACCAACACATTCTATCCACAGACATTCTCTCAGACATAATATCTCATATAAGCATAAAAACATAAGCAATTCAGAATAAGATATGTCATGAAGAGAACCATAATCACATCACAGGCATATATCATGAAAAATAGATCACACCAGAAATTCACCAGGATTGTTCAAAAGTATATTAATTACATTCATCAGAAAGAGAAAGTAAAGATTAAAGTTCTAAGAATGCCCAGGATCCTTGAATTCAATTCCTCTTTTGGCTCTTTTGGCGAGTGCTGCAGCAACTTCCTTTCTCCTTTCGAAATAACCAAATGGCTTTGGGAAGTACCTGATTGGCTCCATTTCTCCTGCCTGGACTTTCCCAGCCATTTTGTCAGCCTTGAATTTGATCTTTAGATCTTCTTGAGCCCTATGCTTTAACCACTCAGCTTCAGAGTACCACTTTTCTCGTTGATCTGGGTTATTTTTCACAACTTCCCATGTTGATAGAATCAATTTTCTGGAAGATGGAGACCAACGTTCAAAATCAGCGCTTGATTGAACCTCTTCTCTGTACTTTCTTTTGCTTGATTCTTCTTGCTCACTAGTAAAATGTTCTCTTGTGCCTTTATCCTGAGGACTATACATTTGAGCAATCTTCTTTTGAACCTCAGTAAGAGAGATTGGCCCTGTCCCAGAGACTTGATCATTCCCATAGTCTATGGTAGGATATCCAAGAGTTTCTCTTATAGAGTTTGAGGTCCACATAGCATGTTCAGAACTAGCTTGAATCATTGACCTCTCCCCCTTTAGGACTTCTTCAACAATATGATCTCTTATAATATTTTTCTGAAATCTGACTTGACCTTCCAAATGAAGAACTCCACTGTCAATGTTTTTCTTTACTTTAAGAAGATGATCATCTAAAGTGTCTACATGCATCTTTACTTGGTCTTTTAAAACTGTGGAGCTCTCACCAATTTTAGCCAAAATATCAGCATTATGCTGTTGTAATCTTGCTTCAATCTTATTTGTACCTGTGAGAATTTGTGCTACTTGTTCTTTATACAAAACTTGCATGTTGCTACTCAGTATTCCTTGGTTTGTCTGAACATCATCCACTGTTTTAGTAATTCCGGCTTGTGATTCTTTAATAGTCTTGGATGCTTCTTTGATTGCATCAAGCTGTTCAGTTGAATAATCGCTGAAGCACCATCTCTCTTAAAGAACTTTACCATCTCCTTCCTTAAAGCAGACATCTGATGATTGACTTCAAATCTAACCAACTTCATTTGAAAATCCACTTCCTTTTTCATTTTATCATTATTTTCCTCAATATATTGTTCTAACATTCTCCTTTGATTATTCAGTAACACCTCCAGCTGAGGTAGAACAGGACTAAGGTCCACATGGATTTCCCTTTCCATGTCAACACCTTTGCTACTATCTTCCTTGAGAAAAGAATCATTTCTTTGGCTCATATGAGAGCTAGAGGATTCTATCTTAATAACTTTCTCAGCAGATTTCTTTGTTGCTTCAGGCTCTGCTTCCACCTCCATTGCCTCAATGACAGAATTTACTTTATCAGGGATCTCAGCCTGAGACTCCCCCTCAATTTCTGCGATGATCAAATCAATTTTATCTTGAGCAGGGATCTCATCCTGAGACTCTTTTTCATTTGGCAGAACCCCTTCAGATCTAGCTGGGGATATATGAAGACTTCCTCTTTCTTCTTCCCCTTTTTCATTTGCATCCTTAGAAGTATCAGGAGAACTATCCCTTGCATTGTTCTTTTCTACATCTTCAGATGTTGTAAGATTTGGATCATGAATTGGAGAAGATGTAGATTTTCTCTTGGAGGAGGATGTACTAGAAGAACTTGAAGAAACCTTAGTCTTCTTTTGCTTCTTTGCTTTCTTCTGCTTGGGAGAAGAATCTGCTGGAGGAGGGTTAGATAAGATTCTGTCTCATCTCTCTATCATTCTCATATCCATTTTCTTCATATGATTTATCTTTGATCCAAGTTTATTATTCAAAATGTCAGGGGACACTTTTACTAAATACAGAGACAGTATCCTACCCATGTTAGGTACCTGGATACACTCAACTATTCTGTCAAACACAACGCTTCCCCAATCTGTTCTTAGAGAATGAATGATCCTTGTCAGAAGAATAAACATTTTTCTGGATATTTTGTCATGCGTTCCAGTCTTGCATAACAATCCCTTTCCTATCACATCTGTTATCAGTTTGCCTTTCGGATTCATTCCTTTTCTTAGAATACTTCCAGGGATTTCTCTTGACGTGTCAATTCCGCACCAGATTTGTGCTAGTTTAATCTGCTCAGAGGACACCTCTTCCTCTTCTTCGTCCATTTTTAACCTAGGCAGTTTCAGTGCCTTAGCGAGTCTAGATGGAGTTATCTTAATCTTCTTGCCATTCAAACTAGTCTTAATCTTTAAATTTACGGAGTCAATTACTATGTTAGAATATAGCTCTAATACCTCTCGTTTCCAAATGAGAGTTGATTCAGACAATACGAACTCCAGTCCTACATTATAGATTAACTCGATTGTTGATTTGATCTCCACAGAAGCTGATTGGAATCCATTTCGAACAAGCTCACTTCCTTCATAAAGATACTCACTGCTTTTGGGAGGCATTTTTTTGATGATTGAGGAGAGAAGGAATTGATGAAGAGATTTTCTAGGGCAGCTAATTTCGAACTTAGAGAACTACAACATATACGCTAACGAAGTGACTTCCTTATTTATAGGAGTTCTAATTCAAGAAGATGAGAAGCCGCGGGCTGAACTTGTTTGACAAGATTGATCTGATGGTTCAATTTTACCCTGTCGAGACGGCCTAGCTATGTTCGCATAGGCGTTGAGATCGCTTGACGTCATGTATCTTCAGTCGACGCCATGTGTCTTCTCGACGCCAAATATCTTCTCGACGCTAAATAATTTCTCTCGACGCCAAGAATAGTCTGTCAACGCCAGATGGCTTCTCCACTCACCTTATATGGCTTAATCAATATTTTCATTTATTTAATTCAAAATAACTTTAATCCATTTTTAACATACCTAATTCAATTTTAAAATTATTGAATTTGGTTTCATCCAAGGGTTTAGTAAATATGTCAGCAACTTGTTTGTCAGTGGGAACATATTCAATTGAGATGTCTCCATTTTCTACATGTTCTCTAATGAAATGATATCTTATTTCTATGTGTTTAGTTCTGCTATGAGATACAGGATTGTTAGTTATAGCAATAGCACTAGTTGAATCACAAAATAGAGGAGATTTACTTAGCTGAACTTTATAGTCTTGGAGTTGATGTTTAATCCATAGTAGCTGAGCACAGCAGTTTCCAGCTGAGATGTACTCAGATTCTGCTGTAGAAATAGCCACACTGGTCTGCTTCCTGCTACTCCAAGATATTAATCTTTTGCCAAGAAATTGACAGGTCCCAGATGTACTTTTTCTATCCTCCTTGCATCCTGCAAAATCTGCATCTGAAAAACCAATTAGTTCAAAATCATTGCTTCTAGGATACCAAAGGCCAAGATTAAGAGTTCCCTTCAGATATCTCAGGATTCTTTTGACAGCAGTGTAGTGAGATTCTTTAGGGTTCACTTGATATCTAGCGCACACACATGTTGAGAACATAATGTCTGGCCTGCTAGCAGTTAGGTATAGCAATGATCCAATGATGCCTCTGTACAAGGTTTCATCAATAGGTTTCCCTTTTTCATCCTTGTCCAGTGACATATTTGCTGCCATTGGTGTCTTCATGACAGAGGAATTTTCCATTCCAAACTTCTTAAGAATTTCTTTTGTGTACTTGGTCTGAGAAATGAAAATTCCTTCCTTAGACTGTTTCACTTGGAGTCCTAAGAAGTATTTAAGCTCACCAATGCTGCTCATTTCAAATTTTCCTTGCATAAGGTTTGCAAACCTCTTGCAAAGATTATTATCAGTAGAGCCAAATATTATATCATCTACATATATTTGTACTAGAATAATGTGACCTTTAACTATCCTAAGAAACAATGTCTTATCTATCCTTCCTCTTGAGAATTTGTTCTCAATAAGAAATCTAGATAATGTCTCATACCAGGCTCTAGGTGCCTGTTTCAGACCATACAATGCTTTTAATAGAAGATAGACATGATTTGGATGAGTGGAGTCAATAAAACCTGGGGGTTGTTCAACAAATACTTCCTCCAATATTGTTCCATTAAGGAATGCTGACTTCACATCCATTTGATAGACTATGAAACCAGTGTGAGCTGCAAATGCCAGGAATAACCTGATTGCCTCCAACCTTGCCACAGGAGCAAACACTTGATCAAAATCTATGCCTTCCTCCTGTCTGTATCCTTGAGCAACCAACCTAGCTTTGTTTTTGATGATCACACCATTCTCATCTAGCTTATTCCTGAATACCCATTTAGTTCCTATGACTTTATGTCTCTTTGGTCTTGGGACCAATATCCAGACTTTGCACCTTTCAAATTGATTTAACTCTTCCTGCATAGCTGATATCCATGAAGAGTCTTTATTGGCTTCATCAAACTTCTTAGGTTCTATTTTGGAAATAAAACTGTGATGCAAGGCCTCATGTATTGAGTTTCCTCTTCTGGTTTGCACACCATCATTTGGATTTCCTATGATCTGTTCCTTTGGATGATCCTTCAGATGTTTGGTTGCAATCCTCCACTTTTTATTTCTCCTTTGAGAATCTGGTGCATCTGTTTGAGTAGGTTCTTCTAGAGGTTCTGGATGAGGTGGTTCTTCAGCAGCAGTAGGTTCTTCATAATTGTCTTCTGCTTGAGGTTCATCCTCTCTAAATACAATTGTATTCTCAATTGATTCTTCATTATCCTCATTTTGTTGTTCATTGATATTCAGCTCCTTTAATTTCTGTGTTGAACCTGCACAACTCTTTCAGATCCTCCAAAGATAACCTTTGGTCCATTCCTTATGGGAGAGTAATCATTCAGCAGACTTTTTGTTCCTGTCTTGTGCATAGAGCACCCACTGTCCAAGTACCAGATTGGAAGCTGATTGGTCTTTGGACAATCCTGCAAAAAGAATTACTTTTTCTTAGGAGCCCACACCAAGTTGGGTCCTAGAACCTTGTTAGTATGAGCTGGAACATTTAGTTGTTGAATAATCCTTGGTGCTGTGAGATTTGCCATAGGTCTGAATACTGGTCTCCCAGAGTTGAATCTTGGAGCAGTTGGATTGAACCAACAGTCAAGAGCAAAATGTCCAATCCTACCACAGCACCAGCATTCATATCTATTATATCTCCTTGAAGGTCTTCTTATTTCTTTATGTTGATTCATATTTTGCCTACTTTCCTTATTCACAGGAGCTATGTAATTTGTCTTAGTGAATTTTACTGGTTCAGTTTTCTTTCTATTAGTGATTCTTACTTCAGGTCTTAGATTTTTTCTTTTGAATTTAGTATTTGCTTTGAATTCAAATAGAGATTTGGCATTATTATTACTGGGCTGAATTAAATCATCTTTGCTCTTAGAACATTCACCCTTATAAAACTTATGCACACCTTTTTGATCATGCTTGTTTGTGATGGGCATGATTCTATTAAGCTTTAAAGGTTCTATAGATGCTTTGTCATTAATTTTGGGATTTTTATCTGCATCCCTATCATATCCTATGCCACATCTGTATTGAGCAGAGAATGTGTCTATTATAGGAAGAATAGTTTGAGGTTGTGAGAACTTTGCCACAAGTTTCCTTTCTGCTAGGAGTTTTGCTTCAAGTTCTCTTATTAATTTTTCTTTGGTGCACAGAGTTTGTATGTGAATAATTGACATGACTTTTAATTTGCTAAGTTCTTTACTTGTCTGATTCAGCCTCTCAGCTGTCTCAGAGTTTTGAACATTGGTTTGCTTTAATTCAGATAATTCTTTTTGCAACCTTTTGTTATGCCTTTTGCTCTTCTTGAGTGCTTTGAGAATTAATTGATATTTTTCAATAATCTCATCTACTTGAAGTTTAGATTGTGAGTCATTTTCATCTGAAGGGAATGAGTCTGTTTCAGATTCAGAATTAGAATCAGATAAAGGAGTTTTATTAAGTACCTTTATATCAGCAGTTTCCTCCTGATTCTCTTGATCACTCAATGCCATGAGTCCTGCGTTTTCTTCTTCATCTTCTTCACTATCAGACATTGATAGTGGGGCTTTTATCATAGGTCTATCATTTAGACTGTCTTCATTTTCATTGGCAGCCATCAGAGCTATGAGTGCCTCCTCACTATCTGAGTCAGATGATTGAGATTCACTATCACTCAGAGTGACCTTGCCCTTTTTGGCCATTAGACTCTTTTCATGTCTTTTGTCAGATCTATGCTTTCTTTCCTCAGAGTTCTTGTTGTGCTTTCTCTTCGAAGGACAGTCAGCAATCATGTGTCCTGATTTCCTGCAACCAAAACACACGATTTCTTCTGAATTATTTTTATTGTGTTTAGAATTGTACCTGTCCTTCTTGAAGTCTTGTTTGAATCCTTCTGAAGAATTTGAATGCTTCTTAGATCTGGAAAACTGAGATGGTCTAGTTTTCCAGTGTTGTTTTCTTCTCAATATCCCTTTTAGCTGTTTGGTAAAGAATGCCAATTCACCATCTGATATTTCAGAATCAGTATTATTGGTTTCTGATTCTTCTGATTCAGATGGAATTCTGGGAGATAATGACAGCCTTTCTTTGTTTTTCTTGGAGCTCTCTGCTTTCAGAGCAATGGGGTTTTCCTTGCTATGTCCTTCCTCAGCTTTTCTGGTATTCAGATGAAGTTCATGGGACAATAGTTTCCCATATAAATTCTGTGGCTGAATGATTCCCAGATTTCCCATTTCTCTGATTGCACAGATCTTGATATCCCATTCTTTGTTCAGTGATCGTAAGAATTTATCATTCAGCTCATAATCTGTGAAAGTTCTTCCATAAGTTTTTAGACCATTTACAATCTTGAAGAATTTTTCATAGCAGACTGCAATTGAATCTTTCTTGTCTTGTCTGAAGGCTTCATATTGCTGATTGAGAAGTGACTTCCTGTCATCTCTGACTTCTTCAGTCCCTTCCATATAAACGATAAGAGATTCCCACATTTCTTTGGCAGTTTTACAATGGATTAAATTTTGGAAGGTTGAATCTTCAATAGCACTAACAATAATATTCTGAGCTCTCTTATCCAAGGAGGCCAGAATCACTTCATCTTTGGTCATCTCTGAATAGGCTTTAGGAGTCTTTATATTTCCGTCTGTAAATGAAACTTTCATAGGAACAAAAGGTCCCTCCAGAACAGTTATGTAAATCCGAGGATCAGATGCTTCCATAAAAAGTCTGACCCTTTCTTTCCAAATTTCGAAAATTTTCCTTTCTGCAGATTGGAAGCTTCAAGGATGTAAATTCTTTGCTTCCCTCCGAATTAGCCATCACGACTTCAGAAATCTACCCTTAGAAGATCTTGTTCAGGTTGTTAAACCTTTTCTTGAACAACCTCCCTCTGATACCACTTGAAAGACTTAATTTAAGGGTAGCTAATCACCTAGAGGGGGGGGGGGGGGGTGAATAGGTTATTTAAATTTATTGCAGTTCTTGAATATAACCTAGATAAATCTGATCAGAGTTTTCAAAAAAAAAATAACACCACAGAAAAGAACACACAGATTTTTATAGTGGTTCCCCTTATCTTGGGTAATCCACTTTCCCCCTTCTACCCTTCTAGTAGTGTACTAGATAGGGTTTATAACTCCTCCAGATCTCAGACCACAAACAGGTCTTACAGCTCAGATCGCCAAAGGATCTTACAATCTCAGATCACACAGATCCTACCTCAGCCTTTATAACTAGGCTTACAACTCAGATTCACCCCTGAATCCTACAACTCAGATCACACCTGATCTTACAACTCAGATCCTTGACAGATCCTACACTCAGATCTGACAACTCAGATCCTACAGAAATTTAGAAAGAAAGTAACAAATACTTAGACTCAGGTTTGCAATTGTTGAGCCTTCTTGATCTGCCTGAATGATCAGACAGAAACCTTCAATAGAACAGCAGCAACAAATGATCTTCTTGATTCGACAGGCTGTGATGACTATTCTTCTTCTTAGGAAGACAGATTCTTCCTTCTTGACCTCTTCTCAGAAATCTTTCTCAAACTTTTACTCGAAAACGATAATGGCTTTTAAAACTTTTCTTCACTGCTTTAATACTTAGCTACATAACCCATAGGTCATGCCTTCTATTTATAGCCCGCCATTTGCAATTACAGTTATGATCCTCCAGGTCAGCATGACGTTATGTTTTCAACGGTCTTTATCAGAAACAAAAGCTCAGCCAGCTGTAGAAGAAATTCCTCAGTTCAGACTATCTGTAGAAGAGGCGTTGAGCGCTTACTGTCTTTGTCAACACTTTCTCAATTAGGCGTCGAGCAATATTTAAACACTCGACGCATACTCCTTAGACTGAAGCTCTCGGCTCCTCCTTCTCAGGCGTTGAGTAATCATCACTCAGTCGACGCCTTTTAACTCTGTCTTCATATCTCTACACTTCTGGATGGCGCTGGGCTGATAAGAATTAAGTCAACACTTCTCATTCCAAGGCGTCGAGCAATATAACTTGGCTCGACGCTTTCTAACTTGAACTCAGAACTTCTAGTTGGCGCTGAGCTGATAGGAGTTAAGTCAACACTTCTGGGTCACAGGCATCGAGCGATGTATGATGTCTCAACGCTTCTGAACTTGAATGAATTCCATGAACATTTTGCCTGACCTGATCTCCTGCACATTGATTCTAAAGAGTATATCAAATACATTCTGAGATATATCTTTGACTTACAAATGGACTTCTCCAAATCTAGAACATTGTGAGCAATGATCCCAACATCAACGTCACCCACAAAGGTCCTAATTGGCACTCAGCAGGGTGTATTCATATCCTCAATTACCCAGCTATGTGATTTATCCAGGAGTTCATGTATGAAAACCCGACAACCTCGGTGTATATCCCAAAAGGTTTTAGATCACCATTTCTCCTTTGTCTACTTCTCCGCATAACCTTCGATCAGAGCAAAGACATAACCATCCTTTAGGTACTCACATCTGTCATTCTGGTAGGGGACTCAACGTAATCCAAAACTTGGTGCTTAACCATCCACCTTGCTTAAAATGACTCATTCATCAAGGTGTACCTAATTCTAATACCGTCGACTTGTAACGACTTAGATAAGAAAACACCATTATAGCAAGGCTAAGTGAAACAGTCTACAAAGATTTTTAACTCCCAGTGAAACCTCAGTTGGTCCATTAGCTAGGCCAATAAACGAAGAAATGGGTTAGCCCCCCATACACCTAAGTTATGTTTCTTCGACCACCAGTATGGTACATTCACCCCTTGTATGCACATCGGCCCTATGGGCATGCCGTCCTCGATTAGGAGTTTTACCCTATGATTCCCGAATCGACGCACTTATATATCAGCCGTGATGTAGAAATTCAAATTTTTACGGCGACGACCAAGCTGCATCTCATTGTAATGAGAGCATGCACCAATAACATCCAATTACCCGGTACATTTATATATGTTTGAACTTAATCATGAACCAAGGTGCAAGGGCCAGAATGATTTTCCCTTCGACACGAGTTATGCAGACTACCAAAAGTATGGCATACTTCACGATATGATAAACTAAATCAAATCCATTACAAGCGCCCCACCATCCCTGCCAACGATCATCCATGGCGTGCATGTTTATTTTATAAAAACTTTTCGGATTTTAGATCATCAATCAAGTCATATTAATCTTGTTGACTCTATCGCCGAATACTTATTAATTTCCCAACATCAAATAATTACAACACTAAGGGAATGTTCACCACGAATTTTCCAAACTCAGGGGTAGTGTATCATCATACCCGTAATGCATGCACAAAATTTCATTAACTTCCCAGTTATAATGTTATCACAACATAGCTGCATATCCCCAAAGTGTAGATTTACTACTCTCCTCATTACCTATCCACATAATCTTAGAACAATATAGAGAAAATGATCATCTTCAAAAATGCTTTTCCTCTCTTATTCCGCTAATAAAATTCATATCAACCCAAACATGGCCTTAACAGTCTGCTTTGCTTAAGGTAAACTAACTTCTCAAGGATCAAAACTTCCAATATCAAAAATTACAAAGATTCTAACTCCTCAAGGGATCCAAGATGGTACATAATTAGACCAATAAACGAAGAGATAAGCCCTCATATCTCTTTAACTGAGTTTCTTCTACCACCAATATAACACATTCGTCCTAAAATGAGCCTTCTCTGGATCCGAATTCTTATCATATCTCCTCCATATGAAACCTTCTACATAAATAGAAGTGAGAGGTATCGACATACAGTATAAAAGGCATGCTTGGTGGTCTCTTACTAAGCTGATAATGGACTACAGGCACCAATCTCGTTGAGATTGCCCTAAAATTTTTGGGTAAGATGATAATATTACTCCATATCTGGGATAGAAATCTCAGGGTGCGAATCTTTAGCATTTACACTCACATTAAACTCTTCCCTTAGTCACTCAAGGTCACTTATTGCTTGGCTCAATCATCCCCAAGATCCCTATAAGGCTAGGATACGTCATGACCTATCCTGCTAAGTCGACCAAAATGGTATCATATGCCAAACCAACTCTGACTGTTGGAATGGGAAAACAAATACTGTCTCGGAATGAGCAAGCATCTATACGTAAGGGTACGAGTTTGGCTTAGGTTGGCACTTTCTAAAGGAAAAAACGGACGTACTTATTGTGAATTACACATGGGCACACCACTGCTTCCGCTGCATCAGTTTGTCCTCAAACTGATCAAGCTAGCAGGGGTAGCCTAGTGGTCTAATGGACTTCTTTATCTCAGGATCTTTGCAAGCTGATACCATTTGTAAGATCCCCCTCCCGGAACACAAAACACGATCGAGGGGAGTCTTATGCCCAGAACAGCCGCCTTGCAGTAGCGTCAGCACGCGGGCTAACCTGTTCCACAAGACGCATATCCTGCTGGCCAAACCAACTGAACAGCGCCAACCCATCAATAATAGAAAGTATTAAAGCCATAGGTTCACAATAAGTAATAAAGTCCATAACAGAGAAAAGCAGAAAGCTACACAAGCACCTGCAAATCATCAGAGTAACCAGCTAAATGCCCCAAGGGCTACATCTCGAAACACTCACCCGCCTCTGTCACTGACGGCAGCTAAGGTACTACAAACCCCAGCCCTGCACACCTGACCTGGCTGGCCTCCGGTGTTGAACGCTGTTATACCACTGAATGTGCTCCTAAAAAGAGGGACAGAGCAACCGTTAGTCATAAAGACTAAGTGGCTTCCCATCCGCTCCCCCGACGACTCCAAGGCACCGGGCGGAAGGAAAGGAAGAAAAGCTCCAATATAATAGTAATATACAAAGCAGGTGACGGGGAAAGTAAAGTAGTGTATACACAAATTCTAAGCTACACAAGTGTAAAAGGGGCTAATCTAATCATGTATAAGCAGGAGTATAATAAAGGTGTACAACAGTAAATAAACAGTAAGTAAAGCAGGTAAAGCAAGGCAGTAAGAACAGTAGCGACAAGTAATCAATCTCATACCCTAACTTATATGAATGCCCATACAAACTTATAAGTTAGGATTTCCAGGAATTATAACTCATCATATAAAAGAGCCCATACTAATTTATATGATGAGGATCTGCAAGTGCGTATGCTATGCTATGCCATGAATGTTTTATGCAATGAAACTCACACACACGACTCTATGCACATAGACCTTTGTAGTTCCCTCTGTTTGAAAGGAAGCCAACCTATCGGGTACCAACCGCTGTGACACACGGTGGTAGCGGACTGGGCTGTCCACTCCTAGGCGGGTATACACTCTGCCAGGCCTAGAACGCACGTACGCCTCGACGCTAAACAACCGCGGAGCTCTGCGTACTCTTTGCTGGAGTCCACCAGACTATGAGCCAAGTGAGAGGTGTCTTCGGGGAACTGTCATCCCGACACGCAGCCAAGCTGGCCCCTTAGACCCCTACACACCCGCTAAGTCAACGTACCGCGGTCGGAGTGACGACCTGCCTAGTACCGAAAACCTGCCACATTTCTGAGAATGTTACCGGGATAATCATCCCCTCGAGGTTCCCGCTCGACTAACCGGGGACCACAATCCTGCCACTCCCGCAACTGGGAGGAGATACATAAATCCAATCTTACCCTACTATGGCTACTCTTGCCTACTTTAATTGTTATTGCAATTTAGGGTTAATCTTGAACTTGCCGAGGTACACCCGGTGAAGGTCTCTCATCAGTACTAGGGGACGCAATGGGCTCAACCCCACCATCCTCCTCAAGACAATTACTTTGGTTGATGGTTAACAATTGGTTCACCCTTCATCATTTCATATAGTTAAAGTGACTTAGCTCATTTCCCGTTCCACCCAATCGGGTTGGACGTACCTTCATTCCTTCTGCATTAACTCTAGCACCACCCCACAAGTAACCCTAGGATTGACCCTCCTTGAGTCCTTGTGTGCTATAACTTAATTACTGATTGTATACAACTCCTAAACACTACTTAGTGGTCTGAATTATCTAAAACTCAAAATTCTGTTTTTACTAAACGCAGACCACTAATTTGAACTAACCATCAACCCCATAAGGGAACCCTTCTAAAAAGTCATCACCAAGGTCTCTAATAATTATCCTAGGCTCTCACTGGCCTTAGTAAGGTATGATCCAATTTCCATAATTTTCCATACTAAATTGGTATTTAATATAATTTTAAGTAGTTAAGGCTTTAAGTCACATTACACATGATCGACCCTCAAATGCTTCTTCATGCTTCATGAGAATTATCAGTAAGATAATATTTCATATCATGGTGGTTCACTGAGTATCATGACCCTAGAATGTCATTTGGCCTACTACAACATCATAATTGTATAAATACCACAATGCCACTATAATTAGGAAAAATAGTAATTCACTTCTGAAAAATCTACAAAAATTACCAGGTGTCCAAATGGGGACCTAGAGTCCACTGTCAAAAGATTGTGTCATTACCATGTGTTCTGATATTTCAAAACGATTAAACATCCAAAGGCGGCAATTATCAATTTCTACATGGGGTACAAGAAATAAAATTCAACAAGCTTCCAAACAATTATCATGGGCATATATTGACCTTAAACTACAGATAACCAAGTATCACATCATAGCCCCATGATTTGATATTTTAAAAAGATTTAATATTCAAGGGGTGTAAGTTCCAATTTCTACGTGAGGTACAAGAAATAGAATTCAACAAGCTTCCAAACAATTATCATGGGCATATATTGACTTTAAACTACAGATAACCAAGTATCACATCATAGCCCCATGATTTGATATTTTAAAAGATTAAATTCCCTTAAGCTAGCAATCACTTAAAACTTCTTATACAAGGAATAATGCTTCCATAACTCATAACAAAATTACCATAGCCTTATTTCACCCTAGTACAGCCACTGATAGTATATCAAAGTCATACAAGGTCATATGACCTTGCATTTTATTTTATTAAGGAAAAGGTGGCAATTTCATTTATTAGGGAGAAAAATACTTATGTGCCTCTAACAAGTCTCATGATGATTATCCTAGCCCTATAGCACTATTCCCTACCTAGGGATGAAGTTTGGTTGTTTAAATATGTGTTTAGGTCCTAGTTGCTTCATTAAGGCCCAAAAGGGCAATTAAGTAATTTTAGAGTTATGGGCTAGGGTTTTTGGTCTCCATTGCTCCAATCACCCATTGAGGATGAGCAAGACCCTACACAATCTCTAAGCCCTATTATCACTGGATTTGGATAAGCCCCTATGGCTAAGCTCCAAAATCCACAAGCCACCAAGGCTTAGTGGTTTCCAAACCTAGGGCATCAAAATACCCCTTGGGAGTTCACCATTAAGATGAGCTCCAATTATCCTCAAATTTGAAACAGAGGCTACTCATATACATAACTACATGCCACCAAAAGGTTGGGGCCATTAGGGTGATTACACCCACTAATTATTCTTAGGTCAGTTTTCTAAGTTATGATTAAAACTAAAACAAAAGGTGCCCTAAACATACCACTATTTGGGCACAGGGTAGGCCTAGGGTGGGCACTGATGTGGCCAAAATTTCAACCCCATAGGCCCACTCATTCAAAAGATATTATGGTTTTAGTGGGCTAACCCCACCTAGGACCAGCCCTAGGAAAAAGGCTCCTCTGGGGTCTACAGACCTCCAAATGCCAAAATCTTAGTTTCTAATGAAACTATACATTTAGGGCTACAATAGTGTGTCTCACACCATAACATAAGTTACCCATACCAAGCATTGGGTATCCACCCACATGCTGACCTCTAATGGAGCTAATACCTTTATCATAGACTACTAGTGCCCTAAACATAAAAATTATTTTTAAACTCGACTATGTAAGAGTGAAAGAAAATTACAGTTATTAAAATAAAATTACTAGCACACCTCTTAAGCACATCAGACGATCACCTCATCGTCTACCTCCAGCCTAGGGCTGCGATCTGCCCAACCTGAAATACAACACATCTCTTCGTCGGCCACCAAAAACCCCAAACCGACCAACTAACACCATCACCACCTTCCTCGCTTTGAGGTACATCGACGGGTGACGTGTTAGCGGTCGGAAGTGGCCGGAACATTTACTCGGAACTTTTATTTTAGGCCGTCTCTTCACGGCTTGCTCTCCAATCGACTCTTATTGAGATCGATATCTCACCTAGTGTGATCTAGGAAACTAGCACCAAGGGAGAGGGGAGGAAGCTCACCGAGTGTCCATGCATGCTATCCAATAGCCGCGAATGCGGCATTTGTCCGTCGCTCCCGGTCATGGCCGGATCTCGCCGATCCGGATCTCGTCAGACGTCGTCGAAGAGGAGTCGACCCGTCGAGTGGGCTATTTTGGTTTGGAGAGCGAGAGCTCGCTGTTTTCGGCCTTGGAAGCAGTGCTCTCTGGAGAATGAAGTCGAGGGCGCAGTTGGAACTTGATCCGCAAGGATCTCGGGTCGGCCCACCGCAAACGAAGGAATCGGTCTTGGATCTCGCTGAAAATGGAGCTTAGAGTGTAGAGAGGGGAAATGGAGAGATTTGTAGGGAGATGGATGTAACATCCCCCAAACTTCTAGACCCCTAAGTTAGTTTTGTCATGACTAGGTCATGACAAAACCATAGGAAGAACCCAAGACCTTGTAAGCTTAGGAAAGAAGAAGAAAACCACCTTGGACTGCAAATAGCAATTTCCAATTACCAAGCTTAGGGTTGGACTTTAGGGCCTCAACTTGACCATTTGACCCCACCATAGTATCCCTAAACCTTTAGGGGTCCCCTTAGGACACCAAGGGCCCACTGGGGTCAACCAAAGAGGCCAAATTGACCAAAGTCAACCATAACCCCAAATTGGTCAAAGCAGCCTATTTAGAGTCAATTAACCACCACCATATTAAATTGACCCTACCTATAGTGTTACCATATCATAGGGGACCCAGTGGAACAAAAAGCCCATGACTGGGTCAACCCTAAGGTTCAATTTGACCAAAGTCAACTTAGCTTGTTTTGGTCAAATCAACTTTTATTGGGTCAACTAAGGCTCATGTGACCAAATTGACCCCACCAGTAGTTTCTAAACCTAATTTGGAATCCAATGGACCCAAAAGCCCCATCCTAGGGTCACCCAATTGGTCAATTTGGCCAAAAGTCAAATTTGCCCAAATTAGGTCAAATCTCTTAAACATAGCCCAATCCCTTTGGGCTAACTCAATTGGTTGGTCAACCAGCCTAGTAGGCTAGCATTAAACACAGGAGGGAGTGGAAAATCGTCCAAGGTGAGTAGGAGAGAGAAAATTGGGGTTTTCCCCAATTTTGGGAAGAGAAAAAGAGGTCATTCATGGCCATTAAGGTGTTACACCCCTTGACATCCCTCATTTACACCCCCATTCATCTCCTCTGAAGATTTTGAGAAGTTTCCAGCCATTTCTAGGAGCAATTAAGGCAGGGGGGATGCATAGGGTCGGCCTTGGGGAGGGAGGTGAAGAGGCCATTAATGGCACGAGTGGTTAAAGCCACCACCACCCTCAATTGAACCCCCTATCACTTTCAGAACTCGGAGAGGAGAGAAACCCCCAAGAACCCTGAGGAAATCATGCTCTCTAGGCTCGAATCAGCATGGCTCCACAACCTCTCCGAGCTCCCATGGTGTATACGAGAACGACAAGGAGGCAAGCCCCCCAGCAGGTCTGATCCTCCTTCTCTCTCTCAGTGCTTAGATCTTAATCTAACTGGGGCTTAATTCGAGTTCAAACGGACTCGAATCGTGCACCCAAAGGTGCTCGTTTTCGAGCATTTTCCTCCTCCCCGAAACCCCTACTCCGGCCACCACCGGCCGGCAAACGACCCCCTATCGCCGGCCACCACCTCAACGGAAGTGGTGGTGGCACTTGCCGGCCGGGGAGATGTGAGGGTGGCCGGGAAATCGCCCCGCAAAGTCACCCAGGACGGGCCATCGCAAGCCATTGGCTGATCGGGGACGATGGCTGTGAGCCGTCCGATCTGCCGCCATCTGATAATCGCAGACCCATTTAAATGTTTTTAATTTAATAGATTGTATTTTTGTCACATTTCTGGCAGTACTTTGCATTAAATATTAAAAATACTTAGTGGCTTCTAGTGAAAATTTGTCCAACAACAAAGTTGGAGTCCCTGGTGTCTAGTTTGCTACAAAATTGAGTTCACCCAATTTGGAGCCCTGGTTAGGTCACAACACTCATTTTGGTGGGGTCTGTCCATAGGGCTGACCAGAGATTGTTTTGGATGCCCACAACAATCCATAACTCCAAATGACTTGAAAGTTGGGGTGTAGGCTATCCTTATATACATCTAGCACATATCCAAAAATCAAAATTTTTGGAGAATGTTTTTATATAGTATTTGAAAAAATTTAATAATCCATGTGTGATTTAATTAGGTGCCTTAAACACCTCAAAATCCCCCCAAATTTGGGTGGGTGATCTTAGAGGGCATATTAAGACTCTGGTAAAAATTTCACCTCATTTGGAGGTGTTTTGGTTAGGATTTTACTCAGCCCTAGGTTGGCCCATAAAGGGCTATTTAGGGTAAATCACCCCCTTGGTATTTTGAGTGGTCAAATCACCTCAACATAGGCTGATATTTTGGTCTCTGACCTTTTAGGGCATAACACACACTCCAATGGAATTTGGGGTGGTTTGGTGTAGGGTAGCCCTAGAACCCTAGGGTAGGTCCCTTAGTGGGGATTTTTAGGGTTGTGAAGGACATGGGGGTGCTTGTCCTTGGAGAGGAGTGTAATGGACTCCTCTGAGTCCTATGAGTGATAAAACACCCTCACAAGAAGTTTGGGTGGATTTGGGGAAGTTTAGACCATAATCCTAGGGTAAACCCTAAGGAGTGCATTTAGAGGTCAATGAAGGAAGAGGGGTTAAACCTTCATGGTTTGACCTAAAGTTTTGGGGAGATGGTCATGGTGACCAGAGAGACCTACTATGAGAAATTGGTGGGGTTTGGAGTTGCCAACCCTAGGGAATAAATCCGTGGGTAGATTTGTAAATATTTAGGTTTTGGGATGTAGGAAGAACTAATACTTGTTCATTAACCACCTTCTGTCACCAAGTTAGTTTTGATGCTATTAATCCTTGGAGATTCTATTAGAACCATTGGAAAACTTTTGGAGGTCCAAATTGTAATTATTCATATTGTTGGCATTTTTTGGGATGATTAACTTTAGGGTGTTAGTTTTTTGTAACTTCATGAAACTTTGCTGGATATCATTTCATACCATTATGAACTCACAGTAATTTTCTCATAAGTTTTGGATTGATATTTTTGGTACTTCTAGTTCAAATTGGAATTAATTGCAAATATGTCCTTTGTGGAAATTACAAATGTAACCTCTATGGAGTATAGTCAAATTTTGTAGGGCTGAATATTTTAGTATGCGTCATCTCTGTATAAATTTGCATAAGGTTTGAAGTTCATATGAGGGTACCTCCATTGGAAATAATTGAAAATTATTAGATTTTGGATTTTTAATAATAGTAAATCTTGCTGGAGTTTCCTAAAATTTCATATTTACTGATTACTTGGTACCCTTGATTTATGTAAAAATTGTGGTAGGCATTGGAAGTCATAAAAGTACACTTGTAGTTCAAACCTTAGGAAGTTGCATTTTGGAAAAAATTGTTTTAAATATTAATAATATTGAGAAAAATATGATTCTCTGGAATTTGCCTTAAAATATCGTGTTAGACCTCCAATAAATAGCTTGGGTCAGTTGGGTGAATATTTGGAGTACCTCTAGTTGTAAGCTTCATGTAGTCGGTTTGGTCTGCGTATAGTAAAACTGTGAAACTTAGGAATTTAGTGACATACTAGGTGGAGATGGGGTGCAGGTGGTGTTCATGGGCTGTTTAGTTAGTAGTGAGTCCTCCCAAGGAAGTGTATGTGAGGAAAGTGTACTTGGTGGGTCAAGGGTAAGGTCGTCATGGGGATTGACGAAAGATCGTCTTTTCCCTTTAGTGTCTTAAAGCCCTTAGGACTAATCCAGGTGAAGTACTATGTGGGCTCTTGTGGGTAGTAACTAGTAACATTAAGTGTCTTGGGAAAGGAGTCTTGGGGAGTCTTCCCAGTATAACTCTTATCACCGTTGTGAGCCCCTTACATGGTAACCCTCGGGGAGTCCAAGATTAACCATAAGTCGTAGGACTATAGAAGATGTTCAAGACTAGCAAATAACACATTCACTCACACTCCGTGGTCACGGGAGTTTGGATGGTTTGGTACCCCGAGTGTAGGCTCGGTGGGGGTTGGTGCGGATTGTTGATCTGGGAGATTGTAACTCAGTTTGGTACTTGGTTGGGCAAGTTAAGCCCAAGTGGTTTATGTTAGAGTTCGTAGATAAATAGTAGAACATGTTGCATGTGCACAAGGTGGTGGGTCCTTAGTGTTGGCGATCGTTGCACCGACGTTGTCACTCGGGCTCGGCAAGTGTGGTATTTACACTTAGCCATAAAAGTCTGGCGGTCCAGCCAGTAAGAGTACGCAGATGCTCCGCGGGTTTGCGTTGAGGCGTACGATAGGTCTAGGTTAGGTAGTGCATATACCAACCTAGAGGTGGGCGAGGCCCAACCCACCGCTTCCGTTTGCCACTACGGGAGTATCCTGGGAGTCTTGCACGCTCCAAAAAGGGGGACCTAAAGGTCTATGCGCATAGAGTCGTAGTGAGTGAGTTGCACTTATATGAACATAACATAACAGCATACCTTGCATGTCATAGCATAAAACATTGCATTTCAACCTACCCCTAACGTATAAGTCGGTTATGGGACTTCTTATACGGTAGGCCCTGCTAAACGACCCCTTGGTCTATAGGTTTGTATGGGCATTCCTATAAATTAATGGTTACTTTTATTATACCTTACTTGCCATTATACATACTGCTTACTGCTCTCTATGTACTTTTACCATGCATTTATTTACAATTTCATTTATTATATATACACACTTGGGTAGTGGTGGATCTTTCCATAACTAGTTTCCCTGTCACCTGCATTTGTTTACCCCTTTGTTACCTCCGCTTCGTCCTCCCGCTCGGTGCCTAGGAGTCACTGGGAGAGGGGTGGGTGATTGGCTTAGTCTTTTTGACTAACGGTCGGTGGACCTTATCATTTTAGGAGACCGCGGTGACGGGGCAGCACCAGAGGCCGATACAGATGGAGGCAGGGCAGTCTAGCACAGGAGCACCGATGACAGGATCCGTGAGTGTTAGTTATAGTTAATTTGCTTCCGCGAGTGAACATATGTAGTGAGGCTTTTATGTATCGGGCAGGAGCCCTTGTTATCTCTTTTGTTTCAGTTATGTTTGTGGACATCTCTATGATGGTTTATTTAAATGTGATGTGGACTTGACTTATTCAGTCGTTCAAGCTTTACTTTTCTTTGTGATCGAATTGGCCGGCAGGATCGGCGTTTTGTAGTGGCGACCTTCCCGAGCGAGGGTGTCACCGCAAAACGGCGGTTCTGGGCCTAAGACCCAGTGTTTTTTGCAAAAAAAAAGGGGTCTTACATGTGGTATCAGAGGCACCCTCGATCCGAAGAAAAGAAGTCCACAAACCCTGGGCCACCCCACGCGAGCTTAGTTTGAGGACAAACTAGCAGCGGAAGCAATGGTGTGCCCATAAGGGAAATCACATGAAAAGGTCCACTTATAACTGAACTTCCTTTAGCTAAGTCCCTTACGAGTGTAATTTTTCTTGTGTAGCCTGCGACGAACCCTACTCCGCAGCATGGAGTCCCACTGACTCCAGACGTCGTCCCACCACCACCGGCTCCAACCCCGTTCCAGCAGACAGAGTTGGGACAGACACTGACTGCCATTCTGGAGACTTTCAGGGCACAACAGGCACCGGCTCCTCAGCAAAACCCCGGAGCCAATTGGCTGAGCATCTTTCGAGGTCTCTCCCCACCTGCATACATTGGGACAGAGACTGCCGTAAGGACTGAAGAATGGGTAGACATCATGGAGGAGATGTTGACAGGAATCCAGTGCCCGGCAGACATGCAGGTGCCACTGGTGGTTTCTTGTTTGGAGTCTCATGCCAATAGGTGGTGGAAGAGGTTCCTGGCTACAGCTTATCCGGGACTGGAGGCAGCAGACGTTTTGTGGGATGATTTCAAGGCGGCACTGCTGGAGCATTTTGTGTCGCAGTCTGCAAGAGATGATCTGGAGGACAGGTTTTTGCAGTTGCGACAGGGGAGTAGGACAGTTCTGGAGTATCACCAGGAGCTTACCCACCTATCCCGGTTTGCGGTATCGTATCAACTGGATGACGCGGGATATGCAAAGAGGTTCTATAAGGGCCTTCGTGATGAGATGAGGCAGGCCCTCCTCTTCGTCTCCGACGGCAGTATGACGAAGATCCTGGAGATGGCCAAGAAGCTGGAGGGAGACCAGCAAGCTGTTCGTGGGAGAAAAAGACCGATGGAGGAACAGGGACGAAGTGGCAGAAGGGACCGGCCGAGAGGCCGAGACGCTGGAGAAGGAAAGACGGAGGTCCGACCCCGCCAGGGGGAGAGACAGGTGCAAAGGGAGCCGGTAGTGCTGGCTCCTCAGCCACTGCAGATGAGGGAGATGCCAAGGATCGGAGGAGGTGGGCCACCTACGGAGTGCTATCACTGCCACCAGATCGGCCACATCAAGAGGAACTGCCCTCAGAGGAATGCACCACCAGCACTACAGGCAGCACCACAGGGCCAGCATCTCGGGGGCCGAGGACGTGGTCGAGGCCGTGGATTTCAGGGCGATGATCGGAGACAGTACAGGGAGCAGGCATATGACCTAGACTTGGCAAGGCCCCGGGACCCAGCAAGGGTCATCGCAGGTACTTTGATGTATTTTCATTGTTAATGTCGTATAAGTTTTAGCTTTACTTTAGCATTGAATCAAACAACAAAACTCTCAGGTTTAGTACCCGTTTATGGCAAACCTGCTTTCACCTTGTTCGATACGGGTGCCTCGCACTCGTTCGTCTCGACTAAGTTTATCGAGGACCTGGACCAAGTCCAACACTTCAAAAGCGACTATAGGAGGGTGCGATTTCCGGACGGATCGGAGGTTCTAACAAATGCAACGTGCATCATGAGGCTGGAAATTGGAGGAAGACTGTTCGAGGCCCCGATAACTGTACTGAAGATGAGAGACTACGACCTGATCCTGGGCATGAGTTGGCTATACGAGAACCAGGCAAAGATTGACTGCCCGACAAGGAGGATCATGCTAAGGCATGGAGATGGTGAAGTAGTATTCGAAGGTACTCAACCCACCTCTCGTCTCTTCTTGTCATCTGTTCAGGCCGTCAGGGCCCACCTGCAGGGAGACGAGGTTTATCAGGTGCTCTTCGAGGCGACTGAAGTCAAGGACTCGGTGTCAAGTATTCCGGTTGTACGAGATTTTGCGGATGTATTTCCGGAGAAGCTTCCCGGGCTGCCACCGCACTGCGAGAAGGATTTCCAGATCCATCTGGTGCCAGGGGCAAAGCCGGTGTCCAAAGCTCCTTATCGGATGGCCCCGAAGGAGTTAGTAGAGTTTCGGAGCCAGCTGCAGGAGCTGGTAGAAGCTGGGTTCGTTAGGCCGAGTTCCTCACCTTGGGGAGCTCCGGTACGTGTTGTTCGTGAAGAAGAAGGATGGGACGCTCAGATTGTGCATCGACTACAGGGCTCTGAATAGGCTGACGGTGCGGAACACGTACCCTCTGCCAAGGATAGACGAGCTCTTTGACCAGCTAGAGGGATCCCACTGCTTCTCGAAGCTGGATTTGAGGTCAGGGTATTATCAGCTGAGGATCCAGGAGGAGGATATCCCGAAGACGGCTTTCAGCAGCCGATATGGTTTGTACGAGTTCACTGTGATGCCGTTCGGGCTCACAAATGCACCATCAGCATTTATGAGCCTGATGAACCGGGTGTTCGAGCCTTATCTCGACATCTTTGTCATTGTGTTCATCGACGACATCCTCATCTACTCGAGGACGGAGGAGGAGCATGCACGACATTTGACACTAACCTTGGAGAAGCTTCGGGAGCATCGGTTGTATGCAAAGTTAAGCAAGTGTCAGTTTTGGTTGAAAAAGGTGGCCTTCCTAGGCCATATCATCAGTGGATCAGGCTTAGCAGTGGATCCAGCAAAGATTCAGGCAGTACGGGATTGGCCGCCGCTGAAGATGGCCACCGACGTGAGGAGTTTCTTGGGACTTGCCGGCTACTACCGGAAGTTTGTTCAGGGGTTTTCTCAGATAGCCCTCCCGCTTACTTCCCTGGCGAGGAAGGATGTTGTTTTTACTTGGACGCCGCAGTGTGAGGCAGCCTTCCAGGAGCTGAAGGGTAGGCTTACTTCGGCCCCCATCCTTGTCCTTCCGTCGGGAAAGGAAGGATTTCAGGTGTATAGGGATGCGTCATATCAGGGGATGGGTGTCGTTCTGATGCAGAACGGGCATGTGATAGCTTAGGCCCCCGCCAGTTGAAGAACCATGAGCGGAATTACCCAGTGCATGACTTGGAGATGGGAGAAGTCGTGTTCGCTCTCAAGATCTGGCGACACTACCTTTATGGTGTCCACTGCGACATATTCTCAGATCACAAGAATCTGAAGTATGTAGATACGCAGAAGGAGCTGAATATCCGGCAGAGGCGATGGGTAGAGTTCTTATCAGACTACCAGTACACGATGCATTACCACCCAGGAAAGGCGATTGTAGTAGCAGACGCGTTGAGTAGGAGAGCTACTACGTCAGGAGCAGAGCCTAAGTTGATGACCATGAAGTTAGTACAGATGTTCGAGGATATGCAAATCTCCCTAGTATCTGAGGATGATCCGGAGCTGTACGAGGAGTACTTAGCGGCGACGGGTACCACTTACGACATTCAAGACTGCATCAGGGAAGGGCAGAGGCAGGTGCCAAGCTGGAGCCGATATTCAGAGCCTTGGAGACAGGCTCAGCCGGAGATTATTCGTTGAAGGACGGCCTGTTGAGTTTTAGAGGTCGAGTGTATATACCGGCAGAGGATCAGATTCGGGAGGATATTATGGCAGAGGCTCATTGCAGTAGATATTCTGTGCACCCGGGTATTACCAAGATGACGGCGGATTTGAAGAAGACCATGTACTGGCCGGGTATGAAGAGAGACATCGTCTATTTTGTGACCCACTGCAAGACCTGCCAACTTGTGAAGGCAGAGTGTCGGAACCCAGCAGGATTGTTGCAACCACTTCTGGTGCCGGAATGGAAGTTCGACGACATTGCGATGGATTTTATACACGGTCTTCCCCGATCTCGTGTGGGAAATGACTCGATTTGGGTGATCGTCGATAGATTGACGAAGGTGGCCAGGTTCATTCCGATCAGGAAGGATGATTCGGTCAGAGTCTTGGTACGGAAGTTCGTGGAGCAGTTTGTCTGATATCATGGTGTGTCGAGGACGATCGTGTCGGATCGAGATGTACGTTTTATGTCGAGGGAGTGGAGAGCGGTGTAGGCCTACCTAGGCACCCGGTTGACCTTTAGTACAGCATTTCACCCCCAGACAGACGGGCAAACAGAGCGCACCAATCGGACCCTTGAGGATACGCCTTTGCATTCTGGACCGCGGGGAGCCATGGGAGAGACTGTTACCGTTGGTCGAGTTCTAGTACAACAACAGTCACCAGGCTAGTATAGGCAGAGCGCCTTACGAAGCATTGTACGGGCGGAGGTGCAGGACACCATTGTCTTGGATCCAGGATGAGGATCCCAAGGTTCTTGGCTCAGAGTTCGTGGAGGACACGGAGGCCCAGGTGAGGCTGATTCGAGATAGGATGCTGGAGGCCCAGAGCAGGCAGGCCAAGTATTACGATGCGCGTCATCGTATGGTGGAGTTCCAGGTGGGAGATCGAGTTTTCTTGAAGATACGTCCGATGCATGGAGTCTCGCGGGTTCGCGGGCGGAAGAAGCTCAGTCCGAGGTATATGGGGCCTTATAGGATCCTGGAGCGGATCGGTCCCTTGGCTTACAGACTAGAGCTACCGCCGGAGTTGGAGGGATTGCACGACGTATTCCACGTCTCCTCACTTAGGAAGGCTCTACTTCGGCCAGAGCAGCAGGTATCTACTTCAGAGGGGCCAATAGCCTCTGATCGGTCGATTCACCTGGAACCGGTTCGGATAGACGACACGGAGCTACGAGTCTTGCGGCGCAAGAAGGTTCCGCTGGTCAAGGTCCTGTGGAGGAATCATCGACAGGAAGAGCACACTTGGGAGCCACTGGACTTGATGCAGCAAAAGTACCCACAGCTTTTTACGACAGGTACAATTTAATTTTTTTTTCCTGGGATGTTACATTTTCTTCTATTAGTAGAAACCCCACAGGCTTGTCTGAATTTCGAGGACGAAATTTTTATTTTTATGTATTGGGATTTGTAATATCCCCCAAACTTCTAGACCCCTAAGTTAGTTTTGTCATGACTAGGTCATGACAAAACCATAGGAAGAACCCAAGACCTTGTAAGGTTAGGAAAGAAGAAGAAAACCACCTTGGACTGCAAATAGCAATTTCCAATTACCAAGCTTAGGGTTGGACTTTAGGGCCTCAACTTGACCATTTGACCCCACCATAGTATCCCTAACCCTTTAGGGGTCCCTTTAGGACACCAAGGGCCCACTGGGGTCAACCAAAGAGGCCAAATTGACCAAAGTCAACCATAACCCCAAATTGGTCAAAGCAGCCTATTTAGAGTCAATTAACCACCACCATATTAAATTGACCCTACCCATAGTGTTACCATATCATAGGGGACCCAGTGGAACAAAAAGACCCATGACTGGGTCAACCCTAGGGTTCAATTTGACCAAAGTCAACTTAGCCTGTTTTGTTCAAATCAACTTTTATTGGGTCAACTAAGGCTCATGTGACCAAAGTGACCCCACCAGTAGTTTCTAAACCTAATTTGGAATCCAATGGACCCAAAAGCCCCATCCTAGGGTCACCCAATTGTTCAATTTGGCCAAAAGTCAAACTTGCCCAAATTAGGTCAAATCTCTTAAACATAGCCCAATCCCTTTGGGCTAACTCAATTGGATGGTCAACCAGCCTAGTAAGCTAGCATTAAACATAGGAGGGAGTGGAAAATCGGCCAAGGTGAGTAGGAGAGAGAAAATGGGGGTTTTCCCCAATTTTGGGAAGAGAAAAAGAGGCCATTCATGGCCATTAAGTTGTTACACCCCTTGACATCCCTCATTTACACCCCCATTCATCTCCTCTGACGATTTTGAGAAGTTTCCAGCCATTTCTAGGAGCAATTAAGGCAGGGGGATGCATAGGGTCGGCCTTGGGGAGGGAGGTGAAGAGGCCATTAATGGCACGAGTGGTTAAAGCCACCACCACCCTCAATTGAAACCCCTATCACCTTCAGAACTCGGAGAGGAGAGAAACCCCCAAGAACCCAGAGGAAATCGTGCTCTCTAGGCTCGAATCGGCATGGCTCCACAACCTCCCCGAGCTCCCATGGTGTACACGAGAACGACAAGGAGGCAAGCCCCCAGCAGGTCCGATCCTCCTTCTCTCTCTCAGTGCTTAGATCTTAATCTAACTGGGGCTTGATTCGAGTTCAAACGGGCTCGAATCGTGCACCCAAAGGTGCTTGTTTTCGAGCATTTTCCTCCTCCCCGAAACCCTTACTCCGGCCACCACCGGCCGGCAAACGACCCCCTATCGTCGGCCACCACCTCAACGGAGGTGGTGGTGGCACTTGCCGACCGGGGAGATGTGAGGGTGGCCGGGAAATCGCCCTGCAAAGTCACCCAGAACGGGCCATCGCAAGCCGTTGGCTGATTGGGGATGATGGCAGTGAGCCGTCCGATCTGCCGCCATCTGATAATCGCAGACCCATTTAAATGTTTTTAATTTAATAGATTGTATTTTTGTCACATTTCTGGCAGTACATTGCATTAAATATTAAAAATACTTAGATGATTCTAGTGAAAATTTGTCCAACAACAAAGTTGGAGTCCCTGGTGTCTAGTTTGTTACAAAATTGAGTTCACCCAATTTGGAGCCCTGGTTAGGTCACATCACTCATTTTGGTGGGATCTGTCCATAGGGCTGACCAGAGATTGTTTTGGATGCCCACAAAAATCCAGAACTCCAAGTGACTTGACATTTGGGGTGTAGGCTATCCTTATATACATCTAGCACATATCCAAAAATTAGAATTTTTGGAGAATGTTTCTATATAGTATTTGGAAAAATTTAATAATCCATGTGTGATTTAATTAGGTGCCTTAAACACCTCAAAATCCCCCCAAATTTGGGTGGATGATCTTAGAGGGCATATTAAGACTCTGGTAAAAATTTCACCTCATTTGGAGGTGTTTTGGTTAAGATTTTACTCAGCCCTAGGTTGGCCCACAAAGGGCTATTTAGGCAAAATCACCCCCTTGGTATTTTAAGTGGACAAATCACCTCAACAGAGGCTGATATTTTGGTTTCTGACCTTTTAGTGCATAACACACACTCCAATGGAATTTGGGGTGGTTTGGTGTAGGGTAGCCCTAGAACCCTAGGGTAGGTCCCTTAGTGGGGATTTTTAGGGTTGTGAAGGACATGGGGGTGCTTGTCCTTGGAGAGGAGTGTAATGGACTCCTCTGAGTCCTATGAGTGATAAAACACCCTCACAAGAAGTTTGGGTGGATTTGTGGAAGTTTGGACCATAATCCTAGGGTAAACCCTAAGGAGTGCATTTAGAGGTCAATGAAGGAAGAGGGGTCAAACCTTCATGGTTTGACCTAAAGTTTTGGGGAGATGGTCATGGTGACCAGAGATACCTACTATGAGAAATTGGTGGGGTTTGGAGTTGCCAACCCTAAGGAATAAATCCTTGGGTAGATTTGTAAATATTTAGGTTTTTGGGATGTAGGAAGAACTAATACTTGTTCATTAACCACCTTCTGTCACCAAGTTAGTTTTGATGCTATTAATACCTGGAGATTCTATTAGAACCATTGGAAAACTTTTGAAGGTCCAAATTGTAATTATTCATATTGTTGGCAATTATGGGGATGATTAACTTTAGAGTGTTAGTTTTCTGTAACTTCATGAAACTTTGCTGGATATCATTTCATACCATTATGAACCCACAGTAATTTTCTCATAATTTTTGGATTGATACTTTTGGTACTTCTAGTTCAAATTGGAATTAATTGCAAATATGTCCTTTGTGGAAATTACAAATGTAACATCTATGGAGTATAGTCAAATTTTGTAGGGCTGAATATTTTAGTATGCGTCATCTCTGTATAAATTTGCATAAGGTTTGGAGTTCATATGAGGGTATCTCCTTTGGAAATAATTGAAAATTATTGGATTTTGGAATTTTTAATAATAGTAAATCTTGCTGGAGTTTCCTCAAATTTCATATTTACTGGTTACTTGGTACCCTTGAGTTATGTACAAATTGTGGTAGGCATTGGAAGTCAGAAAAGTACACTTGTAGTTCAAACCTTAGGAAGTTGCATTTTGGAAAAAATTGTTTTAAATATTAATATTATTGAGAAAAATATGATTCTCTGGAATTTGCCTTCAAATATCGTGTTAGACCTCCAATAAATAGCTTGGGTCAGTTGGGTGAATATTTGGAGTACCTCTAGTTGTAAGCTTCATGTAGTCGGTTTGGTCTGCGTATAGTAAAACTGTGAAACTTAGGAATTTAGTGACATACTAGGTGGAGATGGGGTGCAGGTGGTGTTCATGGGCTGTTTAGTTAGTAGTGAGTCCTCCCAAGGAAGTGTATGTGAGGAAAGAGTACTTGGTGGGTCAAGGGTAAGGTCGTCATGGGGATTGACGAAAGATCGTCTTTTCCCTTTAGTGTCTTAAAGCCCTTGGGACTAATCCAGGTGAAGTACTATGTGGGCTCTTGTGGGTAGTAACTAGTAACATTAAGTGTCTTGGGAAAGGAGTCTTGGGGAGTCTTCCCAGTATAACTCTTATCACCGTAGTGAGCCCCTTACAGGGTAACCCACGGGGAGTCCAAGATTAACCATAAGTCGTAGGATTATAGAAGATGCTCAAGACTAGCAAATAACACATTCACTCACACTCCGTGGTCATGGGAGTTTGGATGGTTTGGTACCCCGAGTGTAGGCTCGGTGGGGGTTGGTGCGGATTGTTGATCTGGGAGATTGCAACTCAGTTTGGTACTTGGTTGGCCAAGTTAAGCCGAGGTGGTTTATGTTAGAGTTCGTAGATAAATAGTAGAACATGTTGCATGTGCACAAGGTGGTGGGTCCTTATTGTTGGCGATCGTTACACCGACGTTGACACTCGGGCTCGGCAAGTGTGGTATTTACACTTAGCCATAAAAGTCTGGCGGTCCAGCCAGTAAGAGTACGCAGATGCTCCGCGGGTTTGCGTTGAGGCGTACGATAGGTCTAGGTTAGGTAGTGCATATACCAACCTAGAGGTGGGCGAGGCCCAACCCACCGCTTTCGTTTGCCACTAAGGGAGTATCCTGGGAGTCTTGCACGCTCCAAAAAGGGGGAACTAAAGGTCTATGCGCATAGAGTCGTAGTGAGTGAGTTGCACTTGTATGAACATAACATAACAGCATACCTTGCATGTCATAGCATAAAACATTGCATTTCAACCTACCCCTAACGTATAAGTCGGTTATGGGACTTCTTATACGGTAGGCTCTGCTAAACGACCCCTTGGTCTATAGGTTTGTATGGGCATTCCTATAAATCAATGAGTACTTTTATTATACCTTACTTGTCATTATACATACTGCTTACTGCTCTCTGTGTACTTTTACCATGCATTTATTTACAGCTTCATTTATTATATATACACACTTGGGTAGTGGTGGATCTTTCCATAACTAGTTTCTCTGTCACCTGCATTTGTTTACCCCTTTGTTACCTCCGCTTCGTCCTCCCGCTCGGTGCCTAGGAGTCACTGGGAGAGGGGTGGGTGATTGGCTTAGTCTTTTTGACTAACGGTCGGTGTACCTTATCATTTTAGGAGACCGCGGCGACGGGGCAGCACCAGAGGCTGATACAGATGGAGGCAGGGCAGTCTAGCACAGGAGCACCGATGACAGGATCCGTGAGTGTTAGTTATAGTTAATTTGCTTCCGCGAGTGAACTTATGTAGTGAGGCATTTATGTATCGGGCAGGAGCCCTTGTTATCTCTTTTGTTTCAGTTATGTTTGTGGACATCTCTATGATGGTTTATTTAAATGTGATGTGGACTTGACTTATTCAGTCGTTCAAGCTTTACTTTTCTTTGTGATCGAATTGGCCGGCAGGATCGGCGTTTTGTAGTGGCGACCTTCCCGAGCGAGGGTGTCACCGCAAAACGGCGGTTCTGGGCCTAAGACCCGGTGATTTTTGCAAAAAAAAGGGTCTTACAATGGATCTGGGAGTTCGCCAGCTGCCATGGACGAAGTGGAGAGGCGGAGGCGCTGGATGATGATCTCGTGAAGGGCGGCCACGGGAGAGCTCGCCGGAGGGGAACCTTGCTGGAAATGAAGAGTTGTCGGGTGTGAGGTGGTGCGCCGGAGTGAGCTCGCTGTGAGATGAGCGGTGCCGGAGGAGTTGCCGAAGAAGCTGCCAGAGCCGCGAGGAGGACTGGAGTCGTGGAGGGCTCACGGGGAGGTGAGGGATGGTCGGAGTTCGTGTGGCTACTAGAGTTGCTGCCAGATCTTGAAATGGAGTTCGGCAAGGTTGGCGGGCATGGCGTTTGCCGGATCTGAGTGTAGATGAGCAGGCGGCGGAGCTGTTGGATCTGGAAGAGCTGGAGAGCTCGACCATGGAGGTTTTAGAGAGAGAGATGGTGGACTGCTGGCCCTAGAGGAGGGCGCCGTCGGAGTTGTTTTGCCGTGAGAAATGGGAGCTCGCCGGAGTGGTATTGCCGTGAGAAATGGGAGCTCGCCGGAGTAAGAGGTGAAGGAGGAGGGGTTGCCGGTCATGGTAGATGTAGAGAGAGAGAGAGAGAGGGAGAGAGAGAGGGGGAGGCGCCGGCTGCTGAAATCAGAAGGAAGGGGATCGGGTTTTTTTAGTTTTCTAACCTAACAAACGTATATACATATATATATAATATTTATATATTAATAATAATATTATTATTATCTTATTAAAAACATAAGTTATTTCATTCAAACACCTTCATATCGCTCTTGGGAACTCGTAATTTGTTCCGGACGGGCTCGTTTTGACCGTCTCGCTGATACGCATCTATCGGAACAGTCCACGATCAAATCCGAGTTCGTTTGCCTATTTTACACTCCCCGGAGCGTTTGCGGCATAATTTGACTTAAACGTCAAAACTCCTTCCAACGATGTCGGAATCGCAAACGGATAAATTCGTTGAACTCGTACTATTGTTACGAGTCTAACAAGACCGACTGGGGTCAATTGTGAGGTCGTTTGGTCAATTTCACCATTTTGGATAAATATGCTATCCGCAGACCACATTAATAAATTCGCCGATTCTCATCAGAATCGAGCGCGGACAGTTTTGTTGAACTCGTATAGGCTTCACGAGTCTAACAAAACTGACTGGGGTGAATACCGAGACCGTCTACAGCATATCGCCTTTTGGATAAATATGCTATTCGCAGACCGTGTCATTTGAGCTAACGTACGCACTATAATTCCTTCAAGGCGGCACGCCTCCTTCGAGTTTTATTGCTCAAATTATACTCTCCGGACAGCCCGGATCCCGATACAGCAAACATCGAGACAAGGAATAGAAATGGTACTCGCCGCGTTCGTCGAGTGCACTTCTCCGGCTCAGGTGCAAGACGGGCCCTCAATACACCACGAGCTCGAGTCAACTCGCTCGACTCAAAAATGCCCACAAGGGGTCTAGCTCGAATCGGGATGTTACAAATCCAATAAACGAAGAAACAATTTCGTCCTCGAAATATTAGGTTGAGGCTATGAGGATTTTCTGGATGAGAGTAAAATATACTCATCATATTCATTCGTGGGCACTTCATCCATAATAATTTCGAGCGTATGTATGCACTCTCAATTGTTGCGGTTTATACATAGGAACTAGATTGCATGCGCACTCTTGCTTTGTGAAGTCATACAAACTAATAATGACACACTATTTCAATAATCGCTACATCAGTCTAACTGATTGTGTTGTGATTTAATCTCAAGCATACAACATACAAGGGAACATTTAGCAAGGACTTGGTGTGAATGGCATCAAGCAGGCTATTTATATATAAACCACGATGCAACAGGCTACCACTACCAACATCTATCGCTGTACAGGTTCTATGAACCAACAAGACTGCCGAGCCACCAGCTCGTTTACACCTTACAGGACTAGATCTCAAATCACTATCTCTATAGCAAGTGTCATCAACAGTTGTCTTGCATCAATATCATGTCTGTCTGTCATGAGTCTCCAACACAAATTCTCGGTAATTTTATTTGATTTATAATATCATTACATATGTACGCAAACCAGTGTATAAGCACCACTATTGTGAAATTATTAACTTAACAACCACGTTGCAAAACCTTGGCGCTAAGAGTGCTACGATTTAAACCAATTATCCTAAATATGTCACTTTTAAACACACCTCATTGATCAACAATCAAATACAACTCCAACTCAACAAATTTCAAGGCATCCCCCAAAATTTGTCGCGCGGTCATCGGACCGACCATTGATCACTGAGAGGCACTACAACACTATCAAGAGGATTCAAGATTTCACTTACTACACCCATGAGGTTCTAATGATGGAACTCATGTTATCAGAACCCAAAGACTACCACCAAGTCCTTAAGTCATCCAAGCACTTGCCAGGATCCGACTAGTGCATAGCAGCACTTGAGGACTGCCAACTCAAGTCATTACCATCACATCAGGATATCATCACATCCTTCACATAATATTGACATCCATCTAAAACCGTGCTGAATCTTACTCAACGTCACCCACAAAGGTCCTAATTGGCACTCAGCAGGGTGTATTCATATCCTCAATTACCCAGATATGTGATTTATCCAGGAGTTCATGTATGAAAACCCGACAACCTCGGTGTATATCCCAAAAGGTTTTAGATCACCATTTCTCCTTTGTCTACTTCTCCGCATAACCTTCGATCAGAGCAAAGACATAACCATCCTTTAGGTACTCACATCTGTCATTCTGGTAGGGGACTCAACGTAATCCAAAACTTGGTGCTTAACCATCCACCTTGCTTAAAATAACTCATTCATCAAGGTGTACCTAATTCTAATATCGTCGACTTGTAACGACTTAGATGAGAAAACACCATTATAGCAAGGCTAAGTGAAACAGTCTACAAAGATTTTTAACTCCCAGTGAAACCTCAGTTGGTCCATTAGCTAGGCCAATAAACGAAGAAATGGGTTAGCCTCCCATACACCTAAGTTATGTTTCTTCGACCACCAGTATGGTACATTCACCCCTTGTATGCACACCGGCCCTATGGGCATGCCGTCCTCGATTAGGAGTTTTACCCTATAGATTCCCGAATCGACGCACTTATATATCAGCCGTGATGTAGAAATTCAAATTTTTACGGCGACGACCAAGCTGCATCTCATTGTAATGAGAGCATGCACCAATAACATCCAATCACCCGGTACATTTATATATGTTTGAACTTAATCATGAACCAAGGTGCAAGGCCAGGAATGATTTTCCCTTCAACACGAGTTATGCAGACTACCAAAAGTAGGGCATACTTCACGATATGATAAACTAAATCAAATCCATTACAAGCGCCCCACCATCCCTGCCAACGATCATCCATGGCATGCATGTTTATTTTATAAAAACTTTTCGGATTTTAGATCATCAATCAAGTCATATTAATCTTGTTGAGTCCATCGCCGAATACTTATTAATTTCCCAACATCAAATAATTACAACACTAAGGGAATGTTCACCACGAATTTTCCAAACTCAGGGGTAGTGTATCATCATACCCGTAATGCATGCACAAAATTTCATTAACTTCCCAGTTATAATGTTATCACAACATAGCTGCATATCCCCAAAGTGTAGATTTACTACTCTCCTCATTACCTATCCACATAATCTTAGAACAATATAGAGAAAATGATCATCTTCAAAAATGTTTTTCCTCTCTTATTCCGCTAATAAAATTCATATCAACCCAAACATGGCCTTAGCAGTCTGCTTTGCTTAAGGTAAACTAACTTCTCAAGTATCAAAACTTCCAATGTCAAAAATTACAAAGATTCTAACTCCTCAAGGGATCCAAGATGGTACATAACTAGACCAATAAACGAAGAGATAAGCCCCCATATCTCTTTAACTGAGTTTCTTCTACCACCAATATAACACATTCGTCCTAAAATGAGCCTTCTCTGGATCCGAATTCTTATCATATCTCCTCCATATGAAACCTTCTACATAAATAGAAGTGAGAGGTATCGACATACAATATAAAAGGCATGCTTGGTGGTCTCTTACTAAGCTGATAATGGACTGCAGGCACCAATCTCGTTGAGATTGCCCTAAAATTTTTGGGTAAGATGATAATATTACTCCATATTTGGGATAGAAATCTCAGGGTGCGAATCTTTAGCATTTACACTCACATTAAACTCTTCCCTTAGTCACTCAAGGTCACTTATTGCTTGGCTCAATCATCCCCATGATCCGTATAAGGCTAGGATACGTCATGACCTATCCTGCTAAGTCGACCAAAATGGTATCATATGCCAAACCAACTCTGACTGTTGGAATGGGAAAACAAATACTGTCTCGGAATGAGCCAGCATCTATACGTAAGGGTATGAGTTTGGCTTAGATTGGCACTTTCTATAGGAAAAAGCGGACGTACTTATTGTGAATTACACATGGGCACACCACTGCTTCCGCTGCATCAGTTTGTCCTCAAACTGATCTAGCTAGCAGGGGTAGCCTAGTGGTTTAATGGACTTCTTTATCTCAGGATCGTTGCAAGCTGATACCATTTGTAAGATCCCCCTCCCGGAACACAAAACACGGTCGAGGGTAGTCTTATGCCCAGAACAGCCGCCTTGCGGTAGCGTCAGCACGCGGGCTAACCTGTACCACAAGACGCCTATCCTGCCGGCCAAACCAACTGAACAGCGCCAACCCATCAATAATAGAAAGTATTAAAGCCATAGGTTCACAATAAGTAATAAAGTCCAGAACAGAGAAAAGCAGAAAGCTACACAAGCTCCTGCAAATCATCAGAGTAACCAGTTAAATGCCCCAAGGGCTACATCTCGAAACACTCACCCGCCTATGTCACTGACGGCAGCTAAGGTACTACAAACCCCAGCCCTGCACACCTGACCTGGCTGGCCTCCGGTGTTGAATGCTGCTATACCACTGAATGTGCTCCTAAAAAGAGGGACGCAGCAACTGTTAGTCATAAAGACTAAGTGGCTTCCCATCCGCTCCCCCGGCGACTCCAAGGCACCGGGCGGAAGGAAAGGAAGAAAAGCTGCAATATAACAGTAATATACAAAGCAGGTGACGGGGAAAGTAAAGTAGTGTATACACAAATTCTAAGCTACACAAGTGTAAAAGGGGCTAATCTAATCATGTATAAACAGGAGTATAATAAAGGTGTACGACAGTAAATAAACAGTAAGTAAAGCAGGTAAAGCAAGGCAGTAAGAACAGTCGCGACAAGTAATCAATCTCGTACCCTAACTTATATGAATGCCCATACAAACTTATAAGTTAGGATTTCCAGGAATTATAACTCATCATATAAAAGAGCCCATACTAATTTATATGATGAGGATCTGCAAGTGCGTATGCTATGTTATGCCATGAATGTTTTATGCAATGAAACTCACACACACGACTCTATGCGCATAGACCTTTGTAGTTCCCTCTGTTTGAAAGAAAGCCAACCTCTCGGGTACCAACCGCGGTGACACACTGTGGTAGCGGACCGGGCTGTCCACTCCTAGGCGGGTATACACTCTACCAGGCCTAGACCGCATGCACGCCTCGACGCTAAACAACCGCGGAGCTCTGCGTACTCTTTGCTGGAGTCCACCAGACTATGAGCCAAGTGAGAGGTGTCTTCGGGGAACTGTCGTCCCGACACGCAACCAAGCTGGCCCCTTAGACCCATACACACCCGCTAAGTCAACGTACCGCGGTCGGAGTGACGACCTGCCTAGTACCGAAGACCTGCCACATTTCTGAGAATGCTACCGGGATAATCATCCCCTCGAGGTTCCTGCTCGACTAACTGGGCACCACAATCCTGTCACTCCCGCAACTGGGAGGACATACATAAATCCAATCTTACCCTACTATGGCTACTCTTGCCTACTTTAATTGTTATTGCAATTTAGGGTTAATCTTGGACTTCCCGAGGTACACCCGGTGAAGGGCTCTCATCGGTACTAGGGGACGCAATGGGCTCAACTCCACCATCCTCCTCAAAACAATTACTTTTGTTGATGGTTAACAATTGGTTCACCCTTCATCATTTCATATAGTTAAAGTGACTTAGCTCATTTCCTGTTCCACCCAATCGGGTTGGACGTACCTTCATTCCTTCTGCATTAACTCTAGCACCACCCCACAAGTAACCCTAGGATTGACCCTCCTTGAGTCCAATTTCCATAATTTTACATATTAAATTGGTATTTAATATAATTTTAAGTAGTTAAGGCTTTAAGTCACATTACACATGATCTACCCTCAAATGCTTTTTCATGCTTCATGAGAATTATCAGTAAGATAATATTCTATATCATGGTGGTTCACTGAGTATCATGACCCTAGGATGTCATTTGGCCTACTACAACATCATAATTTTATAAATACCACAATGTCACTATAATTAGGAAAAATAGTAATTCACTTCTGAAAAATCTACAAAAATTACCAGGTGTCCAAATGGGGACCTAGAGTCCACTGCCAAAAGATTGTGTCATTACCACGTGTTCTGGTATTTTAAAACGATTAAACATCCAAAGGCGGCAATTATCAATTTCTACATGGGGCATAAGAAATAAAATTCAGCAAGCTTCCAAACAATTATCATGGGCATATATTGACCTTAAACTACAGATAACCAAGTATCACATCATAGCCCCATGATTTTATATTTTAAAAAGATTTAATATTCAAGGGGTGTAAGTTCCAATTTCTACGTGAGGTACAAGAAATAGAATTCAACAAGCTTCCAAACAATTATCATGGGCATATATTGACTTTAAACTACAGATAACCAAGTATCACATCATAGCCCCATGATTTGATATTTTAAAAAATTAAATTCCCTTAAGCTAGCAATCACTTAAAACTTCCTATACAAGGAATAATGCTTCCATAACTCATAACAAAATTACCATAGCCTTATTTCACCCTAGTACAGTCACTGATAGTATATCAAAGTCATACAAGGTCATATGACCTTGCATTTTATTTTATTAAGGAAAAGGTGACAATTTCATTTATTAGGGAGAAAAGTACTTATGTGCCTCTAACAAGTCTCATGATGATTATCCTAGCCCTATAGCACTATTCCCTACCTAGGGATGAAGTTTGGTTGTCTAAATATGTGTTTAGGTCCTAGTTGCTTCATTAAGGCCCAAAAGGGCAATTAAGTAATTTTAGAGGTATGGGCTAGGGTTTTTGGTCTCCATTGCTCCAATCACCCATTGAGGATGAGCAAGACCCTACACAATCTCTAAGCCCTATTACCACTAGATTTGGATAAGCCTCTATGGCTAAGCTCCAAAATCCACAAGCCACCAAGGCTAAGTGGTTTCCAAACCTAGGGCATCAAAATACCCCTTGGGAGTTCACCATTAAGATGAGCTCCAATTGTCCTCAAATTTGAAACAGAGGCTACTCATATACATAACTACATGCCACCAAAAGGTTGGGGTCATTAGGGGTGATTACACCCACTAATTATTCTTAGGTCAGTTTTCTAAGTTATGATTAAAACTAAAACAAAAGGTGCCCTAAACATACCACTATTTGGGCACAGGGTAGGCCTAGGGTGGGCACTGATGTGGCCAAAATTTCAACCCCATAGGCCCACTCATTCAAAAGATATTATGGTTTTAGTGGGCTAACCCCACCTAGGACCAGCCCTAGGAAAAAGGCTCCTCTGGGGTCTACAGACCTCCAAATGTCAAAATCTTAGTTTCTAATGAAACTAGACATTTAGGGCTACAATAGTATGTCTCACACCATAACATAAGTTACCCATACCAAGCATTGGGTATCCACCCACATGCTGACCTCTAATGGAGCTAATACCTTTATCATAGACTACTAGTGCCCTAAACATAAAAATTCTTTTTAAACTCGGCTATGTAAGAGTGAAAGAAAATTGCAGTTATTAAAATAAAATTACTAGCACACCTCTTAAGCACATCAGACGATCACCTAATCGTCTACCTCCAGCCTAGGGCTGCGATCTGCCCAACCTGAAATACAACACATCTCTTCGTCGGCCACCAAAAACCCCAAACCGACCGACTAACACCGCCACCACCTTCCTCGCTTTGAGGTACATCGACGGGTGACGTGTTAGCGGTCGGAAGTGGCCGGAACATTTACCCGGAACTTTTATTTCAGGCCGTCTCTTCACGGCTTGCTCTCCAATCGACTCTTATTGAGATCGATATCTCACCTAGTGTGATCTAGGAAACTAGCACCAAGGGAGAGGGGAGGAAGCTCACCGAGTGTCTATGCATGCTATCCAATAGTCGCGAATGCGGCATTTGTCTGTCGCTCCCGGTCATGGCCGGATCTCGCCGATCCGGATCTCGTCGGACGTCGTCGAAGAGGAGTCGGCCCGTCGAGTGGGCTGTTTTGGTTTGGAGAGCGAGATCTCGCTGTTTTCGGCCTTGGAAGCAGTGCTCTCCGGAGAATGAAGTCGAGGGCACAGTTGGAACTTGATCCGCAAGGATCTCGGGTCGGCCCACCGCAAACGGAGGAATCGGTCTTGGATCTCGCTGAAAATGGAGTTTAGAGTGTAGAGAGGGAAATGGAGAGATTTGTAGGGAGATGGATCTGGGAGTTCGCCAGCTGCCATGGACGAAGAGGAGAGGCGGAGGCACTGGATGACAATGTCGTGAAGGGCGTCCACGGGAGAGCTCGCCGGAGGGGAACCTTGCTGGAAATGAAGAGTTGTCGGGTGTGAGGTGGTGCGCCGGAGTGAGCTCGCTGTGAGATGAGCGATGCCGGAGGAGTTGCCGAAGAAGCTGCCAGAGCCGCGAGGAGGACTGGAGTCGTGGAGGGCTCACGGGGAGGTGAGGGATGGTCGGAGTTCGTGCGGCCGCTAGAGTTGCTGCCGGATCTTGAAATGGAGTTCGGCAAGGTTGGAGGGCATGGCGTTTGCCGGATCTGAGTGTAGATGAGCAGGCGGCGGAGCTGTTGGATCTGGAAGAGCTGGAGAGCTCGGCCATGGAGGTTTTAGAGAGAGAGAGATGGCAGACTGCTGGCCCTAGAGGAGGGCGCCGTCGGAGTTGTTTTGCCGTGAGAAACGGGAGCTCGCCGGAGTGGTATTGCCGTGAGAAATGGGAGCTCGCCGGAGTAAGAGGTGAAGGAGGAGGGGTTGCCGGTCATGGTAGATGTAGAGAGAGAGAGGGAGAGAGAGGGGGGGAGGCGCCGGCTGCTGAAATCGGAAGGAAGGGGATCGGGTTTTTTTAGTTTTCTAACCTAACAAACGTATATACATATATATATAATATTTATATATTATTAATAATATTATTATTATCTTATTAAAAACATAAGTTATTTCATTCAAACACCCGCATATCGCTCTTGGGAACTCGTAATTTGTTTCGGACGGGCTCGTTTTGACCGTCTCGCTGATACGCATCTATCGGAACAGTCCACGACCAAATCCGAGTTCGTTTGCCTATTTTACACTCCCCGGAGCGTTTGCGGCATAATTTGACTTAAACGTCAAAACTCCTTCCAACGACGTCGGAATCGCAAACGGATAAATTCGTTGAACTCGTACTATTGTTACGAGTCTAACAAGACCGACTGGGGTCAATTGTGAGGTCGTTTGGTCAATTTCACCATTTTGGATAAATATGCTATCCGCAGACCACATTAATAAATTCGCCGATTCTCATCAGAATCGAACGTGGACAGTTTTGTTGAACTCGTATAGGCTTCACGAGTCTAACAAAACTGACTGGGGTGAATACCGAGACCGTCTGCAGCATATCGCCTTTTGGATAAATATGCTATTCGCAGACCGTGTCATTTGAGCTAACGTACGCACTATAATTCCTTCAAGGCGGCACGCCTCCTTCGAGTTTTATTGCTCAAATTATACTCTCCGGACAGCCCGGATCCCGATACAGCAAACATCGAGACAAGGAATAGAAATGGTACTCGCCGCGTTCGTCGAGTGCACTTCTCCGGCTCAGGTGCAAGACGGGCCCTCAATACACCACGAGCTCGAGTCAACTCGCTCGACTCAAAAATGCGCACAAGGGGTCTAGCTCGAATCGGGATGTTACATAAACAAATAAAATTGTATTAAATAGATGTCAAGAGTGCATTCCTAAATGGGTATATTAAAGAGGAGGTGTATGTTGAGCAACCATCCAGTTTTAAGGATGGTGATCACCCAAATCATGTTTACAAACTAGTGAAAAGCCTTCTACGGTCTAAAGTAAGCACCTAGTGCTTGGTATGATAGACTTACAACTTTTTTTTTAAACATGGTTTTAGGATGGGTAGTGCGGATACGACACTCTTTGTAAAGCATAGTGATTCCGGTCTAATAATATTACAAATTTATGTCGATGATATAATTTTTGGTGCCACCAATGACACTTTATGTAATGAAATTGTTCAAGTGATGCAACCGAATTTGAAATAAGTTTGGTAGGAGAATTAACGTATTTCTTAGGCTTTAAGATTTCTCAAAAGAATGACGGAATTTTTATATGCCAATCAAAATACATAAAAGATATGCTTAAGCGATTCGGCTTTGAAAATATAAAACAAGAAAAAACTCCAATGAACGCATCACCCAAACTAGGAAAGGATGAAAGTGGCATTTCGGTCGATCAAACTATCTTTAGAGGTATGATCGTCACTCTTATATCTAAGTGCATCTAGACCCGATATTATGTTTGTTGTGTGTCTTTGTGCAGGATATCAAGCTGATCCTAAAGAATCTCATCTGAAAGTTGTTAAACATATCTTTAGGTATCTCATAAGCGCCCCAAATCTTGGTCTTTGGTATCCACACACCGCAGACTTTACGCTCCATGTATATTCTGACTCCGGCTATGCTGGATGTCCCCTTGTTCGTAAGAGCGCAAGTGGTACTTGTCACTTCCTAGTTCCGACATTAGTTTCATGGTCGAGTGGAAAACAAAATTCTGTTGCCCGCTCCACTGTCGAGGCCAAGTATATAGCCTTAGAAAGTTGTTGCGCATAAGCACTTTGGATGTCACAAACGTTAGAAGACTTCGGTCTAAACTTTAAGAATGTTGAACTTAGGTGCGACAACAAGAGTGTCATAGACTTAAAGAACAATCTGATTCACCACTCTCGTTCAAAACATATTGATGTCCGTCATCATTTTATTCACGATCATATCAAGAAGGAGAACGTGAGAGTGAACTTTATTGGGACTGAAAATCAGCTTACGGATATATTTACCAAACCACTTCCTAACACTCGATTTTCTCTACTTCGCTTAGAATTATGGGTTTTGGATCTCGCAGCATAGTTATCATGTACCACATCTGATGTGTCTTTCGTCCAGTTTTTTTGCTGCATTAAATGGGTCTTGCACTTCACATTCGTACTCAGACGTCACTAGAAGCAAAAATTGTCAAAATCTGGACTATATTCCCGAGACATCGTGGCTCTGTTAGCTACCACCACGCGTTAGACATACCGCCGGTGGTAGATGTTTTTCATGTATTCTCCGACTTTTTTTATTCTACTTTATTTATTTCTTCTGTACTTTTGTCTGATGTTAGTTTCCTTCCAGTTTGTTTTTAAATTACAAAAAACACATAAAAACATCTGTAAAACTCAAAATCACAAAAACACTTTTTTCCTTTATTTTGTGTATGTATGCGTGTGATTGTTTGTTTATTGTTGAAAAAATTTAAATAAAAAAAATTGAAGAGTTTCATGCTAAAGGGGCATATATGAGATTGAAGCTTCATGAGTACAGACACTGTTTGTGTTATGATTTCTAATCCTTGTGTGCATTGTATGTCTTTGTCATGATATGTCCTAATCTAAAGGTAGCTACTACTGAGTGCTAAAGGAATATAAATGTTTGTTTAATATGCCTCTAGGTATGTGTGAGGATTTATGCTAGATAATGATATTGCACATTCACACATCCTTAGAGAATGCACTCAAGTAGAAATCCAAATGCTTACATGCCATAACTCGTGATATTGTGACTAACAATTTAGGCATGACTTGATAAATCAATATCACGATACTCATCTTTGTTATATAGGGCATAGAACTTTGGGCAAAAATTGTATTGGTAAATGGGCTGTATATACAAGTTAAAGTGTATCTATCTATGTGAGTAGATTTCGTTTGATTCAGGAACCTTGTCTAAATGAAAGAAAAATAAAATTATAAACTTGATAGTTCTACAACTAATGAAAATTATATACTATCAATCTTAGTTGACAATGATTTCCCCCAAACACTACTTACTCCTCCTGATAAGCCTCCATGAGCATTGTGAGGATGAGCACCTTGGTTAAAAGAATCATTACGATCTTGTGCAAACCCAGAAAATAAATTAGTGTCATAGTTCTATACTTGGTATTCATGTAAAATTGGCAAACATGACTTGATTTATCATTTCATTACTCTTGTGTTAGCAAATAGAATTATTGAAATATAGCTTGTATTAATGTTGATTTAACTTGATGCTTTTTTCATTGATGCTACACGAACACGTGTCATTGTTTAGTCTAACATTTCCATGCATAAGAATTAGACTTGAACTGCATTATCTCTCTTTTGCACGATTGTACTTTTACTTGATTGCAATTCATGACACATACAATGTTTCTTTGAATTAGTTCTCTCAATATTTTGAAATTGAGTGCAAATTCATGTAGATTCAGTCTCGTGTAATGTATCTGATTCATAACTTATAGACATTGTACAACCCTCATATTTTTCGAGTCGGTGTAACCCGACACGGATGAGGTCGAGATAGTAAAGGTGGACGAGGCAAGTAGAGCAATCGCTTAGAGGCGACCAGAGCCGGTCGAGGCTGGAGAAGGGAAGAAGGGATTAGCGGGGCAAGAGGGGGTGGAGTCTTTCCACTCACCCACCCTTGGGCGAGTGGGGGATTCCCCCACTCGCCCTCCCCTTGGGCGAGTGGGTGATTCCCCCACTCGCCCGCCCTTCGGGGAGTGGGGGAAACCCCCACTCGCCCGCCCTTAGGCGAGTGGGGGAAACCCCCACTCGCCCTCCCCTTGGGCGAGTGGGGGAAACCCCCACTCGCCCGCCCCTTGGGCGAGTGGGGGATTCCCCCACTCGCCCGCCCCTTGGGCACCTACCCGTCCGACCAAGTTAGCGAGTAGACCGATGTCCACTCGCCCGGGCAGAGTGACCTCAGTTCATTGCGGTGACGGGTAGTATTTTCGAATAGCGGAACTAGGCTATTCGCAAACCATTTTGGCTATCCGCAGACCATTTTTTGGGAAGTCTATAAATAGACCCCCATGGGCACCTTGGGAAGGGATGTTGGTACTCCCCTCCCTCGCGTGTGAGCAAGCACTACCCCTCCCCTCCCCCTGTCATATAAGGTGGATGGTGAGGTGATCTTTAGTGCCCTCCAAGGTGCCCAGGCTCAACATTGGCTTGGGAGGGGAAGTTCCTTGAGAGCTTCAGGATATGTGGTGGGACCTCCACGCTGCAGCTTAAGGGGTCCTTTCGTGGACTTAGGTGATTATTCAAGGGTAAGGTTCTTCGGTTCTTAGTGACTGGTCAAGGGTCTCGCTCAGGTCAAATAAGGGTTAGCTGCATCCCCCTTGCGAACGTCGAGACCAGTTCTCTGGTTTCAACATTATGATGCGGTGAGCGTGGAAGCAGCTAGTTCGGAAAGCCCTGAGTAGGCCTCATGGCTGGAAGCGATGAGCTGGGGGACTCACCCCCTATCAGCAAGTACATGAAGAAAGGTGATTTTGACAAGTTCAAGAAGTCGATCCTGGAGCTCTTGCGGGTCGCACTCCCCCCTCACGGCGAGTGCTCGACACCACCCACACCCGTGCTTGCCTCGCAATCTCCGATCGAGGCGGAGCAAGCACATCAGCTAGGAGGGAGGAAGAAGGAGGAAGCGAGAATTCAGGGGGACCAGGGACCCCCCGTTGGGCAGGAGCAAGGCTGGGGGTTTCAACCACCAGTCGCCCTACCGACCTGGAGGCCGCCAGGAGGACCCCCTCAAGGCCAAAGAAGAGGCCATTTCCAAGGGAGAGGAAACTTTCAGGGGGAGCAGGGACGGTTCAACCCAGCAGGGAGGCAGCTGGACACAAGGCCATTGTAACCCCACTCCCTGCAAACCATGATGATTGGTCAAAAAAGAAGAAATAAGAAAAGGGGTCGCGCGGGGAAGGAAGTAAGGATGATGGCATTGCCATACTGTGACTTCCATCAGCAGGAGGGCCGCACGACAACCACGTGCCCATAGTTTCTGGAGGTAAGGGAAGGAAGAAGAACCCCGGCAGAGAGGAGACAGCTTTACCCGGTAGGACCAGGAGGAAGCTGAGGGGATGGAGGAAGTAATGAATGAGATGACCAAGGTGCATGTGGCCGAGTAAGCGAAGGAAGCGCATTGTAATGGTATGTAATCCATTTATAATATATCAAAAGTAGTTAAGGATAGCATCTAGGTCGAGTCCTCGACTGGAGATCACTCGCTCAGGCTCGTTGATGCCGGTCGCTGGGTGGCTCGTTGGGTGGATTCGTTTTAAGTCGAGTCCTCGACTGAAGACCACTCGCCCGGGCTCGTTGATGTCGGTCGCTGGGTGGCTCATCGGGTGGATTCGTTTTAAGTCGAGTCCTCGACTGGAGACCACTCGCCCGGGCTCATTGATGTTGGTCGCTGGGTGGCTCGTCGGGTGGATTCGTTTTAAGTTGAGTCCTCGACTGGAGACCACTTACCCGGGCACGTTGATGCCGGTCGCTGGGTGGCTCGTCGGGTGGATTCGTTTTAAGTGATATCCCTGACTAGAGATCATTCTCCGGGCTCAGTCATGCCGGCAGATGGGAGACTCACCGGGTCGACTGATTAGTGATATCCCCGACTAGAGACCATTCTCCGGGCTCAGTCACGTCGGCAGATGGGAGACTCATCGGGTCGACTCGCTGCTTGAGTAAGTGACTTGGAGAGATGATGAGTTCCTCCACCTCCAGGTGAGCTCGTCTCCCTGTTAGGTGTTGAGTCCCTCCACCTCCAGGTGAGCTCGGCTCCCTGTTAGGTGTTGAGTTCCTCCACCTCCAGGTGAGCTCGGCTTCCTGTTAGGTGTTGAGTTCCTCCACCTCCAGGTGAGCTCGGCTCCCTGTTAGGTGTTGAGTTCCTCCACCTCCAGGTGTGCTCGGCTCCCTGTTAGGTGTTGAGTCCCTCCACCTCCAGGTGAGCTCGGCTCCATATTAGGTGTTGGGTTCCTCCACCTCCAGGTGAGCTCGTCTCCCTGTTAGGTGTTGAGTTCCTCCACCTCCAGGTGAGCTCAGCTCCCTGTTAGGTGTTGAGCTCCTCCACCTCCAGGTGAGCTCGGCTCCCTGGTAGGTGTTGAGTTCCTCCACCTCCAGGTGAGCTCGTCTCCCTGCTAGGTGTTGAGTCCCTCCACCTCCAGATGAGCTTGGCTCCCTGTTAGGTGTTGAGTTCCTCCACCTCCAGGTGAGCTCGGCTCCCTATTAGGTGTTGAGTTCCTCCACCTCCAGGTGAGCTCGGCTCCCTGTTAGGTGTTGAGTTCCTCCACCTACAGGTGAGCTAGGCTCCCTGTTAGGTGTTGAGTCCCTCCACCTCCAAGGTGAGCTCGGCTCCCTGTTAGGTGTTGAGTTCCTCCACCTCCAAGTGAGCTCGGCTCCATGTTAGGTGTTGAGTTCCTCCACCTTCATGTGAGCTCGGCTCCCTGTTAGGTGTTGAGTTCCTCCACCTCCAGGTGAGCTCGGCTCCCTGTTAGGTGTTGAGTCCCTCCACCTCCAGGTGAGCTCAGCTCCCTGTTAGGTGTTGAGTTCCTCCACCTCCAGGTGAGCTCGGCTCACTGTTAGGTGTTGAGTTACTCCACCTCCATCTGAGCTCGGCTCCCTATTAGGTGTTGAGTTCCTCCACCTCCAGGTGAGCTCGGCTCCCTGTTAGGTGTTGAGTTTCCTCCACCTCCAGGTGAGCTCGACTCCCTGTTAGGTGTTGAGTTCCTCCACCTCCAGGTGAGCTCGGCTCCATGTTAGGTGTTGAGTTCCTCCACCTCCAGGTGAGCTCGGCTCCCTGTTAGGTGTTGAGTTCCTCCACCTCCAGGTGAGCTCGGCTCCCTGTTAGGTGTTGAGTTCCTCCACCTCCAGCTGAGCTCGGCTCCCTGTTAGGTGTTGAGTGCCTCCACCTCCAGGTGAGCTCGGCTCCCTGTTAGGTGTTGAGTCCCTCCACCTCCAGGTGAGCTCGGCTCTATGTTAGGTGTTGAGTTCCTCCACCTCCAGGTGAGCTCGGCTCCCTGTTAGGTGTTGAGTTCCTCCACCTCCAGGTGAGCTCGGCTCCCTGTTAGGTGTTGAGTTCCTCCACCTCCAGGTGAGCTCGTCTCCCTGTTAGGTGTTGAGTACCTCCACCTCTAGGTGAGATCGGCTCCCTGTTAGGTGTTGAGTTCCTCCACCTCCAGGTGAGCCCGGCTCCCTGTTGGGTGTTGAGTTCCTCCACCTCCAGGTGAGCTCGGCTCCCTGTAGTATTGAGCTCCTCCACCTCCAGGTGAGCTCGGCTCCCTGTTAGGTGTTGAGTCCCTCCACCTCCAGGTGAGCTCGGCTCCCTGTTAGGTGTTGAGTTCCTCCACCTCCAGGTGAGCTCGGCTCACAGGAGGGTTGTTAAGTGGAGAAAGTTTTGCCTTCCGCCTCAAGTCAGGTTCAACTGATAGACTCGACAGGAGCATCCCGTTGGCAGGGCCCTTCATGGATTCCTCTAGGGTCCCACCCACTCGTCAAATAGGTGGGTGGACTTTCTTTCCGAGCTTGAGGCAAGCTCGAAAAGTGCGGGAATTGTGTACAATGCTCATATTTTCTGAGTCGGTGTAACCCGACACGGATGAGGTCGAGATAGTAAAGGTGGACGAGGCAAGTAGAGCAATCGCTCAGAGGCGACCAGAGCTGGTCGAGGCTGGAGAAGGGAAGAAGGGATTAGCGGGGCAAGAGGGGGTGGAGTCTTTCCACTCACCCACCCTTGGGCGAGTGGGGGATTCCCCCACTCGCCCGCCCCTTGGGCGAGTGGGGGATTGCCCCACTCGCCCGCCCTTCGGGGAGTGGGGGAAACCCCCACTCGCCCAAGGGGCGGGCGAGTGGGGGATTCCCCAACTCGCCCGCCCCTTGGGCACCTACCCGTCCGACCAAGTTAGTGAGTGAACCGATGTCCACTCGCCCGGGCAGGGTGACCTCGGTTCATTGGGGTGCGGGTAGTATTTTCGAATAGCGGAACTAGGCTATTCGCAGACCATTTTGGCTATCCGCATGCCATTTTTTGGGATGTCTATAAATAGACCCACATGGGCACCTTGGGAAGGGTTTGGTCCCCCCCCCCCCTCCCTCGCGTGTGAGCAACCTCTACCCATCCCCTCCCCTGTCATTGAAGGTGGACGGTGAGGTGATCCTTAGTGCCCTCCAAGGTGCTCAGGCTCAGCTTTGGCTTGGGAGGGGAAGTTCCTTGTGAGCTTCCGGGTATGTGGTGGGTGTTGGAGCCTATGTTCCGCATCTCTTGGTTTGAGAATAACAAATACCGTGTTGTATTTGATCTAGTCTTTTGTGTTTTTATAGTGTCCAGGTTGTACAGATTCAATGAGGAGACAAGTCCTCGTTCATGGGCATGATCCGAGAGTGTGTACACATTAGAAAAAGCAAAAGGATGAGTTTTGTGTGCTGATCTTAAAATGGTCATAACTTTCAATCCAGGAAGAGTTACAGAACGTGCCACCCCATTTCGGAGATGAGAACGACTTAGTATATAGTCTGGAGAAGTTTCGGACAGCAAAAATGAAGAGGAGCTGTCGGAATTCTGACACTCAATGTCGCTCAGGCGACAGCGCAGAAGTTACAGCAACTGCCCGCACGACAGCACGACGAACGGCAGTTTGGCACTGTCGGAATTCCGACACTCGATGTCGCCCAGGCAACAGCGCAGAAGTTACAGTAACTGCCCGCACGACAACACGACGAACAGCAGTTTGGGGCTGTCGGAATTCCGACAGCGATGTCGCCCACGCGACAGTGAAAATCTATAAATGGGTTCGTTTTGTTCGTGCATTTAGAGCTTTGAGAATTCCAAGTTCTTTCCTGAGTGCATACGAACCAGAGAGCTCCAGAACCTCAAGAACTCCCGTTTGTGCTGAGAAGGTTTGAAATTGAAGACGAGATCGGACGCGCTTCTACATCAACGATCATCTCGAGGCTTCAACCTTCCTTTCAGAGATCTGAATTTCTAGGGAGTTCTTCATTTTATTTTGTATTTTCATTTATATACATTTCACTTTGTATTGGTAGGGAAATCGTCTCCTTGTGCGTGACGTCTAAGTCCTTGCGTGGCTTAGGGGAAAATCGCTTCCTTGTGCAAAGCGTCCAAGTCCTTGCGTGGCTTGGTGGGAAATCGTGGTCTTGTGTGCTACGTCTAGATCTTGGGATGATCTAGAGGATAGGCTTGGGCTTGGTCTAGGGAAAGACAAGTGATAGCCTTCTGATCCTTGGGAGAAGGATTGGTAAACAAAAATTGTCAAAAGTTTATTATCTTATTTATGCCTTGATCTTAAGCATTGTTAAGATCATTTTTATTGTATGAGAATTTCATGATTAAAATATTATGTCTTTTCTTTAATTGCAAATTTGGTTGCTTAATCTTTAACTTAGAAATTTGTGTTTGATCTAATTTAAAATTTTCAAAATCTGTAAATTTTTATAAGTGATTTTTAGAAAAGCAAAATTTGTTTTAAAAATTCTTAAGTAAAAAATCATAATTTAAAAAGGCCCTTATTCACCCCCCCCCCCCCTAAGGGCGCCACAAGATCCAACACGTGGTATCAGAGGAGGTTATTCCAAATCGGCTTAACAATCGGGAATAATGACGCCTCTTGATCATGATCTCGCTTCTACTAGTGGGGAAAATTTTAATATAAATGAAAAAGTTTTATCACCTCCTTTATTTATGGGCAAAAATTATAAAGGGTGGAAAATTTTAATGAAATTTTTTTATGACAATTATAAGACCAGCGGATGAATCAAATAAATTGGAATGCCATTTAAATGCGAAGGCTATGAATACTTTATTTTGTGCTTTATCAAAAGATATTTCCAAATTGATTTATTGTTTTACTAATGCTTACAAAGTTTGGAAATTTCTTGATGAAATGTATGATCTTTTGTGTATAGGTTTGGAGCATGCACAACATTTGGAAAACATTCAAATTGGCACAAGCAATCAAGAAAGAATCTCTCAGGATGAAACCATGGAGAGCACATCAAGTGGAAGAGAAGAAGAAATGTTATCTTTGGAAGAGGAGTGCCAAAAAGATGTGAAAGGAACTTTATGTTCAAATCTTGCCTCTCCCGATAGCAATGTAAGTAAATCAAATTCTTCTATCCTTGTGACTAGTTCTATTTCCACATTACATATGCTACAAGTTGCTAAACGTAAAATTAAGAAATTGAAAATTACAAATGATAAATTACGTTTAGAAAATAAAAGGTTAAAAGCTAATGTTAATGTAGAATCTAATTATGATGTGGCTTCTCCATCTTGCTCTTTAGTTGAAATTCCTACTCCTTGTTTTGATTGCAATTTATTAAAAGAACAATTCAAGGAAATTGAAAAAGGGCTCTTAGTTTCTAAAAAGCATAATGAAAAATTAATATTTGAAAATGATGCTTTAACTTGTAAGTTAAGACAATTAAAATCTTTTGTTGAAAAAGTTCTAATTACTTGTAATAACTTTCATCATAAGATTTTAAATAACAAAGATAAATTAACTTACAAAATCATTTCTAAAAAGGATCATTTTCATACATCAACTCAAAAGGAGTTTAGTTTCAAAAAGAATTATGACCCTCACAAAATTCTTAAGAGTCACTATTATAAGTCTCAATATATTTTCAATCATAACTCAAATTTAAAAACTCCTTTTCATGAAAATCAAACTATAAAATATTTTCCTTCATATTATAAGAGCATGTCTATAAGAAAGAGTGGAAATGAAAATCATCAAATTAAGAATCAATCATTTAAAATTTATTGTAACCCTGTCTTTCAACATTCAATTCTAAAGAAAGACAATCACTCTTATAAATTTTCAAAGAATCCATATAATAAAATTCATTTTGATTATCAACATCAATCTATTTTGAAAAATAATTTGAATAAACATAAATCTCAAATGAATTATTTTTCAAACAACTATCATCACAAAAAGATGTCATATAATCATTATATGGATTTAAGTGATAAACAACCAATGTATAAATGGAGACCCATAAAGAAAAATGGCATATCATCTTTACTTGAAAAAGCCCATTCATCATTATCTTCCCAAAAGCCACCACGATGTATTTGGGTACCCAAAGGAACCATCCCACTTGGTCCCCTTTGGATACCTAAATCTCTTATTCATTAGTATCCTATCATTTGCATGAAGTAGAAACAAATAAAAATGAAATATCACTACTCTACTTCATGATATGCTTATTGTTACTTTTCTTTTGTTTATTGTTTTATTTTTTGAACAAACATGCTATGATCACTTTATATATCATGAAATATGACTTTCATATATTAAGCCTAATGTTTATATCAAATCAAATTTGTATTAAAATTAAACATTAAGTCATATATTTTTTATTTTCAAAGTGATCTATCTCTCATCTTTGATTGGTCTTTATTCTTTTTAAATCCTTTACCCTTAATTGTCTTGAATTATCATTAGAAATTGAATATTGAAATTATTATCAAGACTATTGAAACTATTTTAAAGATTGGATTTAAATGGTTTATTAAAGGGCTTAAACTAAAAATTAAAATGCGCAACATTTTTGATTCTTTTCTATTTTTGTTTGCTGCATATGATAGCCCTTATAATGAAGAATATTATCTAGAAAAATTGAAAACAAAAATTCATCTAAACGCATGTTTTAATCTTTCAAAAATGCGAGTTTACGATCAAAACTTCAAACATCCATATCTTTTGATCCGCTCGCCTGATTTTCGCGTTTAATATATTTTCGGAAAGAGCACAAAAATCTCCATCCAACGGCAAACTAGGCTTGCTCATTTGAGTTCTTTTGGTGCTGTCAACTTGCCCAATTTCAACTCCGTTTTAAAAGCTATCTTAGTTCGCTTGATTTGGAAATTTCTGTGTTTATGGATTTTTCATCACATGCTATCCTTAGTATAATTGATTCATATATTAATTTAGATATTATGTGTGTGATATGTGTCACCAATGTTTGCATGAAATTTAGACCTTAGAATCATCTTGTATCATTAAGATCAAATCAAAAGATTAATCATTTCATTCTAGGTCTAAAGAAAATTAATTTGAAAACTTCTCATATTACATGCAACATTATCTCCATTAATCCTAGGTAATAACATTGCATTCAAACTCATCATTCTAGCATCACTTCTTGGTCTATGCTTATATATTTATGCTAGGTATAACATGTACAATGTTATTTAAATTTGATGATAACTATGTGATTTGAAATTATAATAGAATACTAAAATTCCAACAACCACATAGTTTATGGATTAATCATTAGAATATATATGAATATTGTATCATGAATCATATATTATCAAGCAAAACCAAAGATCAATAAATTTAATTATTGAATGCAATTTTATTAAACAATTTCAAAACATTCTATATGTGATCTTTGTCTTTGATATGATTACATGATCATCTTTTTCTAGACTTAAAAAAAAAAATCAAACATGCTTATTCAAAAGAAAATCATCAAATCGTATTGTCATATGTCTAGAAAGAATAGAATTCACATAAATCATGGTATCCAACAATTATTCTATGCAAAATTCTCTGTAATCATAAATCATAATTCATGTTCTATCAAAAAATATCTAAGATCAATAATGTCTATTAGCTAGGAATTATGAATATTGTGATAGAAATATTAATAATTGTTTCTTCACATTTGGTGCATAGATATGCTTTGTTATTGATTGCATGTATCTCACATATATATAGACTCTAGAATCAATTGTGTAATAATAAGAATAAATTAATATCATCACCTTATTCTAGATCTATAATTTGAAACTCTCGTTTGGAATACATGCAATATAAATGTTAATCTTATGACATGACATTAAACCCAAAACTCATCACACAAGCATTGTCACTTATTGAATATTAGTAATTGTGCTAATTATCTCATATCGTCATCTCATAATAGTAGAAAAACTATGCGGCTTTATACACTCATCACATTAAACAAAACACATAGTTTATAAATCAACCCATAGTTTAAAAGCATAGGTTGTACAAAGATTATTCACCTATGACTTGATATCTCACAATAGCGGGGGCGTAGGGTTGTATGCATTAGAGACCTAACCTCTAAGTCATGTCTTGTCCTTAACCGGGGAGGGTTCCAGTGGGGCCTTGCGAGGCACTGGGGGGGAAGAGTGCTAGGTTGAGTGTTCTCTAGTGTGTGCATATGGGACTAACACCCCAACCTACGACATGTGTGCAGCTCCTCATGCCCATCCATCACTTAGTACGGGGCTAGGGTGTAGACATTTAGTCGGGGTAGTCTTGAATCTTAGGACATACTTATTTTACTCTTTGCGTGATCATTTTATTTACTTATCACTTAAATCATGCATATTTTGGGTTATTTAATAAAAAAATGTCCTCTTAAGTTTGCATAATTTATCTTTTTCTGATTTTTAAAATTTCTAAAAATCTATAAAATTATTTTAGTTCATATGTACTACTTAGTTTTTGTGTTTCTGACTTTTTGTTATTTTATTTTTATTCATATTATGAAAAATCAAATAAAAAATTCAAAATTACAAAAATTACAAAAAAATAAAATTTGTGATTTTCTTTTTTTTAATTGATTTAAAAATGATAAAACAAAAAAACTGTATGATCTTTATTGTCAATATCAAGCATGAATGAATTCTATTATTTAGAATTTTTTACAATGTTAAAATTTATTCCTTCAAATTACTATGAACATTGTTTTGTTTATCATGCTTTGATATATCTATTTAAAGTGCATAAATTGTATTGAAAAATATGTGTAGAACCAAGCTTAGCATGCCTCTAAGTATGAGTAAATGTATTATGATTGATAATGATACCTTTCACTCACTTATTTTGGTAATCAACATGTATGTTTAAATCTAAAAATGCTTACTTGTGTATTGTATTTGTACAATGAATTAAATCTTGCATAAGTTTATTGCCTACACTACATTTGAATTGCACTTGTGAAATTTAGAAAAGTGGTTAAGTTAAAATTTTTTGGGTTTGCAAAACAAGTGTATTCGGAGAATGTTGTCTCACAAATGTTAAAAAAATTATATATGCAGACAAATATAACTCCACCAAGCACTACTTGAACCTCCTGATAAGTCTTCATAAGCATTGTGAGGTTGAGCACCTTGGAAAGAATAGTAAAGTGTCTTGTGCAACCCTTGATTAGTACACCACTTTTTATAAAATAGTGTGCATTAAAGTGTGTGAAAGTAAATATACTTATGTTTTATTGTGCACTTTACTCTACATATGTCTTGTATTTTGTGTTTTAAATAAATTGTTAACATTGCCCAAAATACACTTATGTGCACATCATTATCTTTCATAACACTTCTTCTCATGAGTATTGGATTCTAATGCTTTATCTATACTACTCTTTATATAAGAAATGCACTAGATAACCTAGCATGATCTCTACAATGTTTTGGTATTTCTTGAACTTAAAATTAAGTAACATTGTAGTATATTTTCTTTTTGATGTGTTCATTTCATGCTTGGTATATTTATGAAAAAAAAAACTTGAGATTTCAAAAAGGTTAAAACATCTTTACATTTTGCACTTAAACTCATATTTATAACACTGATTTTCATGCTTACAAAAAGATGTTTCTTACAATCTTCCGCTTGCTTACAACTCTTATTTTTTTTTTGAAATCTCTTATATACTATGCTTAAAATCTTTATCATTATCTATATTACAAAAGCTCGATCATGCTTTATCATTTATAAGAAATGCCTCCTTACTACCCTCACCTAAACCCTCTTTTGATTCTACCAAAAGGGGAGATTAAATTGCATAAATCTAATATATAGGGGGAGTGCATTATAACGATATTAAACTCAAAAAAATGGGTATATTTGTAGGGGGAGTAATCATATAGGATGTGCATACACTATCATATGCTCGATCATGAAAATCCTTTAATAAATGGTTCCTTACCTATCTTAAAAGATATACACTCATCCCTACCCACTTTTGTTAATAACAAAGGGAGAGAAGAAATTGAGAAATCTAGTAAAATAGATATTTAGGGGGAGTAGTTTATAAGAGACACTAATGTAGGGGGAGGACTTGATATAAAAAGAGTAGGCATTATCGCTTTCAATTCTATCACGCTCTTAATATCTTATTCATGCATATCTTATTACCGCACTTATCTATAAACACAAATTGTCTTAATCTCACTAATTTCTCATACGGGAATTTGTTATTATCAAAAGGGGGAGATTGTTGGAGCCTATGTTCCGCATCTCTTGGTTTGAGAATAACAAATACCGTGTTGTATTTAATCTAGTCTTTTGTGTGTTTATAGTGTCCAGGTTGTACAGGTTCAATGAGGAGATAAGTCCTCGTTCATGGGCATGATCCGAGAGTGTGTACACATTAGAAAAAGCAAAAGGATGAGTTTTGTGTGCTGATCTTAAAATGACCATAACTTTCAATCCAGAAAGAGTTACAGAACGTGCCACCCCATTTCGGAGATGAGAACGACTCAATCTACAGTCTAGAGAAGTTTCAGACAGCAAAAATGAAGAGGAGCTGTCGGAATTCCGACACTCAATGTCGCTCAAGCGACAGCGCAGAAGTTACAGCAACTGCCCGCACGACAGCACGACGAACGGCAGTTTGGCGCTGTCGGAATTCCGACACTCGATGTCGCCCAGGCGACAGCGCAGAAGTTACAGCAACTGCCCGCACGACAGCACGACGAACAGCAGTTTGGGGCTGTCGGAATTCCGACAGCGATGTCGCCCAGGAGACAGTGAAAATCTATAAATGGGTTCGTTTTGTTCGTGCATTTAGAGCTTTGAGAATTCCAAGTCCTTTCCTGAGTGCATACGAACCAGAGAGCTCCAGAACCTCAAGAACTCCCATTTGTGCTGAGAAGGTTTGAAATTGAAGACGAGATCGGACGCGCTTCTACATCAACGATCATCTCGAGGCTTCAACCTTCCTTTCAGAGATCTGAATTTCTAGGGAGTTCTTCATTTTATTTTGTATTTTCATTTATATATTTCACTTTGTATTGGTAGGGCGTCTCCTTGTGCGTGACGTCTAAGTCCTTGCGTGGCTTAGGGGAAAATCACTTCCTTGTGCGGAGCGTCCAAGTCCTTGCGTGGCTTGGTGGGAAATCGTGGCCTTGTGTGCTACGTCTAGATCTTGGGAAGATCTAGAGGATAGGCTTGGGCTTGGTCTAGGGAAAGACAAGTGATAGCCTTCCGATCCTTGGGAGAAGGATTGGTAAACAAAAATTGTCAAAGTTTATTATCTTATTTATGCCTTGATCTTAAGCATTGTTAAGATCATTTTTATTGTATGAGAATTTCATGATTAAAATATTATGCCTTTTCTTTAATTGCAAATTTGGTTGCTTAATCTTTAACTTAGAAATTTGTGTTTGATCTAATTTAAATATTTCATAGTTTGTAAATTTTTATAAGTGATTTTTAGAAAAGCAAAATTTGTTTTAAAAATTCTTAAGTAAAAAATCATAATTTAAAAAGGCCCTTATTCACCCCCCCCCCCCCTCTAAGGGCGCCACAAGATCCAACAGTGGGACCTCCACGCTGCAGCTTAAGGGGTCCTTTCGTGGACTTAGGTGATTATTCAAGGGCAAGGTTCTTCGGTTCTTAGTGACTGGTCAAGGGTCTCGCTCAGGTCAAGTAAGGTTTAGTTGCATTCCCCTTGCGAATGTCGAGACCAGTTCTCTGGTTTCAACATCATGGTGCGGTGAGCGTGGAAGCAGCTAGTTCGGAAAGCCCTGAGTAGGCCTCATGGCTGGAAGCGATGAGCTGGGGGACTCACCCCCTATCAGCAAGTACATGAAGAAAGGTGATTTGGACGAGTTCAAGAAGTCGATCCTGGAGCTCTTGCGGGTCGCACTCCCCCCTCGCGGCGAGTGCTGGACACCACCCACACCCGTGCTCGCCTCGCAATCTCCGATGGAGGCGGTGCAAGCACATCAGCAAGGAGGGAGGAAGAAGGAGGAAGCGAGAATTCAGGGGGACCAGGGACCCCCCCCCCCCCCCCCCCCCCCCCCCCCGTTGGGCAGGAGCAAGGCTGGGGGTTTCAACCACCAGTCGCCCTACCAACCTGGAGGCCGCCAGGATGACCCCCTCAAGGCCAAGGAAGAGGCCATTTCCAAGGGAGCGGAAACTTTCAGGGGGAGCAGGGACGGTTCAACCCAGCAGGGAGGCAGCCGGACACAAGGCCATTGCAACCCAACCCCCTGCAAACCATGACGATTGGTCGAAAAAGAAGAAATAAGAAAAGGGGTCGCGCAGGGAAGGAAGCAAGGATGATGGCATTGCCGTACTGTGACTTCCATCAGCAGGAGGGCCACACGACCGCCACGTGCCCAGAGTTTCTGGAGGTAAGGGAAGGAAGAAGAACCCCGGCAGAGGGGAGACAGCTTTACCCGGAAGTACCAGGAGGAAGCTGAGGGGATGGAGGAAGTAATGAATAAGATGGCCAAGGTGCATGTGGACGAGTAAGCACAAGGAAGCGCATTGTAATGGTATGTAATCCATTTATAATATATCAAAATTAGTTAAGGATTGCATCTACGTCGAGTCCTCGACTGGAGATCACTCGCCCGGGATCGTTAATGTCGGTCGCTGGGTGGCTCATCGGGTGGATTCGTTTTAAGTTGAGTCCTCGACTGGAGACCACTCGCCCGGGCTCTTTGATGCCAGTCGCTGGGTGGCTCGTTGGGTGGATTCGTTTTAAGTCGAGTCCTCGACTGGAGACCACTCGCCCGGGCTCGTTGATGTCGGTCGCTGGATGGCTCGTCGGGTGGATTCGTTTTAAGTCGAGTCCTCGACTGGAGACCACTCGCCCAGGCTCGTTGATGTCGGTCGCTGGGTGGCTCGTCAGGTGGATTCATTTTAAGTCGAGTCCTCGACTGGAGACCACTCGCCCGGGCTCGTTGATGCCGGTCGCTGGGTGGCTCGTCAGGTGGATTCATTTTAAATCGAGTCCTCGACTGGAGACCACTCGCCCGGGCTCGTTGATGCCGGTCGCTGGGTGGCTCGTCGGGTGGATTCATTTTAAGTCGAGTCCTCGACTGGAGACCACTCGCCCGGGCTCGTTGATGCCGGTCGTTGGGTGGCTCGTTGGGTGGATTCGTGTTAACTCGAGTCCTCGACTGGAGACCACTCACCCAGGCTCGTTGATGTCGGTCGCTGGGTAGCTCGTCGGGTGGATTCGTTTAAAGTGATATCCCGGACTAGAGACCATTCTTCGGGCTCAGTCATGCCGGCAGATGGGAGACTCATCGGGTCGACCGATTGGTAATATCCCCGACTAGAGACCATTCTCCGGGCTCAGTCATGCCGGCAGATGGGAGACTCATCGGGTCGACTGATTGGTAATATCTCCGACTAGAGACCATTCTCCGGGCTCAGTCATGCCGGCAGATGGGAGACTCATCCGGTCGACTGATTGGTAATATCCCCGACTAGAGACCATTCTCCGGGATCAGTCACGCCGACAGATAGGAGACTCATCGAGTCGACTCGCTGCTTGAGTAAGTGACTTGGAGAGTTGATGAGTTCCTCCACCTACAGGTGAGCTCGGCTCCCTGTTAGGTATTGAGTCCCTCCACCTCCAGGTGAGCTCGGCTCCCTGTTAGGTGTTGAGTCCCTCCACCTCCAGGTGAGCTCGGCTCCCTGTTAGGTGTTGGGTTCCTCCACCTCCAGGTGAGCTCGGCTCCCTGTTAGGTGTTGCTTTCCTCCACCTCCAGGTGAGCTCGGCTCCCTGTTAGGTGTTGAGTTCCTCCACCTCCAGGTGAGCTCGGCTCCCTGGTAGGTGTTGAGTTCCTCCACCTCCAGGGGAGCTCGGCTCCCTGCTAGGTGTTGAGTCCCTCCACCTCCAGGTGAGTTCGACTCCCTGTTAGGTGTTGAGTTCCTCCACCTCCAGGTGAGCTCGGCTCCCTGTTGGGTGTTGAGTTCCTCCACCTACAGGTGAGCTCGGCTCCCTGTTTGGTGTTGAGTCCCTCCACCTACAGGTGAGCTCGGCTCCCTGTTAGGTGTTGAGTACCTCCACCTCCAGGTGAGCTCGGCTCCCTGTTAGGTGTTGAGTTCCTCCACCTCCAGGTGAGCTCGGCTCCCTGGTAGGTGTTGAGTTCCTCCACATCCAGGTGAGCTCGGCATCCTGGTAGGTGTTGAGTTCCTCCACCTCCAGGTGAGCTCGGCTCCCTGCTAGGTGTTGAGTCCCTCCACCTCCAGGTGAGCTCGGCTCCCTGTTAGGTGTTGAGTCCCTCCACCTCTAGGTGAGCTCAGCTCCCTGGGGTGTTGAGTCCCTCCACCTCCAGGTGAGCTCGGCTCCCTGTTAGGTGTTGAGTCCCTCGACCTCCAGGTGAGCTCGGCTCCCTGTTAGGTGTTGAGTTCCTCCACCTCCAGGTGAGATCGGCTCCCTTTTAGGTGTTGAGTCCCTCCATGTCCAGGTGAGCTCGGCTCCCTGTTAGGTGTTGAGTCCCTCCACCTCCAGGTGAGCTCGGCTCCATGTTAGGTGTTGAGTCCCTCCACCTCCAGAGAAACTCGGCTCCCTATTAAGTGTTGAGTCCCTCCACTTCCAGGCGAGCTCGGCTCCCTGTTAGGTGTTAAGTCCCTCCACCTCCAGGTGAGCTCGGTTCCCGGTTAGGTGTTGAGTCCCTCCACCCCCAGGTGAGCTCGGCTCCCTATTAGGTGTTGAGTTCCTCCATCTCCAGGTGAGCTCGGCTCACAGGAGGGTTGTTAAGTGGAGAAAGTTTCGCCTTCCGCATCAAGTCAGGTTCAACTGATAGACTCGACAGGAGCATCCCGTTGGCAAGGCCCTTCGTGGATTCCTCTAGGGTCCCCCCCACTCGTCAAATAGGTGGGTTGGACTTTCTTTCCGAGCTTGAGGCAAGCTCGAAAAGAGCGGGGATTGTGTACAACCCTCATATTTTTCCGAGTCGGTGTAACCCGACACGGATGAGGTTGAGATAGTAAAGGTGGTCAAGGCAAGTAGAGCAATCGCTCAGAGGCGACTAGAGCCGGTCGAGGCTGGAGAAGGGAAGAAGGGATTATCGGGGCAAGAGGGGGGTGGAGTCTTTCCACTCACCCACCCTTAGGCGAGTGGGAGAAACCCTCACTCGCTCGCCCCTTGGGCGAGTGGGGGATTCCCCCACTCGCCCGCCCCTTTGGCACCTACCCGTCCGGCCAAGTTAGCTAGTGGACCGATGTCAACTCGCTCGGGCAGGGTGACCTCGGTTCATTGGGGTGCGGGTAGTATTTTCGAATAACGGAACTAGGCTATTCGCAGACCATTTTGGCTATCCGCAGACCATTTTTTGGGAAGTCTATAAATAGACCCTCATGGGCACCTCACCTGGAGGTGGAGGAACTCAACACCTAATAAGGAGCCGAGCTCACCTGGAGGTGGAGGAACACAACACCTAACAGGGAGCCGAGCTCACCTGGAGGTGGAGGAACTCAACACCTAACAGGGAGCCGAGCTCACCTGGAGGTGGAGGAACTCAACACCTAACAGGGAGCCGAGCTCACCTGGAGGTGGAGGAACTCATCACATATCAGGGAGCCGAGCTCACCTAGAGGTGGAGGAAACTCAACACCTAACAGGGAGCCGAGCTCACCTGGAGTTGGAGGAACACAACACCTAACAGGGAGCCGAGCTCACCCGGAGGTGGAGGAAACTCAACACCTAACAGGTAGCCGAGCTCACCTGGAGGTGGAGGAACTCAACACCTAACAGGGAGCCGAGCTCACCTGGAGGTGGAGGAACTCAACACCTAACAGTTAGCCGAGCTCACCTGGAGGTGGAGGAAACTCAACACCTAACAGGGAGCCGAGCTCACCTGGAGGTGGAGGAACTCAACACCTAAATGGGAGCCGAGCTCACCTGGAGGTGGAGGAACTCAACACCTAACAGGGAGCCGGGCTCACCTGGAGGTGGGGGAAACTCCACACCTAACAGGGAGACTAGCTCACCTGGAGGTGGAGGAACTCAACGCATCCACAGACCAGCTTCTATTCTTGGAGCCTTACCAACCCAAACGAATCTACCCGACGAGTCATCCCGCGACCGACATCAACAAGCCCAGGCGAGTGGTCTCCCGTCGAGGACTCGACCTAAAACGAATCTACCCGACGGGCCACCCAGCGACTGGCATCAACAAGCCCGGGAGAGCGGTCTCCAGTCGAGGACTCGACCTAAAACGAATCTACCCGACGAGCCACCCAGCGACCGACATCAACAAGCCCGGGCGAGTGGTCTCGAATCGAGGACTCGACCTAAAACGAATCTACCCGACGTGCCACCCAGCGACCGGCATCAACAAGCCTGGGCGAGTGATCTCCAGTCGAGGACTCGACCTAAAACGAATCTACCTGACGAGACACCCAGCGACCGACATCAACAAGCCCGGGCGAGTGGTCTACAATCGAGGACTCGAGCTAAAACGAATCTACCCGACGAGCCACCCAGCGACCGGCATCAACAAGACCGAGCGAGTGGTCTCCAGTTGAGGACTCGACCTAAAATGAATCTACCCGACGAGCCACCCAGCGACCGGCATCAACAAGCCCGGGTGAGTGGTCTCCAGTCGAGGACTCGACCTAAAATGAATCTACCCGACGAGCCACCCAGCGTCCGGCATCAACAAGCCCGGGCGAGTGGTCTCCAGTCGAGGACTCGACCTAAAACGAATCTACCCGACGAGCCACCCAGCGACCGACATCAACAAGCCCAGGCGAGTGGTCTCCAGTCGAGGACTCGACCTAAAACAAATCTACCCGACGAGCCACCTAGCGACCGACATCAACAATCTCGGGCGAGTGGTCTCCAGTCGAGGACTCGACCTAAAATGAATCTACCCGACGAGCCACCCAGCGACCGGCATCAACAAGCCCGGGCGAGTGGTCTCTAATCGAGGACTCGACCTAGATGCTATCTTTAACTACTTTTGATATATTCTAAATAGATTACAAACCATTACAATGCGCTTCCTTGCGCTTACTCGGCCACATGCACCTTGGTCGTCTCCTTCATCACTTCCTCCATCCCCTCAGCTTCCTCCTGGTCCTTCCAGGTTGAGTTGTCTCCTCTCTGTCGGGGTTCTTCCCCCTTCCCGTACCCCCAGAAACTTTGGGCATGTGGCTGTCGTGTGGCTCTCCTTCCCTGCGTGACCCCTCTTCTTATTTCCTCTTTTTCTGCCAATCATCATGGCCTGCAGGGGTTGGGATTGCAATGGCCTTGGGTCTGGCTGCCACCCTGCTGGGTTGAACCGTCATTGTTCTCCCTGAAAGTTTCCTCTCCCTTGGAAATGGCCTCTTCCTGGGCCTTGAGGGAGTCCTCCTGGCGGCCTCCAGGTCGGTCGAGCGACTGGTAGTTGAAACCCCCAGCCTTGTTCATGCCCAACGTGGGGTCCCTGGTCCCCCTGATTTCTCGCTTCGTCCTTCTCACCATTGGCCAACCTTGCCATGAACTCCTGGTTTGTGGTATCACACTCGATCTCTCGAGCAGCGCGCTCCATCAGCTCTTCGAAAGACAGGGGTGGGTCCCGAGTCAAGCTCATCCTGAACAGCCCCTGCTGTAAGCCGAGGGTGAAAGCCAGCTGCAGGGTATGCCCGAGCACCTCAATGACAAGGAGTACTTCCTCATGGAATCTATCCACGTAACTTTCCTCATGGAATCTATCCACGTAACTCCCCAACGTCTCCCCTGGCCTTTGCCGAACCAAGAACAGGGCCTCCGCCCCCTTCCTCCTCTTCTTTGAAGTGGAGAACCTTAGCAAAAAACTTCGGCGCAGGTCCTCGAAGCCGTAGATGGTTCCCACTGGGAGTTGGTGGAACCAGTCTCTCGCCTTCCCCTTGAACGTGACCGCGAAGAGTCTGTATTTAAAGGCATCCGACATTTGCCTCATCGAGGCCATGTCTTCGAACCACTGGAGATGTTTAACAGGGTCGTCCTTCCCTGCGTAGTAAGACATGTCAGACTCGCTGAACCCATCTGGAATGGGAGCTGAGATGATCAGCTCGCAGAAGGGACATACCCATCCTCCCTGGCGAGTCGAAGGCATTCTCTCTGCCTCCCTACTGGGGTAGCCGGTCCCAGGAGAGCTGTTGAAGAGCACTCTTGCTTGAAGACCCAAGCCTTCCCCTATGGCCAGCTCCTTCCCTTGCTGATGTGCTTGCTCCGCCTCCATCGGAGATTGCGAGGCGAGCACGGGTGCGGGTGGTGTCGAGCACTCGTCGTGAGGGGGGAGTGCGACCCGCAAGAGCTCCAGGATCGACTTTCTGAACTTGTCAAAATCACCCTTCTTCACGTACTTACTGATAGGGGTGAGTCCCCCAGCTCACTGCTTCCAGCCATGAGACTTGCTCAGCGCTTTCTGAACTAGCTGCTTCCCCTCTCACCGCACCATAATGTTGAAACCAGAAAACTGGTCTCGACGTTCGCAAGGGGGATGCAGCTAACCCTTACTTGACCTGAGCGAGACCCTTGACCAGTCACTAAGAACCGGAGAACCTTGTCTTTGGGGAACACCTAAGTCCACAAACGGACCCCTTAAGCTACAGCGTGGAGGTCCCAGCACATACCCGGAAGCTCACCAGGAACTTCCCCTCCCAAGCCAATGCTGAGCCTGAGCACCTTGAAGGGCACTAAAAATCACCTCATTGTCCACCTTCAATGATAGGGGGAGGGGAGGGGTAGTGCTTGCTCACAACGCACATGCGAGGGAGGGGGGTATCAACATCCCTTCCCAAGGTGCCCATGAGGGTCTATTTATAGACTTCCCAAAAATTGGGCTGCGGATAGCCAAAAATCCACTATCCGCAGCCCCACAACCAACCCGAACGACCGAAAAACGAGAGGGGGGGGGGGGGGGGGGGGCGAGTGGACCTCGAGATGTCCACTCCCCCTTGACGGGGGTTGAGTGAGTGGACCAAGATCCACCACCCGAATTGGGCAAGTGGACCTCATGGTCCACTCAGCCAACCGGGCGACCCAGTTGCCCGGGGCGAGTGGACCTGTGGACCACTCGCCCCTTCCCTCGGGCGAGTGGACCTTAGGTCCACTTGCCCGGAGCCTTGGGCGAGTGGACCTAGGGTTTGCTCGCCCAAGTAGGAAGTATTCCCCCCCCCCCCCCCCGGGTCTTCTCTTACTCGGTCCTTAACGATCTCTGATGGTTGGGTTTGCTGCGTCGCGATCACCTTTTCCGCCATGACCTCATCTGTGTCGGGTCACACCGACTCAGAAAATATGAGGGTTGTACAGAACACTTATGGATATGATAAGAAGTATGTTGAATATCTCTAATATTTCATTAAATTTATGGAACGAAACACTAAAGCAAGCGGTATATATTTTAAACTAAGTTCCATTAAAGGTTGTTGCGGCTTCTCAACGCCCTCGGTAGACCGGTTTAGATTCGGTCAGTCTTAGCCCGGGCGGTCGAGTGCGCACACAGTCAGAATATTGCAGAGAGTAAATGTTGAAAATTGTACGCATAGATCTTTAGCGTGGAAAACCCTCCAAAGGGTGAAAAACCACGTGGCCAGGGCGGTGCTGGCCGAAATCCACTATATTAGGCTGTTACAGTGCTTTCTTGGAGAATGCGAGGGCGACAGGCCACACCTCGTTACAATTGTGGGAGAGAGAGAGAGAGGACTCCGTGGGTAACATGCCACCGCTTAGGAGTTGAGCGCCTTGCTGCGCGTCTGGAGTGATCACTCACTTCCTGGGTGAGAACTTCGCGGAGCGCCTTGACTTTGCTGCTTGGGTTCGGGGTGCTCGCCTTGAACGGTGCTACACTTCTTCCCTGGTGAGAGGCACTCGCAGGATGAACCTATCAAGTAGTAGCGAGAGAAGTGGTGGAATGTAGAGAGAGAAGCTCTGAGGAAAGGAGGAAATGAAGAGAGAGAGAGTCTAGGAGGGAATGAGAGAGATCCCTTTGAAAGGAAGCATAGGGGGTATTTATAGGGCTTTGGAGTGGAAGTTACGGTGGTTACGGTGGTTATTGTGGATAACCACTGAACGGAGGGCCGAGATCGTTTGTGACGATTGGAGGGTCGTGATTGCGTGAGACGATCGGAGGGCCACGGAGGCCTGGAGAGATCGGACGGTGGAGAGCGAAGGGCGGCGACGGCGGTGGCCGGCCATGGGTGGTCGGCCGCCAAGGGGTGGCCGACCATGGTGGTGGCCGGCCAAGAGGGGGACCGGCCAAAGGGGGGCCGGCCAAAGGGGGTCGGCCATTGCCGTCGGCCACAAAGGGGGCGGCCGGCGGCGGTGGCCGGCGGCTGGCGGCAGCGGCGGCCGGCGGTCGGCCGGCGGTCGGCCGGCGGCGGCGGTCGGCCGGCCGGGGGTGGTAGTCGGTGGCGGCCGGCGGAGGCGGCGGCCGGCGGAGGCGGCGGCCGGCGGAGGCGGCGGCCGGCGGAGGCGGCGGCCGGCGGCGGCCGGCCGGCGGAGGCGGCGGCCGGCGGCGGCCGGCCGGCCAGTGGCCGGCGTCGGCGTCGGTTGGTGGCGGTTGGGATCCCGCGCGAGGTGGTTTGGATCCGCCGCGGGGTGGTTTGGATCCGCCGCGTGGTGGTTTGGATCCGCCGCGTGGTAGTGGGATACGATGCGGGAGAGTGGGATTCGGTGTGCGGTGGTTACAGGATCCGGCGCGCGGTAATGGGATCCGGCGTGCGGTAATGGGATCCGGCGCGCGGGAGTTACAGTTTTTCCCATAAATAGAGGGGGAACCCATCATTTGCCCCCCAAATCCTACGTTTGGAGCGCACGGAGAGCGATAGGATTTTACCCTTACGACTTGCATTCGTGAGCGATGGCCAGAGTGAATTCAGGTGTGGAGGTTGGCGGTGCCGATGGCGGTGTCAAGATGAGTGTGAGGGTGAAAGGTCCAACTTCCACAGAGGCGGGCGAACGGGCGCACAAGAGGCGCGGGGAGTCGCGTGGAGGGAACGGGCGGCCGCGTGCTGGCGCGGAGGCGCGCGTGCGCGGGCCGCACCCGCGCTTGCTTGCGCGGCGGGGAGCGCGCGCGGGCCGCGCCCGCGCTTGCTTGCGCGGCTTGGCGCGCGCGGGGGTCGTGCCCGAGCACGCTCGCACTTTGGGAAGCGCGTGCGGGTTGCGCCCGCGCGTGCTCGCGCGGCAGGGCGCGCGCGCGCGAGTTGCCGCGCGGACTACCGCGCGGGCTACCGCGCGGTGATAGCGCGCGCGCGCCGGCTGCCGCGCAGACTACCGCGCGGTCTACCGCGCGGCGGTACCGCGCGCGCGCTGGCTGCCGCGCGGACTACCGCGCGGGCTACCGCGCGGCGGAAGCGCGCGCATGCTGGCTGCCGCGTGGGCTACCGCGCGGTGGTAGCGCGTGCGCTCGCGCGGGCTGCCGCGCGGGTAGTCGCGCGAGCTTCTCCCGCGGGGACTGCCGCGTGCTGGCGCGCGTGTTCTCGGGGCTTTCCTGCGAAGTTTGCGTGGTGGTTAGCCTCGCGGATGGACTCCCCTTATCCTTATCTGAGGTTCGTGTTGACGCTTTTCTCTTTATCTTTCAGGCTTCTCGGCGTGGCGGGCAAAGTCGCCCAATGCGACTGGCCTCGAGTCTTACCCTTGATCATGTTGCCATATGGAGGAGGCGCTTCAACCTGCCCCCCGGATTACAGGTTCGGATCCCGGATCCTGAGGAGCGAGTACAGAATCCGTCTCGGGGTTGGATGACCGTTTGCGAGTCATCGCTTCGGAGCGGCTTTCGCCTCCCAGCTTGCGAGGAGGTGATCGAGATCCTGAAATTTTGCGGCGTCCCAGTGTCACAGTTTACGCCTCAGGGGATGGTGCGGATCATGGGGCTGATTGCCTTCTTCCGAGAGCACGGTGCGAAGTTCTCCTTGGTCCTTTTCAAGGAATGGTGTGAAGTGTGGGTTGATGTCGGAGGTCGTATTGAAGTCTTCAGCAACAAGAGATGGCTGGAGTTCGAGACCCGGGTGGACCGCCGCCACGGGAATACTTTATTTGGCAGTGTCAGGAACCCGGAGGGACTACCGGAGGTGTGGAACTCTTTACCAGATCGCTGCCGGCGCCTTAGAGGACGTGAGCGGGAGTTTTCTCCCGTTCTTGGATTTTCAGATGCTCGAGAGTTTGGGAACATTTTGCATAGTATTTCCCTGTTCGTGGACGAGAAGCGCCTGCTTCTATGTGGGTTGTCCGTTGATGCTGGTCGTGCTGCTGCCACTCCTCTCGTTCGAAACAGAAAGAGGAAGTTGGTGCTCAGAGGTCTTGGGGAGCCAAGTCCTGCTCCTCCACCGGTACAGGATGCTCCTCAGGAGGAGGCGGCTCCTTGTGCATCTGGAGCTGATGGCGAGTCGGCTGACGAGGAGCTTGAGGTCCTGGGATCTTCTGCCCCCCAGGCTTCCCCGGAGCGAGACACAGCTCAAAAGGTGTCGGAAGGGAAGAGGGTCTCTTCCTCTCTGGAGGCCATGAACCAGGCGGTAAGTAGGATTTCTTCTTCCTTTTGCACGTCGTCATTCTGAGGTTGCGGCTTTGGCCTATCTACTTTCTTTTGCAGATGGAGACTCAGGCGTTGATTGCGCTCATGTGGAACGATCATTACGTGAGCTTGAAGGACTGGTTTATGGCTATCCAGGGTGAGCTCCGGGAGGCGAGGAACGCCCTTGCAGAGTCGGAGAGACGGCGGGATCGTGACGTCTCGCGCTTCAGACGGATTGGCTCCAAGATGCAGGATGAGCTTGGGAGGACCAGGGCCGGGCTTGGCGCGGAGAAGGCGGCGTTGGAGGAGGCCTTACGCTCCTTGGAGGTTGTTCGTGGTGACTTGGTGCGTCGGGATGCAGAGCTGGAGCAGTGCCGAGCTAAGATATCGCGTCTTTCTTCCGTGGAGCGGGAGAACGAGCTGAAGGCGGCTGGCTTGGCCGAGTACCTGGAGTCGGTTGATTACCTGCGGGACCGCTGCTTGATTTCCGAGGAGGTCCGATACATGATCTGGACTCAGGAGGTGGAGCCTCATCTGGAGGACTCGCGAGAGCTTGCCCTTCGACAGGGAGCGTCGGAGGCTCTTCGGATGGTATCCCTGAAGCGGGGCTATGATGTTAGTGGCCTCGGATTTGACGACCTGTCGGAGGAGGAGGACCATAGTCCTGATGAAGAGTGATTTCTTCTGCTGCTTGTAGCCGTGTTGTATGACTATTTGCTTAGTGATATTGATTGATGGTTGTTCCTTTGTTCACCACCTATTTTGTCTCTGTTTTTCTTACTTTGGTGTAAGGTTAGCGGGGAACCGTCCCTGAGTAATGGTGGAGGGAGGACGCTTCGAACCGTAGGCGACCGTGAGGGGGCAGGTCCTGGCGGTGTCGTGATCTTACTACCGGGGAAGGGCGGACGCTTTGAACCGAGTAGCGCGGGTTCACTGGGGTACTGGCCCCGAGTAGTAATCGTCGGGAGATGGCTTGCGCGAGTCGAGGCTCGCGGCTTTTATATGACATAATAATTGTAGGAAGACAATTTGCGTGGGTCGAGGCTCGCGGCTTTTTGCACGAGTCTGGCTCGCGGCTTTGTGCACGAGTCTGGCTCGCGGCTTTTTGCACGAGTCTGGCTCGCGGCTTTTTGCGCGAGTCTGGCTCGCGGCTTCTTGCGCGAGTCTGGCTCGCGGCTTTTTGCGCGAGTCTGGCTCGCGGCTTTTTGCGCGAGTCTGGCTCGCGGCTTTTTGCGCGAGTCTGGCTCGCGGCTTTTTGCGCGAGTCTGGCTCGCGGCTTTTTGCGCGAGTCTGGCTCGCGGCTTTTTGCACGAGTTTCGGGAATCGTTCCCACAGACAGCGCCAAACTGTTGCGGCTTCTCAACGCCCTCGGTAGACCGGTTTAGATTTGGTCCGTCTTAGCCCGGGCGGTCGAGTGCGCACACAGTCAGAATATTGCAGAGAGTAAATGTTGAAAATTGTACACACAGATCTTTAGCGTGGAAAACCCTCCAAAGGGTGAAAAACCACGTGGCCAGGGCGGTGCTGGCCGAAATCCACTATATTAGGTTGTTACAGTGTTTCTTGGAGAATGCGAGGGGGACAGACCGCGCCTCGTTACAATTGTGGGAGAGAGAGAGAGAGAGGACTCCGTGGGTAACATGCCACCGCTTAGGAGTTGAGCGCCTTGCTGTGCATCTGGAGTGATCACTCACTTCCTGGGTGAGAACTTCGCGGAGCGCCTTGACTTTGCTGCTTGGGTTCGGCGTGCTCGCCTTGAACGGTGCTACACTTCTTCCCTGGTGAGAGGCGCTCGCAGGATGAACCTGTCAAGTAGTAGTGAGAGAAGTGGTGGAATGTAGAGAGAGAAGCTCTGAGGAAAGGAGGAAATGAAGAGAGAGAGAGTCTAGGAGGGAATGAGAGAAATCCCTTTGAAAGGAGACATATGGGGGTATTTATAGGGCTTTGGAGTGGAAGTTACGGTGGTTACGATGGTTATTGTGGATAACCACTGAACGGAGGGCCGAGATCGTTTGTGACGATTGGAGGGCCATGATTGCGTGAGACGATCGGAGGGCCACGAAGGCCTGGAGAGATCGGACGGTGGAGAGCGAAGGGCGGCGACGGCGGTGGTCGGCCATGGGTGGCCGGCCGCCAAGGGGTGGCCGACCATGGGGGTGGCCGGCCAAGAGGGGGACCGGCCAAAGGGGGGCCGGCCATGGCCGTCGGCCACAAAGGGGGCGGCCGACGGCGGGGGCCGGCGGAGGCGGCGGCCGGCGGAGGCGGCGGCCGGCGGCGGCGGCGGCGGTCGGCCGGCCGGGGGTGGTAGCCGGTGGCGGCCGGCGGAGGCGGCGGCCGGCCGGCCAGTGGCCGGCGTCGGCGGCGGTTGGTGGCGGTTGGGATCCCACGCGAGGTGGTTTGGATCCGCCGCGAGGTGGTTTGGATCCGCCGCGTGGTGGTTTGGATCCGCCGCGTGGTAGTGGGATCCGATGCGGGAGAGTGGGATTCGGTGTGCGGTGGTTACAGGATCCGGCGCGCGGTAATGGGATCCGGCGTGCGGTAATGGGATCCGGCGCGCGGGAGTTACGGTTTTTCCCATAAATAGAGGGGGAACCCTTCAAAGATAATTCCAAAAATACTTTTTGAACTATGAAATTAATGAATGAAAACCTAATTTGAGACATATACATATATAGGGATGCCCGGTTGAAGTACAAATCTATAACCCAAACATAAATAAATTAGATTATAGAATAATCAATGAATATTTCATCATCTATACATTAAATTCTAAAGGGTATATATATATATATTTTACACACTTAGAATCGTTGAATCAAGAAATACTAGATTTCTCAGAGATTTTGAAATTAGTGGGAGTAAAAATTTCATGCCAAAAACAAGATGAACATGAAAAATAAAATCTTTTAAATTTTGTTCATATAGATCAATAAAGAAACCATGGAAAATTTATTTTCAAAAATGTGATGGCCATTAAAACTTAAACCATCCTCCACATAACGTGGAAGAAAAAAAGATTATACATTGATTATTGATCTATGATTGATTTTGGGTGTTTTAGAGAGAAAATAACTTATATTCTAGCCTATCCACCAAGAGCCTTTTTGCCACATTCACAAATCCGAAAATCATTATTGCTCTCTTAATTTTTGGTGTTAGATAAGTGACCAATAACCTCCACTAATAATAATTATATGATCACCACCATTCACTACAAGTGGTAGTTATTTCAGTAACTTCTCTTTAACCACATACTAATTAAAATCATATATTAAGTTAATTGTAATAATAGCATTTGAACAATTAATATTAATAATACTAATTAATTTAATTTAATTAGTAGCAATCTTATCATTTCATTATTTTTTAATATAATCATGCAGATAAATACAATTTGGAATTTGGATTAAAATAACCACCGCATCACTATTTTGCCCAATAGTTCAATTTTGCCAAATAGTTCAATTTTGTTTTGTTCTGAACAACTCTCTCAACAGACGAAAATTTTGTGCGTGTAACGCACGGAGAGGATTGTGGGAGAAAATACAAATTTCTTCTATATTTTTTATCATTTCACAAAATAAGTCATGAAATATTGATTTATGTATTTTTACGCTCATTTTAAGGACCCGTATGACTATATTTTGGTGCGAAAATACAACTATAAAAAGATCCATTTTTTGAACTATTTTTACAACTGTAATTTATAACTAAAATACAGTTCCTTTTTATTATGAATGAAATTACAGTTGCATTTTTGTATTAATAAAGATTCTGTAAAGATCTCTCGTATTTTCTCATGTCAACAGAGAATATTCAACTAAAATTCCATTTGCAATAAATAATTTCCTATAAGTTCACTCATCTCCCTACTGCTACTGGTCTTCCAAATTATACGTGTATCGTCGCTACCTCTAGCAGCGGGACAACGATACACGTACAAAAAAAAATTCACATCTAGAGGTAGCAATGATACACGTTATAAAATGTGTTTGACGTGACAATGATTTACAAAATTCAGTTTTGAACATAAAAATGGATAGAGATCTGCATGTGAAATCAAAAGTTCACTAATGACATGGTTCATAACCACCGCCACAAATAAATGAATGCTTTGAGAAGATTGGCTTGATTGGTACGTGCGACGTACGTGATTCTACCGGGGAGTCCCAAGCAAAGGCGTATAACTCGAAATTAAGATAACCGCGGCCATTTGCTGAATTTTCCCTCTCAAAGCCGAACTTGGCGGTTCCGGTCGGCAGCCTAGGGTTTTATACCAGCGTGCTTAACTTCTTCCCTCTTTACCATCTGTCTTCCCCGGAGGCAACAGCGGAAGCTTATTCAGGTTCCAATTCCTTAAAGAGTATCTACCATTTTCCCCATCGCTCGATCTCTGAGAGATTTTATCATTACTAAGCGTTTTTGGCCCATCTAGTTCTTCGTCTTGATCTTTCTCTCTTTTAATACACTTATATTTTTAAGCGTTCTTATCCTATTCCTTTCCCGCTCCGGTTGGTTCTCCAGTGAGACAGGACAAAGGATGGCATCGGTAAACCTAACGACTGGTGCGATTGCGAAGATTTCGCAAGGTGCGGGGGACAAACTTCAACCCGTTCTCCAGGTAGTGGAAATTCGGCTAGTGAATACCCAACAGAGCTCAGCGGAGAGGTACCGGATGCTGCTTTCGGATGGCGTCCACCATCAGCAGGGAATGCTGGCGACGCAGATGAATGGAATTGTCAAATCCGGTCAGCTGCTGAAGGGATCCATCGTTCAGCTAAGCGAATTCATCTGCAACACCATCCAAAATCGGAGGTAGCTTCTATGCTATACTTTAGTTTTCACGTCAGTGACGTTTTTTCCCCCTCAATGCTGTGCCGTTACACTGAAAAATCTTGGAGATTGTGCGCCATTCAGAAAGTGATGTTTGGTGGCGCTCTTCTTTTATGAACTGATATTAACGATTCACTCCGTCCCGATTAACTTTGTTGTCATTCTCTGTATCTGTAAGAATCTTAGTTGAACTCATAGTACGGTAACTGCTCGATCATGTGAAAACTTAGTGATAGATTATAATGTGATCAATAGAACTACTTGATTCATGTCCACTGTTTGGAAATAGCTGGGAATAGAATTTCATAAAAATGATTTGATACATTAGGTTAAGGATAAACAACAAATGGTAAAGATTAAGGAAATAGTTGGGAAGGTGACAATATTTTCTCTGCCCCTGTCATCAATAATGTTATACAACACGGGATTGTGATAATCATTTCTCGGCCCATTTAATTGCAAAACATCTCTCCCATCGTATCACTGGGAAATGGTGGTAGTGAAAGACTAAAAGCACGATGAATTTAAGAAAATACAGAGAAGTGAACAAGAGGGGAAATATGAAAAGTGTATGATTTAAAATCTTGAGAAGCAAGTTCCACTTCTGAACAAAGATTTTACATCATTTGCATTTGTGAACAACCGTGTATGACTCGTCAAAATTGAAGCATTGTCCTCTAGTACGCCGCTTGATCATCTCTTTGCATGTCAGTGTTTGAAGACTAAGTTGTGATCGTCTTCTTTGACCTTGGGGCCTGTGGGTATGGTACCATGGTGATTGGAGTATGAGATACCTCCCTGGTGACTGTCGTCACTAGCTTGACCATTAGAATGTGCTTCCTGGAAATGCTCACTAGGCTCATTGTTGTAATAAAGTTTAGGTAATTTTCAAACTCCATGTCGGGACGCAACTGCTCTTATAAGCCGATTGCGAAGATGGGCACTTGATGTTCCAGAGGAATAGAGGATGCACAACTTAACAAGTTCTAGAACATCTCCAGGTATTCGTCCACGGACCTCATTTGCTTAAGAACGACGAGCTCGCCCACCAGTTGTGAAGAGAAAGTTCAAAACGCATGGTTCAATAGTGCTTGGAATTGTTCCCGTTCATATTGGACTTTTTTGGCTCAAGCTACACAAATCACAACTAAGTCGACCCTAGGAAATGGAAGGAAGCCAAGCTGATCCATTCCTGCCACGATGTGAACTGATTGTTAAAGCATTGCTCATACCTTGTGAGCCAAACCAAAATGCCCTCCCGACCATCAAAGATAGGGAAATCAAGCTTCACATAACATGTCACCCCATTGCCTTTTAATTAGCTCCCCGGGAACTTTGGTCCATTGGCAAAAGGTTAACCTCCATGGGTGGAGTTGACTGCCAGTCGTGCTTGTAGGTGCTTGTCTTCGATGCGAATGTTAAGAGCTTCAAAGGTAGCGACTAGGGATATGCTACCCTAGTCCATGGATGCTGGACTGCGTAGGGTCCAAGATTAAGGTTAAGGCTCAAAAGGGAATTAGGAAAACAAATTTGGTTCGACCCAACCGAATCAAAGGATTTCGCCTTTGACTAACTTAGAGTAAAAGATATGACCTAAATAATTGCATCATCGGTAATACACCACTACAACTTTTACCGCAATAAAAAAATGCAGAAAAATAAATGTGCTAAACAAATACACAAATAAAAATAATGTCATGCATAAATAAAATGAAATAAAATGCATAAAGTAAACTTTGGTGTCGTATGCGTCCGTTTGCATCAATTCTCCCAGGTGGGAGAATCTCGTCCCCTGACGAGAAAGCCTAAGTGATATGCTAGAATATGTCAGGGTGACGACTTGATAACTCTTCAGCTTCGATCCACAAAAAACGATCAACGGCTGTCCTCACCACCGTATTAAGAACCGTCGGTGTACCCCATGTCGAGTTTGAGTGGTACAGATATCCACCACATTGTCTATCTGGTCGATCTCTAATTGATCCTCACGTGTAAATGGTAGTGTCTCTAAATCCACATAATATGTCGTGTCTCTTGTATGCGTGGTCAGGTTGGCAATGTTGAGCACAGGGGAAGTGACCACTGTAGGTGGGAGATCTAACAAATAAGTGTTAGTTCGCAATCTACGAAATATTCAAAATGGGCCAAACTTTCTCCTGCTCAACTTACCGTAAGCACCAACTGGGAACCTCTGTCGCTGAAAGAATGTCATCATCATATCTCCCTCATGAAAATGTTGCTCTCTCTTATGCTCGTCAACAACTGCCATGTATCGTGCATTTGAGATACATAGTCTCTCAAGTGCTTCCCTTTGGACCTTTAGGATCTAGTCGCTAAGCTCCTAGCCTCTGCACTAATCCTACCATGAAAAAGTAAAAGAGTCCTAATTTAGTAGGTGGGGATGGACTAACCATAAAGGATCTCAAAGGGATTTTTTCCAGTGGAACGGTTCACAGAGTTATTGCAGGCAAACTCGGCTTGTGGAAGTATTAAATCTCACTGGGTTGGTCTTTCTCCCGCAAAACATCTAAGTTACCTAGGCTCCTAATGACTACTTCAGTTTGCCCATCGGCCTGAGGATGATATCCACTGCTAAACTGAATTTTAATTTATAATTTTGCCCATAATGTTCTCCAAAAATGGCTCATGAACTAGTGTCGCGTTCAAATGTGAATATCCTAGGTATGTCATGTAGACAAACAACTTCCCTAAAATATAAACCAACTACATGTGATGCATCAGATGTTTTCCTACATGGTATGAAATGTGTCATCTTGCTAAATGTATCGACAATGACATAAACATAATCGATTTTCCTAGCAGTTATAGGAAGTCTTAAAACAAAGTCCATGGTGACATTTTCCCATGGTTTGCTCGGGATAGGAAGAAGTGAATACAACCCAATATTTTGTGCGGTGTCTTTGAAGGGTTGGCATGTAGGGCATCGTTTAATAAAACGACACGCATCTTCCGTATGCCTGGCCAAAAATATCTATCCTCAACAGAGGCTATAGTCTTTGTCTAACCAGAATGACCACTTAATCCCCCAGTGTGAATTTCACGAATAAGACACTCCCTAAGTGATCCTTCGATGATTCATAAGCGTGACTCCTTAAATAAAAATCCACCTGAATCAAAAACTGCATAGTAAGGTCGTGTCTGTGCTAGTATCTAAGCAGAACTCATAAATAGGTCTAAAGTATGGATGCAAGTCGAATAGTGGTCCGTAAAAGAATCTAGTGATACTACAGTCAAGGTTGTCAGGATCGAGATCCTATGTGAGATCGTTTCGAGGTTGGATCGGATCGTAGGATCGGATCGAGGATCGCAAGATCCTACAACATTCATAAATTAAGACTGAAAATATAAAATTGAATTTTGTATAATCCAATTACATGCTCAATTAATAAAAAATCAATAAATTGAGCAGTATGTGAATAATTATATTAAAAAAATTTGAATAACTAAATCAAAAAGATAATATCATACTAAGTTCACTTTCAGTTTTAGGTAGGTCACCCAATGTCTACTAACAATAAAAACAAATCTGGACTGATGGATTGGTGGAAGCCTAGAAGCAGGAAGATGAACCCAGACTGCTGGATTGCTCGTACGCTGGAAACAGGAAGCTTGAATTGCGCGTATACTGAATTTCTAACCGCTAGATTGCTCGTACGCTAGAAAGGAAGAGAAGACGTCGACTTGAAAGTAGGGAGCGGGAAGCCACTGGATTACCAACCACTGGATTGATCATACGCAGAAACATAAGATAAGACACTAACACCGCTTGAAATGGAACATGGTAAGTTAGGAAAAGGAAGACATTGTTTAGACTGGAAGCGACCGAAGAAGTCGCTCTTGGCCTCTATTTGCAGCCGACAATCGACGTTTGGCATACCGTAAAGCAGCATGATATGATTCTGTGATGGGGTATGAGGGCGGGATTGGGATAAAGTTAAGCAATAGGTTATGGGCGTCGGACCAGTTGAACATGTTTCTAGTTCCCTTTGGTCGGACCGATAGAATCGGATCGGGATCGCGATCCTAAAGATCCTAAGATTCGGATCGCGATCCCAGCTGTAGATGTGCCGATTTAGATCCTAGGTAAGATCCGGATCGATTTACAATATCTGGATCGTAAGATCGTAAGATCCTATGATCCGGATTGCGATCCTGATAACCATGACTACAGTGGGTCTCAAGGTGGCTAATAGGTATGCCCGCCTACTTAAAACATTAGTCACTCGATTCACAGATCCTGCTTCACGTTTAAGATGAAAGGTGTATTCTTGTAAAAATGATGACCACTTAGCATGTCTCCTATTTAAATTTCTTTGGGATCTCAGATAACTCAATGCTCCGTGATCAGTGTTCAATATGAATTCTTGTTGAATAAGATAATACCTCCAGAATTTGAGAGTTTAAACAATCACATAAAATTCCACATCATAAATAGAGTATTGAGATTGTGCATCGTTCAACTTCCCACAAAAAAATGCAACTGGGTGTCCCTCCTGATTAAGAACAGCTCTTATACCAATATGGGATGCATCACAATCAACTTCAAAGACCTTATCAAAATTGGGCAACGCCAAAACTGGTGTTTGTGTTATCTTGTTTTTTATTATCTTAAAATCTTGTTCAACTTCTGATGCCCGCTGAAATATACCCTTCTTAAGACAATCAGTAATGGGTGCAATCATGGTGTAAAAGTTCCAAATGACTCATCGGTAAAATGATGCTATCCCATGAAACCCTCTCGTCTCACTAATAGTCCCGGGGGTCGGCCAACTTTTGATGACTTCCGCTTTTATCGGATCAACCTCGATACAATATAACCAAAGAATATCAAGTTGTCTGTCATGAATGGGCATTTCTTAAGGTTGATGTATAAGCGGTGATCTCTTAGGGCCTATAATAGTTATTTCATATGAGATAAGTGGGCGTTAGGACTAGTGCTATAAATCAAGATGCCATCGAAATATACAACCACAAATTTTCTAATGAAAAATCGGAGTACTTGATTCATTGTACGCATAAATGTGTTGGGTGCGTTCGATAAACCAAAGGGCATGTCAAGTCACTCATAAAGCCCCTCCCGCGTATTGAAGGTTGTCTTTTGCTTGTTCCCAGGTTGAATTCTAATTTGATGATATCCACTGCTAAGGTCAATCTTGGAAAAGATAGTGGAACCATGCAACATGCCCAACATGTCCAACATATCATCAAGTCTCAATATGGGAAATCGATATTTGATGGTGATCTTATTAATGACAATACTATCAACACATATTCTCCAAGTTTTTTCTTTCTTAGAGTGAGAAGTGCAAGGACCGCACATGAGCTCATATTCTCTCTAATTAATTCCTTCTTTAATAGTTCTGTCACTTGCTTATGCATCTCCTCATACTCAGCTGGGCTCGTGTGATAGTGAGGTATGTGGTAGACTGCTCCGAGTTTTAAATCTATATGGTGTTGTATGTTTCGCATCAACGGTAGTCCATTGGGAAGCTCATCAGGAGTCAAGTCAGAATACGCCCGAAGTATGAGTTGGACCTCCCGTGGAATCTCAATCTCTGTCCCCATCTTTTTCTTTACCAGGATATAAAAAGTCAAATTTCCTAACATCTGTCTCAAGTTTAGTGGCAGAGAGAACTAAAGTGGTGATATCCTTAGTAAGCACTTCTTTCTTCTTTGGTTTAGGAAGGTCCTTCTGAGAATGAAGGATAACTTTCTTGTCATCTTAAAAAAATATGTATGTATTTAACTCTCCATCATGACATGTCTTTCTATCACATTGTCATGGTCGTGCAAGAAGGATATGACAGACCTCTATTGGTATAACATCACACCAAATATCGTATTGATATGATTTCCCTATGGAAAATTTAACTAAACAATGTCGCGAGACAGGGACCTGGTCCCCTTCTTTCAATCATCCTATCTTATAAGAAGTTACAAGATGGTCATTCTTAAATTTCAGCTTTGTCATCATCTCCTGAGACACATAATTTCCAAAACTACCACTATCGATCATGAGGGTGCATAATTCCCCGCCAGGTGTGCACGCGGTGCAAAAAATATCATGCCTTAGTCACCTATCTCCAGTGTCTACCTTAGGTGTGCCTAAGATACGATTGATAACTAAGAAGTTACCACTGTGTCTACCTCAAGCGAATCCTCCTCTGCTACCTTTTCTCAAAGCTCTTTCTCAACTTCTTCTAAATTCTCTACATCATTTTCTTCATGTTCTATCAGATTCGTTCTAGGTGGGTTGTTCCTTCTACAAGTGGTAGGAAGGTCTCCATACTGACCACACTTGTAGTAAGGACCAATTAGTCTTGCTCCAATTTCACCTTCACCCTTATCAATTTGGTTCGCCCCTTGGATGGGAGGATGACTATTAGCTTGTTCAATAGGCTTAGAAGTGTTGCCAAGGTGTCTAGGAGTTTGGGTTCGTTTTATCGTACTCATACCAGACCTAACTGCCCCTGATCTTTGATTGGCTGATCGTTGTAATTGTGTCTCTACTCGTTTTGCCATATGATATGTCTGATCAATCTTTCCAACATTGTGTAGGGCAATTTGGTCCTGGATAGACCATTTTAATCCATTTAAGTACCGATCTATAGTTTTCTCTTTGACTCCTCCAACTCATTCCTAATTTGCAGGGTATAAAACTCATCAGTATACTCATCAACATATCGTATCTCTTATCTCAAAGTATTAAAAATTTGAAATAATGTATTTTATAATCAATGAGTAAAAATTTGTCAAATATATTTGTTTTCATTTGATTCCATTCTACAATCTTTTCTTTTCCTTGTCCTACCTTATTTGTTTGTAAGGATTTCCACCAGGTAAGGACATAACCAGTAAGTTTCAGACTCACAAATTTGACTTTTCTATTATCAAGTATCTCCCTCCATTCAAATGTTCAATTTTCTACCCATTCCGAAAACTCAGCAAGATTCAATTTCCCTCCAAACTCATTAGGATCAAATCGAATCTCTTATTCCCAACACCTTTCATCGCGCTCAACTCTATGGTTTTTATCGATTTGATGGGAGTTTTCGAGAAAAATTTCACCTACAGGTGCTCTATATTCTCTGGACCTATTTATGATAGGTCGGGGAATGTTTAACACGGTGAGTGTAGTAGTGAGGATCTTTATTTGTTGCATACGGCCATCTAAGGTGGTTTGTTGCCTGTCTAGTAATTCTTGTTGGCGAATAAACATGTCATGACACCTCTCTTCCACGGTGGGGGTTGTATTTTGCCCTTGATTTCCCTTGTTAGCCATGAAAACATGTGAAAATGAAATAGAGATGCAATATGGATCATACGACGCACTCTAATGTGAAATGATATTATGAGTTATGCCGAAATGACAATTTAAATTTCTGGACAACAAGTTAATATTGCTGTAATTAAAGAAAAAATACGATATTTTTCAAAAGAAAACTCAAAGTCAGTGCTAACCAAAACCTCTAAGCTAGCCTGGCTTTGATGCCACTTGATGCACTCGTAGTCGCACCTAATGGAATAATGCAATGCAAAAATAATTTTAGAGGCAATTTAAATTATTGAAAGCGAGAATAGATTCAACAAAGCATATTTGGAGCGCAACCTGCAACAAATTAAAATTTTAATTTCATTTTGCGACGCAAAGCCTTCGACGATCGGCAATCCTGCAAAATCACTATAAACCGAAGTAGCAAACTAATTGTGCGAGATAAAGCCTCTTTTGTAGGAAAAGAAAAAAAAACTAAATAAACTTCCCTCAGAAAAAACTAAGTTAATTACTCTAATCTACACAATGACGATCCAAAAGATTTGGATAAATCTCACCGGGCATAAAGCGGTAGGGTAGGATGGGTGGTGGGAGGTCCGATGGAAGACGAAAGACTCCTCATGCAAACGACGTAAAAGGCGACGACGGCTTGCAAGGAGAGTGGCACGATGATGAGGTAGAGCAATGTAGAAATTCGTGGATAGATGGAGGAAGGAGGTTCCAAGATAGTGATAGGGAGGCAGAGAAATATGGGGGTAAAGTAGGGAAGAAGAGGGGGGAGAGACTCACGGGTTGTTGTTGTTATGGATCTAGTCCGTAACATTAGTATAGTCGTCGGAGGATTGTCGGAGGCGGGTATGACAATGACGAAGAATGTGGAGCCGGAATCGTGGCTGCCTAATCGGGGTGTGCTCAAAGAGAGAGCTATTACAGTCTCTTGAAGACAAGGAAATAAAATCACTTCTTTTATGACATTCCATTAGCCCAAGGGGGCCTTTGAATAAGAAATACAATGAACATAAACGTAATTAAGTCCCCAAACACTTGGACTTAATCGACAATAAAACGAGTGAAAGACGACGTAATAAAACCTTAAAGACACAACATAATAACTGGGCATGAAGCCCATAACATCTCTACCGCCGTGCAAAAAGAGTTTGTCCTCAAGCTCAAGGGAGATCAAAGACGGTTCCAACTTCATTCGATTCCCTCATCATCAGAGTCCTCCATGTGTAGATAAAAAAATCTCTTACATCGATGTAATGCGAGTATATTGCTCATCGCATTTATAACATAACTCTTGTGTGCACCGGCCAGACATTTCTGCGCGAGACAATCGACAAATCTGTGGGGTGTATGTACCCTCGGTACGTCTGTCCTGAATCCATGTTCTTGTGGTGATGTAGGCATCCTGATCCAGCTGAAGTCGACATTCACACAATCTGGCTAAACTCATAACAGCCACCAAGTTCTGAGGAGCCTCGAATTCGACGTCCAAGCGCAGTTGATCCCGACCGTAAAGATGGCGACCCACATTTCTGGGGGTATCGTGACGTGAGCCAGAAGAATATGAAATTGTTCAAGGCATCAATCCACCCGCTCTAACGTAATGTCGTAAAATCACCAAGGGTGTTTTTGCAAATTGGGGGGCCAAAGCGCAAGTTGCAGGTCCACTTAAAGTCGCGTCAGATCATCTCCGGATTGTCGGCCTGCAAACAGGTGAACCATAGTTAAGCGATATCAAGCATGTGGAAGGAGGCCAGACTGATCCACTGCCACTGGTGTCTGCTGATGTCTAAAAAATTGTTTGCATCTGGTGAGCCAACCTAAGGTATCGTTCTGCCCATCATAAGTTGGGAATGCCAATTTGGTGTAACAGGGCACGTTGTTGACTTCAGGTGGTACCATGGTCAGAGGATCAGGTCGAAGAAGCAGCGGTGGAGGCGCTTGACTGTTGCAAGCTTGCTCATGTGCGGGAGTGATGGCGACCGTCAGAGTGGATGTGAGATCATCGAGGTGCTTGGAGAGGGCAACAATGGTAGCTTGATGACGCGCCTCAACGACAGTTTGATGTGTCATATGGGCTTACATTATGGTCAGAAGATGGCTTAACTGACCCGACCTATGTTGCACCGACACTTCAAAATGCCCAGCGTGTCAGTTTCGGACTCTCCGACACGCATCAGACTCTCCGACACGCATCAGACTCTCTGAAACTCTCCGACACTTCAGAACACTATAAAGGCCACTATGTGTGATGTTTTTTTTTAAATTTAAGTACTATAGTGAACAATGACTCAATGAAGATTCTTCTAGAATTTCTCCATACATGGATAGTGAAATCATTCAAGAAACCAAAAAAATGTTTTGAAGTACTTTCCTAACATTGAGGATCACACCAAGGTGAATTTAAAGTACGCAAAATTTGTTTATATAAATGGAGAATTTAGATAATTTGATTCAGTTCACAGTCGATTTTCGATGGATCCTAAGTCTTGGTGGGTTATTCATGGTGCAAGTGCACCTATGCTACAAAGTTTAGCCATAAAGCTTCTTGCACAACCATCTTCTTCATCATGTGCCGAGAGGAATTGGAGTACGTACTCCTTCATAATTATAAAAAATAAATATTTAATATAAGTGTCCCAACGTGTCGGAATATGGTATTTTTTGAGAATTGACGAGCCGCGTGTCGTGTCGCATGTCGGTGTAACATAGGACCCGACGAGTCGCCCATGTTGCGCGAGGAGCAAGACATGGAATGAATTACAAGTCCGCTTGATTCTGGCGGAGCGAGCGTACAATACGTACTCGAACATGGTGTGCCGCGTGAACCGCGACGCTTCCCTATATTGACTCCAAATAGAACCCCAATGTTGATAGTCCTTTGAATTAATTAGTCAGAATAGATTAATTTTTAAGTGTATGATCCCCTCCCACCTTAGCATATGACAAACAGATGCCGTGGCATGCACATGCCTCCAAATCGTGGGGCTCGGTGGGAATATGTGGCCTCGATGGGAACAGAACAACAATCGGGTTGGCTCTAGGAAGATAGGTCATGCATCTCGATACAGGATAATGGCGAAGGCGTCGTGCGATGTGCAGGGCGACGAATCGGCGCCGGAGATCGTAGGCGAGGGAGATGACGCTAACGAGCTCGTCGAGGAGGACGATGGTGTTGCTGCTGACTGGGATGAAGTCACTAGAGTCGTTCCTCTGGGTTGACGAGGGCTTCGGTGGTTACGAAACTGGCACGCGTGAAGCAGAAGGTGTGATGGCATCTACTTCTGCAATCGACGAAGGTTTCATTTGCTTCTTTAGGACGAGACTCACTGCCCTAGCCTTCATGCAGCTGGCGGTTGTCGTCCGTGAAAACCAGAGCGGAAAGGGACGAGGCTTTTGGTGGCAGTTGAATGAGGAGAAAGCTCAGATACCAAGTTGTTATGGTCCTATTTCGTAACGTCAGTATAGTCGCTGGAGGATGGTCGGAGGTGGGGATGACAATGACGAAAAATATTATGGAGACGAAACTGCAACTGCCTAGGTGATGTAAATCGAGAGAGTAAATTCGAGTTTCGCACGTGTAATCATGTTCGACGTTTGAAATCATCAAGCGTTAGTCGAGTGAGATTCTCGTGTGTTTACGGTTCGAATCAAGGCGATATTTATGTTTTCCCACAAGCTTAATCGCATTAAATAATTTATGAATATTCACAACAATTAGGAGTAACAAGAACGTTCAAGGCATGCTCTTTGATAATTAGTTGAATCGCATAAGATTAAGCCAATTAAATGGGGCAAGAGGAGGGTGGAGTTTACCCAAGGTATACGCAAAGCTACCACAAGGAGCAAGTCACTTCAAGTTTAGTTGCTCGATGAGGTTGAGATGGCTGTTAGCAGGGTTGATTGTCGGAGTAGAGGTTATGGTCGACGACAATCTGATGTAGCAAGCAGAGTAAGCAGGTTGTCAGAAGGGAAGGCTAAGGTCGACGACGACCTGAGGGAAGTAGTCGTTCTCAGTGTGGCTAGTAGACAAAGGAGGAGAAAGGTCGCGCGGCTCTGACGGCGGGCAGACAAACGACGGAAGGGACGCCGATTCCGGAGGCTCTGTCGGGCTCGTGATGGGAGGACGGGCGGGATGCACGCGGATCGACGATCATAGGAAGTCGGATTAGGGTACGATTCTCTGGCTCTACCAATTAACAGAGGGAACGAACGAATGTTTGTTTCCTCTATATTTTTCGGTCTAAACTTTCTTTCGATTTGGGTCCTTTTATGAGAAGTCCAAAAGTGGACCAAATAATTTTTTCCCTAAACTTTCGGTCATATATTTCCTAGTATATTCCTCCATGATTTATATTGATTGAGAATAAATTTTAAAATAGTCTAAATGAATTATTTCTGACTTAGTCGTACACATCCTTAATTATTTAGAGTTTGTCTTTTCCGTCCTAGCTATTCAAAATTGTCGGACCATTTATTCATTCTCTCACCAGGTGGTCAAACCTGTGAGCCGGAAACTCAAAATGAGGATTGATGCTCGAAAAAAATACATGATATAAAAAAAAAAGATAATCACGCGTCCTTGGATGCCACGAGGGGTGCATCAATTCCCTCGGGGTCTCGACCTTGGTGAAAACTCGCAAGGACTGATAACAGAGAGATCTGGGCGTCGTCTCTGGAACTCTGCGGTGCTAATCCAAGAACTATTAATAATTTCTCATCCCGACCAAGAAACAAAATAGTGTTGGTACGTCCCCTGGAGAGTGTGAAACCCTTGTACATCGAGAACCTGAGTTACCTCCTCAGTGGTAGGCGTCGACACTGGTGCTATGTGGGGTGGTATGTCAGAGGCTGTAGTAGGTGGATTGGGGCTATAACTAGGTATTTCTCCATATATTGGCGTCAGACCAGTCACGTTAAATATCAATGAAGTACGGAATTCAACGGGCAAATCTAGTAGATAAACATTCTCACCTATGCGCTTCCAAACTTGAAATGGAACTAACTTCCTTTGTTGTAGTTTATGATATGTCCCCAGAGTAAATCTCTGCTTCCTGAAATTAACAAACACTCAATCTCCTTTTGAAAAGTATAACTCTCAGTGATGACGATCGGTCATGGATGCAGAAACGATGCAAGGGCTCATGCTCTGCCTATGGAGTTCCTCATGCTCTTTCAGACTCATACGATAGTGGGGTAGATGAGGTAAGCTAACTCCTGTCATTAGGTCAATATAGTGCTAGATATCTCTCATTGGAGGGAGCTGATCTGGCAACTCCTTTGGCATAATCTCAGAGAACTCGTCAATAAGAAGTCGTACTACACTAGGGGCGTCCATCGTGGTGGGGGTAGAATAAATACCTGAGAGCATATAAACTAAGTCAATATCCTTCATATCCTCCTGAAATTGCGGTCCTGTTAGTAACATAATGGCGGTGGTGAAGGATATGGCAGAAACAGTACTAGTGGGGTGTGAAGACTTCTCGGGGGCTCTAAGAACGTGACTATTCTTCTGGGGGAGAAGAACAATCTTGCGTCCATTGCCCTCGAAGGAGTGAGAGTTCTTACACCGTTGTGCAGGACGTGTCTATCGTACTACCAAGGTCACTCTAGTAGAATGTGACAAACCTCGATATCGACGACATGACACCAAATCGCATCTTGATATGTGCTACTTATGGAAAACTCTACGAGACACTGGTGCATGATAGATATCGTGGTATTGCTAGTGACTCATGATAGACTGTAAGGTTTTTCTAGGGGTTGTGTTTTCAGTTTTAATTTCTCGACCATGCGTTGATAAACAAAGTTCTCCATACTACCGTTGTCAATGATGATAGAACAAAACTTTCCCTGGATGCGGGCGGTCGTGCGAAAAATATTGTTCCTCAATCAATCATCATTAGTGGAGACCTATGGGTCAGTAAACTGTGTTGGAGAACACAAACTAACTGGTCAAGATTTTCTCCTTCAACCCTTAGCTCGCTTTCTTACTCGGGCTCAGAAATAGAGTCAGACTGGGAGTCACTAACGAAGACTCTATACTCCGGTTCTTACCCATTTTCAGAATCAATGATGGCGACGAGGTGACGTCGCGGGCGCTTGAAAGATTTGTGACCCAATTTCATACACTTAAAGCATCAAAATACACTAGGTTGAGGTCTAGTCCTTATAATCTCCTTACCACCAGAGGGAGCGACAGGAAGTGCCAGTATACCCGAGGGAATGGTCGGACGAGAGAGTCTGAAGGTCCTAACCTCAGGGGTAGATGTGTGAGTGGGTGGGGTTCTATCAGGAGACCTCATCCTGAACGTTCTTTTCTGCAGGGCCTTTAAGCTACGTGCTTGACTCAAGAACTCTCCTAAGTCCATGTAGTCATGAAGCTCCAATGATCTTTAATAGAGTATCGTAAGCCGTTCAGATAATGGGATACAATCATGTCATCATCCTCTCGAAGGTCGAGGCGAGACTAGAGTACGAGAATCTCATTTGTGTGTTTGTCCACGGATAATTTATCTTGTTGCAGGTTGTGAAACCTATGATATCGGGTTTGTAAATAAACTGGTGAAGCATATCTCTTACGCAACTGTGTTTTAAATTTTGCCCATGTGATGATTGGGTCCATGCCTAAATTAAACCTAGAACCCTCTAAATATCTCCTCCAAACTAGAGCGGATCCCTTCAACCTAAGGGTACTATACTCGACTTGTCTAATTTGGGGCAATTGCTTACAGACCATGAAATGGTTCATCCTATCACACCAATCTAAGCAACCTTCGGGTTCTAATCGTCCTTCGAAATCACCCACATCTAATTTGACTCCTAAATCCCCACGGAGTTGATCTCTTACATTATGGGTTCTTTGTTCAAAATGTTATGGATTACGGTTGTCTAGATCTGGTTGCCTAGGGTTATAGTGATACTTGATTTGGTGATGCAGGTTTTGCCCTAAATGTAGGTTGGCCTTGATCACAATAACAATCGTGCATAATCCGTTTATTACTTGTCTTACATCTCTCATATTCGTATTAACACTCGTAGTTAACGCTTCGATTGTTTTAGTCAAATTCTTCATTTGTGCACTTAGATCGTCAACACTATCTTCTAAATGTCCCACTCGATCTTCCATTCTAAAATAGTTTTCTTTGTAAAATAACTTTAATTTTTATTTTATTTATGAGAGAGAAACTATTGGAAATATCTTGTTTTTTAAATCTTGATTCAAAATAAAATTGTTTTTTAAACTCAAAAGAGCAAATAAAAAAACTTTTCTTTATTTATTTTAAGAGGGAAAATACTTAATTTAAACTTAGTTGAAATAATTCTAAATTTTTGTGTTTACCCTGAAAACCGCTTCTCGGGTTGGATCATTCTCGGACCGGGCGAACTGCTGGGTCAGGCCGCTGGGTTCCAGGATCAGTGGCTCTCAGCTCAAGGTAAACCAGGCCGGGTGGTCTGATGTCATTTTCGGACCGCCCCCAAGAGTGAAGGTCGTCAAGGGCCAAAGTAAGAAGGCTATCCGCGGTCTCAGGAAGGAGACCGCGCGGGTTGTGCCATAGAGATTCAAGATTCAAACCCGGAAGAACAAGCTGCAGTTTCAGATCAGAGACTACCTGGGTTACCTTATGAAGATCAGCCAAGCCATGTCCAGAAGACAGACCGCGGTCTCAAGCCAGAGACCGCTCGGTCTGAATCATTGACTTGGTCCCGGTATCTTCAGCCTCAGGTCAGACAGGTCGGAAAAGCAAGCCGCCAAGCCGCGCGACTTCTTTCTTTTTTCTTCTTTGTGCATCCCGTCACCGCCTGCCCGTTTCTCCTGTACCCGGGCAGGTGGTTATTCTATCCCTGCCCATTCGGGCAGGCCCCCAAGCCTATAAATAGGGGGCGGCACTGTTCACAAGGCACGCACTCTCGAATCCAGGAGCTCGCTTGTTTGGGCTGCGGTCTCGAGTTTCACGTCTTGCGGACTGTCTGACCGGCCGGCTTCTCTTTTCCTGCACTTGCAGCCCGCTGTAACCACTTCTTTCTAATCAAAGGAAAGCCCGTCGCAGGAGTGGCATTTGCCGCGGCGGGCGAAGTCTGGCCTTGACCGCTGCCAGCGGTCTCATTCTTCTACACAAAAAGTAACCGGCAACCCGCAGCCTCCGGTTTCCCTCGGAGATGCGATCTCGGACTCAACAGAAACACGCGACCTTCAGATCGCGGATTGTCGGTGAAATCCTTTTCGCCACGATGTCAGACCGTCAGTTCCCCCTTGGAGACCGCTCCGATCATAGCGAGGACTCTTTATGGGAAGCCCTGGAGCAATCAAGGAGAGAAGCCGAGCGGGCTCAGAGGGCCACTGATCAGCGACTTGAAGCGATCAGTCAGACTCTAGCAATGCTAACCGAGCGACTAGTTCCGCAACAAGCCGCGGCTAATCAGGCGGTGACCCCAGTCCTTCCTCCACCTCCTCCTTACTCGTTACCGCAAGCCGCTAATTTCCAGCTCCATCAAGAAGACCCTGCGGCTAGGAAAAATTTCTATCAGGAAGCCGCGCACAACATGCCAGCTCGGGTCCTCGACTTCCAGGGGGCGACTTCTCACGCTGCCCACCTCTCCTACCCGCAGGAGGGCGCGACCCGTCTCTCCTACCCGCCTGAAGTTCCTATTCATCACTCCTACCCGCCAGAAGCTGCCGCCCGGTCTTCTTATCAGGCGGCTTGTCCGCAAATAGCCGCAGCTCCGGCAGCTTATTACTCTGCTCCTCTATATGAAGACATGGAAGAAACTTCTCCCTTTGTGGACGAAGTCAGAGGGGAGCCTGCCCCTAATAATTTCAGGGAACCTCGCCTGCCAGCTTTCAATGGGGAGACTGATCCCACGGTTCATTTACAAGCTTTCGAGTCAGCCATTGCTCTCAGGACCTTAACTGATGCAACTAAGTGCAAGCTTTTTGTAACCTCCTTTGAAGGACAAGCGAGGGAATGGTTTTACGGTTTGCACCCCAGGTCGATCCGTTGTTTCGCGGAGCTGCGAAGAGAATTCCTGCTGAGATTCTCCACCTCAAGGAAGAGAAAGAGCGGCCCGGCGGCCCTTTTCGATATAAAACAACGGGAAGGCGAGACATGGGCTCGTTTTGTGGATCGATTCCAGAAAGAGATCATGGAAGTCCAAAATGTGGACCCGGAGCTGTATAGGGTTGCCCTCATCCATGGCCTAAGAGAGGGCCCCCTAAAGTTCGAAGCAAATATAAGGGAGCCTAAGACTTATCAGGAAATGATAAGTTTGGCAAATATGTTTATCAGAGGAGAGAAGAGCAATCTAGACTACGTCGCGAAGCTGGTAAGCGACAAGGAGCCATCGAATCTATCCTTCCGTCATCCACCATCGAATCAGTCCCACTTCGAACCCCGTTCCCAAAGGGGGAGGAACTACAAAAATAAGCAACCATTTATGGGCCATCAGCGGTTTCAAGATCAGAAACCACCGTTGGCCGTTGCTCCCGCTCCATCCGCTCCCCCTCCGCAAATCATGCCGGTATATTTACAACAGTATGCCGCGCAGCCACCTCCAGTCATTCCATCAACTCAATGCGATGATTCGCAAGAGTCATTCACTCCCCTAAACGTCACCATGGACGAAGTAGTCCAGATTCTGCAAAAGAGGCCAGATTTCAAAAGGCCTGCTCCTCTGAAGTCGGATATTCGCAATCGAAATTCGAATCTTTATTGTGAGTATCATAAAGAGGGGGGACATCTAACTGAAGACTGTCGAGCTCTTCGTCTGCTTATAGAAAGACTCCTGGGAGAAGGAAAGCTCCGGGGTCTAGTTCGGAAAGATAAAATTGCTGAGCCAACTACCGAGAAGAAAAAGGAGAAGGAAACAGTAGAAGTGACCTGGGAATGCGCCGACGTCGAGGACGCCGGCTACTATGGTGACATCCATCCTTCTACCAAATGCGTCGAAGTCAATGATGTGGGCCCCTTAGGGGACATCTATTGTGTCCATGGGGGAGCTGGAGCGGAATCATCTCGCAAATCCAGCATTGCAAGGGTTCTAAAGCAGGAAGTGGCAGCCACTACAAGTTCTCCTCCCGAAAGCACTATTGTCACGTTTGGTCAGGATGACCTTCCCCCCAATGCTAATCCTTTCGATGATGCGGTGGTTATCAAGGCCATCATCGAAAACTATACAGTCCACAAGATTCTGATTGATACCGGCAGCTCTGTCAATCTCCTTTTTCGTCCGACTTTCGAGGCCCTGAAGACTGGAAAGCATCTGCTCTCCACCGAGGGACCCCTCTACGGTTTTTCTGGGGAGAAGAAGGAAATAGAGGGTTCAGTGAAGCTCCTGGTCTCTCTTGGAGGAATAATAAAGTTGATCAATTTCGTGGTAGTAGATGCCCCGAGCAACTACTGTGCTATCTTCGGGAGGCCGATTCTCAATGCGTATAGGGCGGTAGTGTCCACCTTTCACCTTGCCCTCAAGTTCGCTGCTGAAGGAAAGCAGTATCGGGTTAGAAGCAACACAAAAGTAGCTCGGGAGTGCTACGTCCGAACTGTCAACATGATCACTGACGTTCCGCTTCCCAAGGTCATGGATGAGGTTCTGGAGGTTGCTGAGTCTCCAGAGGCCGTCGAGGAAGGAAAAGATCGAGAAGGGGCTCACTTGGAACCTGCCCAAGCGACCCAAGAAGTTCCTATCGCTGAGGGGGCAGAAAAGAAGCTGGTCATCAACGCTGAGTTGTCAGAAGAGGAGAAAGTGGAGCTAATCTCCTGTCTGTTGGGGAATCTGGATATCTTCGCTTGGTCAGCGGAGGATATGCCAGGAGTGGATCCAGACGTGGCTTGTCATCATCTAAACGTATCTCCTGAGTTCAAGCCCGTCCAGCAAAAGAAGAGAGAAGTGGCGACCAAGTTGGTGTTGCCCATCAGAGAGGAGGTTTCCAAACTCCTAAAAGCGGGTTTCATTTCTGAGATTCAATATCCCACGTGGATGTCGAATGTTGTAATGGTTAAGAAATCTTGTGGGAAGTGGCGCATGTGCGTGGACTTCACCAAACTTAATAAAGCGTGCCCTAAAGATTGTTACCCTTTGCCTCGGATAGATGTCTTAGTTGATTCCGCGGTTGGGTATGGTTTTATGAGTTTCCTCGATGCCTTCTCCGGGTACCATCAAATTAAAATGCACAAACCTGACATCCCGCATACCTCATTTATCACAAACGATGGGTGTTACTGCTATCTCGTAATGCCCTTCGGTCTTAAAAACGCGGATGCAACATACTAAAGAATGATGGATACCGTCTTCAAACATCAAAAGGGCAGGAATCTCGAAGTTTACGTCGATGATCTTCTTCTCAAAAGTAAAACATTCTCATTGCACTTGAAAGACCTCGTAGAGACGTTCGCTACTCTACGGAGGTTCAAGTTAAAATTAAACCCATTGAAATGTGTGTTCGGGGCAAGCAAAGGAAAATTTCTTGGGCATCTCTTAACTCCTGATGGCCTTGCACCAAATCCAGATAAGGTGAAGGCCATCCTTGATATGACCCCTCCTCGAAATACTAAAGAAGTTCAGCAACTTGGGGGGAGATTGGCAGGATTGAGCAGGTTTATCTCCAGATCTGGAGATAGAAGTGCCCCATTCTTTAAAACATTGCGAGGGGGATCAAAGTTCGAATGGAGCGAGGAGTGTAACAAGGCTTTCGAGCAGTTGAAGGGACAGTTAACTTCGACTCCACTACTCCAAAGTCCCCGTGAGGGAGAAAAGCTATTCTTATATCTGGGAGTCGGACCAGAAGCGGTAAGTTCCGTCCTCGTTCGGGAAGAAAAGAGGAGGCAGTTTCCAATATACTATGTCAGCCACGTCCTTAAGGATGCGGAAACCAGATATTCGATCCTGGAGAAACTGGCCTTGGCTTTGGTTATGTCTGCACGAAGGCTTCGCCCTTATTTTCAGGCTCATTCCGTCCAAGTTATTACAGATCATCCTTTAAAAAATATTCTTGAAAAGCCAGATCATTCAGGGAGGTTGGCAAAATGGGCTATTGAACTAAGTGAATTTGAGATATCGTACATCCCCCGAACAGCAATCAAAGCGCAAATCTTGGCAGACTTCCTGGTAGATACAACAGAGCTTAGTCCTGAACAGGTGGTACGATCTCCTCTGGCTTGGATCATTTATGTGGATGGGGCTTCTGGCAAAAACTCCGTGGGAGCCGGAGTAGTGTTGATCAGCCCAAATGGCATTAGGCTGGAGCAAGCTATCAAGTTCTTCTTTCCAGTTACAAATAACCAGGCAGAATACGAAGCACTTCTGGCTGGGCTAAGGCTTGCGAAGGAGTTGGGCATAGAATATGTACATGTTAGAACCGATTCACTGGTGATGTCCTCCCAGGTCTTGGGAAATTATGAGACAAGGGAGCCAATTCTGCGAAAATATCTGCTATTAGCCAAAAAGGAAATCGGAAGATTCAAGTCATTTATTATCGAGCACATCCCAAGAACGCAAAATGAGGAGGCAGATGAATTGTCAAAGTTCGGTCTTCCATCAGGGGGAGTGACCTTTGAACTCTTTCATCCGGCAATAGATGAGGCAGAACTCATGCAAATTGATCATAATCCTTCATGGAAGGATCCTTACGAGTTATTCCTATCAAAGGGGGAGTTCCACCATTCCATCAAAGATCAGAGAAGATTCAAAAGGAAGGCGGCATATTATTATCTAATAGCAGGAGTACTCTACAGAAAAACTTTGATTTCCCCCTCAGCACGATGTGTTTCAGAAGAAGAGATCCCTATCGTACTTCAGGAAGTTCATTCTGGGGAGTGTGGTAGCCATTCAGGGGCAAAAACCTTAGAAAAGAGGATCCTGCGGCAAGGATATTTTTGGCCGACTATGAGAAAGGATGCTGAAGCATTTGCCAAGCGGTGTGCGCAGTGCCAAAAGTTCGCTCCTCTTCAGCATCTGCCCGCTCAGTTGCTTAGGTCAATAACTGCACCCTGGCCCTTCGCAGTTTGGGGGATGGATCTCATCGGACCCTTTCCAATGGCTAGCGGTCAGCGCCGCTTTATCATAGTGATGATTGACTACTTCAGCAAGTGGATCGAGGCTAAGGCACTGGCAAGAACTACTACCCAAATCATCAGAAACTTCATCTGGGGAGAAATAGTCTGCCGACACGGAATTCCGCTGGCAATTGTCACTGATAATGGTCCACAATTCAATAATCCCGAGATGATAAAATTTTGCGATCAGGTTGGAATTGACCTGCGGTTTTCCTCAGTGCATCATCCAAGGACCAATGGTCAGGTAGAAGCAGCCAACAAGCGAATCCAGCAGCTCCTGATGAAAAGAGTTTGGAATCAGAAAGGAAACTGGGCGGATCAACTTCCCTCCATCCTTTGGACTCTTCGTACTACTCCATCTTCAGCTACAGGGGAGACACCATTCAAACTGTCTCATGGCTCGGAGGCTGTTGTTCCTGTGGAGTTTGAGGTGGTCACTCCAAGAGTTGTGTACGGAAAAGAAGGAGGAGAAGCGTGGGTAGAATACAATGACGAGACTGTCAAGTACAGTTTAGATCTAATCGAAGAACTTCAGGATGAGGCAACAATAAGGCAAGAAGAAGTTAAAAGGAGGATGGCAAAGTACTTTGACAAAAATGTTAGGGTAAAGCATTTTGTTGTCGGCGACGTCGTATTAAAAAAGGTTGATGCAGCAGCCCGAACAGGTAATGTCGGGAAGCTAAATCCTAATTGGGCTGGACCTTTCATCGTCAAGGAGGCATTAAAAAGTGGGGTTTATCGCCTCCAAACAAGTGAAGGAGAAGACATCCCGCGCACCTGGAGTGGCGACGATCTCAAACGGTTCTATCCTTAAAATGTCTTCTTTACTTTCTTGCAATTTTTGAGATATTTTAATAAGAAGCACCATTCTGACACTTCTCCATGTCTGATGTTTCCTTTCTGCATTTTCTCATATATCAAACTCACTGAACCACGGAGACATCGCCAAGTTCTGCTCGAACCCCCTCGGATTGTAGTCATTAGCGTAAAACCATGAAGATCATGTGTAGCGGGGAGTTTTCGCACACGTGTAGTGGTAGCTTGCCAATTCCCGTGCGGTGGTCTTCAGAACCTTGGATCCCGGCTGATATCCGACACACCCCTGCATCAAGGGAGGTCTAGGTGAATGTTGGCTCTATCATGCCCCGAGGGGGATATAATTACAGCTTTGATGATCCTTCTGAGGAAAGCAATGTCGGTATAGCCCCCGCGGCATAACCGCACCTGCCCAACTGATCATCTTAGTCTGTGACTATCGAATACTTCAAGGTACTCTCGAGCGATGCCTAAGCGGGACCCACAACTGAGTTGATCTCTCTGAGGAAAGCAATGTTCGCCGCCTAGGCCCACCTGCCCAATTGATCAACTCGGCTTGTAGCCCTAGGCAAGAGAGCAGTCGAGTCGCTTACAGCCCTTATGACCACTTGAGGAAAGCAATGTTCGCCGCCTAGGCCCACCTGCCCACTTGGTCATCTGGGTCTGTACTTGTTTCTCTTTATTTCTACAACTCTTATGACCACTTGAGGAAAGCAATGTTCGCCGCCTAGGCCCACCTGCCCACTTGGTCATCTGGGTCTGTACTTGTTTCTCTTTATTTCTACAGCTCTTATGACCACTTGAGGAAAGCAATGTTCGCCGCCTAGGCCCACCTGCCCACTTGGTCATCTGGGTCTGTACTTGTTTCTCTTTATTTCTACAGCTCTTATGACCACTTGAGGAAAGCAATGTTCGCCGCCAAGGCCCACCTGCCCACTTGGTCATCTGAGCCTGTAGATTATCCTTTTTCCCTACAGGAAGGTATTCACCTCTTGTGGTTTTTTGTACAAAACCATTCGGGGAAGATATTATTAAAACAGGTACAGGTGTTCTTCTACCCTAATAAAGGGTTGTGATACTAAGATCGGGCGGTCTGAACTTTTAAACCGAACGGTCTGATTGTGTATAAGTTGGGGTATTTCTGGATAATTACATGGTTGCCCTGGTTGTATTCTAACCGGGCGGTCCTGCCAATCTTTTATAGGTTGTATATTTTTGGACAATTATATGACTGCCCGGATTATATTCTAACCGGGCGGGTTTATCCATCCATTATAAATTGGATATTTATGGAGCTAATTATATGATTGGCCGGATTGTGTTCTGACCGGTCGGGTTTATCTATCCCTCCATTATGTTGAATTGGATATTTCTGGATCTGAATATATTGCTCGGGTTGCATTCTAACCGGGCGGGCATTACCTATCTTTTACAATTAATTAAGTTGGATATCTCAAGATCTAAATATCTGATCGCCCGGATTATGCTCTAATCGATCGAGTTTGAGCTATTTCTTAAGCAAAAGTTATCTCTAAGATGCAGTGTATTACTTGCCAGGATAGAATTCAAACCGCGCAAAGTTATGATTCGTTATTTACATCGGCAAGGATAAAATATCTCTGAATGATAAGAAGCCGCCCGGTCTAAATTACAGTCGCATGAGTCTATATGCTATGGTTCATATTATCAGAAATCAGACGTCCTGAGACCTAAATGAGTAATCGCACGGTTCGAATATAGATCGTCCAAGATCATCAAATCATCACTTATGCTCAGATCAGGATAACCGCACGGCTAGATCATAAAAGGCAAAAGGTAAAAAGAAAGAAAAGAAACAAGACATCAGTCACAAGTAAGTAATACTAGAAGGTCAATCAAACAGGTAAAATTTCTATTCATTTCTTCAAATGTTTTGACAAAAATTTAACCGCCCGGCTAACAAAAAAAAAGACCGGCGATTGTACAAAAATAAAGTTAAAAACAAAGGCATTATTCTGCCGACTTCTTCTTCTTCTTCTTGACAGGAGAAATCGAGTCCACATCAACGTCGGGCGAATAACCTTCACTTGACGTGGAAGAATAATCCGATGAATCACTACCACTGGACCGCCCGGTCTTACTAGCAGAGCCAGTTGTTCCAGAGGACAAGCTGTCCTCCTCCTCATCATCATCAGCATCATCATCCGCGTCGACCTCCTCAGCGGCTCCACCACTTCTATCACCTCCTTGATGGAGTACGATCTCCCTGCCCGCATCGGCTTCAGCCTCCTCGCCTACCTTGGCTTTTCCCTTCTGCCTTCGGCTGATCTCATCAAGTTGAACCTTCAGGGCAGGGAAGAGGTCGGAGAAGGTAGTACCCCCGAATCCTTCGCACAGACCGCCCCGGTCTTCCATAAGACCCAAAGCTTTGTTGATCCCTTGGGCCACGTGAGGCAACACCTCGTCTTGGAAGGCCGGGTTGGTCATCTCATATTGTTTCTGCAAAAAAGAAAAGAAAAGTAATAAATTAGGTCGCTCGGTCTGAATAAAAGAAGCCGCGTCATCATTTGTCAAACTCACCGCCACGACTTCTTGAAGCCGCGCATTCTCTTCTTGAAGCCGCGCATTCTCCGCGACCTGCTCCTCGTACTTCTTCTCCAGAAATTTCTGGACAGAAACCAGACGCCTAAATGACAAGGCCATGAAGTGATTGGCCGCGAACCCCCATGCGCCGGCTTGCGCCGCTAGCCGGGGAAGCTCTTCTTCCGGAGTCTTCTTCAGCTTCTTCAAAGTCTTTCGGCCATACATAGCGGACCCGGCGGCTAGCGCATGGCGGTTAATTTTGTCACTTCCCCATGGGGGAAGTGCAGTGGATACCCGCATGCGGCTCCCATCCCTATGCCAGAGGACAGTCGGGTTGCCCTGCAGGTCGGGCGGGTTTCCGCAGGAACGAAGAAGCTCATATTCATCAGGAGACACCGGGCCCTCTTCCTCTGATGATGGCGACCTGTTTCGCCGCTGCCTTTTCTCCCTCTGGGTCAGAACCGGGCCGGCCGGAGTGACCGGCTTGTTCGCAGGGACGATGTGGGCAGCTGCAAGGTAAAATAAGAAGTTTAAACAAAGCAGTCCGCGCGGTCATATGCAAGCGGTCTAGAAGAACTTACTGTGCTCGGGAAGGACATCCTCTAGCTCTGAGAACAGCGGGATGTAATGATTGATGTCCAACCGCTCGTTCTCAAGAAACGTGAAGGTGTCCATCTCGATCTTTCCAACCTGGGGGATCTGGAAGGCCTCTTCCCCCCGAACTTGCGGGTTGGTTTGCAACAGCCCGAAGTTGCCTTCGAGCATTACGAACCGCTCCGACCAGTCTGAGACCTTGTTCGCCAGGTTGACGATTTTCAGTCCGTGGCATCCAAAGTAGAGGTGCCCCCTGAAAGTTGAAGTCCCCACGTCGGAGACAGCCCGCACCGAGAAGAACTTCCTGAATAGGTCAAGAGAAAAACTGGTTCGCTCGAACCGAAGGTAGGATATGAAACTGTATATGGAGGCGATGGAGTTCGGTGGAAGTTGGCCGGGTACAACCCCATAATGGTCGAAAATGGCTATGACTTCAAGTGGCAGCGGAAATTTGAAGCCATATTCGAAGTGGTCGACCGGGACGGCTATTTGGTGCGGATTGGAAGAGTTAATCCGCTCGTCGCGCAAAGGAAGCCGCGCGAGCAGGTTACTCCCTGCCATGTGTTTTGCGATGAATTCATCCAGTTCGCTCTGGGTGAGTCGGCACTCTGGGTGGTCCGCCGAATGAAAGGCTAAAGCCGCATCAGCTCGGACGGCTTTAACCTTAACAGGCCGCTGCGACTTGTTCTTAGATCGCGCCATCTGGAAATCGTAAAAATGACTTCGAAGAGTCCCTACTTATAGATTTTTACGATCTGCGAATAGTAAAACTATGCCACGACTATACATGGTTAATAGCCTGCATGGTTAGATTCACCAGAAAAACAAAAGAAGCAAATGAAACAGGAGCAAGCTTACATCACAGATCGTGCGACCTGAAATCAGTTCAGAGAAAACACAGAAGAAACAGAACACGAACACAACGACCAAACAAGAACCCGCACGGGTTATTCAAATAAAAGACATAAAGTAAAAAGAAGCATTGTTTAAACAAAGGCCGAATCAACAAGCCGCATTCATAATACAAATTGTTCTCAAAAGCCGGTCACGGCTGACGGTGTTCAGGGGAGACATCTTCTCTGTGAAGTCGCGCGACCTGGTCGCTGGTGGTGTTCAGAAGGGAATAAATCTGGCTGGTATGATAATGGAGATGGTTGATTGTGCTATGAAGCCGTCCGACATCCCTTTCAACCCGCGTAGCGGCAATCATGCGGGGGGTTGCGGTGGCCTCATCAATCATAGGATCAGCCGCCCGAACCGGGGGAGGATTTGAGCCCGCCCCAACAGTCGGGCGGCTAACAACCTGCATTCCATCATTCATACTTCGCCGGCCCGCAGCGACTTCCCTGGTTAACCGCAGGAATTTATCCTGGTAGTATTTCGAGTCATCCTCGAACTTAGCCGATGTTTTCTTCTCCTTCTCGAGCTGAGCGGTCAGAGTGGCGACTTGCGCCACCTTGGCTCTCTTCTCGGCCTCCACCGTAGCTCGCGCGGCCTCAAGCTGAGTCTCCAGGCCGTTCTCCCTTTCTGTCCTGGATTTTCTGTCAATCTCCACCTGCGCTTTCAGCGCCTCTTCAGCCTTCTTCCTCGCCATTCGCTCGGCCTCCAGAGCAATCCGAGTGCCGGCCTCCCGGTCTTCCACCTCCTTCAAGCGGGCCCTCGGGTTTACCAGATCCTCCTCGAGATGCTCGAACAGCTGCGGCCCTTCTTGCGAAGTCGTCGCGCAGGTTGATATCGGGGGGACTAATGGAGGCAGGCTGGCCTCAAGGTCGCCCGGCTTCACAATCTGCTCCTCGCTATCTGCAAGAGGCCGCTCGGGTTATAAGAAGCAAGAGCATACAATGCCATATACATACAAAATGGACATAAATATAAGATCAATGCCTGGGCGCACAGGCCGCTTAGACCGTTCCGGGTCCATCCTCCGACGTTGCTCACGCCAGAGTCTCTCCGTTTTCTGCCCAGCGGAAGGGGACCAGGCCGCTAAGGGAAAGAAGCTCGGCGGCGGGTTCAGTAATTTATTACGACGAGGCCGCGGGATGAAGAAGCGGACAGCTTTATAATCCATGGGGCGCTTACCTGGCGCAAAAGGATCAGGCCGCAGCGGCTTGTCTGAAACCCGCTCCGCCCTTTCCTTCTTCACCATCATTATCTCCTCCCCGGTCATCACCGAGGAGACCTCCGCCTGCACTTTCAACACTTCTCCGAGTTCCCTCGCTCTTTCTTCGACCTCCAGGGCGGTCCGGGCAGCAGCTTCTCGCTCTTCGGCCTCCGTCTGAGCGGTCTCCTCAGGATGGGCTGTGTTATCTGTAATGGGAGCAGTTCGCTTTGAAGACATCGGGCTGTCAAGAAGTTTATCCCGCCCCATCAGCTCATCCATATCCTGAAAGATCCCATTAAGTGATAAGCTACTCGCCGAGTCCGGGGGCAGGTCGCCCGGTTTCGCATCAGGGGTAGCAGGCGAGTCATTTACCTTAGCGGATGGAGGAGTCGCTAGGCCAAGCTCCTCTTTTAGTCGCGGATTGGTCTGGAGGAGGGACTCGGCTGGTTTCTTAAAAGCCGCCCTTTCCTTGGAGGCTAGTCTCTTGACCTTCTTGGTTATTCGCTCGGTCACTGACCCGGTCTTCTTCCTTTTCTTCTCTTTCTTACCCGAAGCTGGGCTAACTTCTTTGGAGGGACTGGGGTAGTCGTCCACGGATAAAGGGGCACTCAGTTCGCCCGACCTTGGAGAGTTAACCGCCTCCTCCCCCAAATCTCTAACTAGCAAGTGAGGATTCCCGGATGGGGTGATTTCCATGTCAAACGAGTCGGCCTCGCCGACCTTCTTCGAAGGGCTACTAGAGTCAACTTTTCCAGAAGGGGCGGCCTCCCCTTTGTTCAGCGGGCTAGCAGCCGGTTGGCCAAGATCTCTGGGAGGAATCAACGAGTCGCTGGGGGGAGGCCCCGAACTGTCCGCTGCGGGCTCCGCAGGAGTCTTGGGAGTTGTTGAGTCTACTACGGACTTGGAATTATCCGCCGCGGCTTTCTCAACCCGCTTCCTCTTTTTCCGGTCTTTCCGGTCCTGCTGTTCTTTCTCCTTTTTCGACCTTTCCGTCGATTCGCGCCTTTTACCTTCCACCTTCTTCTGATCTCCGGCGGGATCCACGCGGTCTAACACGGTGTCTAGGAAGTCCATTATTGAAGAGTTACCGGTCTTAAAAATTTCAACCGCAGCTGGCGAGCAATATCCCGTGATTTCAGAAAAAACTCTGCAGAATGAATTCTCTGGCTCTCTTATAGAATTCAGGGCAAGTCGGAGCGGTCTCCCGGCTAAAGTTTATATTTTCGAAATCCTCTTGAGATTTGAAAATATGCGGGGATTATGTTTACCCGGAAAACCGCTTCTCGGGTTGGATCATTCTCGGACCGGGCGAACTGCTGGGTCAGGCCGCTGGGTTCCAGGATCAGTGGCTCTCAGCTCAAGGTAAACCAGGCCGGGTGGTCTGATGTCATTTTCGGACCGCCCCCAAGAGTGAAGGTCGTCAAGGGCCAAAGTAAGAAGGCTATCCGTGGTCTCAGGAAGGAGACCGCGCGGGTTGTGCCATAGAGATTCAAGATTCAAACCCGGAAGAACAAGCCGCAGTTTCAGATCAGAGACTACCTGGGTTACCTTATGAAGATCAGCCAAGCCATGTCCAGAAGACAGACCGCGGTCTCAAGCCAGAGACCGCTCGGTCTGAATCATTGACTTGGTCCCGGTATCTTCAGCCTCAGGTCAGACAGGTCGGAAAAGCAAGCCGCCAAGCCGTGCGACTTTTTTCTTTTTTCTTCTTTGTGCATCCCGTCACCGCCTGCCCGTTTCTCCTGTACCCGGGCAGGTGGTTATTCTATCCCTGCCCATTCGGGCAGGCCCCCAAGCCTATAAATAGGGGGCGGCACTGTTCACAAGGCACGCACTCTCGAATCCAGGAGCTCGCTTGTTTGGGCTGCGGTCTCGAGTTTCACGTCTTGCGGACTGTCTGACCGTCCGGCTTCTCTTTTCCTGCACTTGCAGCCCGCTGTAACCACTTCTTTCTAATCAAAGGAAAGCCCGTCGCAGGAGTGACATTTGCCGCGGCGGGCGAAGTCTGGCCTTGACCGCTGCCAGCGGTCTCATTCTTCTACACAAAAAGTAACCGGCAACCCGCAGCCTCCGGTTTCCCTCGGAGGTGCGATCTCGGACTCAACATTTTGAAAGATATTTTTTAAATGAAAGTTTTATTTTATTTTTTTAAAAAGGGAAATATTTTACTAATATATTTTTTTATTTTAAAAATGCAGGGTAAGGTTTGCTTATATTTCACTCTTATAGTGGGACCCTTCCCCGGACCCTCGCTGCGCGGGGATGCTTTGTTCGTCGGGCTGCCCTTTTTATATATTTAATTTAAAAGGATTGACTAATTCACGTAAGGAGTAAATTAAAGATGATCTGATACCAAACTGATGTAAACCAAGAGAGCAAATCTGAGTTTTGCGTGCGTAATCACGTTCGATATTTGGAATATCTCGAGTCGTTAATCATTATCTGAGAGTGAGTTTCTCGCGTGTTTACAGATCGAATCGAAGCAGCATTTGTGTTTTCCCATAAGCTTAATCACATCAAATAATTTATGAATAACCATGACAATTAGGAGTAACAAGAACGATCAAGGCAAACTCTTTGATAATTAGTTGAATCGCATAAGGTTAAACTAATTAAATGGGGCAAGAGGAGGGCGTAGTTTATCCAAGGTATACGCCAAGCTATGACAAGGAGCAGGCCACCTCAAGTTCAATTGTTCGAAGAGCTCAAGATGGCTGTCAGGAAGGTAGATTGTCAGAGTAGAGGATGCGGTCGACGACAATCTGATGTAGCATGCGGGGTATGCAGGTCACTAGAAGGGAGGGTTGAGGTCGACGACGACATGAGGGAAGCAGTTGTTCTCAGCGTGGCTGGTCAGCGGAGGAGGAAGGTCGCAGAACTCTAGATGGAGGGGAGACGAATGGCGGAATATACACACCGATTCAAGAGGCTTTGTCAGGCTCGTGAAGGGAAGACGAGCAGGATGCACACAGATCGACGATCACAGGAAGCTGGATTAGGGCTCGATTCTCTGTCTCTGCCGATTAACATAGGAAACGTTCGCTTCCTCTATTTTTTTAGCACACTCTTTCTTCAATTTTGAGCCCTTTTATGAGAATTCCAAAAGTGGACCAAATAATTTGTTTCCTAAACTTTCAGTCATATATTTCCTATATATTCCTCCAATTGATTCATATTGATTGTGATGTACATCGTACACATAACAGTTAAGACGATGATTGATCGACTTTTTTGGATCGTCAGATGGACAATCGGAGACTGTGATCGTGTCAAGCTCATTTTTTGCATTTTTTTCATGTATTTATTTTCATTTTTCGGACATAGATTTTGGGAATTAGGTCAAGTAATGCGATCAGTAGATTTGGTTATCAGATCATTTAACATAATTCCTTATATTATGTTAGCAATCGGTTTTCCTAGAGGTATCGAGAAATTACGTTTACTCTGGAAGGGTGCTGCTCGATCCACGCTTGGTGCGAAGTTGCCGGGTCCCGCCTCTGGGCTCCGGGGGAGAGGAAACACCCCATGTCTGTTGCTTCCCCATCTCCCAGCATCTCGAGTTCTCGACGATAACCACTAACACCTTCGGACACTCCAAACAGCCACTCCTCCGACAACCACCATACAACAATTTTCGTCTTCTCGGATTGCCTCCACTTCTCTTACAAGCACCAGATCCCTAATTCTACGCTAACGACCCCTTACTTGGTGAGACCCGCATTTATTTCAATGTCTTTTACATTTGTACGGATACACTTTTATTTCTTGTATTATCGTGCTTGATTAGTTTGACTCTTTTATTCCTCGTAAGTGTGTGTTCTCATTACCCTACACTAATTCACAGTACTCTCAGTTAGTTACTTCTCAACCTAATTAGAACTTTTGCTATTGATTGAGATGAAATGCGTGACATTTAAAATTTCCTTGTTCAATTAACTATGCGTTGGAAATAATTGCATGGTTGAAAAGTTGCATCGCTTGAGGGATTATGTTGTGAGTTTTTCATTCATCGGCCGCGTGTTGTCTGCTTGCTCACATTTGCATTATCATTGTAGGGTTTGTCAAGGGCCTTTGCATTTGCTTGAGATTGCCTGCATTGCATATAGAGTTAGAGCATCACACGTTCGTCACCTGTAGATTTGCCTTGCGTCAGATTGAGAATAAAATTTAAAATAGTCTAAATGAATTATTTTTGACTTAGTCGTATGCGTCCTTAATTATTTAGAGTTTGCCTTTACCGTCCTAGCTACTCAAAATTGTCGAACCATTTATTAATGGTCTCACTGGGTGGTCAAACCGGTGAGCCGGAAACTCAAAAATGAGAACTGATGCACGAAAAAGAAAGATACATGATATAAAATAAAATAAAAAAAGATAAACGATGCGTGACGGTATCATGCGTCCTCGTATGCGACGAGGGGTGCATCACTGGGCAGGGGGTGCATCTCTTGAAGACAAAGAAATAGAATTACTTCTTCCATGACATTCCACTAGCCCAAGGGAGTCTTTAAATAAGAGATATAAGAGACATAAACGTAATTAAGTCTCTAAACACTTTAGCTTACTTTAACGATATAAACGACAATAAAACCTAATGAAAGATTAAAACCCTAAAGAAAATAATAATAACCGGGCATGATGCCCATAACAACTGTTTTCATTAAAATTGGAATAGGTTTCTGTTTGGAAAGAGATTATATTGGTCCAGCACAAACAAAATCACGTTTTTTCCTTCCCTCAATTTTGTTTTTGTTTTAGCCAGATTTTCCCCTTTTTTGAATTTTTTTTTGAAAGAAAACATTTTTTTCAACAGATTTTATAAACAAAAAAGGGCAGCCCGGTGCACAAAGCATCCCCGCGCAGCGAGGGTCCGGGGAAAGGCCCCACATAATCAAAGGATTTCGCCTCCGACTAGCATAAAGTAAAAACATACGACCTAGATAATTACATCATCGGGAATACACCATTACAACTTTTACAACAATAAAAAAAATGCAAAAAATAAATAAGCAAATAAAAACAATGTCCTGCATAAATAAAATGAAATAAAGTGCATAAAGTAAACTTTGGTGTCGCATTCGTCCGTCTGCATCATTTTTGCAGGGATGATGCGGTATTGGTACCCTGGGGAATCAATAGCTGAGAAGCTTGATCCGGAGGGCTGGGGGACTTGGTCTGTTAGGGAAGGAGTAGTGACACACTGGAGGAGGCAGTGAAGGGTGGAGCGCCGGCGCTGGGGCGGCGTAGACTGTCGTTGGTTGCTGCATGGTCTGTGGGCGTTTTGTAGGCGCGGAACGACGCGTGGATGCACGTCGGTGGACTTGCGGGTGCATATCGTAAGTCATGTGTCGTGGCTATGAGAGGCCGTAGGGATCATGCAGTGGATGAGGAGATGGCATCTGGGGAGGCGAGAGGTGGAGGATCTGGTACCAATTTATTAGGGCTTAACATTTGAGATCATGTGCGGGCGTTAGAAGGGAGATGTCTTAGAAAAAGATCAACACACCCCTTCTTGGACCTTAACTTCCCTGTGGTGGAGAAGGTAGGCAGAAGTGGCCGGCGGTGGACCACTTAGTCGTTGGTCATCGAGGAGGGTGCCAAGCTCTACCTCACAATGATCAAGATGGGGGTATCCGGGTCATTCCAGTCCTCTCCCTCCTGTTGTTGTATATTGATTTTTAAATTTCAAACCTCAAGAACTAAAAGTTACTCAGGAAGGAATTAAATAAAGAAAAGATAAGCAAAAATAGTTGTATATTGTTAAATCTACTCACCGTAGTGTAAGGAGTATAACTCAACCCTTTCACTATATATAAGCCCAATGCTTCTCAGAAGGCCCCCATGTCCAATTTCTGAAGTACCAAATACTCTTAACATTTACTTTAGTTAAATCTTTGTAAACTTAGTTTCATATCATCTTTTTTCTATGCATATTCAATGCATATAACCAGGCAAGCCTCTCTTGTACTTTTGTTTGTTTCTAGCATTCCATTGTAAAAAGTATTGAAGTGTAAGTGGTGGCTAAAGGATTTTTAATGTTATCTGATGTTTGTGCTTTGTATATTTAGATTACGGTTATTACATGGTTGCATATCTCAGTACCGGTGTACAAGCTTTTAAAGCACACTTCCATGCATTCATATAATTTTTTGAAATTGTGCAGGAGTAAATTTAATTACGTATTTAAAAGAAAGAATGCTTTGTTGCATGCTATTCAATGTATATTTCCCTTGCTGATTAATCTTGCCCCTTATTCTCAAAATCAGAATCATCATTATAATCAGCCTGCAAGTTTTGGTTGAGAAGGCTGATGTGATTGGGGAGCCAAAAAATTATGATGCAGGCAACCCTATTTCACAAAACCGCCCTGGACAACCATCTGGGCCCACCCAACCCGGTTTATCCATCGATAATGTTCAACATCATGGAGGTTCTCGAGCAAGTGGTCCTGAAGCCGGGCAACATGCCTTTGGGGGTTCTTCATTTCCCCGTCAAGAGTCCGTGGTGAACAATCAATCTTACAGTGGCTCATTTGCTGCTGGTTCTCTTCCAGGGAGGAACACCAGTAATTCAAATCACTTACCTGCTAAAACTGATCCTGCTTCTGGGAGTTTTATGGAATCAAACCAATCTGGTGGTCTGCAATCAAAAAGATTCCCAGGTTCATCAGGCGGAGGATTTCAACCTCCTGGGAATAGTTATGTGCGTCCAGCTCAGCCTGCTTATCAGCAACCTGCTCCTATGTATACAAATCGAGGCCCTATTGCTAAGAACGAAGCCCCAGCTAGGATTATTCCCATTGCTGCATTGAATCCTTATCAGGGAAAGTGGACGATCAAAGCTCGTGTGACGGCGAAGGGGGATATCAGACACTATAATAATGCAAGAGGCGAAGGGAAAGTTTTCTCTTTTGATCTCCTCGACTCTGATGGTGGAGAAATTCGAGCAACTTGTTTCAACAATGTGGCTGACCAGTTCTATGACCAGATAGAGCCAGGGGGTATTTACTTGATATCCAAGGGTTCCTTGAGACCAGCGCAAAAAAGTTTCAATCATCTTAACAATGAATATGAAATCATGCTGGAGTCGACATCTACTATTCAGTCTTGTTCGGAGGAGGACAACACTATTCCGAGGCAGCAATTCAGCTTTAGAGCTATAAGTGAAATCGAGTCCATGGAGAATAACTCTATGGTTGATCTTGTTGGTATAGTCACTTCGATCAATCCTGCTGGTACGATAATGAGGAAGAACGGTACTGAAACTCACAAACAAAATCTGCAGTTGAAGGATATGTCTGGAAAGAGTGTTGAAATAACTCTATGGGGTAATTTTTGCAACACAGACGGGCAGAAGATCCAAGGTATGTGTGACTCTGGCATATTTCCTGTGCTGGCTATAAAAGCCGGTCGGGTTAGTGATTTTAGTGGTAAGTCAGTCGGTACAATTAGCTCTAGCCAGCTCTTAATTGAACCTGATATCCCCCAGGCACACCAAGTTAGGGAGTGGTATGATAGAGAAGGAAAGAATCATTCTACCCTTTCTATATCTAGGGAAGCCACAATAATGGGGAGAATGGATGTGCGTAAGATGGTTTCACAGATTAAGGATGAAGGCCTCGGAAGATCCGAGAAGCCTGACTGGATAACGGTGAAAGCAACAATTTCATTCATGAAGGTTGATAATTTCTGCTATACGGCTTGCCCTTTAATGGTGGCCGACAGACAATGCAGTAAAAAAGTCAACAATAATGGGGACGGAACGTGGCAGTGTGATCGGTGCAATCAAAGTTTTCCTGAATGCGACTATAGATACATACTCCAGTTTCAGATCCAAGACCATACCGGTGTTACCTGGGTTACCGCATTCCAAGAATGCGGTGAAGAAATCCTCGGTGTGTCTGCAAAGGAACTTTACTTTCTCAAGTACGAAGAACAAGATGAGTTGAAATTTGCAGAGGTTGTGAGGAAGGTTCTTTTCAGTCAATATTTATTCAAATTAAAAGTAAAAGAAGAAACATTTAGTGACGAACAACGCGTCAAGTCCACTTGTATAAAAGCTGAAAGGGTGAATCCTTCATCAGAGAGCAAGTTCCTTTTGAGTATGATTGAGAGACTTTCGAGAGAAGATGCTAATGCGGCTCCGGTTATGAATGCGTCATATGCTTCTGCAGCCGGAATGAATAATATTCCTTCTGTTGGCGGAGGTTTTGATCGATATAGAATGGATCCATCTAGCCAAGGGGGTCAATATGATAGTTTTTCGAGGAGTAGAGAAGTGCCTTTCTGTAATAACTGTGGTTTGTCCGGCCACAATTTTCAGAACTGTCCAAGGAGCGTAAATAAGGAAGGGCAGTCCTCTGGAAGTGGCTTCAATAGTCATGGAAATACTTTCAACAACCGAGCTTCTGTTGCTGGAATGGATGGTGGGAATTCTTCAACTGTATGCTTTAAATGCAATCAGCCTGGCCACTGGGCCAGGGATTGCCCTGGATTGAGTTCGGTATCTTCCGCTTTTGGAGGAAGAAACATGTCATCGTCTGCCGGAGGTGGCCATGCATCGGGAGCGTATGGTAAACAGTATGTCGGAGGTTTCTAATGTTCTGACGATTCCGAAATTTGTTCTAGTGAAACGCTGCAGGTATTGGTCGACTGGTATAGCAGACAAGCGACTTTGACTTTGAGGAGACGGATATGTCCGAAACTTGAATATCGGCTGACTGTTCGGTAGCCTTTCCCTTGCTATATCATATTTTGTTACAAATTGTTATTTTGCAGGGGTTTTGTGTGACTCTAGTCTGTGTATTATATTGTTGTCCTTATTTTCGGTTAAAAACTCTCTTTTTAAGTAGTATAGCTCCCTTCATTTTAATGCTTCTTTGAGACTTTGTATGATTTTTTTTCCTTATAGTGCTCCTTGTGTTACTTCAGAGCATAGATGAGGTCTTATTAATTAATTAATGCATTGATGTGCTAATTGCTATAACCAGTAGTTAATTATTTATCTCTTTCCAATGCTACTGCTTTAATGTATATATATTTTCTATTCATCACCTTTTTGATAATGTCCAAGTAAGAGGAGAAAATTGATAAAAAAAATAAGGCCCATTTATTGGGACCTCCCCTCTAAGTTTGCTAAATTACAGGTTGCACCTCTCTTACTTTTGAAATTACAAAACTCTCTCCTGAAGTTTACATTTCATAACATTAACGCCCCTGAAGTTTGCATTTCAGAACATTCATGCACAAAAATACCCCCCTCAGAGTACATTTTTAGGGGGGTATATTTGTGCATGGATGTTATGAAATGTAAACTTTAGGGGAGGTTAATGTTATGAAATGTAAATTTCATCAGAGGTTTTTGCAATTTCAAGAATAAGAGGGGTGCAACCTGTAATTATGCAAACTTCCACTGGAAGTTTTGATATATATTTCTAAAAAATAATGATATATGGGTGATTGTATCAACCTAATATTATACCAAATCGTCGCTATGTAGAGGCGGTGCTTTGCATCTTTTCGATTAATCAATGCCATTTTGTTTATTTTTGGTCATTGGTTTTGTCATCATCAAAAGGGAAGAAATTGATGTCCCCAGAGCCATGATACTTATTTTGATAACAAACTTGTGAGTTTCTCCGCCCATTCGTTTGATAGTAGCCTTAGATGGACGGTTGTGATTGCCCTGATGTCTTACATACCTTGCCAAAAACCTAAACTTGATATTTCTTTTTTATATAGTATAGATATAGATGTACGTGTGTGTGCAAGTTATGTAAATTAAATGGTTTATTGACTTGTGATTAAATGTGTTTGAGTGATTTATTATATTGAAGTGTAATATTGTCTTAAATCTGTTTGCCTTAATTTCTCATACGCCAGATTTTTTTCTGTACCATATGTATATTTCTTTCATGTAATCATCTTCATATCAAGATTCATCTTTTTGTGTCTAGTCTTAGGCTCCGTTTGGCGCGGCGGTGGCGGTCACGAACGCGGTGGTTATGAACCGTCGTTCGTAAATGTCCGACCTCACCTAAGGAATTTCATCTACTTTTATGTTCAAAACTAGCTTTCTTTTTTGATGGTGGTCATAACTGTTGTCATGCCAAACATACATTCTATGATGGTGTCGTTTTTGTACAAACTCACACCGGAGCCTTAATGTATGCATTATATGACCATTATTACCGTGCTTCAGTTAATCTAGTCTTTGATCCAAAGTTTGAAATCATTTTGACATTTAGATCAAGTAGATAACTTCATGACTTAGATTTTAATGCTGTCATAAATATTTTAATCTACACATCATCTTGATTCCATATTTTCAGTCACCTGATCATCATTGATTTTATGAATCACTGAATACATTAATCTTAGCCCTTAATCAAGGTGAATCTAGTATATCAATCGCTGATTTCTCTGTATTGAATTGTTGGATTGATTTTTTCCTTTAGAATTTATATGATTTTGACGCATATCTTATGATCTTAGTTTGTACATCTTCAAGGCATCCATAAAAACTCGAACCAACATCAAGACGTCTGCTTCATTACTGTTTTATTCAACCAACCTTTCATCTTCCTCAGCTCTGGGTCTGCTTCATTACTGTTTTATTCAACCAATCCTTCATCTTCCTCAGCTATGGCTAATACAGTGTGCTGTTTTCAGCCATGTTTTGTCTTCAGATTAAGCCATCTTAATCACCTCATCACCTACCCTCACAATAATTTAGGATTTGATTGTGTAGTCTTTTTTTCCTCTTTCTAGAAGCTTTAAGAAGGTCCCTCAGGCTTCCTAAGCCCCTGGACTCTGCATCCTTTCCATATAGCTACTGTTTCGAGCCTCAAAGTGAGGGGGATCATAGTCCAAGTGCGGGCCGACCCGTATTGGGCCCATTCGGGTTTCTACTCACGGGAGGAGGTATTAGGGTCGTCATGTGGACGATCTGAGCCCGTCGTCGTGTTTAGAGCATCGACGAGATATTTTCTATGAGTTTGTCTTATTGTCGCATGTTATTTTGTATGCTTGTTTGTATTCAGGTGCGACGAACAATCATAGTTGTCCGATGTGTGTGACTCTCCTATAAATGAGTGGAGTTCCTTTCAAGGCATTGAAGAATTTTGAGAGAATTGAGATTTTGTGATCACCACGGCGCCGAAGCTGTGGAATAGGTGCCGAAGCCTATTCCAATGAGTTTTCTTCTTAATTACCCGTGAACTCTATCGTCTATAACTACCCCTCCTTCCCACGATTCCCTTCTATAACTGTTGGAAGCGGACATAAACCGTCAGATAACCACTCCTGTTTGTGCCTCCTGGGTAGTCGGTCTTTCCAGGGGAGAGATCGAGAGTCACAGTGTGAATCCCCAGCTTCGCTGAGAATTTCAAGTAAACTCACCGGCAGGAAACGGAAGTTGGTCTTTGCGTCTGCAATGAATCAAGAGGAAGATCGTTACCAGGTGCTGGATTCACCACTTCCTTCCACTAGTCGATCATTCCGGGAGCAGAACCTCCTCCTTACGCCGCAATTGCAGGCGTCAACTAACTCCCAACGGGATTTTGTCATGCGTCCAACCTCCTGTTTAGCTAGCGACCAATTCTACGCCCTGGAATCATTCTCCAAGCCGTTGTTTGATTTCCCCTGGCCCAAATTGGGGATTACTGTGTAGCTGCGGCTGTTTTTCCTTGTCCTGAAGAAGACCTGGGCTTTTTCCAAGTAACTCCAGTGGTCTGCCTCCTTTTCCAGCTATCCAGAACGGTCACCGGCCTCTTCCTGCATATCAATGCTTGCAGTAATCCAGCTCCAGGCATTGGAAGTGACCGATTAGTGTGGGTTGCACCATCCTTTTGCTGCCTCGGGTGTTTTACTTAACCAATTGCAGTCCATTGTTAACCCCCACCCCCTTGGAAAGTACAGATTGGTGCATGAATCAGCTATTCCAGTGGAGAAATTACTTCAATTCCGCAGTTTGCACTCGAAACTACAATAGACTTTCTCCGCTGGCCTTAATTATTTATGTAAGTTCTTATTTGGAAGCTCTAATACTTGATATTGAATATTTTATTGAAAAACATACGGATTGAGATTACAATTTTGTTGACATTTGCTTGTCTCTTTGTTCTACTTGAAGGGCATATTCGCCAAATATTTAATTATCACACTCTTATTCTGATTATAACTTGATCTTACTGCCTCAATTAAAGTCTAATCTTGATTGTGCGTGTTTGTTCATTACCTTTATAATTTCTGAATTGTTGCAAGCGAAATGTTGGACTATTGCATGTGCACCCCATTCATTTATATTCCCCCCTACACCAATTACACTTGCATCGTACATTAGAGTTCTCTTAGCGCATATTCACTTGTCGGCCTGCACATTCGTAGTGCGTCACAAAGCCTCTTGATGTCTTCTACCTTGCTGCTACTTAACATGTGAACTTCATCATCTTCTTCTTCAGCTCTCAGTTCAGAGCTCTCTGCTGCATCAATTTATTGTTTTCTTCAGCTGAGATTAGCCATGGCATTCCCTCTATTGACCTGCCCTGATCTCACTTTCGCCGAAACCAGCAACCCTTTGAGAGGATGGAACTCTGTTCTGCTTTGAACCATTGAGGATATGTGGTTTTGAGATCCACTGATATTACATTGTGTTATAAAGAATGACAAACTGATCTGGATCCCCTCTATTGATGGGTCATTTTATCTATAAGATCATGTTGGTAAACTTGTTTTCCCGACTAAAAATCTATTAGGGCCCGTTCGTTGTGGATGAAATTGAAATTGAATATTGAAATTGAGAGCAATTTCAATTCTTCTAGGAATTGGAATTGGTATAATTCCAATTATAGTGTTTACCCACTAAATACAATTGGAGAATATTGTGAAATTGTCAAATTGATCAATTTTTTTTCATTTGTCAGATAAAATTCAAGCTAAGAATTATTATTTTTATCATTGGCGATCAAGAATCAAATTATCTCTTACATATATTATGAAAAATTTAACATTCAGATACATATATTATGAATAACCTAACATTTTATCACATATATTAAATTATAATACAATGCATTCAATAAGAACATAATATTTTTGATCGGGCGAAAAATGCGCGCCCGATCAAAAAAATGTGCGTCAAGACGAAAAATATCCGTTTGGGTGGACATGTACTCGTGCGAAAAACGCGCGCCCGGGCAAAAAAAGGTTTGTCATGGAGAAAAAAAGTGTCTGGACGAAAAATGCGCTCCTAGGAGAAGTGCGCACCCGAGCGAAAAGCGTGCTCTCGGGCGAAAAAATGCGAGCCCTATTGAAAAAAACGGGCGCGCCTGGGCAAAAAAAATACCTGCCTGGGTGAATACGCGCACATGTGCAAAAAATGCTCGCACAAGAGAAAAAATGCATCCCCGGGCCTAAAACTTGTCTCAACCTGAATTATCCAATTCTTATGTATATTGAAAAGAATTGGTTTTAGTTCAAAAATGAATTTCATGGAAGTCATTAGAATTCTAATTTCAACGTTTAAGCGCGCAAATGAGGCGACAAATTTGTAATTTGATCTTTAATTCTAATTTCAGAATTTATTCCCCCAAATTGAGTTTTTTTTTTCTTTTTGAAAGAGTCAAAGACCCGGAACTTAATGCTGACCTTAATTTCCACTATTTGGGTATGTTGCACCGGTTGGTCCGCGATGCGGATGAAAAGTGTGGTCTGCGTCAGATTTTGTTCGTCTGATCACAGACCGCCAACAAAATTTGTGGTTAAAATAAAAAATAAAAAATAATATCTGATCGGATTTTAAAGGATATGACATCCCGATGAATTTTTTGTAAAATTTAAATTTTTTTATAGATAAATAGATATTAAAATGACGATAAAAAATCCTAAATTCCTAATTAACATTTTGCAATTTATTTTATAAAAAGTCCTAAATTTTGCAGTTAAAATTATTTTTTTGGGGGAGGACGTGGACCAAAAATTTTTTCCTAATCCTTAACATGTTGATTTGACGTTTGAGTGTTTGGAATAATTTTGAGAGGTACTTTTTTACCCTTCATCATCACCCTTATGTCTACCTTCTAGGGTTTAGGGACTAATAAACTGAAACTACTCATTTCATCTGGGCTTCGTTTGGCGCGGTGGTGGCGGTCGTGAACCCCGTGGTTATGAACTGTTGTTCGCAAATGTCACCTCGCCAAGTCAGCTCGCCGGCAAAGCTCTCGCCAGCTCACCATTGTCATCTCACCGACAATTTTGAGGAGCTTAAATCAAGACCGCGAACTGGATAGTATCCCGTTCGCGAGAACGGGAGAGAATCCTGGTCCAACGAAGAGTTGGTTACAGTTCATGTGGCATGGGCTTTCTCAAAGAAAACGTGCTTTGAAATCTCTTTTGTTAAGTCCAATGTAAAGACATTTTGTTGCAGGTATTGTGTGCTTCAAATTTGCTGTCCCTAGATGCAGAATACATTAGCAGTGGTTTAAGGGTTTGTTTGTTTGGGCGGTGGCGGTGGTAAATGAAGTAGCGGGAAATGGAGCAGTGGGAATCCAGTGACGAGAAATGGAGAAAACTGCTTGGTAATACTATGTTTGTAGAGATGTTCATACATATGAACTATTAGGTGAAACAATGTTGTTGTTTCTGTTATAAACCATGTGATACTTATTATGTGCACAGTTTTCGTTCTAGCTTGCCGCGGTAGAAGGGGGCGGATCTCCAGCAGTTTCTCCTCGCCGGAAGACAGTTTGCGATGGGAGCTCAGCACAATGCAGCGGATGGAGGTCTACCCCTGCAGTCTGAAATGTCGCTAGTAACGGAGTTTAACAAACTGACAAATTGAAAGAAGAAAAAAAAAATACAATGGCAACGTTTTCACTTCACCGCAAGCGGCTGAAAACGCCTAATCAAACAGCCCGATGCTAAATTGCGGCGTTTTCGCAACTGCTACTATATGGTAGTGATTTTAGCAATGTTCGCTATATCTATGTTTATGATGTTTTGGGTTTAGTATCCCCTTATTTTCATTTTACACACACAAGTGAGAGGCACGTGGCTCTGCCCTACGACCAACTGCGACAGTGTCCCGATCGCGATAGACACGGGCTCCGTCCTTATCAATTAATTAATGCGGCTTAAAATAAGCATACTATTAATTAATTAATGTAGAAAGTAGTTATAATCACATTTCGATTTTTGTTAAAAAAAATCATCATGCTGAAGCATATATCATCGTGTATGTCAAATCAACTTCAATAAAGTTGATGAATTTAATGGTAGCTTCTCGAAAATATTGATGACATGTTTAATGACCGTCATTTTCAAAAATATCGATGACATGCCTAATGACATCCTTCCCCGAAAATACCACTGATATGCCTAATGACAACTTTCCTCGAAAATATTGCAGACATGCCTAAAAACTTTTTCGATTTTATTTTTTTGAAAATATTATAATATATGTTAAGTCATTAAATTAAAACAATAAAGCTATATTTGACAATTTTGAATGTTTTATCAAAGGCAAGTTTTCTCTTTTAACTGTAAAGACACAAACACACACACACACATGAGCGCACAGGAGGACCCCGTGTAGCCAACAACATTACCCGGCCACGACAGGGCCTCATCGCGACAACACTCTCGCCATTCGTAGTCCTCCGAGCATGTGATTGCAGTCCCAACAACATCTTGAGGGAGAGATTTTTATTTAATTAAAAAAAGATGATTGAATAGAGTGCTATGATTGCTTTGATGGTCTACGTCATTACACCATAAAATGATATTTGTATATATTAGTGCGTGCGCGCGGGGAGGCATTCAAAATAAAATTAGATCATTGTATGATTCAATGAATCATTTTAGTACTATTCACCACCTCACTTGGCACCATTATTACTACATTCATATTTTTATTAATGACTTACTAATGCTGTAATTAACCCTGCAATACAGACTGGATTATATAGTAAACATAATTTCTATATAAGCTCTTCCAATAAAATATTATAATCAGCATATAAAAACAGTAATTATTTAATTTAAGTATCCATCAATAAAATCATGTAAAAAAATAAATTAGATCTGTCCATAAATGAGATCTTTAAGGTGCCCTTTTTTTCGATCCAATGCTTATATAGAAGAATAGTTTGACATAAGTATCGAGAGGGTTCCCCAAAAATAAATCTGAGTCAGGCCGAAATCTCTAGGCCGTGACTCCGATCGGATCGCAAAAACGGTTCGCCTCGACCGCACAAAACGTGCCTCACCTGAGCACCCCCGCGTGCGCAGCACCAAGTCTGCCCGCGCCCGCGCGCAAGTCTGCCCGCGCCCGCGCGCAAGTCTGCCCGTGCCATCGCGCAAGTCCTCCCCTGAGCGTGCTAATCGTCATGATGTCGTCGTCTCACCGGCAAATCTGCCTGGGCTGCCCATGGGGCATGGTCGTCATTTTACAAAAATTGGTTATTCAGGTGACCGGAATCGCGCGCTCTCATTTGCCCGTTCAATTTCCAAGAAGAAGCAATTACCAGCACTTTGTTGGGAATGCGAGCTAAAATTCCCGATCAGAGCACCTGTTGCAATTATTGAGCGAGCACCTGTGCGACCGCGTTCAGTGGTATGCAAACACAAAACAAGAAAATGCGGAAATAATAAAGACACACAGGACAATTTTAACGTGGAAAACTCAACTGGGTAAAAAACCACGGGACGATCGGAGTCCAACCCGAAAAGCCTCCACTAAAAGTGAGTGAAAAAATCACACGCACGAATTACAGGCTTTCCCTCCACCGATCCACAAAGGATCTCCACGCCTCCACCACAAGCACAATCCACACAGATCCACGCCACCTTCTCTCCAACAATACACTCACAATCACAGTATTGCAGAAAAGAAAAGAGAGAGAGAGAGGCATTACCCGGACGGATTGAAAAATCCGTCCCAACGTCAAAAATGACGTTCTCCAAACCACGAAGAAGGATGGCTGTGTGAAGCCCCTTCCAACTTCGTTCTGCAACCTCCAAGACTCGAATGAAGGCCGACAACACCTCCAGAAACCTGCAACAGGCGGCGGCGGCCCCTCCCAAAACTTCAACAGGCGGCGGCAGCAATCCTTCCAAAGCTCCAACAGGCGGCGGCAACCCCGATCTCTGACCTAGCCGTCGGTAGAGAGGAGGGAGGCAGGTCGGCGCAGTCCAGGAAGAAAGAAACGCCAACCCTTTTTGACCTAGCCGGCAGTTACGGGAGGAAGGAAATGTCGGGCTTGCTCTTCTCAATAGGGATCGGTTGCCGCTCAGAAAACCCTATATATGAATATATATATATATATATTTATATATGTGTGAATAGGAGAAAAAGGGGGGCCGGGAATCCACCAAAATAACTGGTCCAGATTTAATTAGGCCTCCTCCTTTTAAGTAACTTCCCATTTTATCCGATAAAACAGGGGATGAAATCATGAGCCGCGTCCGGTGGTTTTTACCGACTCGGATGGAAACCACACCCAACAAATCTCCCCCTTCACATCGAGGCAGAAGAAACCGCCATCCCGACGATTCTAACGCAATGCTCGAACTTCCCTCTTGGCACGGTCTTGGTCAACATGTCTGCCCCATTGTCTTCAGTGTGCACTTTCTGAAGAGAGAGCTCCTTCTTCTCCAGGACATCTCGTATCCAATGATACCGAGTGTCGACGTGCTTCGACCTCGAATGAAACGTGGGGTTCTTCCCCAGATGAATAATGCTCTGACTGCCACACAAGAGTGTGTATCGGTCCTGAGTGAATCCAAGTTCTTTGATGAATCTCTTCATCCAAAACAACTCCTTCCTAGCCTCAGTAACCGCAATGAACTCAACCTTCGTAGTGGACATAGCAACTCACTTCTGCAACCTTGACGCCCATGAGACAGCTCCCCCTGCAAACAGAATCATGTATCCGGACGTCGACCTCCTGGAATCCACATCTCTAGCCATGTTCGCATTAGTGTAGCCCAACAGCTCTGACTCACTGTCCCCAAATCTCAGCGTCAAATCGGACGTCCCCTGCAGGTATCTCAGTATCCACTTCACCGCGCTTCAATGCTCTCTCCCAGGATTGGAGAGAAATCTACTGACGGTCCCAACCGCATGCGCAATGTCCGGACGTGTACACACCATCGCATACATAAGGCTCCCAACTACAGATGCAAACAGAATCTTTTGCATCGCCTCAATCTCCTCGGGTGTGCTGGGGCACTGATCCGCGGTAAGCCTGAAGTGATCTGCAAGAGGCACGCTCACCTTCTTCGCCTGATCCATATCAAATCTCTGCAGCACTTTGCGGATGTACCGCTCCTGTGATAACCAAAGTAATCTGGCTCCCCTGTCTCTGCGAATGTGCATCCCCAAAATGGTCTTCGCAGCACCCAGATCCTTCATCTCAAAAGTGGAACTCAACTACCGCTTCAACTCAGCAATGTGAGCAGTGCTCCTCCTGACTATCAACATGTCGTCCACTGATAACTTCTCAAAAGGAAGTTATTTGACTCATTTGTTTGAACTAAATATTTATTATAAAGTAGGGAAATGAGTGTAATTGAAGTAAGAATGCTTGCAATTTAATATTTATTTTATTTGTGACTAATTCAGTCTTTTTCCAATATTATATTGTCAGAAACATCAAATAAATCGACTTGGAGAAAGGAATCTGCCCAAATCTCAAGACCAGGAAAATAGGTTGCAACCTCAGAAAACCAGGTTGCAACGCATTCTGGGCGAATTTCAGATTTTCAAATTCAAATTTTGAAACCGTTTTCGATTATGGAAGGTCGCACGTTTCCATGGGGGGTGGACGTTTTTAAGAAAGTAAACTCCTGGAGAGAAGGGGCACTTAGAGAGAGAGAAGGATTTTCTGATTAGAGAGAGAAAGAGAAGATCCAAATTCGAAATCCTCCATTGGAGAGTGGCTAGACCAAGGAAGAAGGTAGATCTCCGGGCTGTTCAAACGACCAACGTTGTGAAGAGAATCCTGCAGCGACTAAGCACTAAACCATCATGTTTTGTAAGATCTCTCCAGACGTTTTGTGTGTTTCTTCCTTTGCTATGAACTAAGTCTCTCTAATCTTGTATTGTGAGAGTACTTAGGCATGTGTGATGAATATTTTCTAGATTTCTCTTTGTGTTTTGTTTGGTGAATGCTCTTTATTGAATTTATAATCTTTATTGTAAAACTTTTGGCCAAAGTTTTATCTTTTTACTACGCTCCATAATTCGAGAGATGAGTTGCGAAAGTGTATCATAGTTTTGATATAGCATTTGAAGGGAGAAAGGGATTTCCTCTAAGTGTTAGCAACTTTGGTTTTCGTTCCTTATGCGGTACTTGTCTCTCCCGAGGGGGAAATAGAGACTAGGGATTTCCGATATCGAGAGGTACGAACTTCTATTTTAAAATCGTTGCAAGACATTTCATTACACTTTTATCACAAAGTTTCATTCATAGATTCATCGCATCTGACTAAGGAAATCACGATACAAGATTATTTCTCAATACTGATAAGAAAGTATTTCTCTAAGGAACTGTAATCTATTTTGTTTTAAATCTCCATCTAGTTTTATTTTATTACTTTTCAAAATCATATTACTTAATTTACTTGGATTTAAATAAAAGACTTAACTAGTATTTGTAAGCACTGAATTGAACACCTATCCATGGGAACGATCTTAACTCACTTTATATTACTTGACACGATGCATGCACTTATATGTATTATGTATACCTATTTCAGGTGTATCAAGTTTTTGGCGCCGTTGCCGGGGAGGTGCAAATAATTTAGTGTATTTTTCTTGCAATATTAGTAAATTCTGAGTATTTAGAGCTCAAGTTTTTATTTCTGTTGTATTTTTTTTTGCTTTGTTTGTCCTTATTATGTTTGCTTTGTTAGTGCATGTCCCGATATCGATTATCTGAACTATTGCCTTTAAATCTAGAGATCGAACGTACGTGTAGACAAAATAGGAAAGCATCTCGGGTAGAACAAAGTAATTCTTCAACCATGAATCTTAATCAGCAAAATGTTAACAATGAAAATCATTAGGAGGATGTAGGACAAGATGGTCAGGTAGATCAGAATGGTCAACCCGCTAAAATTAGGAGAACCTATCGTGACTATAATATGCCTTTAAGGGGAGGGGTACAATTTAGTATTGCTAGACCCACGATTGAAGCCAACAATTTTAAAATTGATTCTACTGCAATGCAATTAGTTCAAAATAATAAATTTGGCGGACTAAATCATGAAGACCCTAACTCTCACTCAAGGACTTTTATAGAAATCTGCGATACATTCAAAATCAATGGTGCTTCTGATGAAGCCATTAGACTTCGTTTGTTCCCATTCTCATTGGAGGGAAAGGCTAAAGACTGGTTAAATTCTATGTCTAATGCTTCTATAACTACTTGGGCATTGTTAATAGAAAAATTCTTAGCTAAGTATTTTCCCCCATCTAAAACTGCCAAACTAATGCGTGACATTTCTACTTTTATTCAAGGGAATGCGGAAACACTTTATGATGCGTGTGAGCATTTCAAAGAACTATTGCAGAGGTGCCCACACCATGGCCTAGCCATTCACCAACAAATATAGACCTTTTATAATGACCTCCAGACATCTACTATGATTCAAGTGGATGGAGCTGCAGGAGGATCTTTGATGAATAAGTATCCCGAAGATGCCTATTCAATTTTAGAAGATTTATCTTCCAATAATTACCACTCAATTGAGCGACAAGGAACATCTTCTTCGTCCGGCTTATATCAAGTTGACCAATTAACTTCGTTTGCGGCTCAAATGACCGCCCAATTTAACTCGATGAATAAGAGGTTAGATGCGTTAACATTACATCAAAGTCAATCGATCCCTCAAGTCAATAGTATATCCAATCCTTTGCCCATCACACACCCATCGCTCACGGTAGAACAACTAATCGGACATAGCGAGGAAGCCAATTATATTAGCGGTCAACAAAGGCAAAACAACAACACATTCTCAAACTATTACAATTCGGAAGTACGTAACCACCCTAACTTCTCATGGAAGAATAATGCTGGACTGACACACCCACCCGGATTCAATTCAAATCCTCATCCATCCCAAAATAATAACTACAATCAACAAGTTTCTTCTAGAAAATTATCTGATGAGATGCTCATTGAATCCATGCAAAAACGTGGCGCTCACATTACAAGTTTAGAGGGTTCATTACGTGTAATTGAGTCTCAATTGGGACAAATTGCTAATGCCTTGAACATTAGACCACAAGGGTCACTCCCAACTGACACTACACCAAATCCGAAGGGGGATAATCAATAGTGCAAAGCCGTCACTTTACAGAGTGGTAAGGAGTTAGTGAGAGGACCGTCAAATGAGCAAGAAAGGGAGAACAATGAAGAGAAGGAGTTGAAAGATTCTAATCCTAGTGTTCCAACTGAAGAGAAAGAACAAAGTAATAACAATAATGAAAAAGAAGTAGAAGTATTAGGAGAGAACAAGACAGAACCTGACACTGTAGTGATGAAGAAGAAAGACAATGTGATAGTATACCCACCTCCACCTTTTCCTCAAAGATTAAGAAAAAGCAAGTTGGATAATCAATTCCAAAAAAATTTAGAAATCTTTAAAAAATTGCAAATCAACATCCCATTTGCCGAAGCTTTAGAGCAAATGCCTAGCTACGTTAAATTCATGAAAGATATCCTCACAAAAAGAGGAAATTTGGAATAAATGAAACGGTGACACTCACCCACGAATGTAGTGCAATTCTTCAAAAGAGGCTTCCCCCTAAATTGAAAGATCCGGGAAGCTTTACCTGTAACATCCCGACTTTTATTGGGCCACTAGACCCTAGTAAGCCCAATAAAAGTAGGCCCGAGCAGTAGAAAACGACCATTTCGGGTATCGTAGCGCGCCACTACCTCATTATTATGAATAGTGACCGAACGAACCCCGAATTGACTTCCGTCAGTTCCGTTGAACTCGTATGGACAATACGTGCGCAACGGAATTCGTTGCACTTCGATCCGAGGTCGTTTGGAGAAAACGACCATTTCGGGTATCGTAGCGCGCCACTACCTCATTATTATGAATAGTGACCGTACGAACCCCGAATTGACTTCCGTCAGTTCCGTTGAACTCGTATGGACAATACGTGCGCAACGGAATTCGTTGCACTTCGATCCGAGGTTGTTTGGAGAAAACGACCATTTCAGGTATCGTAGCGCGCCACTACCTCATTATTATGAATAGTGACCGTACGAACCCCGAATTGACTTCCGTCAGTTCCGTTGAACTCGTATGGACAATACGAGCGCAACGGGATTCGTTGCACTTCGATCCGAGGTCATTTGGAGAAAATGACCATTTTAGGTATCGTAGCGCGCCACCGCCCCATTATTGTGAATAATGGCCGTACGAACCCCGAATTGACTGTTGTCAGTTCCGTTAGGATCGTATGACCAATACAAGCACAACGGAACTCGTTGCGTCTCGACACGAGGTCGTATGGAGAGTATGCCATTTTAGTCCTATGCAGATCGCCTCAGTGCAACGCACGAGATATAAAGCATACGAACCCGACATCGGCCCCGGCAACTCTTATCGTGCCCCGGGAGCCAAGGAGGACCCCGCCCTAAGTTGACTTAGTCAACCCCCCCCCCCCCCCCCCCCCGAAATCAAAATTGCTAAAGAAAGGGGGGGGGGAGAGAAACCCCCCCCCCCCCAAGGGGGGGGGGGGGGGGGGAGGCTGCCCCTATTGGGGCAAGGGGCAAGAGAGAGAAAGGAAGGGGGGGGGGGGGAGAAAATATCTCCCCCCACTCACCCTCCCTTCATACACGTGGAAGGGAGGGAGAGGGGGGGGGGGGGGGGGGGGAGAGCTCCCCTCCTTCCCATAAAAGGGGGGGGGGGGGGGGGCAGCCCCTCTCCAATCCCCCCCCCCCCCCCCCCCACACCACCTCTCTCTCCCTCTCAGCTCTCCTCTGCCGGCAGCCCCCCCAGCCAGCCACCCCCTCCTCCCCCTTGCCGGAGCAAGCCGCCGCCACCACCTCCTCCCTCATGGCCGGCCGCCCCTCCACCCGAGCCCCTCACCAGGTAGAACCACCTCCCCTCCTCCTTCCCACCTCCCGGAGGAAGACCCCCCCCCTCCCCCTGTCGCCGGAGCGTCGCCGGCCGCCGCCCCGAGCCTTGCAAGGTTCGGGGAGGAGGCGGCCGAGGAAGCCCTCTCCCCCAGCGCCGGCGGTGGTGCTGGGGGGGAGGGGGTCCCCCTCGAGAACCTCGGCGCCGGCACAGGGGAGGCGGCCGGGCCGCCGGCGGGCACGGCCGGCGGCGCCCGTGGCCTCCCCCTCCTCCCCGCACTTCCTGTAGGGGGATAACCCCCTCCCCCGGCGGCGGCCGGCGGCTCCAGGCCGCCGGGCCACCGCCGGAGGGTCGCCCCCTCCCCGGCGCCCCGACCAGGGGCGGCAGGGAGGGCTGCGCACGAGGAGGCGGCGACACAGCAAGCCGGCATGGCTCGTGCCAGCTGCGCCGCGCCTCCCCGTCCCCTCTGCCCCACTTTCCGGTGGGGTCCGGCGGCGCCAGGCCACCGGGCCACCACCGGAGTAGGCGCCGACCCCCGGCGCACCGACCGGGGGCGGCACCGGTGGCCCCTCGGCGGGGGCGGCGGCGCAGCGGGCCTGCATGGCCCATGCAGGCCACGCTACCGCCTCCCGCCCTCTGTATCACCTCCCCCGGCGGTGGCCGGCGGTGGCCGGCGGCGCCAGGCCACCGGACCACCCCCGGAGGAGTCGCCGGCCCCTGGCGCACCAACCGGGGGCGGCGCCGGCCCCAGCCGGCCGCTGCCCGGCAGCGGCAGCGGCTGCTACCCGTGCGCGAGCGGGGGCCGCACGATCTCCCCCAGGAGATCGAGCGGCCCCCATTTCCTTAACCCCGCCCCCGCCTCAAACTGTGCGCCCCCACAGCGGATCCGCGGCGGATCCGCTGTGGGGACCCAAGGAGTGCGCCCGGTGTGGCGCCCCCTGCTCTCTTCCCTGCCTCTAACCGCACCCCACCCCCCCTGTTTCCCTTCCCCATTTTTCTGAGGAAAAATGGGGCCTTTTCAAAAGAAATTCCTAAATGAAAATTGTGCCCCACTCTTAGGGGCACCTCCTGTATTTTTTTTTGGATTTTTGGGAGGAGTTTTACTATTTTTAAAACCCATTATAAAGTTTATTTTAGGAAATAAAATGCCCAAATGAGTTTCTAAAATTCCCCAAAAATTAGGGGCTGTAAGTATAGGTATTTTGCAAATACTATCAAAGTTGGGAGGTGCGACCTTTTGATTTGATCCCTTAAAGGCTTTTACAATCAAAAATAGACGCCCGTAAAAGAGCGATATTCATCGAAATAAATCGGCGCCCCTCGACGCATATTTTAAGATGCTTATCAAAATCATGCGTATTAATCTAAAGAATCGGCTAAGCTCGGAAAAGCAACGCAAAAATCGGAACGAAGTCGCGGCGCGGCACCGAAATTTAACCCCGCCGCGACGATGATAAAAGAACGGAGTCGTCGATCGAAGCCTCCTCTTATGGAGTGATTGGACTACTAACCCTTTCTTCTTATGCTTTTACTGCTTTCCGTACTTTCAATTAAATCCAGTCTTGCACTGGTCCCCCGCACTTATTTTCTGTACTTTCAATTAAATCCAGTCTCGCACTGGTCCCCCGCACTTATTTTCTGTACTTTCAATTAAATCCAGTCTCGCACTGGTCCCCCGCACTTATTTTCTGTACTTTCAATTAAATCCAGTCTCGCACTGGTCCCCCGCACTTACTTTCTGTACTTTCAATTAAATCCAGTCTTGCACTGGTCCTATCATTATGGCCTCTGCTTTCGGCCTACTATTCTGTTTATTACATGGCCTCTGCTTTCGGCCTACTATTCTGTTTATTACATGGCCTTTGCTTTCGGCCTACTTTCTGCCTATCGTTATGGCCTCTGCTTTCGGCCTACATTTCTGTTTAATGTTACGGCCCCTGCTTCGGCCTATTTTACTTGCTAGTGCAGAGCTCCCGTGGCAACAAATGCGGTGCTTATCCTCCCTTCGGCGAGACCTTAGTTGGGGAAAACCCGGAGTTGAGTCTCTCCTCCCAGGTTAGCCCCAAGCAAGGAGCCCTCATACCGCTAAGCCTCCCGGTCCAAGGTCGTGCGACCGGTCGAGTAGAGTGGCCACGTGGCCCAAGGGTTTGTTTTATATATAGCGGGTGAAGATTGATTGGGAGTGGCGGGTTGGTCACGCTCGCAGACCGTTCGTACCGGTGCGGGTGGGTTGACGACTCATGGCGACAGGGAGATGTGCGCAGCGGGTTATCACCCTCCGAACCTGCAGTTTTGCCTCCGCTGGTCGGCCTACAAATCGGCTCGCCGGATGTCTCTCACATCCAGTTGGTACACCAAGTTGTACAGGAGGGCCTGAATGATACGGTGCGACTACATTCAGAAGTGGCAAGACTGGCCACTATCACCGACGACCACATCGGTGAGGCCCGCGGGGTTAGCTCCCCTGCTTGAACGAAAGCGGTCTAAACTGTGTCGACACTGGGTCTTTTGTGTGCGTACGGGTTTGAATACCTGGGTGTGTGTCTGCGCGATATAGTGTTGTGTGGTTTCTATACGGCGCAAATACGGGCTTTAGGGCAAGCGGCCCTATCTATATATATATATACATATATATATATATACATATTCACCTGCTGCTAACCCTCTTCCTTGCTTCGGCTATTTCATTTCTGTCCTTTATCCGTCCCCCCCGGATAAGGATCCGGGGAGGGGATGTATTGTTCTACTTAGCTCTGTGACTAACGGTTACTTCTTATAACCAATCACAGGAAACGGGACAGCGCGAAGCCCCCACCCCGCAGGATGAGATACGTGCCTTAGAGATGGCCCGATCGGACACCCCAGCCTCTCCTCCCATCTTCAGAGACGTGAGTGCGAGAGAATAAAGACTAGCCTAGGGCTCCTTGTTGTTTTGGACTATGTAGCCTTCGGGCAATATTTCGTAAACGATAGGCTCTGGCTATATTTAAATGTATAATATAAGCAGTGTGCTTGTTTTCTTTATATTATCTGCTTCCGCTGTGCGATCTGATGTGATGTAATGATTCTTGTGCCTGACAAAGAGACCGCTCAGTGCTTGAGTGGGTGGGACGTCGCCACCCAGAAAGCGCCGGGTGGTCCTCTTTCGGCAGTAAGATCCCCCCTCCCTGAACTCGGTTCAGTCTGGGGAGGGGGGGGGGTCTTACAAATGGATCAGAGCTACCACGATCCGACCACATGGGGCAGTCTTTCGATCCTCCCTTCCCCGGTTCCGTTTCTTGGTTCGGGACGAACCACGCAGCGGAAGCCTGGTAGACCCTTTAGGTTTAAGGTTAAGGACTCGAGACTGCACGATAGTACACCCACATGCTTTACGCTTCCTTTTCTTTCAGTCCTGCAAAATTCCCTTATTTTTGCAAGTTCTGACACCCGTTTGTTATTTCTCCAGATACCGGAGTCAAGTAACGGAAGGTCCTCCTCTCGAGACCAGTACCACCCTACCACTCCACCACCAGCTCAGACCGCTCCAGCCACAGTTCCGTTCTGAGAGACAGAGCTCGGGCAGACCCTGGTAGCCCTGTTGGCCGCCTTCCATACAGCCACCTTACGGCCACCCCAGCAGGCCACCGTACCCACCGATCTGCTGACGACATTCCGAGGGATAAGGCCCCCCACCTTTCGGGGTACAGAGTCAGCCATCCAGGCCGAGGAGTGGGTGGAGAGGGTAGAGGAGCTTCTTGTAGGGATGATGTGCCCAGCAGTAGCCGCAGTGTCCCTAGTGGTGACCATGTTGGAGGGCTATGCCCGGGACTGGTGGAGGGCAGCTAGCCGCTCCACTTTTAGAGGGCGACCCCTCAGCACCATTCTCTGGGGGGAATTCTCAGAGGCCTTCTTAGAGCATTTCATTTCGGATGCAGACCGGATGGCACTCCAGGAGCGGTTCCTACAGATCAGGCAGGGAGATAGGACGGTTCCAGACTACCAGAGAGAGTTCATCCACCTGGCCCGCTTCGCCAGGACCTTAGCAGGCACGGATAGGGACAGGTCGGCCAAATTTTACCGGGGATTACGAGACGACCTCCGTCAGGCCCTGATCATGATTTCCCAGGCATCCTTCCACACGATCGCCTCACATGCCACCGCTCTAGAGATGGACCAGCGGATGGTAGCCCAGCAGCAGAGGGGACACGTAGGTGTTCCCCAGACTCAGGGCCGAGAGAGAGGGGTAGGTCCTCGCAGGCAGGGCCGAGCGGGAGACAGCGTCAGCGTCACCAGCCATATAGACAGGCACCCCAGCCCCGACCAGCACCCCAGCCCCGACCAGCACCCCCAGCCCCAGCACCTCAGGTCATCCCAGTCGCACGACGAGATGTTCCCTTAGCAGGGAACTACTACCTATGCCAGCAGCCTGGGCATATACGAGCCTTCTGCCCACAGGCTACCGGGAGACCCGGTTTAGGAGCAGTACAGAGAGCGGCAGAGAGAGGACGAGGTGGACGCAGAGGACGTCCCGCAGGCAGGAGGGAGCCGGCTAGGCAGGGCAGAGCAGCACTGCTCGAGGCATACGCGTTGGATCTCCAGCACGGTCCTGCTCCTGACGTAGTGATAGGTATCTACTTCTGATAGTATGATATCATAGGAGATGTTGTAGCTTTATATATTGGGACTTTTGTATATGTCATCCCTACTCCTGTATATTTGTGAAAAGCTTATGATCATAGTATATATATTATCAGGTCTACTTTTGGTAGAAGGTCATCCCGCTAAAACACTGTTCGATACCGGCGCCACACACTCTTTCGTTGCACAAAACTTCATCGCTGACAAAGGGAACACGGTGAGATCATCCGGGATGTCAATCCGAATACGACTCCCGGATGGGTCAGACATGACTTCCACTGAGAAATGTTCCTTCCAAGCAATGCTGGGAGGCATAGAGTTCGAAGTCAACGCCACCATCTTAGCAATAACCGTATTCGACATCATTCTGGGGATGGATTGGTTGACCGAGCACAGCGCCAAAATTAATTGTTCGACTCGAGAAATCCGCCTCAAGAATCCAAATGGACTAGTTATCACGCTAGCAGGTATACCCTCCGTCACCCGCATTATCTTAACATCTGCACAAACCGTCAAGGCAGTTCGATGGAAGGACGAGATATACCTAATCTACTTTGAGATGGAGAACACGACGCAAGTACTCGCTAAAGTACCTGTGATCAGGGACTTCCCAGATATCTTCCCAGAGTCACTCCCCGGGTTGCCCCCGCAACGGGAAGTGGACTTCCAAATCGAACTTACTCAAGGAGCCCGACCAATGTCCCGAGCACCGTACCGGATGGCCCCGAGGGAACTAGCCGAGCTCAAGATGCAGCTAAAAGAGTTAGTCGACGCAGGATTCGTACGTCCTAGTACCTCTCCCTGGGGAGCCCCAGTACTGTTCGTTAAAAAGAAGGATGGATCGCTGCGTCTCTGCATCGACTACAGAGGTTTGAATAAACTCACTGTCCGGAATACCTATCCCCTACCCCGGATAGATGAACTGTTCGATCAACTGCAAGGCGCGTCCGTCTTTTCCAAGATGGACTTAAGGTCCGGCTACTATCAACTTAGAGTGCGAGAAGAGGACATTCCCAAGACCGCCTTCAGCTCTCGCTACGGACTATACGAGTTCATGGTAATGTCATTTGGGTTAACCAATGCCCCGTCCGCCTTCATGGCTTTGATGAATACGGTATTCAAACCCTTCCTGGACCATTTCGTAATAGTCTTCATAGATGATATTCTCATCTACTCGAAGAATAAAACCGATCACTCCCGGCACCTCCAAATGGTACTACTTAAGCTAAGAGAGCACTCGCTCTTCGCCAAGTTTAGCAAATGCGAGTTCTGGATGGAAGAAGTCGGCTTCCTGGGACACACCATCAACAAGAACGGAGTAGCGGTGGATCAAGCCAAGGTGCAAGCGGTACGAGATTGGCCGCCACTTAAGACAGCAGCAGACATCCGAAGTTTCCTTGGCCTCGCCGGCTACTACCGTAAGTTCGTCGAAGGTTTCTCCAAAATCGCGTTACCACTTACCTCTCTCACCAAGAAGGATGTGACCTTCCAATGGTCTCCCGAATGCGAGGCGGCATTCATCGAACTGAAGAACCGGCTGATATCGGCCCCAATCCTAACCCTCCCCTCCGGTACCGAGGGTTTCCAAATCTATGCTGATGCCTCTCTAAAAGGACTGGGGGCCGTGCTTATGCAACATGGCAAGGTGATTGCCTACGCCTCACGTCAGCTCAAGCCGCATGAACTAAACTACGCCACCCACGATCTGGAGCTGGGGGCGGTAGTTTTCGCATTAAAAGTCTGGAGACACTACCTCTACGGGGTACGATGCGAAATCTTCTCCGATCATAAAAGCCTCAAATACGTCTTCACCCAGAAAGAGCTGAACCTCCGGCAACGCCGGTGGTTAGAATTTCTCTGTGATTATGACTTCGCCCTCCAGTACCACCCCGGCAAGGCTAATAAGGTTGCAGACGCCTTGAGTCGGCAGCCTCCGAGGACCGGGAGTTGGTTAGAAATGGTGCCAGAGGAGTTAGTCAAATCATTGGCGGAAATGGATATTATCCTCATCGCCCGCAGAAATCCGATGGAATACCAGGCCCAGCTCTACTGGATGGAAATACAGTGCGACATCCGGAATAGGATAAGAGAAGCTCAGAAGATTGATGTAGAAGCAGCCCCGATCATTCAAGCCCTGCAACATGGTGCGCAGGAGGATTACAATTTGTACGATGGCATCCTGCAGTTCAGACACCGCATATTCGTCCCCGCAACAGAAGGAATTCGGGAAGAAATCCTCCGCGAAGCGCACCAGACCAGGTACTCGATACACCCGGGAGTAGTAAAAATGTATACGGACCTGCGAAGGACCTTGTACTGGCCAGGAATGAAGAGGGATGTCACCAACTATGTTGCGCACTGCCAGACCTGTCAAATGGTCAAGGCAGAATGTCGAAGCCCAGGAGGCCTACTACAACCCCTGCCCATCCCGGAGTGGAAGTTCGAGGATATTTCCATGGATTTTGTCCATGGCTTACCCCGATCCCGTGCAGGTAACGACTCCATATGGGTAGTAGTGGACCGCCTCACCAAGATAGCCCGATTCATCCCGAACCGGCAAGGTGACGGTGTCGACATTCTAGCCCGACTATTTGTCGAGCAGGTAGTCCAATTTCATGGAATACCCAAATCAATCGTCTCGGACCGCGACGGGCGCTTTACATCGAAGGAATGGAGAAGAGTGCAAGCTTATCTAGGAACCAGATTAGCTTTTAGCACCGCCTTCCACCCCCAGACCGATGGGCAGACGGAAAGAACGAATCAGACGATGGAAGATCTTCTCCGATTATGCATAGTGGAACACAGCAAGCCATGGGAGCAGTTACTACCTCTGGTAGAGTTTTCATATAACAACAGCTTCCAGGCAAGCATCAAGATGGCACCTTACGAAGCCCTCTACGGAAGACGCTGTCGAACCCCGCTATCTTTGGCACAGGATGAGGACCCCGAAGCCTTGGGAGTCACCTACATCGACGATACCACCGCCGCGATAAGATTAATCCGGGAACGCATGCTGGAAGCGCAGAGCCGGCAGGCCAAGTATTACGATGCACGTCATCGGCAAGTGGAATTCCAAGTGGGAGATATGGTTTTCTTGAAGATTAAGCCTATGCATGGGATATCATGAATCAAGAGGCAGAAAAAGCTGGACCCCCGCTATCTAGGTCCGTATCCAGTCATCGAAAGAGTTGGCCCGGTGGCCTATAGATTAGCCCTGCCAGCTGAACTAGGAAACCTCCACGACGTGTTTCACGTCTCTTCGCTGAGACGCGTACTTCGCCAACCCGAGCAGCACCTTCCCACACCACCGACATCAGTACAATCCGACCGATCTGTCCGACTCGAACCTGTGAAGATAGTGGACTCCAAGATCAAAGAGCTGCGAAACAAAACCGTCACAATGGTCAAGATCTTATGGTCAAACGGAGGACGCGAAGAGTTCACCTGGGAACCAGAAGCCCTCGTCCGGGAGAGATACCCGGTACTGTTTCCCCAGGTATGTCATCCTTTAAACCCCTACTTTAGCCAATTTTCGGGGACGAAAATCTCTTTATTTTTATTGGATTGTAACATCCCGACTTTTATTGGGCCACTAGACCCTAGTAAGCCCAATAAAAGTAGGCCCGAGCAGTAGAAAACGACCATTTCGGGTATCGTAGCGCGCCACTACCTCATTATTATGAATAGTGACCGTACGAACCCCGAATTGACTTCCGTTAGTTCCGTTGAACTCGTATGGACAATACGTGCGCAACGGAATTCGTTGCACTTCGATCCGAGGTCGTTTGGAGAAAACGACCATTTCGGGTATCGTAGCGCGCCACTACCACATTATTATGAATAGTGACCGTACGAACCCCGAATTGACTTCCGTCAGTTCCGTTGAACTCGTATGGACAATACGTGCGCAACGGAATTCATTGCACTTCGATCCGAGATCGTTTGGAGAAAACGACCATTTCGGGTATCGTAGCGCGCCACTACCTCATTATTATGAATAGTGACCGTACGAACCCCGAATTGACTTCCGTCAGTTCTGTTGAACTCGTATGGACAATACGAGCGCAACGGAATTCGTTGCACTTCGATCCGAGGTCATTTGGAGAAAATGACCATTTTAGGTATCGTAGCGCGCCACCGCCCCATTATTGTGAATAATGGTCGTACGAACCCCGAATTGACTGCTGTCAGTTCCGTTAGGATCGTATGACCAATACAAGCACAACGGAACTCGTTGCGTCTCGACACGAGGTCGTATGGAGAGTATGTCATTTTAGTCCTATGCAGATCGCCTCAGTGCAACGCACGAGATATAAAGCATACGAACCCGGCATCGGCCCCGGCAACTCTTATCGTGCCCCGGGAGCCAAGGAGGACCCCGCCCTAAGTTGACTTAGTCAACCCCCCCCCCCCCCCCCGAACTCGAAATTGCTAAGGAAAAGGGGGGGGGGAGAGAAAACCCCCCCTCCCCCCAAGGGGGGGGGGGGGGGGGGGGGGGGGGGGGGAGGAAGCTGCCCCTATTGGGGCAAGGGGTAAGAGACAGAAAGGAAGGGGGGGGGGGGGGGAGAAAATATCTCCCCCCACTCACCCTCCCTTCATACACGTGGAAGGGAGGGAGAGGGGGGGGGGGGGGGGGGGGAGAGCTCCCCTCCTTCCTATAAAAGGGGGGGCAGCCCCTCTCCAATCCCCCCCACACCACCTCTCTCTCCCTCTCAGCTCTCCTCTGCCGGCAGCCCCCCCAGCCAGCCACCCCCTCCTCCCCCTTGCCGGAGCAAGCCGCCGCCACCACCTCCTCCCTCATGGCCGGCCGCCCGTCCACCCGAGCCCCTCACCAGGTAGAACCACCTCCCCTCCTCCTTCCCACCTCCCGGAGGAAGACCCCCCCCCCCCTCCCCCTGTCGCCGGAGCGCCGCCGGCCGCCGCCCCGAGCCTTGCAAGGTTCGGGGAGGAGGCTGCCGAGGAAGCCCTCTCCCCCAGCGCTGGCGGTGGCGCTGGGGGGGAGGGGGTCCCCCTCGAGAACCTCGGCGCCGGCACAGGGGAGGCGGCCGGGCCGCCGGCGGGCACGGCCGGCGGCGCCCGTGGCCTCCCCCTCCTCCCCGCACTTCCTGTAGGGGGATAAACTCCTCCCCCGGCGGCGGCCGGCGGCTCCAGGCCGTCGGGCCACCGCCGGAGGGTTGCCCCCTCCCCGGCGCCCCGACCAGGGGCGGCAGGGAGGGCTGCGCACGAGGAGGCGGCGGCACAGCAAGCCGGCATGGCTCGTGCCGGCTGCGCCGCGCCTCCCCGTCCCCTCTGCCCCACTTTCCAGTGGGGTCCGGCGGCGCCAGGCCACCGGGCCACCACCGGAGTAGGCGCCGACCCCCGGCGCACCGACCGGGGGCGGCACCGGTGGCCCCTCGGCGGGGGCGGCGGCGCAGCGGGCCTGCATGGCCCATGCAGGCCACGCCACCGCCTCCCGCCCTCTGTATCACCTCCCACGGCGGTGGCCGGCGGCGCCAGGCCACCGGACCACCCCCGGAGGATTCGCCGGCCCCCGACGCACCGACCGGGGGCGGCGCCGGCCCCAGCTGGCCGCTGCCCGGCGGCGGCAGCGGCTGCCACCCGTGCGCGAGCGAGGGCCGCACGATCTCCCCCAGGAGATCGAGCGGCCCCCATTTCCTTAACCCCGCCCCCGCCTCAAACTGTGCGCCCCCATAGCGGATCCGCGGCGGATCCGCTGTGGGGACCCAAGGAGTGCGCCCGGTGTGGCGCCCCCTGCTCTCTTCCCTGCCTCAAACCGCACCCCACCCCCCTGTTTCCCTTCCCCATTTTTCTGAGGAAAAATGGGGCCTTTTCAAAAGAAATTTCCTAAATGAAAATTGTGTCCCACTCTTAGGGGCACCTCCTGTATTTTTTTTGGATTTTTGGGAGGAGTTTTACTATTTTTAAAACCCATTATAAAGTTTATTTTAGGAAATAAAATGCCCAAATGAGTTTCTAAAATTCCCCAAAAATTAGGGGCTCTAAGTATAGGTATTTTGCAAATACTATCAAAGTTGTGAGGTGCGACCTTTTGATTTGATCCCTTAAAGGCTTTTACAATAAAAAATAGACGCCCGGAAAAGAGCGATATTCATCGAAATAAATCGGCGCCCCTCGACGCATATTTTAAGATGCTTATCAAAATCATGCGTATTAATCTAAAGAATCGGCTAAGCTCGGAAAAGCAACGCAAAAATCGGAACGAAGTCGCGGCGCGGCACCGAAATTTAACCCCGCCGCGACGATGATAAAAGAACGGAGTCATCGATCGAAGCCTCCTCTTATGGAGTGATTGGACTACTAACCCTTTCTTCTTATGCTTTTACTGCTTTCCGTACTTTCAATTAAATCCAGTCTCGCACTGGTCCCCCGCACTTATTTTCTGTACTTTCAATTAAATCCAGTCTCGCACTGGTTCACCGCACTTATTTTCTGTACTTTCAATTAAATCCAGTCTCGCACTGGTCCCCCGCACTTATTTTCTGTACTTTCAATTAAATCCAGTCTCGCACTGGTCCCCCGCACTTACTTTCTGTACTTTCAATTAAATCCAGTCTTGCACTGGTCCTATCATTATGGCATCTGCTTTCGGCCTACTATTCTGTTTATTACATGGCCTCTGCTTTCGGCCTACTATTCTGTTTATTACATGGCCTTTGCTTTCGGCCTACTTTCTGCCTATCGTTATGGCCTCTGCTTTCGGCCTACATTTCTGTTTAATGTTACGGCCCCTGCTTCGGCCTATTTTACTTGCTAGTGCAGAGCTGCCGTGGCAACAAATGCGGTGCTTATCCTCCCTTCGGCGAGACCTTAGTTGGGGAAAACCCGGAGTTGAGTCTCTCCTCCCAGGTTAGCCCCAAGCAAGGAGCCCTCATACCGCTAAGCCTCCCGGTCCAAGGTCGTGCGACCGGTCGAGTAGAGTGGCCACATGGCCCAAGGGTTTGTTTTATATATAGCGGGTGAAGATTGATTGGGAGTGGCGGGTTGGTCACGCTCGCAGACCGTTCGTACCGGTGCGGGTGGGTTGACGACTCATGGCGACAGGGAGATGTGCGCAGCGGGTTATCACCCTCCGAACCTGCAGTTTTGCCTCCGCTGGTCGGCCTACAAATTGGCTCGCCGGATGTCGCTCACATCCAGTTGGTACACCAAGTTGTACAGGAGGGCCTGAATGATACGGTACGACTACATTCAGAAGTGGCAAGACTGGCCACTGTCACCGACGGCCACATCGGTGAGGCCCGCGGGGTTAGCTCCCCTGCTTGAACGAAAGCGGTCTAAACTGTGTCGACACAGGGTCTTTTGTGTGCGTACGGGTTTGAATACCTGGGTGTGTGTCTGCGCGATATAGTGTTGTGTGGTTGCTATACGGCGCAAATACGGGCTTTAGGGCAAGCGGCCCTATCTATATATATATACATATATATATACATATTCACCTGTTGCTAACCCTCTTCCTTGCTTCGGCTATTTCATTTCTGTCCTTTAGCCGCCCCCCCCCCCCCCCGGATAAGGATCCGGGAAGGGGATGTATTGTTCTACTTAGCTCTGTGACTAACGGTTACTTCTTATAACCAATCACAGGAAACGGGACAGCGCGAAGCCCCCACCCCGCAGGATGAGATACGTGCCTTAGAGATGGCCCGATCGGACACCCCAGCCTCTCCTCCCATCTTCAGAGACGTGAGTGCGAGAGAATAAAGACTAGCCTAGGGCTCCTTGTTGTTTTGGACTATGTAGCCTTCGGGCAATATTTCGTAAACGATAGGCTCCGGCTATATTTAAATGTATAATATAAGCAGTGTGCTTGTTTTCTTTATATTATCTGCTTCCGCTGTGCGATCTGATGTGATGTAATGATTCTTGTGCCTGACAAAGAGACCGCTCAGTGCTTGAGTGGGTGGGACGTCGCCACCCGGAAAGCGCCGGGTGGTCCTCTTTCGGCAGTAAGATCCCCCCCTCCCTGAACTCGGTTCAGTCTGGGGAGGGGGGGGGGGGGGTCTTACATTACCATTCTGTGTTCCATAGGATATCAATTTGAAGGTAAGACATTATGCGATTTAGGAGCAAGTATAAACTTAATGCCCCTCTCAATATATAAGAAATTGGGATTGGTTGAAATATCAAAAATGTCAGTTACTTTGCAATTAGCGGATAAAACACTTGCTTTTCCAAAGGGGATTGTAGAAGATGTGCTAGTAAAGGTGGAAAATTTTATTTTTCCGGCGGATTTTGTGGTCCTAGATATGGAGAAAGATAAAGAAGTACATATCATTGTGGGAAGACCCTTCCTAGCTACAGGTAGAACATTGATTGATGTTCATAAAGGTGAATTGACTATGAGAGTCAATGATGAGCATGTCACTTTTAACATGCTCAAAGCAATGAAGTTTCCACATAGAAGAGAAGATGATATGGAAGAAGTTAATAGCATTTCCCTTTATGACTATGACTTGAAGTTTAAATTAGGAGATCAAGATGATATGTTGTCACGACTATTAACCCAAGATGAGATCTCTGACGACGAAGAAGAAATTCATGAATGTTTACAAATCTTTGAGCGTCAACCAGTATTTTTCCGTAAGCCGGAATCTCTTGAGATGCAGGAGAAGTCATTGATGGATAAACCCTCTATCATTAGTCCTCCAACCTTAGAATTGAAACCTCTTCTCGGTCATCTTACATATGCATATTTGGGGGAAATAACACATTACCAATCATAGTGAACTCCAAATTGCTTCCTGAACAACAACATAAATTAATAAGTTTATTAAAGCAATTTAAGCTAGCCATAGGTTGGACAATAGCAGACATTAGGGGTATTAGCCCTTCTTTATGTATGCATAAAATTCTCTTGGAGGAATCCTTTAAGGGATCGGTAGAACATTAACGTCGTCTGAGTCCGCCTATGAAGGAAGTTGTGAGAAAGGACATTATTAAATGGTTGGATGCGGGAATCATATATCCTATCTCGGATAGCTCGTGGGTTTCCCCAATGCAATGTGTCCCCAAGAAAGGAGGGATGACTGTAATTAAAAATGATAAGAATGAATTAATTTCAATAAGAACAGTCACGGGTTGGAGAATTTGTATGGACTATAGGAAGTTGAGTAAAGCTACTAGGAAAGACCATTTCCCCTTACCGTTCATTAATCAGGTTCTAGACAAACTAGCGGGAAATGATTTTTTCTGTTTGTTAGATGGTTATTCAGGTTATAACCAGATCACGGTCGATTCGGAAGATCAGGAAAAGACCACATTCACGTGCCCATATGACACTTCCGCATTTAGAAGAATGCCCTTCGGTTTGTGTAATGCACCAACTACTTTTATCGATGCGTGATAGCCATATTTTCGGATATATTGGATCATGTTATCGAGATTTTCATGGATGATTTTTCAATTTTTGGAAAATCATTTGATGGTTGTTTAGCATGTTTAGAAAAGGTGCTTACACGTTGCGTTGAAACTAACCTCGTATTAAATTGGGAGAAGTGCCACTTTATGGTACGCGAAGAGATAGTTCTAGGACATCATATCTCTAAGAATGGACTAGAAGTTGATAAGGCGAAAGTTGAGGTAATTGAAAAATTGCCACCCCCTAAGAACGTGAAAATGTTGCGAAGCTTTTTAGGCCATGCCGGGTTCTATAGAAGATTCATTAAGGACTTTGCAAAAATAGCAAAACCATCGAGTGGCTTACTTTAAAAAAATGTAAAATTCCATTTTGATGACGCTTGTTTGTACGCTTTCGATGGTCTAAAAAACCGATTAACCACTGCGCCCATTGTGGTGGCACCAGATTGGGAAGAACCCTTTGTATTGATGTGTGATGCTAGTCATTATGCCGTGGGAGTGGTGTCAGGGCAAGTGCGAGATAAAGTCTTCCACACAATTGCTTACGCTGGCAAGACTTTGATTGAAGCCCAAATTAATTACACTACCACTGAAAAATAATTAAGACGCAAAACCATGTTTGATCCGTTGGGTGCTTTTATTACAGGAATTTGATCTAGAGATTAAAGATAGGAAGGGTATAGATAATCCGGTAGCAGATCACCTCTCTAGAATTGAATATTCTACATCACCCGTTCGTGCTGAGGTTGATGAGAGATTTCCGGATGAATATCTATTATCTATTTCTGAATTTTCTGCACCCTGGTATGCGGACTATGTAAATTATATAGTGAGTAAAGTTTTTCCTCCGGACATGCATTACCAACAAAAGAAGATATTTTTACATCAAATCCATTCTTATTTTTGGGACGAACCTTACTTGTTTAAACTTGGAGCAGACGGAGTTGTGCGAATATGTATACCGGAAGAAGAAATGAAAATAATCTTAGAAAAATGTCACAACTCCCCGTACGGAGGGCACTTCATGGGAAATAGAACTGCCATGAAAGTTTTAGAAACGGGTTTCTTTTGGCCGAACTTATTCCGGGATGCGAACGAGTTTGTGAAACGGTGTGATCGCTGTCAACGAGGTGTCAATCTTAAAAACAAATGCGATGCCATTGAATGTCATTTTGGAAGTTGAAATATTTGACGTTTGGGGTCTTGATTTTATGGGACCATTCGCGAATTCTAACGACAATTTATAAATTCTTCTAGCAGTGGATTACGTTTCTAAGTGGGTCGAAGCAATTGCTACGACCAAAAATGATGCTAAGGTAGTCTTGCATTTCCTGGAAAATTATATTTTTAATCAATTTGGGACCCTGAGAGCCATTATTAGTGATGGGGGTAGTCATTTTTACAACAACCAATTTGCTTCCCTGTTAAGAAAATATGGGGTGACCCATAAGGTTGACTTAGCTTACCATCCTCAAACAAATGGGTTAGCAGAGGTTTCCAATCGAGAGATAAAAAAATCCTTGCACGGACTGTTAGCACCAACTGCAAAGATTGGTCCCATAAATTGAACGGCGCTTTGTGGGCGTATCGGACTGCCTACAAAACACCAATAGGTCTAACCCCATATCGTCTAGTATATGGAAAGTCGTGTCATCTACCTTTAGAATTAGAGCACCGTGCTTATTGGGCAATTAAGAAAATTAATTTTGACTTTCAAAATGCAAGTAAAAATCGCATCCTGCAACTTAATGAAATCGAAGAAATGAGGATGAACGCATATGAAAGTTCACGAATCTACAAAGAACGAACAAAAAAAATGGCACGATCAACGTCTGACGGAAAAACAGTTCGAACCGGGACAAGCAGTTTTGTTATTCAACTCTCATTTAAAATTATTTCCCGGGAAGCTCAAATCACATTGGTCGGGTCCGTTTAAGGTTAAGGTAGTGCATCCTTACGGTGCGGTGACCATCCAGAATGAACATGACGGGACGGAGTTTAAGGTTAACGGTGAGAGACTTAAGTTGTATTTGGAAGGCGACGGTGACCGAGCGATGACGTGCTTATCGCTTATTTAATTAATGAACCGTCCTGCCGGGACGGTAAATTATGCGCTTGATGGGAGACAACCCATCCTCTATAACATAATTATATAAATTAAATTAAATTGAGTGTTATGTTTATTAGGTCGTTTGGATTATGCTTAATTTGGAGGAAAATATAAGAGTTTAATTTTTCTTAAGTGTAAGGTGGGACGTCACAACCTATAAAACAGGTAGGTTGCAACTTGTTTTTTGCTGGATTGACGTGAAGAAAAGTGACATGAAGAAATTGGTTGAAATATGCTAAGGCAAAAGAACGTCAAAACCTATTAAAAAAGTAGGTTGCAACTCGATTTAAAAAAACGCTGGAACGATTTAAAAAAACGCTGGAACGAAATAGGCTGGTGCGATCTAAAACCGCTGGAACGAAATGGGGCTGGCGCGATTTAACAGCCGTTGGATTGTTAAGAACCGGTTCAGCTGAACCGGACCGCATGATTGGGATAAGTCCAACCCTTTCTTCTACCATTCTTAACATTTCCTGAAAGAGGGTTTTCTAAACCGGAGAGGGGCCGACCTAGGGCGCCGAACGCGAGTCCAGAGCGACGATGATCTGAGGTCTGGTAGGCGACGCCGGAGAAGCAAGGATCTAGGGGGCAGTTCTTCGTGAAGCAGGCGAGTTCTGCAGCGGCAAGTGACAACACCGCACGATACGCAACGCCGGCGACGCTACGACATTCGGCAAGGCCGTTCCAGAAGGTATACTCCTCAACATTGTTCTTACCTGGGATTCATACGCATTCCTCGATTTAGTTTCATTTTGCCCTACGTAGGATATGTCTTCGAGGAAGAAGGGGAAGAGCAAGGAAATCGCTCAGAAGCGAGTTAAATTTTTAAGTGAAAATGCCCTTCACCGTTTTCAAATGTTGCAATCGATTCCTCCAATTACGAGCGCGGTTTCAAGATGGAGAAAAGAGCTTGGAGTGCCACATACGCCGAGCAAATAGCGGCTCTGCAGTGGGAGACATTTTGTCACCCACGAACGGAGGCGGTGCTACCATGGGTGTATGAGTTTTACGCTAACGCACCGGACGACAAGGATGGAAAAGTCTGTGTGAGAGGAAAACTAATCGATTTCTCTTCGGCTGCGATAAATGCCTTCTTTGATGTGGATGACAGCATTATTAGTGATCATGTCACAATCCATCCAGCCGTGCCTAAGGAAGAGATGGCTGTTGTTGTTTGTGGGGCAAACAGACCAGACTGGGTGAATAAGAAACAAAATGCAGTGAAGTCGACTTGTTTATCTCGAGTGGCAAAAGTTTGGCTCTTATTATAAATGCCAGTGTACTACCTACACGTCATTTGAATAACGTCCGTCTTGATCTCATATCTTTCATTTATTGTATTATGAAAGGTGTCAAAGTTAATGTGGGGAAGATCATCTCCCAACTGATTGGAAAAAAGATCAATGAGAACAATGCAAAACATATTTGGATCCCCACTATTATAAATGAATTGTGCCGGATTGCTTGCATACAAGAATTTGACGGAGACATGATAACTCAAGTTGGGCGACACATTAATGAAACCGTTGTGGCAGTTAACATTAAGGTTAATGTTGATACTCCAAAGATGACGATAGGGGTCAAATCAAAAAGAGATTGCCATTCCCATGAGTCACCACAGCACGAGCCTATTTGCATTGGTCTTCCATGACCACATTCTGAAAATTCCACCAAAATAATGATGAATAATATTGAGTATATGAAGACCTTCCAACGGTGCCAACACATATATTTCGATGCACAGCTGAAGTACCTTCGAGCAAGTGTTACTACATTGATGGAGAATGCTAAGATTCCTGTTCCCAAACCAAGCTTCCCGATGTCCACGCAATTTGATCGCTCCGAATTTCTCTTAACAGTTGACCGATATAGGTTGGATCTGACGGCGTCGGTGAGACGAGAAGTGGAGTCTGAGTCAGAGGTGGACGAAGAAGACCATTCCCCGTTGGAAGAGGATCGTGTGACCACCGAGGAAGACGAGACGGACGACGATGACGACATGGAGGATGATTAGTTCCATCATAATTCCATATTGCTGTTCTTATTTTATTTCCATATTGCTGTTGTGACCTCATATGAACTATTTTGCTATTTAGTGCTCTGTGTTGACTTTAAAGTTCTGGATAATTACTGATAGGAAATATCTGGATAACTGCTGCTATGTGGCGATATGCCCTATTTGGATAATTTTTGCTATGTTCTGCTTGGTATTTCTTGGGATATGTGTTGATATGAACCATAACTTCCATTTGGATAATTGCTTGATACTCTATTTTCATTTTCTAATAAGTGCTGTATTCTCATGCTTTGGATATTTCCTGATACTTGCTTGAAATATATGAGTGTTAGTAATGAGGAATGTCATTAGCATTGATATGGACATGAGTCTTATGATGAATGCTCTGCCCTTGGATTTCTATTGCTAACTTCTAGTGGCAAACCCGAAATTGTATAATTCTTATGCCTTGGGCCTTTATTTATGTATATGTCGCAGTTATTAGTCATGCAGGTCACCTCAAATGGTTTGGTTTGATGAAGGACGCCCCTTAAAGGAACAAAAAAAATTATGGAAGCATCATCAGTAAGCAATGGACACCTCCAATTTCAGGGGAGTATTTAAATTTCAAGTTTTCTTTTTATCCCTATCTTTATGGGTTGATTATTATATACAATTAAGTTTAATTTTGTATGGGAATTGAGGTCTCTTTGCTCAGGACTAGCAAAGGTCAAAAGTTTGGGGGTGAGGTGATGATATCATGAGCCGATCCTTATTCTAGATATAATTAACGAATAAGTTATTCAAGACTATTTGATGATTACTGTTTGGTAAGATAGTCAATCTTAATGGTTCCTATTTTTGATTTGAAGTTAGCAAGATAGGTAAAAGCTCTTGTAAAAATTTCTTTGATCCACAATGTTCTTTAAAAGAATTTGCTTCCAAAAAAAAAACTTTATTTCTATTGATTTTTGAAAATAATGGTGGAAGGGCGAGCAAGAATCGAGTCGGAGATGTAAGCCAAAGCATTGAGTTGAGTATTTAATTTTTAAGAATGATGGGGGCTTTTTCTTTGATCATTTCATGTCTGATTGCTTAAACTTAATTTGATCACATTTCATCCTTTGAGCTTGAACCTTGAATTACCATGTATAATCTCCCTATAATTCCAATAGTTATTTCTTAATAAGCTTTTCAACTATGGGTGATGTTTAAAAAAAATTGTATGTCATAGTGATATGTGGCCTAAGTGTGTGTACACCTACTTGGAATGATCCCAATTATGAATATATTTATTTATAAAAAAAAAGAGAAATGTCATAGTGATATGTGGCCTAAGTGTGTGTACACCTACTTGGAATGATCCCAACTGTGTACTAAAAAAAGAATTGAGAAATGAACCCCATAGTTTGGAGAGCTATTGAGAATATTAACTAGGGATATATCCTCCACTATCCAAACATATTCCTCACCAAGCCAAAGTCATTGTTACCATAAGTCTCATGAGTTCTTTTCAAATTAAATTACCAAACTCTTGTGAAGGTTAAGTCAAAGTCTCAGCCTATTCTCATCCTTCTCAGTCATTGGGAAAGTTCAATGAGTAAAGTTGATGGGAGTAATGGATTTTAAAGGATAGCACACACTACACTAGAAATTTTAATTGAGCTTTATCTTTCATCAAGCTAATGAATATTTAAACACTTTGAACCTTTATTGATTGACAAATTTTCCATTGGTTAAATCAATTTTCTTGAGTAGGCTTTCTTTAATTATTTTTGAAGGAGGATCATGGGAGTATTATATTTCGATGACTATCATCTCACTCTATTTGATGATCGGATTTGTCTTTGCTAGGGACTAGCAAAGGTTTAAGTGTGTGGATGTGATAACTTCTCAAAAGGAAGTTATTTGACTCATTTGTTTGAACTAAATATTTATTATAAAGTAGGGAAATGAGTGTAATTGAAGTAAGAATGCTTGCAATTTAATATTTATTTTATTTGTGACCAATTCAGTCTTTTTCCAATATTATATTATCAGAAACATCAAAGAAATCGACTTGGAGAAATGAATCTGGCCAAATCTCATGACCAGGAAAATAGGTTGCAACCTCAGAAAACCAGTTTGCAACGCATTCTGGGCTAATTTTAGATTTTCAAATACAAATTTTGAAACCGTTTTCGATTATGGAAGGTCGCACCTTTCCATGGGGGGGTGGACATTTTTAAGAAAGTAAACTATGTTGGATCTTACAGCGCCCTTAGAGGGGGGGGGGTGAATAAGGGTTTTATGGAATTTAGATCTTAATTAAATTTATCAGAGTTTGAGACTGAAGTTTCAGAATACTTTAGAAAAATATATTTTAATATTCTAGATAGGATTGTAATGAAGATTCCTTTTTAAATAATTGACACAAAACTTTTTGTTGACTGCTAATGCCTGACATTAAGTCCTACAACTGGAAGTTAGCTCTCTAGAGAATATTCCTCAGAACAAAAAGATTGACACAGTGATTTTACTTATGAAATCTCAAATGAAATACAATTCCAGAAAATCAGAGATAATGAAAATAATTATTGTATTTCAAAGATAATTATACAAATGTTATTTTTAATACTTTGAAGAAAATAGAAATTAAAACATTCTTGAAGAGGAAATAAAATCAATTGAATAGAACATCAAAAGGCATGATTTTATTTCATAATAAATTGAATACACAAATGTTTAATTTCTATAACGCTAGAAATCAAGGCGAAAAATATGTAAAAACACTTTTTGTTGTTTCACCGGTCCTTCTCCCAAGGACTGGTTGGCTATTGCCTATCTATCCCCAGATAAGGCCTCTAGCCACCCCCCTAGATCTACCCTCAACCTAGTCGCCACGCACAAGGCGGCGAATTACCCCCTAAGCCTCACAAGGACCTAGTCGCCAACACAAGGCGAATTTACCCACGGAATCCTTCCCGGAATCCGACGTTCTCACCGAACGATTTCTCCACACAAAATATAAAAGGAAAAATAAAATATTACAAGATAAGTAAAGAGAAACTCCCCAAGAAATTCTGAAGGTGAAGACGAAGTCGATGTAGATGTTGGCGTTCTTGAAACGATCGTCCTTCGTATGGAATATGAACTGGAGACCTTCTCCTTCAATATCTTCTTTAGATCTTCATGTTAGCTCAAGGGAGATCTCTTAATTGCTGTATACGAACATCTCTCCAAAGTATCAGAATTCTGGAATCATCTCCTCACTTAGAATGAAAGGGATGTACTTTTAAATAGCCACGGGAGCTAACGCGTGGCGTTAAGGGATAACGCCGGCGTTAGTGAACGTGTATGGCAGTTGCTGATATCGTGCATAAAGTCGGGACCATGACATAACAAATTTTCGTCGAACGGAACTGATTTCGTCGAACTCGCCTTCGTCTAACGCACCCTTCGTCGAACGGAAAAACCGCCACCATCAGGATCGTGCAAATAGCCAGGAACGTGACAGAACAAACTTTCATCGAACGGAACAATTTCGTCGAACGGAGCTTCAAATTCGTCGAACGCAGACTCAGTTCATCGATCGGAGATTCTCGTTCATCGAAAGCAGCTTGTTGAGCGCAAATTCGTCGAGCGCAGGGAATTTCGTCGAACGCAGACTCAGTTCGTCGAACAGAGATTCTCGTTCGTCGAACGCAGCTTGTCGAGCGCAAATTCGTCGAGCGCATGTCAAATTCGTCGAGCGCAGGTTCCATTCATCAAACGCAGCTTGTCGAGCTCCTCGTTCGTCGAACGCAGGTTCCATTCATCGAACGCAGCTTCCTTCTCAGCGGTTTTCTTCTCAATGGAAGTTAACGCGGGGAGTTAACAACTAACGTGGGGCGTTAGCTATCTTTCCAGAGAGTCATTTGCAATCAGCAAACTATTCATAGGGATGTGTAGCTATAGTTCCTGTACAACCTGTACACTATAAACACACAAAATACCAGGTCAAATACAACACAGTATTTGTTATTCTCAAACCAAGAGATGCGGAACATAGGCTCCAACAATCTCCCCCTTTTGATAATAACAAATACCTGTATGAGAAATTAGTGAACTTAAAACCATTTGTGTTTATAGATAAGTGCGGTAATAAGATATGCATGAATAACAGGTTAAAAAGCATGATAGATTTGATAGCAATAATGCATACTCTTTTTATATGAAGTTCTCCCCCTACATAAGTGTTCTCTTATAATTTACTCCCCTTAAATATCTATTTTACTAAATTTCTCAATTTCTTCTCCCCCTTTGTTATTAGCAAAAGTGGTAGAGATGCGTGTAGATCTTTTAAGATAGATAAGGAACCACTTATTGAAGGATTTTCATGATCGAGCATATGATAGTGATGCACCTCCTATATGATTACTCCCCCTACAAATATACCCCTTTTTTGAGTTTAATATTATAATGCACTCCCCCTAAATATTAGATTTATGCAATTTAATCTCCCCTTTTGGTAGAATCAAAAGAGGGTTTAGGAGTGAGTATGTATAATAAGGAGTAATATATTTTATGTCGAGAAGAAAAATAAGATGCAATCAAAAGTTTGTTAAATACTACTTGTTAAGAAAAAAAATATTAGCATGATGTAACATAAAGTAGTAAGCAACATAACAGAAATGATAAAGTAAGCATTCTTATTTTAAGATACCACTTGTTGAAACCATGGTGTTAAAAATATTAGACATGAATGAGCATAAGTGGTAAACTTAACAGAAGAATAAGCACTCTTAAACATAAACATCATTTTTAGAAGATAAAATCATACAAAGGATAGTGAGTTTTAAATTTAAAAAGTTGATGTTTGAGTTAGAGATTGAAGAGATGTTATTCCATTAAGATAATATTGCAAGCATGATTTCATAATATCAAGAAAAGATACACAAACTACAATGTAATAAAATTTGCATTTCAAGTAAACATAAACATTGTAGCGATCATGCTTTGTTATCTAGTGCATTTACTTAAGTTTGTAGAGATTTGAGTAGATGAGCATTAGGATCCAATTCTCATGAGTAGAAGTTTTATGAAAGATAATGATGTGTACAAAGTAGTGTATTGATAAAGTATACAAGTGAATCAATCAAAAACACATGACTTATATAATGAAATAACACAACATTAAAATACACAAATACTATTACTTCCACAATATTTCAATGCACATGAATAAATAGTACTACCAAGGTGCTCTGCACACACAATGCTTATTAAGACTTATCAGGGTGCAAAGTAGTGCTTGGTGGATCACTTTTATACTTTTTAGTTTTTTTTTTGATCCAGTGTACTAAAGAGAAGTGGTGTATAAATTGTTTGCAACAAGACACTTTACAATTCTTAGCCAAGGTGCTCAACCTCACAATGCTCATTAAGACTTATCAGGAGGGTGAGTAGTGCTTGGTGGAGTTTTCCTTGTCATTCATTATTTGCTTTTTAGTTTAGTGACTAAGGACTCCAAATTCACTTGTTTTGCAAACATAACATTTTAGACCACATTTCTCTAAAGAATAAGTGCATGAATGACAAAGAATTGTAATAACCAATTCAATGTTGTGTAGGTAATCTATTTAAGCATTTTAATTATTTATGCTATTACAATACACAATCATGTAAGAATAAGATTATAAACACATGTAGGTTATCAAAAATAAGTGAGTGAATGAATCATTATCAAACATAATACATTACTCATACTTAGAGGCATGCTAAGCGTTTCTACACATGTTTATCTACAATCAATTTCATTGCACATAACAAGATAATATTCAAGGCATGATAAATACAAAACAATGTCTTTTAAGAAACTTGAAAGTTAAATTAAACATTGTATTTAATCTTTAATTGATATAATTAATCATCCTTGACAATGGCAATGAATAACAATCAATTTTTATTAAAAAAATTTGAAAGTTTTTTATATATGCACAAAACAATAAACACACATAAAGAAAAACATATTTTTGTTCTTTGAAATTGTTTTGTAATTTTGTATTTGTTTTTTTATATATATTCTCTGGAAAACATAGAAGTCTTTAATAGCTCTTTCAGTAAATGATATTCTATGCCAGAGAAATAAACAAAAATAATGCGTGAGAAAATACATATATTTTTTTTAAAAGAAATAAAATTTTATTTTAAAGGAAATAAAAAGATAGAAAACTTTTTACAAACAGAGAAATAAAACAAACACAAAATATTAAAATAATAACAAAAAAAATATTTTGGAGCCAAGGAGCTAATGTCAGGTGTTAACTTCTTAACGTCAAAACAGAACTGCATTTCTTGATTTTTTTTGAAAAATGTTTTTCAAAATTCATTTGTATTATAAAGATACCTTCCTTCAGTTGAAATTTCAGAGTATATTGATTAGATTTGAAGGCTCTTTTAGCATGTTTTTAGTGATTTTTCAAGTACTTGTGTTTGGTAAAATCATTAAAGCTCAAAGTAATAAAATATGCAAACACAAGATGCAATGTTAGAACAAAAACAAATATGCATGATTTTAGAATAAGGAGTGAGATAATATTCATGCAATGAATATAATATAAGTATATCTAAGGTCAAGATACCTTAACTACATGACTACACTCTAGCCCCGTACTAAGTGACGGATGGGCATGAGGAGCTGCACACATGCCATAGGTTGGGGTGTTAATCTCATATGCATACAAAAGACGACGCTCAACCTAGCACTCTTTCCCCCAGTGCCTCGCAAGGCCCCACTAAAACCCTCCCCGATTAAGGACAAGACATGACTTAGAGGTTAGGTCTCTAATGCACACATTCCTACGCCCTCGCTATTGTGAGACACATGTCATAGGTTAATGATTATGGATATACTAAGCGGTTTAGTCTAAGGATTGATTCATAAAACATGAGTTTGTTTTAGTTTTAGAACATATAGTAGATTTTGAAACCACAATGTACTCATGAATCTTAAAGTTCAAATTTCTTTACCTTTATCATGTCACTATATTGATAATCCTAGCATAAACACTAAATTGAGCATATACCAAGAGGTGCGGCTAGGATATTGAATTTGGATGTTATGCAGAATATGCTAAATATATATAATTGGTTTGCATGTAATCAATTTTAGAGTTTTGAAAATTTATAGACCTAGAATGAAGTGACAATTCTATTTGATTTCATCTTGTTTATATCAAGTTAGTTCTTAGGTCTAAAGATAATGAGATACATGCAAACAATAAAGATGTACATCACACACACAAAATAAGACATGAAACTATAATACCAATTGCAATCATATATTTCATAATTCCTAAGGTTGATAGAATTAGTTGATTTAAGATATGTCTTGATAGATCATGAATTATGATATACGATTATAGTGAATTTTTAACATAGGATATTAATAGATCATGGTGGTGATTGTGAAATCATATTTATTTATTTATTTTTGTAAATTTTTTTATTTTAATTTATAGGGGCTATTATATGCACCAATGAAAAAATAGACAAATATGTAGTAAGTTGTGTATTTAATATTTTAACCTAAGACCCCTAAAAGTCCATTTAAATCCAATTTTGAAAGTAATTCCATTAGTCTTGATAATATCATTTAGCAAATTTATCATTCAATTTATAATGATAATATAAGACATTTATAGGCAATAGATTTAAAGAGGATAAAACATAGAAAAAGAAAAGATGGATCACTTGAAAATTTTATGACTTTGTATTTAGTTTAATTCAATTTTGATTTGATAAACATTAGGCTTAAAATGTAAAAGTCATATTTCATAATATATCTAAGTGACCTTAGAGTGTTGGCTCAAAAATAAAAAATAAACAAAAGAAAAAGCAATTAGGCATATCATGAAGTAGAGTAATGATATTTCATTTTTAATTTATTTTTACTTCATGCAATACAATGATTCCTAGTGAATGAGAGATTTAGGTATCCAAAGGGGACCAAGTGTGATGGTTCCTTTGGATACCCAAATACATCGTGTAGGCTTTTGGAGAGATAGTGATGAATGGGCCTTTATAAGTGGAGTTAGTGTTTCGTTTTTAATTTTGTGCCTCCATTCATACTTTGGTTGTTTATCTTTTAAATTCATATTATGATTATTTGACATCTTTTTGGAATGATAGTTGTTTGAAAAATAATTCATTTGAGATTTATGTTTATTCAATTTATTTTTCAAAATACATTGATGTTGATAATCATAATGAATTTTATTAAATTGATTCTTTGAAAGTTTATAAGAGTGATTGTCTTTCTTTAGAAGTGATTGTTGAAAGAGTGGGTTACAATATGTTTTAAAAGATTGATTTTTATTTTGATGATTTTCATTTCCACTCTTTCTTATAGACATACTCTTATAATATGAAGGATAATATTTTGTAGTTTGATTTTCATGAAAAGGAATTTTTAAATTTGAGTCATGATTGAAAATATATTGAGACTTATAATAGTGACTCTTAAGAATTTTGTGAAGGTCATAATTCTTTTTGAAACTAAACTCATTTTGAGTTGATGTATGAAAATGGTCCTTTTTAGAAATGATTTTGTAAGTTAATTCATCTTTGTTATTCAAAATCTTATGATGAAAGTCATTACTAGAAATTAGAACTTTTTCAACAAAAAATTTTAATTGTCTTAACTTACAAGTTAAAGCATCATTTTCAATTATCAATTTTTCATTATGTTCTTTAGAAACTAAGAGCCCTTTTTCAATATCCTTGAATTTTTCTTTTAATAGATTGCAATCTAAACAAGGAGTAGGAATTTTAACTAAAGAGCATGAAAGTGAATTTAACACATCAATACTTGATTCTACTTTTGCATTTGCTTTTAAAGTTTTATTTTCTAAATATAATTTGGAATTAGCATGTTTCAACTTTGAAATTATACGTTTAGCAAATTTAAGCACGCGAAATGTAGAAATAGAATTTGTTACAAAAAGAGAAGATTTAGATTTTCTTACCTTGCTATAGTTTCCGTCTTCTCTTTTGCTTGATGTTTTGTCATCAATTGAGTTCAATATTGTTTCTCTCTTAGATTGATCTTCCTCCAAGAATGAGTCCTCGTCGATTTCTTCTCTTGGATCCATAAGGAATTCCTCTTGTTCATCATCTGTGGAAGGAAGACTGTAAGTATTCTCAAGAAATTTCCAAACTTCAAAAGCAGTAGGAAGCGTATAAATAAGTTTGAAAATATTTTGATCTAGAGCACAATATAGACTATTCATAGATTTGGCATTTACAAACATTTCATTTTTATTTAAAATACTTGGGGGCATTTTAATTATAATATTCAAAACTTCAATATCCAAAGATTTAAGAAATTTTTCCATAAGTGTTTTCCACCCATTATAATTTTCACCCATAAATAATGGTGGACATAATGATTTTTCATTTTCATAAAAATTATCCCCTCTAGAAGATGCGAGATCATGAAGCGCCATTATTCCCGGTTGTGAAGTCGTATTGGAATAACCTACGCTCTGATACCAGGTGTTGGATCTTACAACGCTCTTAGAGGGGGGGGGGGGGGGGGGGTGAATACGGGTTTTATGAAATTTAGATCTTAATTAAATTTATCAGAGTTTGAGACTAAAGTTTCAGAATATTTTAGAAAAATATATTTTAATATTCCAGATAGGATTGTAATGAAGATTCCTTTTTAAATAATTGACACAAAACTTTTTGTTGACTGTTGCTAACGCCTGGCGTTAAGTCCTAACGCTGGGCGTTAGCTCTCTAGAGAATATTCCTCAGAACAAAAAGATTGTCACAGTGATTTTACTTATGAAATCTCAAATGAAATACAATTCTAGAAAATCAGAGATAATGAAAATAATTATTGTATTTCAAAGATAATTATACAAATGTTAATTTTAATACATTGATGAAAATAGAAATTAAAACATTCTTGAAGAGGAAATAAAATCAATTGAATAGAATAATAAAAGACATGATTTTATTTCATAATAAATTGAATACACAAATGTTTAATTTCTATAACGCTAGAAATCAAGGCGAAAAATATGTAAAAACACTTTTTGTTGTTTCACCAGTCCTTCTACCAAGGACCGGTTGGCTATAGCCTATCTATCCCCAGATAAGGCCTCTAGCCACCCCCTAGATCTACCCTCGACCTAGTCGCCATGCACAAGGTGGCGAATTACCCCCTAAGTCTCACAAGGACCTAGTCGCCAACACAAGGCGAATTTACCCACGGAATCCTTCCCGAAATCCGACGTTCTCACCGAATGATTTCTCCACACAAAATACAAAAGGAAAAATAAAATATTACAAGATAAGTAAAGAGAAACTCCCCAAAAATTCTGAAGGTGAAGACGAAGTCGATGTAGATGTTGGCGTTCTTGAAACGATCGTCCTTCGTATGGAATATGCGTTGTAGACCTTCTCCTTCAATATCTTCATTAGATCTTCATGTTAGCCCAAAGGAGATCTCTTAATTGCTGTATACGAACCTCTCTCCAAAGTATCAGAATTCTGGAATCATCTCCTCACTTAGAATGAGAGGTCTGTACTTTTAAATAGCGACGGGAGCTAACGCGTGGCGTTAAGGGATAACGCCGGCGTTAGTGAACGTGTATGGCAGTTGCTGAGATCGTGCATAAAGTCGGGACCGTGACAGAAAAAAATTTTGTCGAACGGAACTGATTTTGTCGAACTCGCCTTCGTCGAACGCACCCTTCATCGAACGGAAAAACCGCCACCATCAGGATCGTGCAAACCGCCAGGAATGTGATAGAACAAACTTTCGTCGAACAGAACAATTTCGTCGAACGGAAACACTTTCGTCGAACGGAGCTTCAAATTCGTCGAACACAGACTCAATTCGTCGATCGGAGATTCTCGTTCGTCGAACGCAGCTTGTCGAGCGCAAATTCGTCGAGCGCAGGGAATTTCGTCGAACGCAGACTCAGTTCGTCGAACGGAGATTCTCGTTCGTCGAACGCGGCTTGTCGAGCGCAAATTCGTCTAGCGCAGGAAATTTCATCGAACGGAGCTCCTCGTTCGTCGAACGCAGGTTCCATTCGTCGAACACAGCTTCCTTCTCAGCGGTTTTCTTCTCAATAGAAGTTAACGCGGGGCGTTAACAACTAACGCGGGGCGTTAGCTATCTTTCCAGAGAGTCATTTCCAATCAGCAAACTATTCATAGGGATGTGTAGCTATAGTTCCTGTACAACCTGCACACTATAAACACACAAAATACTAGATCAAATACAACACGGTATTTGTTATTCTCAAACTAAGAGATGCGGAACATAGGCTCCAACAAACTCCTAGAGAGAAGGGACACTTAGAGAGAGAAGTATTTTCAGATTAGAGAGAGAAAGAGAAGATCCAAATTCAAAATCCTCCATTGGAGAGTGGCTAGACCAAGGAAGAAGGTAGATCTCCAGGCTGTTCAAACGACCAACGTTGAGGAGAATCCTGTAGCGACTAAGCACTGAACCATCATGTTTTGTAAGATCTCTCCAAACGTTTTGTGTGTTTCTTCCTTTGCTATGAACTAAGTCTCTCTAATCTTGTATTGTGAGAGTACTTAGGCTTGTGTGATGAATATTTTCTAGATTTCTCTTTGTGTTTTGTTTGGTGAATGCTCTTTATCAAATTTATGATCTTTATTATAAAACTTTTGGCCAAGGTTTTATCTTTTTACTACGCTCCATAATTCGAGAGATGAGTTGTGAAAGTGCATCATAGTTTTGATATAGCATTTGAAGGGAGAAAGAGATTTCCTCTTAGTGTTAGCAACTTTTGTTTTCGTTCCTTATGCGGTACTTGTCTCTCCCGAGGGGGAAATAGAGACTAGGAATTTCCGATATCGAGAGGTACTGACTTCTATTTTAAAATCGTTGCAAGACCTTTCGCTACACTTTTATCACAAAGTTTCATTCATAGATTCATCGCATCTGACTAAGGAAATCACGATACAAGATTATTTCTCAATACTGATAATAAAGTATTTCTCTAAGGAACTGTAATCTATTTTGTTTTAAATCTCCATCTAGTTTTATTTTATTACTTTTCAAAATCATAATACTTAATTTACTTGGATTTAAAGAAAAGACTTAACTAGTATTTGTAAGCACTGAATTGAACACCTCTCTGTGGGAACGATCTTAACTCACTTTATATTACTTGACACGACGCGTGCACTTGCGTGTATTACATATACCTATTTCATGCGTATCATCCACGTACAACAACAGAATGACGAAGTCCTCTGGAGCATACTGCTTGATGAACACACAGTGGTCAAGAGTGGTCCTCCTGAAGTCGATCTCCCCAATGAAAGACTCAAACTTCTTATACCATTTCCGCGGGGCCTGCTTCAGGCCATATAGACTCTTCTGCAAGCGGCACACCAGACCTTCCTTTCCTTTGACACTGAAGCCCTCAGGTTGGTCCATGTATAGCTCCTCCTTAAGATCGCCATGCAGAAAGGCGGTCTTGACGTCCATCTGCTCAATCTCCAAGTCTAGCCTCGCAGTGAGGCAAAGTACAACACGAATAGATGACATCTTCACCACAGGTGAGAAGATCTCGTCAAAGTCAACATCATGTCGCTGTCCAAAACCCTTCACCACTAGCCTGGCCTTGTATCTGGGAGGTGCAGAGGAATCTCCCTGTTTCACCCTGAAAATCCACCAATTTTTCAGGGCCTTCTTGCCTTTAGGCAGTCTCACCAAGTCATATGTGTGGTTCTTCTGCAGCGACTACATCTCCTCCTGCATAGCAGCCACCCACTGGCGCTTCTCAGCACTCTCCACAACCTCGTCATAGCTCTCAGGCTCCCCCGCATCAGTCATCAGTATGAACTCTGATGCAGAATATCTAGCGGGCGGGTGTCTGGCACGATCTGATCTCTGCAAGGCAGGCTCAGGGGTCGGTGCAGACACATCATCAGCAATGTCCTCAGCGACTCCTGGTTCACCATCGGTGGTGATGTCATGATCCGGAAGGGTATCAGTACCCTGTCCTGGCTCAGGCTCAGTAGCCTCCTCAGTGTCGTCATCTCGAACCATAGGTGACTCTGCAGTAGTGCGAGAGTTAACCTCAAACTCAACAGTCTCCTCAGGATCACCAACAGTCTGATCCTCACAGAAAACAGTATCACGGCTACGTACAAGCTTCTTCTCAATTGGATCAAAGAACCTGTACCCAAACTCTCCACTGTCCGTACCCTAAGAAAATACACTGTCGGGTCTTCGAATACAACTTCGATCTCTCGTCCCTGGGGACGTGCACAAAGGCTTTGCAGCCAAATACCCGCAAGTGACTGTAAGAGGGGTCTTTCCCATACCAGACCCTATCTGGGACATCCTCCTGCAATGCTGAACATGAGATTGATGACATGAGCTGCAGTAAGAAGGGCCTCGCCCCAAAACATCTCTGGCAGCTTCGACTCAGATAACATGCACCGAATCCTCTCCATCAGCGTCCGATTCATCCTCTCAGCTACGCCATTCAGATGTGGTGTCTTCGGCGGGTCTTCTCATGTCTGATGTCATGGTCCCTGCAGTACTCGTCAAACGGACCAATGTACTCTCCCCCGTTGTCGGACCTGATGCATCTCAGCCTCTTCCCAGACTGTCTCTCCACCTCAGCATGGAATCTCTTGAAAGTATCGAGGACCTGATCTTTGGTCTTGATAGCATAGACCCAAAGCTTCCCCGAGTGGTCGTCAATGAAAGTAACGAAATGTGAAGCTCCTCCTCTGGTCTGGACCTTCAGAGGTCCGCAAACATCAGTGTGAACTAGCTCCAATGGCTCAGATCTCCTGGTGGACGTGTGGCTGTGAAATGAAATCATGTTCTATTTCCCAGCCATACAGTGGTCGCACCTCTCTAAGTGATCACCAGAAATATCACAAATCAGCCCCTTCTTCGCCAGGCATCCCAAAACCTTCTGGCTAATGTGTCCCAGCCTCCTGTGCCATAAGGAAGTGGATGCCTCATACCTGACGGAGTTGGCCTGAGCAGCTTCAGGCCTCCCCTACATGTAGTACAATGTCAAATCTCTATAACCCCTGGCCATCACAAGTTATCCCCTGATTAGCTTCCAGAAGTCTCCTCCAAAGACACTCAGGTTTCCTTCGTCTCCAAGTTTGCCAACAGATATCAGATTGAAGCGAATGTCTGGCACATGTCGCACATCCCTCAGAACTAGTAAGGCTACGGTACTCGTCTTCAAGTGCATGTCTCCACGCCCAAGTACCTTGGACGTAACCCCATTGCCCATCCTCAATACCCCAGAGTCATGAGTGGTGTAGGTGGCAAATAACTCCCTGTTGTGGGAGACATGCGCAGAGGCTCCAGAATCAACGATCCAGCGTCGGTCGTCACACGTAAGTGCAGCTGTGACGTCATCGCCAACAATAATGATGTCATCCTCCTCAGTCAAAATGGTGGCTGTTGTATGACCCTCATCCTTGCCTTTAGTGGCAATCCCCTTCTTCTTCTGATCGTTCTTTAATGAATAGCAAAATTTCTTGATGTGACCCTTCTTATGGCAGTAGTGGCATTCCACGTTCTGATAACATGACTTTGACTTGCCCCTACTCTGACTCCTGTCCTCCTTCCTTCCTCGGCTCTTACTCTTTCCTCTCCCCCTGGGCTCAGTATAGAGAACGCCAACTCGTGAAGAAGAGCCTGAAGTCCCCTGAGACTTTCGTCTCACCTCCTCATTCAAGATCTCACTATTGGCGATCTCCATGGAAACAATCCCCTGGGGGGAAGAATTGATCAGAGAAACTCTGACCATCTCCCAAGAGTCTGGAAGTGACTTGAGTAGCCACAATGCATTCACCTCATCTTCGAATGTCACCTTCATAGCAGTCAGACGATCAATAATCCCCTAGAACTCATTGACATGATCCAAAATGGGTGAGCCCTCCCGGTATCTGAACTCTCCAAGCTTCTTCAGTAAATACAACTTGTTGATGCCCGTGCTCTTGGCATACAAGGTCTCGAGAGTTTTCCACAGATCCTTTGCATCATTGATGCTAGCCACATGGTTGTAGACGTTCGGCTCCACAAACCGTCTAATGAACCCACACAACTTTCGATGCTCCACCTTCCATTTCGCAGGATCCATGTCCTTTGGCATCTCCTCAAAGATAGGAGCATGCCAACCCTTCACATATATCAGATCCTCCATCAGTAGATGCCACTGGTGATAATTGGCACCATTCACCTTTACCATCTGCTCTGAACCTGATGTGGACTCTATTCTGCTCTGCCAACTGGCCGAACCGACCACTGATCTTTGAGTCGACTATCTCAAAGTATGCAACTGGAGAGGATAGCCAGCGGACCAATGGTCGTAAACTACCACTCCCAATTGCGCACCCGAGATCACAATCGACTCGTCCTGAAACCCCAAAAGGTCAACCTGGTATCTACTCTGTCACTGAAACAACTATGCCACTGAACCTAGCTTTGATACCACTTGTTGGGAATGCGAGCTAAAATTCCCGACCAGAGCACCTGTTGCAATTATTGAGTGAGCACATGTGCGACCGCGTTCAGCGGTATGCAAACACAAAACAAGAAAATGCATAAATAATAAAGACACGCATGACAATTTTAACGTGGAAAACCCAACTGGGTAAAAAATCATGGGACGATCGGAGTCCAACCCGGAAAGCCTCCACTAAAAGTGTGTGAAAAATTCACATGCACGAATTACAGGCTTTCCCTCCACCGATCCACAAAGGATCTCCACGCCTCCACCACAAGCACAATCCACACAGATCCACGCCACCTTCTCTCCAATAATACACTCACAATCACAGTATTGCAGAAAAGAAAAAGAGAGAGAAAGAGAGGAGTTACCCCGACGGATTGAAAAATCCGTCCCAACATCAAAAATGACATTCTCCAAACCACGAAGAAGGACGACTGTGTGAATCCCCTTCCAACTTCGTTCTGCAACCTCCAAGACACGAACGAAGGCCGTCAACACCTCTAGAAACCTACAACAGGCGGCGGAGGCCCCTCCCAAAACTTCAACAGGCGGCGGCATCAATCCTTCCAAAGCTCCAACAGGCGGCGGCAACCCCGATCTCTGACCTAGCCGGCGGTAGAGAGGAGGGAGGCAGGTCGGCGCAGTCCAGGAAGAAAGAAACGCCAACCCTTTTTGACCTAGCATTACAGGAGGAAGGAAATGTCGGGATTGCTCTTCTCAATCGGGATCGGTTGCCGCTCAGAAAACCCTATATATAAATATATATATGTGTGAATAGGAGAAAAGGGGGGTCGGGAATCCACCAAAATAACCAGTCCAGATTTAATTAGGCCTCCTCCTTTTAAGTAACTTCCCATTTTATCCGATAAAATAGGGGATGAAATCACGAGTCGGGCCCGGCACGCGCCCGGTGGTTTTTACCGACTCGGATGGGAACCACACCCAACACACTTCCCCCAGAAAAATAAAAACGCGTCCAGACCTTCATTTTCAAGGACAGAGAAAAAAAGGAGAAGACAGAGCTCTGAGGTTTCTGACGAAAACTTGGCTCTACGTTTGATCTCCTTATCAACATGTGCTCCACAGCGACAACTCTGTTCCAGAGACTGCTCCTGTGAGTGTAGCTCAAGACGTAGTTCTTTCTCAAGGAACTTGTAAAGGATCGGTGATCTGTCACCCTCCTAGAAACTCAACTGCTATAACCAGCTACTACTACTAGTGGATTTTGCCAGAATTGGGTCAGTCCCCGTGGTTTTTTTCTTTCTGGGGTTTTCTGTTAGATATTTTTCATTAGGTGGACTTGTTTCGTCGAGACGTCCCAGTAAAGTCATACACGAATATTTGAGCTTATTCAGACTCCTACGAGCACGCATTACCTTAGTCCTGCGAATGGTCGAAGCCTGTTATAGGTGGGTTAGACTGTCTCGTAATTTTCTATCACGGACTTGGTCTCACCCTAGGCACATTATTTGGATGGTTGCAGATTCAATTTCATTAAGGAGTTACATTTTGTGTGGAGAAATTAATTGAATTTAATTTCCCATTTGGTAACTCCATATGTGGCTTTACCTATAAAAAGCAATAAATCTGAGATTTATCTCATTCCATTCCATCCGGTGAACTAGGCCTGAAATCCTGATTCCTCTCATCAGTTTTTTTTATGTAACTACCGCAGAAATCGGCTAGACCCCTTTCGGTGATCTAGAGCTCGCTGCCCTCTTGATTCAGTCCATGGAAAACGAAATCGGCACTCTCCATTCTTGATCACTTCAGGATTCAGATCTCCATCGATGGTCGTGCCTCTGCTCCTCCTTCAAACCTCGAAAGCAACTCCTTTTATTCCTGCGTTTTCCGATCTGTGTTGGAGGACACAGTACCGACGATCTTGCATACTCTCGGTAAAAGTCAAAAGGGCAAAATATTTATCTCCTAAACATTCAGATTTGAAGGGTGTTGATATTCACGACAGTTCACTGTTCTCTATCTCTGCATCAACTCTGCCGCTACAGAGTTCACAATTTTATAAGTATTTGTATATTGGAGGGATCAGCCAACGCCGCCAACTTCATAAGGAAGAACATGTCAAGACTTCTTGGGATCGCTGTCTTGATGAAGTACGAACATGAAGCTAAAAATGGTATACATTAATTTCCACATTTTAGTCGTATTTTCATTTTGTTTGTGGTTTCATTGTGAGTGTTCTTTATTCAATTAATCATTTGAGCTGGAAAAATAAACTGTTTAAAACTCCAATTAGAGGTTTTTAGAGTTTGGTTAAGACGATCCTAGGAGCTTCATTAGTCACTGCATTTAGTAGAATTTTTTTGATAATACAAATTCACCATAGTGACACTTACCCCAAACTTTTATAACAGTTGGTATCAGAGGGAAGGTTAACTCAAATCTATTGATCTCATTCATAATTTTGGAGTAAATTATTTTTCTAATTAATTTAATTAAAGAGCATAATTTTCAAAACTCATTAAGAGAATTAGAGAGAAATAAAATTAGGGATTGAAACTTAAAGTGCTTTCATAAATCAATCTCCGACAAAAGCCTCGTGTTTTTTTTAGACGATTAAGTGCCCACACGTCATTAAGCAAAAGAAACATGATATTAATTTAGGGCAATATTCAGATATCCCGTTGTGAAAGGGTCTCGTGGATTGATAAGAACTATAGCCGCCAAAGTGGCATTTTCGAGTCGATTTGTGAGATTACGGTTTCACATGTTTTAGGGAGTTCTTTGAGACTTGTGTGCAATCATTCTCCCAATGGAGGTGCTTGCGCAATAGGTTCAGAGGGATACACACGGACATTTGGACGGTAGTGCGGGTATCTAGCAATCTATTTGCCCAAAGGTGGTAGAACCGCGGAAAAGCTCAAGCGTAACTGTTGCTCGTTCTTGTGTTGAGAATCACTAATTGTGTGACGCGTAGTCTGCCCAAAGGTGTTGCGCGCTGGCGCGTCTAGATTCTCTACCTAGTGTGCTATTTAGAGTTTTATAGCCATTGTTGCCCTATTTGTCTATGGTATTTCTTTTCTCTCTATACAGTCACCTTTACAGTTCATAATAATATGGCGACCATTGAGAAACTCACTGGATCGAATTTCAAGAAGTGGAAATCCGACATCATGTTTACGTTAGAGATGACGGATATAGAGATGGACATGAATACCGACCAGCCTGCAACCCTCGCAGAAACCAGCACTCAAGCTGAGAAGGATCATTATGGTGCATGGAACAGGTCAAATAAAATCTGCTTGTTGATTATGAAGCGTTCCATTCCAGAGCACCTGTTGAGTGGTCTTCCTAACACGGTCGTCGCTAGGGATTTTCTGACCGTCGTCGGGCAGAGGTATAAGGTGTCTTCAAATGCTGAAATTGGGACGTTGATTCAGGACCTCTTCTCCATGAGGTATTCGGGAGGAGAGGGTGTCCGCGACTATATACTGAAGATGGTCTACTTTCAGACCAAACTGCAGGAGATGGAGATTTCTCTCCCTGAAGCCTTAATAGTGCATCAAGCACTCAATACTCTCCCTGCGGAGTTCAGCATTCTGAAGACCACCTACAATTCCCAAGACGAAGCGTGGAAGATAAATGATTTGATCACTCACTGCATTTCTAAGGAGGAGAAGCTGAAGAATGAGAAGACGAACACTGCACTGCTTGTAGTCAAGTCCTCATTCAAGAAGAAGAAGTTCAAGGCTCCTGCTAAAGTGCAAAGTGGACTCCATTCAGGGACTAAGGACGATGCTGGGAAGAAGCCTCTCACTTGCTTCTTTTGTAAGAAGAAGGGACACATGAAGTCAGAGTGCCTAAAATTTAAAATTTAGATGGAAAAGCGTGGCTTTACACCTAAAGTTAACCCTTTAACTTATGTCCTTTGTGAATCAAACTTAATGGAAGCCTCATTTAGTTCTTGGTGGCTCGATAGTGGAGCAACTAATCATGTTGCTTACACAATATAGGGGTTCATCAAAAGGAGGAAGCCAAGCAAGGGTGAGTGTAGGTGTAACACCCCAAAAATTGTAGTTCTGCGAGGTAGGCGGAGTGGTAGTGCTGCGTTCGGGATAGGCTAAAATTCCATAGCTGTTCAGTGCGCACGACCAGTGTCCTCTTCGCGCACGACCAGTGACGGGGCGCATGTGATCGTGCGTTAATTCGCAAGGATTCGGAGTTCTGTCTCGAACAGTGCGCACGACCAGTGTCCTCTTCGCGCACGACCAGTGACCGTGTGCATGTGATCGTGCGCCCTGTTTATTCTGCTCCGCGATTTTGAGCGGAGAAGGAGATCGGTCCGTCCAAATCTATTGGAATTTGATCCAACGGCTGCGATGGTTGGCTGGGGGGTTTTAGGGCTTGGTAGAGGAGTTAAACCCTCATTATTTCCAAGGCTTTCTCTCTCTTAGGTTGGAGAAAGGAGGAGGAGGCAAGGAGGAAGAAGAAGGGGAATCTGCCATTGCCGGAGCTTCGGAGCTCCGTTCGCCGATCCGAGACCGGCAGTGCGTAGAGGGCATCAAGGCGTTTCTTCTCCACCGTGTGGTTGCAAGCTTCTCATGGCTAGGAGGAGATCTCAAAAGGTAACGACATTTCTCCTCCCGGTCTTTAGGATGCGTGTTTGGCATCCCTTCTTTTTCTGCATTTTGGCACCGGATCCGTCGAGTGAGAGGAATCCGGGTCGCCTTGGTTCAAGAGAAACCACCGGGTTGATTGTGTCCGTCCCCGGCATGTTTTGCACTAGAGATCCGCTCCGTTAGCGGATTAGGCATTGTGGGTGAAGCCGGATTTGTGGCCGTTGGTCCGATCCGGTGATGTTGATTTACGCGCATTTTTAGGGGTTTTGTTAGAAATCTGATTACGGCGAACTCGTCGTTGTGATGCCCTTGTAGCTTCGTGTGGTAACGAATGTTGGGTTTAGGGCGGAGAAATAATGTGCGGATTATGGGGCTTGTGATGCCTAGTGTTGTGCGAAGGCGCGATTGGTCTTTGTGGTCGGCTGGCTATCCCGTGAAGACTGAGATTCACGTGTGGAGAGTGTCCCGGCAAGATTAGTCCCTTCGATTGTTGACTGACGAGAATGTCTGTGCTATGGTTGAGTCCGTTGACGGTCGCCAGGCGAGGTAATCGGTGGACGTTGTCCCGAAAGTAAGCCCAGGGCCTTGGGACGTTTTGGTTGGCCAGAATTCTTAGAATCGGTCTTGGTGCGTTGTTGGCGGCCCGAGCGTGTGAGCTGTCAGACAAGCCCGATGGCATGGTGGGCCAGGCGAGGTGGGTCTCAGCGAGAGCGCTTGGCCTTGGGTTTTGATGCCCTTGTGGGGAAGTATTGAGTACCCTTGTGTTGGTGATGTATGATGATGTGTTAGATTCATACGCTTTAGGGCGCCTTGGGTGAAACCCGGGCTTGCACTCATTTTGCATTGTTAGGCCCCTTTTATTACCTGCTCAACATAGAAACGTGGATGATGCTTGTGACACTCATGCCAGTATTTATGTTGCTTTCCTTTATGTACATTTGCATACGAAGTGCTGACTTGCAGGGTGAAGTAGTTCCCCGGGGTCCGCTAGGACGGCCGGGAGGAGGGATGTTGTTACACCGCTTGTGGTCAGCCATAGCTGACCCTCGTTTACCGCTCTTTGTGATTTGGTTGCAGGGCAAGAATCGCAGGCTGGACCCAGCGCGCCGGCCAAAAAGGCCTAAAGCCTCACGAAGTGCTTAGTTGATTTCCTGCATTACTTTCTTCGTACTTTGTTATATCCGGCTTGCATGCCGAGGTAGTTTAGGGGAAAACTATCTTTCCCCTTTTGTTGGGATGTCTTTTATTATGGAATGTTTGATGTTTTGGACATTGTTTTGTAAAGCCTTAAGGCCAGTTGGACTCCTTTGTAGTATGGACAATCTCTGTGGCTTAGTTTGTTTCCGCTGTGTTGTCTGAGTTATGAGATTGGGTAGTTAATATCATCTTTTAATACTAAAGCTGTGGCGGTTATATGCTGTGGGGTCCCGGCCGGACCCATATTATATGGTCATTACAGGGGAGGTGTTACAATTTGGTATCAGAGGGAGGTTCGTTCTAGTATTCTTGCGAGGTCTAGTGTTTTTGGATCGCGTAAGAGATTGTTCACATAGGAGTATTGTGCGGGATCATGAGTATCCCTGCATTCGGGTCTTGCGTTTAGATCCTGATGAGCGTTTATTTATTTTCCTTGCTTATGCTAGGACGTTGGCGACGATGCGGGGACATCGAGGAGGCAAGAGGAGCCTTCGGGGAGTAGTGCTACTGCTCCAGGCCTCATGAATGTGGGCATGTCCCCGGCTGATTTCTGTCGCATGCTAGCGGAGGCAATGGTAGCGGCTCAAGCTGGAGCGAGGCCACGGGTTCCTACGCCGGTGGTGCAAGTTGCGACCCCTGTCACTCCGGCGGCTACGCCGGATACACCGGATGTCGAAGTAAGGCAAGCAGAGCCTCTAGCGGAGAGAGCTATTCCGATGGGTGATCGATTCATGAAGTATTTCTTGAGTTTCCACCCTCCGACATTCAAGGGAGTGGGCACTCCAACGGATGCCGAGGATTGGCTTTCGAGGATCCAGGAGCTCTTGAAGGCAGCTGAGACCCCAGCTGAGAGGCAGTCTCACTTTGCGAGCTTCATGTTAGAGGGCGATGCGAAGTTGTGGTGGGTGAACCATAACGGTCGACTTTTTGTTGGGCGTGTTCCGTCCATAGAGGAGTTCGGAAACGCTTTCTTAAAGCGTTACATTCCGGCTTCAACAAGGTTAGCACTGCAGCGGCAGTTTCTGCATTTGGTGCAGCGGGAGAAGACGGTGGATGAATATCTGCAAGAGTTCACTCGGTTGGGTCGGTATGCGGGCACGACAATGGCAGATGATGAAGAGAGAGATAACCTCTTTTATCAAGGGTTGAGGGAAAATTTAAGGCAACCACTCATAGCCTTGAAGAATGCGGGATTCAATGAGTTGGTCGAAGCCGCTCGCACGCTGGAGAGCGACTTGGAGCGAACTCAACGGCGAAAGGGTGTTGCGGCAAGGCAGGAAGAAGGAAAGCCTTCTAAGTCTCAGTCCCAGTGGAAGTCTGAGGGCAGCCGATGGAAGAAGAAGCCCCGTCCTAATTGGCCTGGGGAGAGAAGTGGCGCACCTTCGGGAGATTTCCGTTCCAAGGGTCCGGTTACTTGTTACCAGTGTGGCAAGGTGGGTCACATTAGTCGTTTTTGTACCGAAGGCGGAGCTGGGCCAGAGCCGAGACAAGAACAATCGGTGCGTTCGGGTCCCGGTGTTGCAGAGAAGGGGAAAGCGGCGGAGTCGAGTGCTTCGCGTTTCCCTCCAGTGCAGCCTAGGGCCTATAATCTTGGGCAACAGGAAGCGATACGTCAACCCGATGTGGTGACAGGTACGAAAGGTTTAAGTTTTGTTTGTTACTATAATGTAGTTTGCGGCCTTTCATGTTTGTTTTGCACGTGGTTAGGTTTCGTGCTAGTTTCGGGCTACCCCTCTCGAGTGTTGTTCGACACGGGGGCATCACACTCTTTTCTTGCGGAAAGTTTTATCCGGAAGATTGGTGCTGAGCCCGTAGTGGCAGGAGTGGAGCTGAGTGTGCGTATGCCGAATGGGTCTTTCATGACTACCATGAGGAAGGGACGCATTGTGATGCAAATTGGCGATTGTGATTTCGTGTTGGTAGCAGCGATTCTGCCACTAGCTGAATTCGATGTTATCTTGGGAATGGACTGGCTTGCGGAGCAGCGAGCTAGTATCGACTGCCAGTTGAAGGTGGTAACCCTGAGAGCTGAAGGTAGAGCAGAGGTCAAGTTTGAAGGCCTAAGCGGAGTGGCTTGCTCCCTGATCTCCGCTATGCAAATGAGGCGTGCGGTGAATCAAGGAGGCGAGGCGTTTTTAGCTTTGTTGGAGGCTCACTCCACAAAGTTGGCTATTAGAGAAGTTCCGGTGGTGGAAGAATTTGAGGATGTATTCCCCGAGGAGCTTCCGGGAGCACCTCCTCAGCGTGAAATCGATTTCTCGATAGAGTTGGTACCGGGTGCGAGGCCGGCGTCGCGTCCTCCGTTTAGGATGGCACCGAAGGAACTGGCCGAGCTAAAGGTTCAGTTGCAAGAGTTGTTAGAGCAAGGGTACATTAGGCCCAGCTCTTCGCCGTGGAGCGCACCGGTTTTGTTTGTGAAGAAAAAGGACGGAAGTATGCGGTTGTGCATTGATTACCGTGAGCTAAATAAGTTGACCGTCAAGAATAAATATCTGATTCCCCGAATCGATGATTTGTTCGACCAGTTAGTGGGGTCGGTGGTGTACTCCAAGTTGGATTTGAAATCGGGGTACTACCAGTTGAAGATTCGAGAAGAGGACGTTGCCAAGACAGCGTTTGGGACTCGTTATGGACACTACGAGTTTTCGGTGATGCCGTTCGGACTGACGAACGCGCCATCTGTGTTCATGGATTTGATGAATAGGGTTTTTCGCCCGTTCTTAGATTCGTTCGTGGTGGTGTTTATTGATGATATTTTGGTGTATTCAAAATCGGAGGCAGAGCATGAGTCTCACTTGAGGCAAGTATTGCAGACTCTAAGGGAGAATCAGCTTTATGCTAAGTTCTCAAAATGTGAGTTTTGGATCGAGAAGGTGGCTTTCTTGGGGCACATAATTAGCGGAGATGGGGTGGCGGTAGATCCAGCGAAGATTGAAGCCATTAAGGGTTGGCCTGTATTGAGAACCGTGGCGGAAGTCCGGAGCTTCCTTGGACTAGCCGGTTATTACAGAAGATTCGTGGAGAACTTTTCGCGGATGGCGTTGCCCCTCACCACACTCACTCGCAAGGACCAGAGGTTTGTTTGGACACCGGAGTGTGCCCGGGCATTCGAGAATTTGAAGGAAAGATTGATGTCTGCCCCAATCCTTAGTCTTCCTAGTGGGACGGAAGGATTTCAGATCTTTAGCGACGCGTCAGGTTGCGGGTTGGGTTACGTGCTGGTGCAGCACGGCAAGGTGATAGCGTATGGGTCAAGGCAGTTAAAGACTCATGAGAGGAATTATCCCGTCCATGATCTGGAGTTGGCGGCGGTAATCTTTGCGCTAAAACTGTGGAGACACTATGTTTATGGTGCGAAGGTGGAGATCTTCACGGATCACAAAAGCCTGAGGTATCTCCTAGACCAAAAGGATCTGAATATGCGGCAGCGTAGGTGGGTCGAGTTCCTTGGGGACTACGACGTGGAGATTCAGTATACGTCGGGTAAAGCCAACGTGGTGGCGGATGCTTTGAGTAGGAAGTACTCCGGGCAAGGTAATTGGATGGAGGCGCATAGCGAGCGTTTGATTCGAGACTTGGAGTCTCTTGACATTTCTTGTGTGGCTAGAGGTGAGTCTAGCATAGCTCGTTTGAACTGGATTGAAATGCAGTGTGATATAACGGATCGGATCCGAGAGGCGACCAGTGCGGACGAGGAGTGCCAACAGTTGGTGTTGGAGGCTCAGCAAAGCGAAGGCACTGCCTTGGAGATGGTTGGTGGAATTCTGAGGAGAGACGGGAGGATCTGTGTTCCGCGCTTCGGCAAGCTTCGCGAGGAGTTGATGTTTGAAGCTCACTTTACGAAGTACTCCGTTCATCCAGGAAGTACAAAGATGTACGCGGATTTGAAGAAATCTTTTTGGTGGCCTGGGATGAAGCGGGATGTAGCCGAGTACGTGAGCCGATGTCAGACTTGTGCCTTGGTGAAGGCTGAGTGCCAAAGGCCCGGCGGGTTCTTGAAGCCTCTTCCCATCCCCGAATGGAAATTTGATGACATCTCTATGGATTTTGTGCATGGTTTGCCTCGATCGCAGCAGGGTAACGATGCGATTTGGGTGATAGTGGATCGCCTGACGAAGGTGGCCCACTTCATTCCGAATCAGAAGAGCGATGGCGTGGAGAAGCTCGTGGAGCTTTATGTTCGAAACATTGTGCGGTTGCACGGGATTCCGAAGAGCATCGTTAGTGATCGCGATGGGCGATTCACATCGAAGGACTGGAGATTAGTGCAGAAAAGTCTAGGCACGAAGCTCAAGTTTAGCACCGCGTTCCATCCGCAGACCGATGGTCAGACGGAGCGAACGAACCGTACGTTGGAAGACATGTTGAGGATGTGTGCTCTCGACTTTGGCAAAGGTTGGGAGGACCACCTTTTCATGGTGGAGTTCGCCTATAATAATAGCTTCCAGGCGAGTATCAAGATGGCGCCATACGAAGCTTTGTATGGAAGGAAGTGTTGAACGCCGATGTCTCGGGCAGAGGTGGGAGACACTAAGCTTTTGGGAAAGCAAGTGGTGGAAGATGCTTGCGAGATTGTGCGGACGATTCAGGAGCGCATGAAGGTTGCTCAGGATCGACAAGCGAAGTATTTTAATGCGCGCCACAGAAATGTGGAGTTTGCAGTGGGCGACATGGTCTACTTGAAGATCAAGCCGTTCAAGGGTGTTTCGCGGGTGCGGCGACTCAAGAAGTTGAGTCCGAGATATTTGGGTCCGTTCGAGGTTACGGAGCGTATAGGCGAAGCAGCCTATCGTTTGGCGTTGTCCGCAGAGCTGAGTGGATTACATGACGTTTTTCATGTCTCCGTACTGAGGAAAGCTTTGGTGGAGCCGAGCGTCGTGGTCGAAGCGGCGGCGGTGCCGGTGATGGAGAACTTGGGGGCGAGGGTTCGCCCGGTGTGCGTGGAGGATTCAGAAGTCTGGCAGTTGCGTAACAAGCAAGTCAAACTTGTAAAGGTGCGATGGGACAACTGCGGGCGAGACGAATTCTCTTGGGAGCGTGAGCAAGCGATGCGGGAGGATTTCCCGGAACTTTTCGCTCCAGGTATGCGTTATGAATTCCCTGTTTAAATTCTGAAATTTCGGGACGAAATTCGTTTAAGGGGGGTGGAGTTGTAACACCCCAAAAATCGTAGTTCTGCGAGGTAGGCGGAGTGGTAGTGCTGCGTTCGGGATAGGCTAAAATTCCATAGCTGTTCAGTGCGCACGACCAGTGTCCTCTTCGCGCACGACCAGTGACCGTGCGCATGTGATCGTGCGTTAATTCGCAAGGATTCGGAGTTCTGTCTCGAACAGTGCGCACGACCAGTGTCCTCTTCGCGCACGACCAGTGACCGTGCGCATGTGATCGTGCGCCCTGTTTATTCTGTTCCGCGATTTTGAGCGGAGAAGGAGATCGGTCCGTCCAAATCTATTGGAATTTGATCCAACTGCTGCGATGGTTGGCTGGGGGGTTTTAGGGCTTGGTAGAGGAGTTAAACCCTCATTATTTCCAAGGCTTTCTCTCTCTTAGGTTGGAGAAAGGAGGAGGAGGCAAGGAGGAAGAAGAAGGGGAATCCGCCATTGCCGGAGCTTCGGAGCTCCGTTCGCCGATCCGAGACCGGCAGTGCGTAGAGGGCATCAAGGCGTTTCTTCTTCACCGTGTGGTTGCAAGCTTCTCATGGCTAGGAGGAGATCTCAAAAGGTAACGACATTTCTCCTCCCGGTCTTTAGGATGCGTGTTTGGCATCTCTTCTTTTTCTGCATTTTGGCACCGGATCCGTCGAGTGAGAGGAATCCGGGTCGCCTTGGTTCAAGAGAAACCACCGGGTTGATTGTGTCCGTCCCCGGCATGTTTTGCACTAGAGATCCGCTCTGTTAGCGGATTAGGCATTGTGGGTGAAGCCGGATTTGTGGTCGTTGGTCCGATCCGGTGATGTTGATTTACGCGCATTTTTAGGGGTTTTGTTAGAAATCCGATTACGGCGAACTCGTCGTTGTGATGCCCTTGTAGCTTCGTGTGGTAACGAATGTTGGGTTTAGGGCGGAGAAATAATGTGCGGATTATGGGGCTTGTGATGCCTAGTGTTGTGCGAAGGCGCGATTGGTCTTTGTGGTCGGCTGGCTATCCCGTGAAGACTGAGATTCACGTGTGGAGAGTGTCCCGGCAAGATTAGTCCCTTCGATTGTTGACTGACGAGAATGTCTGTGCTACGGTTGAGTCCGTTGACGGTCGCCAGGCGAGGCAATCGGTGGACGTTGTCCCGAAAGTAAGCCCAGGGCCTTGGGACGTTTTGGTTGGCCAGAATTCTTAGAATTGGTCTTGGTGCGTTGTTGGCGGCCCGAGCGTGTGAGCTGTCAGACAAGCCCGATGGCATGGTGGGTCAGGCGAGGTGGGTCTCAGCGAGAGCGCTTGGCCTTGGGTTTTGATGCCCTTGTGGGGAAGTATTGAGTACCCTTGTGTTGGTGATGTATGATGATGTGTTAGATTCATACGCTTTAGGGCGCCTTGGGTGAAACCCGGGCTTGCACTCATTTTGCATTGTTAGGCCCCTTTTATTACCTGCTCAACATAGAAACGTGGATGATGCTTGTGACACTCATGCCAGTATTTATGTTGCTTTCCTTTATGTACATTTGCATACGAAGTGCTGACTTGCAGGGTGAAGTAGTTCCCCGGGGTCCGCTAGGACGGCCGGGAGGAGGGATGTTGTTACACCGCTTGTGGTCAGCCATAGCTGACCCTCGTTTACCGCTCTTTGTGATTTGGCTGCAGGGCAAGAATCGCAGGCTGGACCCAGCGCGCCGGCCAAAAAGGCCTAAAGCCTCACGAAGTGCTTAGTTGATTTCCTGCATTACTTTCTTCGTACTTTGTTATATCCGGCTTGCATGCCGAGGTAGTTTAGGGAAAAACTATCTTTCCCCTTTTGTTGGGATGTCTTTTATTATGGAATGTTTGATGTTTTGGACATTGTTTTGTAAGGCCTTAAGGGCAGTTGGACTCCTTTGTAGTATGGACAATCTCTGTGGCTTAGTTTGTTTCCGCTGTGTTGTCTGAGTTATGAGATTGGGTAGTTAATATCATCTTTTAATACTAAAGCTGTGGCGGTTATATGCTGTGGGGTCCCGGCCGGACCCATATTATATGGTCATTACAGGGGAGGTGTTACAGTAGGCTTACAGTTGGCAACAATGCTGAGGTGGTTGTGGAGTTCATCGGGGACATTTGTTTAGTCCTTGATTCTTGTTATGAACTTTTGTTGAAAGACATATTTTATATTCCTTCATTTAGGAGGAATTTGATTTCAGTATTATCTTTAGATAGACTTGGTTATGGTTTTAATATTTCTACTGGTTTAATTAAGTTATTTTATGAATCACGGTTTATTGGTCAATGTTCTCTATCTAATGATTTATATAGAATATGTCTTGCACCTATTAATTATTATGCTACCTCTTATAATGTTGAAAATGTTGCCACCAAAAGACCCCTAATTAAGGAGCAGACCTCCATGCTACGACATAAAAGATTAGGATATATCTCTAGGGAAAGAGTTGAAAGATTAATTAAGCAAAATATTCTTTCTACTCTAGACTTCAGTGACCTAGAGACATGCGTGGACTGTTGTAGAGGCAAAATGACCAAGGTTAAAAAGAAAGACTCAACTTGTAGTCTCAGATTATTAGAGGTCATTCATACGGATATCAACGATCCTTATTCCACCACCCTCTGCAAGAACATTTACTTCATTACCTTTATTGATGACTACTCCCATTTTGGATATTTGTACTTAATTAAGGAAAAGTTTGAATCTCTTGATAAATTCAAGATTTTCAAGACTGAAGTTGAGAAGCAAATAGGGAAAGTCATGAAGATTGTTAGATCTGATAGAGGTGGCGAATATTTTGGTAGACATGATGCCTCTGGGCAACATAAAGGACTGTTTGCCAGATACTTGGAGAATTGCGGCATCGTTGCCTAATACTCCATGTCAGGTAGTCCTGAGCAGAATGGTGTGGCCGAAAGACGTAACCGCACCCTTAATGAAATGATGAGGAGCATGATGAGTAGGACGAATCTTCCTGAATTTTTGTGGGGTGAGGCGCTTAAGACTGCAGTATACATCCTCAATAGAGTACCTTCGAAATCAGTGCCCAAGACACCTTTCGTGTTGTGGACTGGTAGACGACATAGCCTTAATCATTTACGTATTTGGGGTTGTCTTGCAGAAGTCCGTTTATACAATCCATCGAAGAGTAAGATTGCCCCTAGGTCTTGTATTTGCTATTTCATAGGCTACCCAGATCACTCCAAGGGATTTAAGTTATATTCCCCTTTAGGAGGACCCAGAATTGTGGAGTCTCAAACAACCAAATTTTTAGAGTTTGATGTCGCTGACAAACCGAGTTGCTCTCGTACTATCGATGAAATCGAGGAAATCATGTCTATTAATTTATCTGTGCTCTTGATAGAAAATCATGTGGTGCCTGAACCCGTGACGGAGCGTGTGGAGGATGTGGATCCGGTTTTACCACCGATCCCAATTGAGGTTCCTCCGCAAGTTCAGGAGATTCGTCCACTCGTTAGGAGATCCATTAGGGAGAGAAGGCCTACAATTTCCTCAGACTATGAAGTCTATCTAGGCGAAAGTGATTTTGGCATAGTCATGTAGTTGACCCAGTGACATTTGAGGAGGATGCGTCTGGACCTCAAACTGATCTGTGGTGGGATGCAATGAAAGACGAGATAGAGTTTATGAAGCTGAATAAGGTTTGGGAGTTAGTTGAGTTACATAAAGGCTGTAAGCCCATTGGTTCTAAATGGGTGTTTAAGACTAAGAAAGACTCCAAAGGTAAGGTCGAGCGGTTTAAGGCAAGACTAGTTGCCAAGGGATTTATACAGAGAGAAGGAATCGATTATAACAAAACTTTTTCTCTCGTTTCCTCTAAAGACTCTTTCAGAGTGATAATGACACTAGTAGCTCATTATGATTTGGAGCTACACTAGATGGATGTAAAGACCACATTCCTGAATGGTGATCTTGCCGAAGAAGTCTATATGGTGCAACCCGAGGGTTTCAAGTCTAATCATTCCGATTAGCTTGTGTGTAAACTTAATAAATCCATATACGGTCTAAAGCAAGCATCTAGACAATGGTATCTGAAATTCGATGAGGTGGTTACCTCTTTTGGTTTTGTAGAAAATAAGGTAGACCACTGCATATATCTCAAGATCAGTGGGAGTAGATACATCTTCTTAATCCTTTATGTAGATGTTATCTTACTTGCGAGTAGTGATTTGGCGTTATTGCATGAATCCAAACAATTTTTATCAAAGCACTTCGGTATGGAAGATCTTGGAGAGGCATCCTTCGTTCTAGGAATTGAGATCATTAGGGACCGATCTCACCATACTTTAGCGCTCTCTCAGAAAGCCTTCATCGTGCGTGTACATGAGAGATTTAGCATGCTTGATTGTAAGCCTGGTGATGTACCTGTGCTTAAGGGTGATAAGCTTGGCTTAGCACAATGCCCCAGGAACGATACAAAGAGAGAGTGCATGAAGGATATACCTTACGCTAGTGCCGTATGCAGCTTAATGTATGTCCGAGTCTGTACCAGACCGGACATTGCTTTCGCAGTAGGACTTCTAGGCAGATATCAGTCGAACCCAGGACCTGCTCATTGGGTGGCTACCAAGAAAGTCTTAAGGTATTTGAAGGGAACTAAGGATGTGAAATTGATCTACCATAGAGTACAGAACCTTGAATTAGTGGGGTATATATATTCAGATTTTGCGGGGTGTGAGGATGATAGAAAGTCTACTTCATGATATGTTTTTAAGTTTGCTGGTGTGGTCATTTCGTGGAAGAGTCTCAAACAGACACTCATCACTTCATCCACGATGCATGCTCATGAGTTTGTTGCTCTTTTCGGAGCTTCTACTCACGCAGTGTGGCTTAAGAATTTCATTACGGAGTTAAAGGTCGTCGATTCTATAGTTGGACCCATTCAGTTGCACTGTGATAATATTTCTGCAGTTATGTTCTCAATGAACAATAAAAGTATCACATGGTCCAAACATATGGAAATATAATTTTTGACTGTTAAGGAATTGGTCAAGAAGCATGACATTACAGTGGAGCATTTATGGACAAATGACATATTAGCTGATCTACTTACTAAAGGACTTTGCCCCAATGTGTTTCAGAAGCATGTCTTCAATATGGGGCTTAAGGAGTCGTTTGATGTACTAGATTAGTAGGAGGCTGCATGTAGCTCCATTTCATTTATCTGTCATTTTATTGCACTTTAATTAATTCTTAAGAATTTAGGAATATTCATTTAAGAATATCATTAAGTTTCGATATTCGCAAAAATTTATGTGACACGTCACACTATATTTAAAAGTCTCATGACTTGTGTCAGTCGGAGCATAAGGATTTGGGCACTACATTTGGATTATGACCTATTGTATGTCTTTTGACACATGCATTTAAAAATCTTAAGATTTGACATACTTATTCTTTTGAACACTTAAGAACTTCTCGCAGCATGTTTAGTGCATTTATTTGAGAAGTTTGGTTGACCACCAAGTAGAACAACCTTCATGTGCACATTTTTAATATGTTGTTCTAAATTTTATATAACCGCGATTTGTCCATGTCAATTGAATCTGTAAGCTACTATGACCATAGAAGGTCTCGTGTCGCTCAATGATGCGGTTCTCGTCATGATTCGGAGTGAAGGAAAGCGGATTGACGTGGGAGTAAACTCAATACCGCGTTCACTAATTGGTACCCTTAAGTTTGGTGAAGATTTTATCGGAAACGTCATAAATTACGATGAATACGAGTCCAAGTGGGAGAATGTTAGATATTTTTCATTAGGTGGACTCGTTTCGTCGAGACGAACCAGTAAAGTCGTACGCGAATATTTGAGCATATTCAGACTCCTACGAGCACGCGTTACCTTAGTCCCGCGAACGGTCGAAGCCAGTGATAGGTGGGTTAGACTGTCTCGTAAATATATGTCGCGGACTCGGTCTCACCCTAGGCACATTATTTGGCTGGTTGCAGATTAAATTTCATTAATAAGGAGTTACATTTTGTGTGGAGAAATTAATTGAATTTAATTTCCCATTTGGTAACTCCATATGTGGCTTTACCTATTAAAAGTAATGAATCTCATTCCATTCCATCCGGTGAACTAGGGCTGAAATCCCGATTTCTCTCTTCAGTTTTTTTTTCCGTGTAACTGCCGCAGAAATCGGCTAGACCCCTTCCGGCGATCTAGAGCTCGCTACCCTCTTGATTCAGTCCATGGAAAACGAAATCGGCACTCTCCATTCTTGATCGCTTCAGTATTCAAATCTCCATCGTTGGTCGTGCCTCTGCTCCTCCTTCAGACCTCGAAAGCAACTCCTTTTATTCCTGCATTTTCCGATCTATGTTGGAGGACACAGTACCGGCGATTTTGCATACTCTGGGCAAAAGTCAAAAGGGCAAAATCTTTATCTCCTGAACATTCAGATTTGAAGGGTGTTGATATTCACGACAGTTCACTGTTCTCCATCTCTGCATCAACTCTGCCGCTACAAAGTTCACAATTTTATAAGCATTTGTATGTTGGAGGGATCATCCAATGCCGCCGACTTCATAAGGAAGAACACGTCAAGACTTCTTGGGATCGCCGCCATGATGAAGTACAAACATGAAGCTAAAAATGGTATACATTAATTTCTGCACTTTAGTCGTATTTCAATTTTGTTTGTGGTTTCATTGTGAGTGTTCTTTATTCCATTAATCATTTGAGCTGGAAAAATAATCGGTTTAAAACTCCAATTAGAGGTTTTTAGAGTTTGGTTAAGACGATCCTAGGAGCTTCATTAGTCGCTGCATTCAATAGAATTTTTTCAATAATACAAATTCACCGTAGCGACACTTGCTCCAAACTTTTATAACATTTTCCACGTAAAATGTCTCGTTGTCCTGATGTTGGTTCTCTTTTTGACAGTTTGCACGCTTGACTCTATCTCGAGCTAAGACGACCAGTTTTCTCCAGTTTGTGGGAGCGTTAAGCGACCCACAATAGTTTGACGCCGTCTGTGAGAAGGTGTTCTCAAATCTCTGGAGAAGTTCTAAAAACTGTACTTGCTCCGTGAAGTACTCCTGACTGATAGCAATAGCGAGAAGAAGTGCTTGCACAGACAACGAGGCGGCTCCCGAGGAGCGCGCAGACCTATCCCCCATAAACTCTCTTGCGAGCAACATGCCACTTCTTGGAGAAGTTGCAACCACAACAACGTCTATATCAGAGCGCGTACACTTAATGGAGGAACACTAGACGGAGGTTCTCACCATCTGTGAGATTTAGGGGCCCCTCGCGCCCCCAACCCGACCATCGCTCCAGGTGGCCCACCGTCGATATTCTCGACCGTGTCTTGCTTGAAGATGTTGCTCGATCTGGAGATCCCACTGCAGACGATTTGTACGACGCTGCCAGCTCCACACGTCCCGCACTTCCCGAAGGGCTTCCCGGGCGAGCGCAACGTAACCCCCATCTAGCAGAAGCAGTTGTCGCACATGCCGACAGAAGGCCCATTCGCAAGGAAGTGAGGAACATGATTGAAGAAGGGTACGAGCGTGACGGGCGCCGAGCCCACCAAGCATGACACCCCGCTCACCATGGCTCTCCGCTCGCTCCATAGGTCCCGGTGCACCATATACCACACAGTTTCAAGTTGCCCAACTTCGAAACTTTCGATGGAACAGACGAACCGCTGGAGCATGAAAACCACTTTGCAACGATCATGTGGCTATACAGCGCCCCCGATCAACTTCTATGCCAAGTGTTCCCTGAAACCCTAAAGGGACAGACTCACACCTGGTTCCATTCCCTAAAAGAGGGGGAGATCAGCAGCTTCATCGAATTAACTCAGCTCTTCACCGATCAGTTCATCGCCAACTGTCTCATCGTCTGAGACCCCTCTCACCTTTTTGGTATCCGCCAGAATGAATGTGAGGCACTTAAAGACTTCTTTCGCCGCTTCACCACAGAAGCGTGACATATTGTAGGGGTCGACCTCGAGCTTTTGCGCGACGTCTTCCTTAGAGGGCTCAGACCTAGCAATTTCTACTCAACGTTGATGAAGGAGACGGTGCCCATCTACCCTGACCTAGTTCACCGAGTCGAGGTGTATATAACGGCTGACGAGGCGATCGAAGCACACCGCCACCGGTTTGAAGGAGGCTCAAAGAGGAAGAGAGGGCAGGAACCGACGCCGGTTCCTAAGAGGAACGACAAATGTCGCAACAAACCCCGCCAAGATCAAGGATCGTGCCAGCACTAGAAATACACAACCATGAATACCACCAGGACCAACGTACTTCTTGTCATCCATGACAATGATGCGCTCCACAACCCAATGTCGCTCATACCAAACAGGAAGGATCAGTTGCAGAACTGCGAATTCCATCATGGGCACGAGCACAGTGTTGAAGACTGCACCAGGTTGAAGGAGGAGATCGAGCACCTTGTCAGGCAAGGTCTCCTCGGAAGGTTCTTGTAGAACCAAGTCCCGAATCGACCAACGCCGCCCCAGCCCACAAGAGACCAACCTCCCACACACCAGGGTGCGCAGGGAGCAGGCAAATGGTAGGATAAGTGGAGACCATACCTGAGTCCCCTTTCCTCTCTGCACAAATGTACTCCATCGCCCAGTCAGAAAAGGGCTCTTAAGACCAGAAGGCGCGACCGAATATCACAATTAGCTTCAGAGACGAACACCTAGAGGGGTTGCGCCTACCGCACCAAGACCCCCTCATTATCAGTGCGGGGATCGGCGACCCTGGCTTCAACATCAATAGGATACTGGTGGACAGTGGAAGCTCAGTTGATGTCTTGTTCATGTCCACCATTCGTGGCATGAAGATCGCGAAAGAACATATCAAGCCAGCAACGGGGCCAGTGTACTGCTTCGACAACAGCTCTGTCCCAGTACATGGAACGATCATACTTTAAGTCACTTTGGGTGAATTTCCAAAGCAAGTCACTCACAATGCTCAGTTCGTGGTTGTGGAATCTGACAATGCATACAACACCATCTTCTGTCGCCCCCTCTAGACCCTATTCGAGGCTATTCCCTCCATCCCACATTTGGTGATGAAGTTCACCGCCACAGGAGGTGTACGAGTGGTGCATGGAAATAAAGAGGCCGCTCGCTCTTGTTATCTACGCCAGGCACATCTCGGGCAAAGCACGACTCCCAACATCAATGTGATAGACTCACAGAGCGAGCTCGCGCTGCAACATGACCATCCAGCAAAGGGCCTCACACATGCTTGACCGAGAACAACTAAGGATGTAGAGTGGAGAAGCCCTCCCTCCTATCAGCAATCTCCTTTTTTCCTGTTTTAAACAATGAGCCACAACCTGAGCTTGCGCGGGTGTCTGTTTTGCTTTCAATATTAATGCAACTATTTTCTGACTTCGTTTACA